>NW_027018682.1:7063037-7189051 GCF_013076305.1 Rhopilema esculentum | reverse complement strand
CCTCCCTACTTATGTCAAAACATGGTCCACCTAACTTTTCTGAAATTGGTAAAATGAGTTGAGTATGGGTAGAGGGTATTTTTCTATCTATTTATGAAAAATAGTGGAAGGGTGCAACGCCGAAATAATGCAAAGGCAGGAATTTTGGTCAAAAGGTTGTGGTTTAATCAAATGTCCAGAGTAACAGTAGCTAGCATCACTATTGATATATTTCTACATTAGGTCATATTATTGTTTATAATGCATTTTTTTGTTTGAGCATCATGCTTAAACTATTTGGTGTACTTATTTAATTTTATACTATATCATTCCTACCAAGTCTGAAAGCTTAAAACAAAGAAAACATATCTATATTTCGAAGACAACAGCTAAAATAAAATACTACTCAATCATATCACCAAACTATCTCAGATGACTTAAATATGCATAGTGGGAAATTCAGTCCTAAAAAATGTTCTAGCAAGAGATTTGATATAGCTGGCAACTGTAACAAATGCTCAAAAAAATTACCATCAAAACAAAGAGGAAATTTCCTAAAGAAGAATGCTTATAAAATCAAATTATAAATACCTGGAAAAATGTTCCTTTGAATACAAGACGGTAACAGCTGAGATACAACACTCCAGTTGCAAGATTAGTCAGAGTGCCAACACAAGTTACATTCTCCTGTTGCAGAATTAATGTCTCACCTGGCAGTAAAACTAGGGGTGCAAACTGTCTTCTTGGGTGTTTTAGGCCTCTAGCCTGTAAATAGCAAAAATCAACAAGTGCTTTATATAACACCATAAAAATCAAAACATTGATATTAATGTCTCAAAGACTAATGATATAAAATAACACTTTCAAATTGATGTTTGTGTTCCTTGGACTGGTCAGCATATGAATTCCATATTTTTTACCAGTTTCTCCTGTTCGTTTTCAGAACTTGAATTGATTTGAACTAAAACTAATTTTTGAGGATTTTTTACCATTTTAGTTTAAAAGAATTCAGCAATTTCAAAGATTGACACTAGGCAAGTGGAAGATTGTCTAAATATTTTAGTAGAGATGTCTGGATTGAAGGGGTTGCAGAATTTTCAAATATATAAAAAGGCAGAACCACAGTTTCTAAAAGTAAATAAGAGAATTTAGAAAATAAGAGAACTTTTGAAAAGAGGAAGACTTCCATTGTTATGAAATGAGACATGATTTAATTTTGCAAGATAGTGACAGTAAGCAGGAACAGATACTGGTTGGCCTTAGTGCTTGAGTACCAGCAGTGAAACAAATATAAGATCTAAAAAATCCCTTTAGGAAAGCATCGTCTAATACATATCTGAACAATTTTCTGGCTGTAAAGAAATTCAAATGACTTTGAAAAAAAGCAAACATTTCACAACATACATAAAGCTTTTTCACCTGACACTCCCCACCCAGTTGCGGATCAAAATGTGCTGTGCTTTTCTGATTGGCCTATTTCCATCCACAACTGGTTATATATTTTCCATTGCGTTCCTTTGGACCCTTATTCTGACCTTTTATACTCTGAGGAGTGTTAGACAAGAAAGCTTTAAGTATGTTGTGAAATGCTTGCTTTTCTCAAAGACATACTCATACATATATTGAACCTTTGGAATTATATAATAAAACAGCTTTTTGGTACACATCTGACAAGAAACAGCTGCAATCCTTGTCATTTTATTGGACTGTTTCAGAATCAGTAATTATTGAATATGGAAATAGTGGAAATAGACATAAGAAGAAGAACAAAGAAAACTTTTGCTAGCATTGTTCTTTGAAGGGAGGTTGTTTGGATACGTAGGCATTTAGCTCTTAAATGCTGGATCTATCAATACATTGGCAGATGGTTTAGCAATGCCACATTGGGACACATCCCCCAAGAATTTAAGAGAACTAACTGTTGAGAAAATGCTAGGGTAGGGGTAATATTTTGGCAAAGTATGCTTTGTGCTGTCATTATAAAATGTAGATAATTACAAAATTAGTCTTTAGCATTGCCTTTTGTAAAAATGGGTGTTCCCTGTTTATATGGTGTGCTTTCTGACAGTAAAGAGGGCATGACCAAACATTGTGATATCCCTCCCCCCCCCCTCCCTCGGCACCTTAGAGGCAGGTGTTGTCACTGGCTCTAGCAATGTATGTGAACATTAGTGTTATCAGTTATTTTTGTCATTTGTTTATTACCTCATATGATCAGTCTTGAAGTACCTCGTAGTCATTCAAAAGAATGCACCAATTCCTTATTCGCTTTTGGTGACTTCCTATATATCATAATACATGTTGATTATTGCAGGCTTTTTTGTTTGATAGAAGCGATTACTCGCTATCCTGTTAGCACTCGCACAAATTGTGAGGAATAAATGTCTCAAAAATTAACATGTTTCTAGTCATCTTTTGCAACCTAAGCATGTATAACATAGACGATACAAAAAAGAATATAAGTGAGCCAGGCTTTCATGGGAAAAATATAGCAGGCGTGCTAACCACTGCACGCCTGAAAACATGCAGGCGTGTGAAATTTTTTCATAAAAATTTATGGTTATCATAATAGATCTACGCAGAAATTGCCAAACATGAAAATGATGACACCAATATTTTTGATGAAATATACTTCACTGAATTCTTAGCATCACTACTTACGTTTTAGGGACAGATTTTGAAAAAATTTAACCTATAAACCAAGAGTATAGATGGCATTTACATGATTCTATCATATCTAAACAATATAAAAAAAGCTAAACCCAAAAATTATCTCAACTATGTATTAAACTACAGGGCATTGAAGTTTAAGAATAATTCATGTTTGAAGTGTGATGTATTTTTTTGATTATATCCAACTTTAAATTTTGAGGTGAATTTGAGCTAGAATTTCTTCAAAGCACATATTTTAAAATATTTTAGAGTAGTTGTTATGGTGGCTTGGTTGTTATTTCCTATAATATACTCTATTTAGGAATGAACACATTTTATGCCTTGGAGCAACAAAATTCCTTCTTTTACTTTATCAACAGTTCTGGCTGTAAATATCTTTTTCTCTCTTATGGATATATGTAAAATAAAATTGCGAGTAAAAGTATCTGCACTACATCTGTCCCTGCCAAGGTGTAGTGCAGCCAGTAGCAGCAACCTCTTTTTACTGTATGGAAACACCCAATTACCAAGATGATCTTCAACTTGTCCAATGGAGTACTGAGGTGATGACATCACAAAAATATATTTTTACAATTTTTCAACTTTGAAAATATAACCCAAAAGAGCATTGCAATACCTCTAAATGTGTAAATCAGTTGAATGTGTTGAGATATGGCCACATAAGCACAGGCCCAGTCCCCATAGAGCCTCCATAATTTTGTCTTGGTTCATAACTTTATGGATCAGGCAAGAATAATTGTAATCCATTACCAAACTTTAAATCTTTCATTGACCATATTGCGCCAAATTTTAAACATATCTAACCAATTTTGCATATTGAGGAGTATTTTGTGCAGGTTCTTTCAGGTTTTCTGGCCAAAAATAAAGAACTTTAAAAATTTTTTTGATGACGTCACACTTCGGTACTCTATAGGAGACAACTGGCACTAGCTCACACCAGGAAGAACATACCCCTCCCCCCAACAAAGCTCATACTGAATTTAGAAGAAGTACAAAATTAATCCTGCTGAGAATTTAGGGACGTGCTCACCCACAACCCTTTTTTCCCATGATGCCACAATTGGGGCTGGGAGGGGGGGGGGGCTGCGCTCCTCTTAAAAAAAAGCATGGATGTAGAGTTTTAGCAACATTTTAGGTGAGAGACCTCCTTGTTCTTTCGACAGCACTTCACCTCTGTGTCAATGCCAGCTTTTGGTACCTTGAAATCACATGCTTCAATTCAAATAATAGTACTAAAAATCTGGGGACAGATAAACATTATGAAATGCCGTCCCAAAACAAGCATATTATAGGCCCCAATTTACACATGACGAAATTGATCTATTTCTACCTTTTATTTCAGAGAAACTTTTAATAGCATCTTACCCGTTCAGCTTGTTCGGGAGCTTCCTCAAATAGTCTAAGTAGTTTTATTGGTGACACAGCTTCTGACTTCGAGCGTTGATCCATTATTGAGTGGAACTGACCGCCATTCCGAAAGTGAAGGTTTGATTTTGGTTAGCACAGGGAACTGAAAGGGTGTGTTTATATTTCGTCCCTGTCAGCAGGACAGTCATACCCTGGGTTCCAGAGCGTCAAGTGGGGCGTTGCGGGACAGGACAGACATACCACTACCCTGGGTACCAGACTCGCTATATAAAATAATATTTCATATATAGTGAGTCTGGTACCCAGGGTAACATACCAGAAAATGTTTGACAAAATCACGTAATATTATGTCACAAAATCTTATTGAAATTTATTAAAGAACTAAACAATTATTGCCGAGCACACAAGCTCATTAAAATTATTTCAAATTGCAATTTTTACTATTTTAAATGTTTCTCGACTGCTTCTTTAATTAAGCTGCTTATCGTTTTATTGTATTTCGGTTCTTGCCCTTGTCCGAGAAATAGATGGTTGGTTTAAGACCACCAGAAAAAACTGACAAAATTGTTTTCACCCAGATTCAAACTTTTGAAATAAGAGGATATCAAATTCTTACTTTCGAGAACTTGAAGATTTTACAGTAAATGTGTGTGCAATAGTTTCTACATTAAGATAAAACATCAGATGAAAACTATTACCTCAGACAGAGGTTTTATCGTTAACGTTAAATGAACTGCAATAAAAATTATTCAATACTGAAAAAACATTCTAAGCTAAAAAGATATAAACTATCTATTCGTTAAATCATGTTACCTCCAGTTGTTTTATTTATTGTTGCCCAAACATTTTATTTTGGCTATTGTCATAGATATACTTTTGTTAAGCTCAAATTTCGTTGTCATTAGAAATAAAGGGCATACCATGCATGTTGTTGGATTACATTATGGACCTGAACTGAACATTTTAGGTATATTTAGTTGCTTGTGGGTAGATGCATCGAGTTGGGGGACACATTTTATTTTTTGCATATTTCTTAATTTTTCATAGCAACCATCCCTGATGGCCCAGGGGTTCACTTGAACTTTTTATATACAGGGTGTCTATCCAATAATTTTGGGTAAGAATTTTTCTTGTGATCCGATAATTTTGGTTACCTGATTTAATAATATACAGGCACAGCGGAGCGTTGAGAAAAGCAGGGGGTCTAAAAAAGTGAGGGGGGGCTAAAACCGTATAAAAAACCTTTACTGTTAGTTTATTACTAAATACTTGGCATTTCTTGCAAAAAGTGCCCCCCAGCCCCCCTCCTGCTCCGCGGTGCCTGATATACCTTTTTGATAATTATAGGTTCAGCTAACACATAACAATATCAAAACATGAATAAAAGAACAGATGTGTTTAAACTGATTATTATAGAAAACAGTATTAGTTTCTTGACTAGTGGTCTTTTATGCGCTCAGCAACAGATTTTGTATTTTGATATTTTTTGGTCTTATCAACACTTTTATGTTGATATTTTGGTTCTGTTAAATTTTTTTTTGATACTATTAGGTGAATTTTCATATCTGAGGATGGACCTCCACGTGTATAAAAGTTTGAGTGATTCCCCTTGGCCTGATGGTACGACAAGTTACCTTCCATTAGACTTCGAGTAGATGAAAAATAACCTGACTCTGTTTCAAAGTTAAATATAATGATATTCAACGGCAGTTTTGTTGTTAAAAGCGAGTATCGACACATAAGTACTTGAATATGAATTTAAAAATAAGTATAACTTTCTTAGATTCTCGTTACACCCTTTGCATAAGAATTCTATAAATTTTGTCCAGCCTTAAAATTCTTAAGAAATTTTCGCTTTGGCCTTAAAAATCTTTTAACAGTATACCTACAAGAAAAAACCGCTTTTTGACAAAATGAGAATTATCATTCATGTGATTCTTTGCTCTAAGCGTCGTAAAACTGGCAACTGCTGAAAAATGAGACACAAATATGCGAGCTGAGGCTGAGCAATGTTCTTAAAATATTCGTAAAAATATGGAAATTCTGAGCCTGAATATTTTTAAAGCAATTTTCTTATAAAAAATATTGTGCTCTCCACCCCTTGCCAATAAGGCCCTAAGTTTGGAAGAGCCCTCTACCCTAACATGTCAAATAAACTTGAGAGGGGGCTAGAAGGGTCAAAAGATCCGAGGCCCGTGCTCCGATTCGGCTCGTAATAATCTTACACCATGTTACTATCAGCTTTTTACAAGATCTATAGTATATACGATGCAGAAAACTTGTTCTTTTATAAAGAATCAATGCCTATAAGTTTATCATAGAGAAAAAAGATGTTCACGTGTCATTGACGCATAAAAATAATGTTTTTGCACAGTTGTGTCTGAAACCCTTAGAAAACGTTTGTAACATTTATACCTAAATAGGGCGTTTCCCTAGTTTTTTGAAAAGCTGAAGGGCGTGGTCACATAACGTTTTCTATGGGTGGCCCAGTTTTATTAGACTACGCCTCTAAGTCTAACAGTTTGTGAGTCAACGAATAACTTCATAGGCAATCAGTCTCAAATGTTTAATATAAAGAATGTAGAAAAGCTAAGAATAACAATGAAAACAAAGCACTCACCACCTTTAGCTTGCTTGCTTTAGTATTGGCGACTTGTGGCGTCTCTGAATTAAATACTTCGAATTGCAACAGGACAACAGCGACGTCTTTCAAGCGACACACGCTTCGACTTTCATCGGGAAACGGCGGCCACGATTCTTTTGGCAAGGCGGGAACGCCCACAGTAAAAAGCCTCCTACTCTAAAACAGGCAAGCTCTTTTATACCCTTTCTAAAATACAGCTAGCCAATAACAAAACAGAACATGATAACAGCCAATTAGATACTAGAACAGAACAATAGTTAAAAAGCATAAAAGTTAATAAAACGATGTTCACGCTGATACGCACATGGACCAGCACGTGATAGAAGTTCGACCTTCGTACCGTAACAGTTTTGTGAAACACACCTGAGTTCGCCTAAAAAGGGCGTTTCCCTAGTTCTTTGAAAAGCTGAAGGGCGTGGTCACAAAAGTTTTCTATGGGTGGCCCAGTTTTGTGAAACACACATGAGTTCGCCTAAAGAGGGCGTTTCCCTAGTTCTTTGAAAAGCTGAAGGGCGTGGTCACAAAAGTTTTCTATGGGTGGCCCAGTTTTGTAAAACACACTTGAGTTCGAGGTGGCTTTCGACGGCCCTGAAAATAAGTAGCGTATATCATCATGTTTATGTTCACATGTTGAAGAAGATGTAGGACCAGTGAGGAAAATCTTTGGATAGACAAGGCACCCATGTAATAGCAAAATTTCTCTAAAAAGGGTCAAAAAAGTGTAAAAGAATTAGTTGAATAATCATGTTGGTACATGGGTAATTTTCGGTACCTGCCAGTCTTTAACTCCGGCACAAAGCAAGCGCTGAAAAAGTTGGTGGGCAAAGCCGAGCAATGGTCGGCTTGTCAACAAAGCGAAGTTAAGGGGGTTCGTAACATTCGAGTGCAGAAGGGGTTTAAACTAGCTGACTAACAGACTGTTTTGCCAACTGGGCAACGAATAATTATGTGCAAAAACCCACGACTAATGACTAAATATTTGTTTACTTCACTTACAACTAATAGGAATTACTTTGATGAGGGGGGGGGGGTGCGAGGCTCGCGAATTTTAACTGGGAAAATAAAGTTTGATAATTTTGAAAGAATCAAGATCACAACTTGATACTTTTCTGAAAATTTTCTAAAGCATGATATGCTTTATCAGATAGACAATAGACTGATCCATTCCGGACCTTGATGGTGTTGGCTTCTGGGAAAGGGAACTTTCATATATCAATTAAAATCAAAGACGGGTTGGGGAAGGGGGGGGGGGTTAACATAAACATTCACGGTCATTTTTATTGCTCACTAGCTCATAGTTTAGGGGAGGAGGTTTTTAAGGACCGTCTAAATTTGACCATCAAGTATGTAATATTCCCAATGTTGTCTTTTTTTAATAGTAGTTTCCATTTGGCCATCAGACAAAAGTGAAATCTGTTCTACGTATGACAGTGGATAACTATTCCTAAACACCCTGTAACAAGCTATTTTATATTGCACTTTAATCAAGAACGCATAAGCATCTTGCTTTTGATATACAAAACGTTAAAACCTTTATCGCATGCCTAATGACTTGCAGCATCCCCCTTTCTACACCTTAAAGCTTGTTCTTTGGAAGCAAATACTAATACTTGACCAAAGAATTCTTGTGATGAAAACCTTTTGATGCTGACTGGCCTATTTTGATCCACAACTGGGTATATATATTTTCTAGCGTAAAGTTTTCGGTCTGTGTTCGGCGTTTTATACTCTGAAGAGTGTCAGACAAGAAGCTTCAGTATGACTCAAAATGTTTGAATTTTTCAAAGGTATTTGTAATCTAACTTCACTATCACTGAAGATTAGAAACAAAAGTAACTAAAGAGAAGTTTTGTTTTCTATTATCCATTTCACCGTCACCAAATAAATCCAAAAACTAACTGTGAAAAGCAGAGTAGCCACAAATAATAGGTGCGATTAAGCCTCATCTCATCCATTCGAGCATTCAAGGTTTTACGGACTCCCAAAATTTTTTAAAACCTTCAAACTGCAGTACACCAGAACTCGTAGCTCGAAATGAAGAGGCTGAGGCTTTTATAGATTGAAGTTTTCTTTGGGGAGCACCTACCTTGCTCAACGTAAGGACGCTCCCTTACGCAATAGCAAAAAGTCTCTTTGACAAGGGACACTTTTTTGGCGTTCAAAAGTGTGAGGAACCCCAATTTTACATTGCTCTTCTCGCCTTTGCCCCCCAACCTTACCATTACCACCCTGACTACGCTATTGCTTAATGTACTTGAAAAAGTGAAAAAGATAAAAGTTGTCAAAACGAGTTTTTTACGGTGGCCCACAGGTGCCACGGCAAAACTTACTTTCTCACGGCAAAACTTTCTTTTTCACGGCAAAACTTTCTTTTTCGCGGCAAAACTTTCTTTCTCACGGCAAAACTTACTTTCTCACGGCAAAACTTACTTTCTCACGGCAAAACTTTCTTTCTCACGGCAAAACTTTCTTTCTCACGGCAAAACTTTCTTTACGTGTTGTTGTGTACGTGATACTTAGATCTAATCAATGCTTTAGACGTTTTAAACTTCGCAGAATTTGCGAATACCTACATCTTCTCTTGATAATTCTTGCAGAAAGACAGCCCAGAAATATCTAGGTTGGGCTAGGCTAGGCCTATATGCCTATCTCAACGAAACAGTACCGCATGCAAGGTCTTTGATTCCTTTGTTTTGAAAGCAGTGAAAAAGATCAATTCGTTGAAAATTGGCGTGCACATAAAATTCGTGCAAAAAAATCACGTACGTGCACTTGGCACGCTCGATTGTGGCTTGTAAAAAACCTATAAATTGGGTATTGTGTTTAATATCATATCATATCGTATTACTCACCAGGGGCGGATCTAGAAAGTATTCTGACTGTCGCACACAAGGGTGTGGTCGAAAAAATCATTCGTGACCACACCCATAGTTTTTAAGGATATTCACCCCCTCTCATTTTAACAGTCGATGTGCACATTAAATTGGCTTCAATTAGAACGTGGTCAAACTGTTGTTTATTCCTTATCTGAGTTTTCAATTGATCCTACAGAATCATTAACAAATTTTACACAATAGAGCAAGCCCCCTAGCTTTTCATATGTTCCTATGTCTCAATTACTCATCCACCCTCCTATAATCTAATCAATCTTGTGTTGTTTCTTAGCCAAGCGTAAATCAAGAGACTCTATTCTTAAGCGTATTGACACAGTTTTCCTTTCATAATCAGGCAAAAATTCGAGTTGTCTCTCTTGATTTGTTTTTATGGTATACGATGACAAACGAGGTCACACAAAAAAATGAAAAACATTATTGCAATGAATTTTCAGAACTATTCAAAAAGAACAAATTTACACAAATATTCATGAAAACCTGCATTAATAACTAATATTATTTAATAGCTAAACCAAATCAGCTTGTAAACATGTAATTTACTCCGAAGAAACCCCTTTGAATTCAGGGGAATACCCAAGCAGGTAAACATTACCCGGAAATATCTGAAGGCTGATAAGGAACTGAAAATCCACATTGAAAAGATTCACTTTGAAAGTTTTGTCCAAATAAAAATTTTACGCTGCCAACGTCCTGAATATTATTTATTCGCCAGAGCCAAATCGCGGGTATCACCCCAGTCCAGGGCATTTATTGACATTTGTAGGCCCTTGATCCATGGAGGTGGTAATGAATGTCGATACTTGAAAACATCCCGTGTCGAATGTTACTCTGAAAATCTAGCGACCTTTGTCTTCCAAATTATCAGGTTTAACGTACTCATTATACATGTAGCCAGTCGACTCCATAACACAAAATTCCTTTTCGCCAGTGAAAAACTTCCCCATGCCAGGAATAAATCAGCTCAAAACTGTACAAAGCACACAATGTCGACGGATTAATCTTTGCCCAGTGGTGCGACCTTACTAAAAAACATACTGTGCACCGAAGTTCGCACTATCTAGCAATTTGGTTGGCTAAATATTTTAAAACAAAAGCTGTGCGAATCGGTGCGAACGTGCTACTAATCATACTGTGCACCGAAATACCCTAATCTGACTACATTGGTACCCTGTTGTTTTTTAATCAGGATGCTTTGAGATTTGAATCAGATTGAATCAAGATCGAGATAGAATTCGAGATTTTGTTTAAGATTTTGCTTGTGTTTATGGCAAGGTTTGAATCATACATGATTCAGACCTTGGATCTTCCTGCTCCTGCACGGTGTTCAGTTGTCAAATATAACTGAAGCATAATTCCTGAACAAATTTAATTAAAACACAAATGGGAAATTCTTTAATAAGCGAGAAAGTTGTTGTTGAGGAAAAGGACTTTTAGTATAATTTTTAAAATTTGACTGTCGCATGTGCGAACGGTGCGAACGTCTAGATCCGCCCCTGTTACTCACAGGGTGGGTTGATGGCTAGGTACTTAATGAAATAATAAGCATGGGCATAATATAAGGGGAGAAAAAAATCGAAGTGGTTGCCCAACAAACAACATCCATTGTTTATGAAAATTTTGCCTGACTGAATCATGGTAGATTTCTGCCTGATTATCGCTTTTTTGGAAACTTTTCAGTGTTGAGGAACTACAGTTGCCGCTACAGCCCCCTTATCTCCCCAGACCCTTGTCTACTACGCCTATGTTAGAAAAGCAAAAGGAACAAAGCAATACGACGACGAGAATCCAATGTCACGAGATAAAATTTTCAAAATAAATTTAATTTAAGTAATAAATTAAATTCAAAGAAAGTTTTGCCGTGAGAAGTAAAGTTTTGCCGTGAGAAATAAAGTTTTGCCGTGAGAAATAAAGTTTTGCCGTGAAAAAAGAAAATTTTGCCGTGAGAAAGTAAGTTTTGCCGTGAGAAAGTAAGTTTTGCCGTAAGAAAGTAAGTTTTGCCGTGAGAGAGAAAGTTTTGCCGTGGCACCTGTGGGCCACCGTAGTTTTTGATACAGCGAAGTTCTGATAATTTTCTAAGCATGGAACACGCATGCGTATGCAAAATGAACATACAACGATCAACGATTGATGTCCGAAAAAATAGCAGCTTCTTGAATTGTAAATTTTAAATTTATGTTAAAAGTATTATATATTGCTGCTTACAATGCGCCTTCTCGATAAAATGCGCTTAAAGGTAACACTTATGAGGCCTAAAACGATAGAGAATCAAGGCCTACCTGTTATGTCCAAACTTATATTTTATGGCCTAGTTGGATTTTTCACAGAAGTTGTGTTCACAGCTGTTTGGTTCATGGTTGATCCAAAATATGAGAGTGCTTGGACACTACACGGATATACGTCACTCTGGTCATTTCCAATGTATGGTATCTCAATCTATATGATGGAGAATATGTTTCTCCACTTGCGTGACTGGCCCTTGGCACTTCGAATTCTTGTTTACGTATGTTGGACGTACGCATGGGAGTTCTCAACCGGAGTTATACTTCGGCAGTTCAACGCTTGCCCATGGAATTATTCTGACTACACAAAGTATAACGTAGCTGGTTTAATAACTCTTGATTATGCACCTTTATGGTCACTGGCTACGGCCGTCTGTGAAAAAATCGTTATTCAGAGTGCACTTAGTCTTCAGTACATTGATAAAACTAAATTGGAGTAAGAAAGAAAGCAAATTTTACAAATAAAAGATTGTTTATCTGTGAAAAAAAGTATGGCAACAGGGATCATAGCAGACATACAAACGGGGAGGGGGGGGGGAGTGTTGCTAGAATATTAGTTAAAAACCAAGACGAAGATGCTTCAGTGTTTGTTTTTAAACCCTTACCCCAATCTGCCCCCTGCTTTTGCAGTCCCTGGTTGACAGTATGTGTTTGTGAAATAGTCTTATTTGTCTTGTATTATTGAAAACATATTGATGGTATAAGAACCTAATGTGCTTATTCTCTTTTTCATTTAATGGGACTCTGCATTAAAAATACAAATCATTGAAAAAGTACAGTGAAACTGAATTCAGTTGTAACAAATGTATTTTTATTATACATAACTATATACATACTGTGGTGTGTGATGATCACATTGAGCAAAGGTATAACTCAAGAGTTGCAACTTAGAGTCATCCTGTTGAATAATCTAAGCATGTAATGCTACCCATACATAAGACCAACATAAATATGATAACATCCTATAAAATTTAAACTAGACTTTTTCTCTAAATGGAAGCTTTGAGAACATTAAGAATTGATGCCTGATTTGACCCAACTTGGAAGCCATTCCAAAGTTTGGCTCTTCTTGAAGAAAAAGCATTTGTGCCAAGCAGCAAAGTTGTTTGTTTTTATGATCAGTTTACTAAATTACTGTAGAACCAGCTCATGTAAGGATTTGTTGTCTTTTATCAATCTACAGCAATAATATAGGTTCCTATCTAAACTTTATTGCAGCATTTTCATATAAGTAACACAGTAGGACAATCAAAACATTCATTGTAATTTCTATGTAACACGAGTTTTACCAATCCTATGATATTTAGATTCACCACCCAAGAAAATGCATAATTAGTGAAAGTATAACTGGATTTTTGAAAATATACTTAGAGAAAATGTGAGCAAGTTGCACAACAAAGGCATGACTAAAAGCCTGCAACCAGAGACAAATGTTAAAAGTGGGGCTGTGAATCAACTCTGTCATAAAGCTTCAAGGTAGCACATGCTTAGATATAAACCATATGTAGCAAAAAGCTTTCACTCTTAGTTAACTGTCATTGATATGACTTTTTGTCAAGTTATGGGGATTGGGAAGTCAGAAGTATCTCACAAATCTCCTCTGGAACAATAAACTCTTGGCAAATCTGTCCTTAGCCCCACCCATCTGGTTGACAGATTTTTATCTTACATCCCTCCCCCAATGAAATGCTCATCTTTTTTAAATCTTTCTCAAAAACCTTCATGCAGTGTTACAAACTAAGGCAAAATCATCAAACAAAATTTAGCTTATCGGGAGTTAGAAGTGAGTCAACTTCTGAGCCCCTGTGTGCCTGCATGATAGATGATGCATGAAGGTTTTGAGCTAGTCATGGGGAATTGAGATAGTCATGCCCCTACTGCCTCTGAGATAGACCACGCGATAGAAGAAGGGGACTACCCAGCGCGCTCCTTTCAACCAGCGATCATTATGTTGAGTCACCGCTAGGCATCCCGTTCCTTCTCTGAAACAAGAAAGAGCGATTTCCCGGAAGCCAGGAAATAATTCGGCAAAAAGATTATACATATAATGCAACGCCAGCAACGAAGACTATCAGTTTAAAACCGTAAGTCAGAAGCGTCTCACAAATCCCCTCTGGAACAATCAACTCTTGGCAAATCTGTCCTTAGCCCATAATTTAGTTTTAAGGGTACCACCCACATTGCCCCACCCATCTTGTTGACAGATTTTTATCTTACATCCCTCCCCCAATGAAATGCTCATCTTTTTTAAATCTTTCTCAAAAACCTTCATGCAGTGTTACAAACTAAGGCAAAATCATCAAACAAAATTTAGCTTATCGGGAGTTAGAAGTGAGTCAACTTCTGAGCCCCTGTGTGCCTGCATGATAGATGATAGATGATGCGTTTTGAGCTAGTCATGGGGAATTGAGATAGTCATGCCCCTACTGCCTCTGAGATAGACCACGTGATAGAAGAAGGGGACTACCCAGCGCGCTCCTTTCAACCAGCGATCATTATGTTGAGTCACCGCTAGGCATCCCGTTCCTTCTCTGAAACAAGAAAGAGCGATTTCCCGGAAACCAGGAAATAATTCGGCAGAAAGATTATACATATAATGCAACGCCAGCAACGAAGACTATCAGTTTAAAACCGTAAGTAAGCCTCCAAGAACCTCGGGACAACTACTGCGTGAGCTAATACTTACCTTTTTAAAAAAATTTATTATGCTGTTTTGTTAACTGCTATTCCAATTACCACAGTAAACGGTTAACATTTTTGTTTCTTTTTGAAAACTAACCCGTTTGATTTTTAGGCTCGAAGTTCAGATTCCAAAGCAATCACGTTCAACTCTTTTTTATAAGAATACTATAATTTTTTTCAGCCTTGAATTTGTTCTTAGAGTATTCTTATTTTTCCAAACCTGATACGGTTTCAGGGAAACATTGCCTGGTCTTGAATAAAAACCACGCTTTTGGAAAAACTAGATTTGCTAGTTCTGCGATTCCTATTTATGAACATCGCAAAACTGGCAACAACTAGAAAATGAGACAAATATGCGAGCTGAGGCTGAGCAATATTCTTATAAAAATCTTGAAAATTGGACGATTCTGGGCCAACATTTAGTTATAAGCAGTATTTTTTAAAAAAATAATGTATTTCAATCGATTTCCAAAAATGATTTACTCTTCGTTTAGTTCTCTTATGAACCTTATTCGTTATGAAAGTATAATTACACAACCTCATGGTGCCTTTTTGCTATCATTATGTTTGTATACGATTTAACCTACAATTGGAGAGAAGAAATATAAATCTTTGATTGCTAGATTTAGTTTTCTTCGCTGGTATGATTTTTGTTCATCAAGGAATAAGAATTCTGTCAATACATCAGTACAGAGAAATATGTTAAAGCACGTTTTGAAAACTGATCTCAAGGAAATTATTTGACTTGTGGTGTGAATTGATCTCCTTTTGTCTCTTTAGATGAAAAAAGTTCTTAGGCACTGGCAGGTGCTGTTTTCTGCACTGATAGCAATTCTGTCTGGAGCTATGGCTGCTAAAAAAGGTATGTTTCTTATTAATGTTTTAACCACAGGGAATAGCTAAAATAAGGCTTTTACTATCTAGGAATATGCTATAATAGCTACAAGCTTCAAGGATTAACCAGCATGTAGACAGGATTTTTCCTCAGGGTCATCTCCTCAGAAAACATAGGCAAATTTTGCAGAGAGTGTTCAACCCCTTTATCATTCTATAAATAACTTAGTTAGTCCAAAGGATTTAGACTCCTGACTGATTCCATCAAGAGGGACTGACTAAAATTATAGCTGAAAATAGAGTCAAGATTACTATAAACCATTCTCTTATGGAGAGATAAATTTGAAATGTATTTTGCTTTCATGTAGCCGTTGATGATTTGAGTGTCTTCTCCCTACTCATATTGCATCTTGTCTAAAACAGTTGACTGACTGGTATGTGCTTTTCTGTAATTTCCAACTCCACTCATATTGCATCTTGTGACCATCAACTACCTAGAACTAACAAAGCTACATTTTTGGAACATTTGATTGACTAGTGTGTGCTTTCCTCTCATTTCCAACAGCAGCTCACAGAATGGGGGATGCCCTCTGCAAGTCTTGCTAATTGTTTCACCGCTCTTTACCTCTTGTTACCACTAGATCTTGAAGTTCCTTACTTTTTTGACCTCTTTTGATCAAGATAAAGTGCTAAAAGGTCCTTATTTCGAGGCTTGCACATTTGGTACCATAAAATTGCACAAAACACATTTCAATTCTGTGTATGTGTTGCTAGATCTTCAACTGTAGCTAGAAAACAAGGTGAAAACAAAGAAAAGACTAGCATTATTATTTATATATGAAAAAGTTTCAATTCAATCAAGAAGGTCAATACCTATTTCATTTATATCTTCTTGTTTGATGTAATATAAACTTTCATATTTGTATATTTTGTATGCTTTTTTCAAAATTTGTTGGGATTTCATTTCATTTTTCTTCTGTTGCTTCGTAAAGTGCACCATGTTACATGAATAGTGATACCAGCTTTAATTTTGAAGCACTTATTGCATATTTCACAATTTCAAAAGCTAACTTTATCATCCTCAACAAACGAGTGACTTGCAACTTTATGTAAATCATTTCGATGAGGTACCTTTTTGAAAAACCAAAATTGAACAATGTTGAATTTCCAACTCCTCAACAACAGTACACAGGAAATGACTGACACTTGTGCAATTTGGAAGCTGGTGAAATTTGCTTATGAAGTGTTTCATTGAACAATCTTGCTGTGAAAATGTATTGGAAGCATTCCCTCAAAGCCCTTTGCTTTTACTGAAGTGACTGAGGGGCAATAGACAGCAAAGCCAGAAATCACAGCTCCAAAAGCCAGAAATCACAACTCCACAAGCCAGAAATCACAGCTCACACAATGAGACACACATGAACTCATAACACACAATTTATTTGGATGTTTAACTTCAAATGAATGTAACTGGCTTCCTAATTCTAGATTGTCTGCCGTCAAAAAAATATTCAAAATTGAAAAATTTCCTTAGGAATTTGGTCTTTACTACTAATAGCTCTTTAATTTTAATCCTTTTAAGAAACATGAATTGTAATCCTAACTACATCATAAGATTTTTTTAACCAATCAAATTTTTCAATTACTGATCCGTGAGAAAAAGGCAGGAATTTTTTGTCTCTGTAATTCTATAAGACTTCATCTTTCTTGTCCTACCCATCTTTGATTGTTCATACATAATTAGTGACAGATAGGTGTAATTATTTTGTTGCAATTTATGCTTTTGCAACGCAATAGAAAAGTAAATAGAACAATCAATGTACATATCCAAGGGTTTTGTTGATTTATTCCTGGCAATACTAATGGCTTTTCCCTCTTGTAGCTATTTTCAAGTTCCAATTTTGGTGGCTTGTATAGCAATTAAATTGACTGCTGTAAAGACGGTTTCAAACCAATATGCAGTGCCTTTCTTTGCCTATCAATGTATCAAAACACTACACTGAGAACAAGCTGAATTCAAAGAGATCAAAGAGTGTTGTAGATGTTTGGAATTGTGTTTATCTTCAACCATAATTCAATATCATGTGATTGATATATTCCCATCTTTATTCAACAGATCAAAACCAGTCAAATATGTTACTGGAAGATATCAAGTCACAGCTCTCTGTTGACAAAGTCATGAAACTGGGCAGTCATTTTGAAAATATGGTCAGAGGTGAGCATGGTGTGTCTTATGTTCAAACAGAAGATGATGTCTACTACCCAAAACTGGTGGAGTTGTTTATTTCAAAAGTAGTTGGCTCAGCTAGCACTAGCCACTTCAAAGTCACTGGCAGTGCATCTCAGATGCTTAAATGTGTTTCAGAAAGCAACCAGGGAGATGCAGACATTTTGTTACTGTCTTCTTTCCCAAAGATGACAAAAGAGTTCCAACAAGATGCCTTGTTGCCATGTGAAGAGCCTGGTTTTTACCGAATCAAGCAACTTAAAATGAGGATGTATCCTTTTGTGAATAGAGAAGGTGCTAAGTACCTGAATGCAGATAGCCTTAGAAGTTTTGAATCAATTTGGTTTCATAAAACTCTTCAACTACCTCTTTCTGTTGTGGAATCATTTGACCATGAGTTTAAAAGGGCAGCTAGAGATAAGGTAGCAAGTGTTTTGTCATGGAAATCTTCAACAGATTTTAAGCTTGATCCTTTGAAAGCTGACCTTATCGACAAGGATATTCAATACTTTTATGTGCTAAGCAACAGCTACAAGAAACATATAATACCTATTTTGGATGAGAGGTCAAAGAGGCATGCAGAAAAAGTTATTGATGTCTTTATGCATATTGCAAAGACATCCTCTAATTTTGGCACATTAAGAGCAAAAAATGGCTATGAAACTCTTTTGCAGCTTGGCCCTGAATTTGACAATGGTTTAATCCCTGCTGCTTTAGGATATTACCGCGAGAATGAAAGATTACCTAAAATATTTAATGATGCAAAAGAAGAAAACATTTTCATAGAAATATCTAAATATTTTCAGATGATTGTATCAGAAGATGTGATAAGTGAAGATGATCACCTGTTTTCCATGCATCAAGAAATGAAAGGGTCTTTTGACCTGGTTCCAGCTATATCATGTGAAGGATTTCCGTCAATTGCTAACAATTGGGCCCTCCGTGTTAAAGAACAATCTTGGCCACCACAAGAAGTTACTTCCAAAATTCTTAAAGCAGGATTTCATCTGGTTCCAAAGCCCTCAAAAAGTGAGAATAGTGACCCATCAACAATGTTTCGCTTATCTTTCAATATGGCTGAAACATTGCTTGCAGAGACCTTGACCGTGTTTCAAAGAGAGTGCTACAGAGTTTACAAAATGTATTTCTACGAGAAACTTAGGCGTGAGCCAAAAATTATAACAACCTATCACCTAAAGACAGTCTTTTATTGGCTTTTAGAAGAAACAGATGCAAACTTGTGGAAACCTGAAAATAGGGCACATTGCTGCTTGTTGCTGCTGCAGTCTCTAAAGGCTTCATTGTCGAAGATGGAACTGAAACATTATTTCATACCTGAAAACAACTTGTTTAAGCATTTGAAGAAGCAAGATGTACAAGAGATGTTGGATGAGCTTGAAAAAATTATAGCAGACCCAATAGCAGCAAGTGGCCAAACAATTGAAGATATTAAAGAGTTCTATGCTAAGAAGCAAGGCATTGAGCAGGAAGATGAAAATGCAAACAAGCTTGACCAGTTTTCCACAAAATCTGCATTGCTCTTCAAGAAAGCACTTAATGAGGTCACACATCAAAAAGTGCAAGATTCATTACAATGGACAGATGAATTCATGAAACATATTTCAAGATTCTTCAGTGAAAAATCAAAGGAAAATATCATAAGGTTCCTTTTTGACTTAACGTATGCCAGAAACTGTATGGCAAAGTACCACAAGAATTATTTAAGGTATGCACCATTGCCATCACCTATTGCCATGTTTGTACAGGTGTTTCTTCCTGTACTGGATGAAATAACAAAGAAAGTATTACTTCCTCAGGTGCCAAAAGAATTTGATTTTAAAAAGAAGTTTGTCAAAATTGAGAATGCTCTTCAGATAGCTAGCTTCCTGAGCTATGAGGACCTTTTGAACTTTGCTATGCTAAGGAGCACCACAACTATGGGCCTGGATAATACTGTTGACATGATATCAAATGCAATGAAACATTTGACAGGACTTCATATTGAACTTTAATACAAATCTACAAATTGATACTCATATTATGTTTACACTATAAATTTCAGTAGTTTAACTTGTTTGTGAATGCTGCCTCTAGTTTAAGCAAAGGGGTAGTCCTGCAATAGCATCGCCATTTTGGTCAGGTAAAATGTAAAATATTGTATCAAATTTGGTTTCCAGATGATGATTAACTTTGAACTATTAAAGACTTTTATAAAGTTTATTAACTTCTGCTTAATTCCTGAATTTCCCAGCGTCTTAGCATGGGTTGGTCCTATTATATACCACCTTCACAAAAGTTATATCACAGACAATTGGCAAATTTAAATATTTTTTGATATAAATAAAATGACTCATATTTGATAGATGAAACAAGCGACTGGCTTTATCAGCAACTATCCTTGCTGTCAATAACTTCTTCTATCTGGCAGGAAAGAACCTCACATTGCCCTTAATTTTATTGTAGTGAACAGTAAGATTTAAAAAAATGCTTCTTTTGCAAACCAACAGTCTATCTAGAATTAACATAAAATCCATGAATTTTCTGTGGCCAGGTCAAAAACGTGGAAAACGCAGAACACGCGGAACACACAGAAAAGTGAAATTTTGCTTTAAGCTTCTGGAATGGAAATACATAAACAAAGCAACATAGCTCTCTCAAGAATTGAGATATAAGACCTTATTTTTACGGGAATGAGAATCCTGCTTTTTTCGCATTTTCGATTTTGAACGAGGGTGAAAATGCGGAAAACGCAGAAACCTTGAATAACCAATTATATTTGCTAATTGATGACAAGAGAGGTATATAATGAGTTTAACACAGAGTTGGTGGCTGCAAGAGCGACTAACGCCATTCAAACCTGTTTTATGAATACAACACAGTTTGTCCAAAACATCTCTCTAACGTTGGCACAAATCTTCCACCATTTTCACCGGCTAGACCAGTAAGGTAATGATGAAATGTCCCCGATTTGTTTTCTTATCAAGCACAGACAAGATTTCGTAGGAAAACCCTTTGGGAAATCCGCTAGGACTGATTTCCGCCTTTTCTGTGGTTTCGATTTTGAACGAAGGTGAAAATTGAAAACGCGGAAACCTTTAATAGCCAATTATATTTGCTAATTTGATGACAAGAGAGGTATATTATGAGTTATTAAGCATTTGATAAAGTTTAACACAGATTTTGTGGCTGCAAGAGCAACTAACACCATTCAAACCTGTTTTATGAATACAACAAAGTTTGTCTTAAAGATCTCTTACGTTGGCACAAATCTTCCACCATTTTCTTTATCTTTATCATGTTAAAGTTGGCCTGCAGGTTGGAGGTTGAGAATGGC
This sequence comes from Rhopilema esculentum, assembly GCF_013076305.1. The sequence goes on along the minus strand of NW_027018682.1, from coordinate 7,168,137 downwards.
TGTGCTATAGCAAGCAAAAAAATCGTATAAACAAAGAACTGGTTTTTAATTACTCTTCTCGCTCAAGACTGATTGTTTGTTTGCACAGATATGAGAGAAACCAATAACAATAAAATTTGATGTCACTTAAAGTCTTTTCATTACCTAAACATTACCTAATATTATAACTTTACAGTGAAAGGTCTTTTTAAAAACTCTTTCTATGATTTGCAAAAGTCAAGAAAAGCTTTTCAGATTTACCAGGTATTCATAAAGTATGTATTACAGCTTAACCCATCCCACCCAGTGTATGCATTTAATTATTGAAGCACTTTAAAAAAGATAAAACATATAGATGTGGTAGAATATCTCCATCTCTCATCAACAGCCATACAAATCGAGGATCTGTAAAAATTTCTCAAGTGCATGTTGTAAAAAATTATGATTTGGTTTCGACGGTTCTAAGTTGCCATATAAAAACTTAAATATGGACTGTATAAAACTCTATATGGTACTGAGACCATATGAATTAAAATCATCCTCTAAACCATGAAAATGAATTGGAGCAAAAACCTTGTGAAGATATAATGCCCAAGCCTTTCATCAGATATTAACTGTAGAACAATAATGATTGGTAACATTAACTGCTAATTTGGGGGAAAATTTCAGAGATTCTATCCAAAACAAAACAGCTCATTTAGCAATTTCTAACTGTTTTTTAGATCTATCAGATGTATTATAATTTCATATGATCAATGAAACCACAAATGTATTGCATGCTTTTGGAGTTATCTAATGTGTATATGCCTTCTTTATTAAATGTATGATATTAAGTTTGTTTCACCATTTGCAAAGCTTGTCTTTAACAAATTTTTCTACCAAATTTACATTTATACTGTCTTTCTGATAAAAACTGCTAGAAAATTATCTCAAGAATTATTTTGAGGATTCCAACCAAAACTGTCCAAAGTACTGATTTGAAAGACTGTGTTTCTTCATCATCATCATCATTAAAAGTGCTGGTGAAATCAGTTTCAGAAGCTTCAACATGGCTTGACTCATATGACCCTTCAAAGTTCATAATTGCTGATAATTTGTATTTTGTTATTCCAGCATAAACGTGACCAAAGACAGCTATATAAACTGGCCTTTTGTACAACTTTGGAACTGTCACTATATCAAGACCACAAGTGGTTGACTGCAAATCATATTCCAGATAAGATGGTCTTTCTACATCTTTTGAAACATAGATGTCTGCATCACCAACTAAGCTTTCAAGAATAAGTGTAATTGTTCCTTTTTCATGCAATACAAAGTATGTATAATTTCCTGGACCAATTTTCCCAGTATGAGTTGAGATTATGTCTTCCCCAGATGTCAAATTCATCTTCATGCACATGGTGACAAGAAGGCATGACATGAAGTATAGTGGCAGTCGCATATTTGCTCTCATGTATACTTGATATATCACCATTCTAAGGTAAAAAGCCAAACCAAATTTTTAGTCTGCTTACATGATCAGCCAAGCAATTACATTAATACATATTGACAAGAAACCTCTTGATTTTTTTAAATGCTGATAACATGGTTATAACCAACAAAAAATCATTAGAAATCATGAACACCAGAAATTGTGGCCCATGGTGTATCCCATGTAAACCTCACTCCAAAGTAAGCCGTGTAAAGGTGTGGTGTACACAGGGGCGGATCCAGAACAAACTTGAAGGAGGGGCAGTTGGTAGTGGGGGCACTGAAAAATTTTCAAAAATTGAAGACAAGAGAACGCTGTATACAACAATTTCAGATCCATTTTCGGAATTAACAAGATAACTTTGAAGTAATCCTTGAAAAAAATTAACCTATTGGTCTCAGAAACTTTTTCAAATGATTCTCATTCTTCAAAAGGGGCGCACAATTTCCAAAAAAGGGTGCCATACTTGCTTCAACTCGTCGAGGGAGGGGCAACTGCCCCTAGTTGCCCCCTCTTAAAGCCGCCACTGGGTGTACACCAAGGTTCACATGCAATCACTACACTGACCCCACCACCCCAAAGTTCTAAGGCAATTTATTAATACATTGGCAGTGATGCAGCTCCACAGTAGTAGGGTCTATATACAATACATAAACAGTCAAAGAAAAAGCTTTGTGCTAAAAAACTGCACCATTTTACCAAAATAACTGTTTACTCTAAACGCCAACAGATGCTTATCTCACGCCAACGCCCCGCCAAATAACGTAACTCCACCCCGAAGACCTTCCGGATTTGCTACATGGAATACACCCGACCCGCACCCCGGATTGTGACCAATCATGTTTACCCTCTCTCTGTCTACACCAGTATTCTGTATTTCAAAGATCTAAACTGTGATAGACAAAGGCGAATTTTTTTCAAAAATATTGACTAAACAAAAATCCGTAGAAACGAACAAAAATCTGCTTTTACAGATTCAATTTATCTTGTTGGCAAAAAAAAGGTCATCTGCTGTAGCAGGCCTAAAAATCAGACCTACTGTATTTAGCCTATATAATCATTATTTTTCTATGCATTTCACATGCATACGAGTTAAATTTACTTTGTAAAATTCCACACCCTTTAACAACACCTTTAACGTACCTGGGCAACCCTCCATGTCACACTACACAGTATTCCACTGACTTAAATTCACAATGGCTTGCCTATTTCTTTGCTTGGCTTGCCTCTCTCGTTTCCCAACTTGCTGCAAGAAGAGGCCAACTAAAAACGAGACTCGACATTTACACGATCGAAACGATTGAATGGCGAAAGGGTGTGGTGCATACCAAATCATCGCTTATGTTCAATGAGTGTATCTTTCACATTTTTCTCAAAAGTCGTTATACGAAGACATCAAATAGACGTGAGTATGCCTTCGAAGAAAAGAAAGAGTTTGAATGAATGGATAGGCCTAAAGTGGTACCAATATAAAGTTAATTCAGGCCTATACATGTTGGAGCCTTGGGAACGAAACTTTTTCAATATGATGCTGTTGTGTATCTTAATTATGTCCTTGTATACTGCATATATCTTCATGCCGTCCTACGTAGATTCTTCCATGAAAATATTCGCGAAATGAAAGGTCAAGAGACACAACTTTGAGGAGATGTGGTGAATGAAGCCAAGCAACCAATAATGGGGAGAATGACAAAGCAGAAACGACAAATCAAAACAGACAGTTTCTTTAATCAATTAAACAAGATTTTTAAACCTGGGTGCTCAATTTACTATACATCTATTTATAATCCTTAACCTCCTAATAAGTAAATTTTTGCTTAACAAAAGGTCAGACTGGAAACTATCTTTCTTGCATGAACAGGTGCATTTTGAAAATTTGCCACCGCTCGCCTGAAGTCACACACATTTATAAATTTGTAGTGGTAAAATTGTCAAATGTTATCAGACAGGGACTTTGCATGGCCATGTGCAAAAGCACGCAGATGGAATATGTCTACAGATATTAGACAACTTGAATGTCAAACTAAACCAAACCCACTCATCCATGTAGAAACATTCGTGTAAAATCATGAAATCCTGAAGTCATTTCTAATATATTTTGTACATGTTAAGTTTTGTCTGGTAAAAATAGTTGCTTTCTTAAAGAATTTTGCTTATTTGTCTCCTTATTAGAACTAATTCTTTAAGTGAACTGATAGATAGTTTTTGATGATATAACGTGGTCAAGTTAGCTCCTCTTGGCATAATGGAATTTTCTTTGATTTTTATGAAAGTTTTAAAAAGCTCTTTCAGCCACTTTTCCCCTAACAATTTACCAAGACTTTTTTTAAGCTCCATGGAAGGCTTTAACCTATTAAATAACCCTTTAATAACCCTAAAACCACGGACCCAAAGTGAAAATTGTGCTTATGCTACCATTTTTAATTCTGGACCTTGGAAATGAGGCCCAGGAAATTGGAAAGGAATATATAGAATCCTTGGTTATTTATATTACGTTTTGTATTTACATTTAGCATGAATTAAATTATGTACTAGATGTCACACAACAAGCCTGTAATTTGATTCTCTCCTTGTGAATATCCCAAGGTTTGTCGTGCAACATTGCATTACATGGTATCAGTTTACTGACCTGTGGCAGACATTACATATCATTTAATGTTCAGCATTGAAAATATATTTAAGTTATCTAGGTTACCTTGCAAGCTTTCTTTGGGCTCATTGTTGTTCTTCACACATAATGCATAATATTTATATTTAAAGCCATAATAGAGAAAAATTTAAGTCAGTTACTGGATATGTGACTTATTTTGCAAAAATACAAACAGTATCAAGGATGAAATTTCACTTCTACTTTGTATTTACTGAAATCTATGAAGATTTGTTTATTTAAGAACATGTTATTCTGGTAGTTCTACTATATTCTAGATTTATTTCAAGCATTTTCACATAGCTATAAGGACTAAATAATAACCAAATAGAACTATAAGGAAGATTGGTTTAATTGTGCATGCTATTCTTTTAGCCAGATTTCTTCCAGTTTGGCCAAAAAGACTCATCATTGACACTCCAGTCCTTTGAAAATTCATTATCAGATGTCTCTAAGAGCACAAATCTAATAAATTTTGCAACATCTAAAGAAGAAAGGATTTTTCCCTCTTGTTGAACTTTTTTAAAGTACTCCACATGTGGAAGGCCTTTTGTTGTGGCATGTTTTATATGCTCACATAAGCCTTCTGTATCTACAACTCCTGGATGAATATTTGCAATTTTGACATTTGTATCCTGGAGTTCCACTTGGAGTTGCTTATACAAGCGATAGAAGGCCATCTTGGTTACTCCATAGGTTGTCGTTCCAAGCTGAGGCCTGAATGCTACTCCAGTCCCTAGATGAATAATTCGTCCGTTAGCATTATTCAGTCTTTCGAAAAGACCCTTCGTTAGTGATAAAGGGGCTGTGACATTAACTTTCATTGCATACTCAAAATCTTCTTCTACAATTTCAAGAAGCTTTGCTGGTACTCCTACTGCAGCATTTTGTACCAGGTATTTTATATCATCATCTTTGGGTATGGCATCAAGTATCTGATGGCAACATTCATCTGAAGCTATATCAACTGGTAAAACTTTGATATTATGTGGTCTAGAAGATGAATTCCTGGTGCACTCTAATTGTTCGTATCTGCGTCCAATAGCAAGTACATTAACATCAAGCGATGACAATTCTTTTGTTAATGCTGATCCAATACCTGTGCCAGCTCCTGTAATAACTGCCCAGGCTTTCATTGTGGGTAGGAGTTGAGAGTTGGAACCCTTCTTCGTTTAATCACAGCTGTTGCATAACAAATTGTTAAATGTGTGTTTATAATGTTGAAAATGATTTCCATGTGAAATTGAGAACGAGGCCAGGAGACTACTTGCTGTACGAAGGAGACGTGGCAGCCAAGAACAGTTATCGTTGTTGGGGTTAAAATAGAAGTATCAAAAGTTCCAGATTATTTTAAACACGATGGGTCTCTGCAAGTGCCCAAAGCGAAAGGTTACAAACCAGTTTTGTTTCGAGCATAGAGTGAATGTCTGTGAATTCTGCCTTACTTCTGGCCACCCTACGGTAGGTTCTTTTGATTTTAGGCCCAAAATAATGATAATGTCATGACACCTACTACGATAGAATAAGTGTCATCGACAAGTCACTCTTTGGCAGTTAAAGTAGTTCCTTGAAGTTTTTTACATTTGTTGGTAAAATAGGCCAGTCACTTGTAACAAAAAAATGCCACCTGAAATCAAAGTTAGTTTGTATTTTCAAGATATTGGCTGGAGTAAATCTGGCAGAGTCTCTGTCAGTATGTATGATTTATTTAGTTTTTGAGATATTCTGGCAACTCTGTGTATTCCCAACAATATATCAACTATTAAATTTAGCTTGTTGTTTCAAATAGTGGCAGTGTAGTAAAAAATCAAACTGGAATGTGGTCATTCCCCAGTTACAAATAAACAATGATGCTTTGGTTCTGTGGACCACGACCCCCGAACTTTTCATGAAAATATATTGTTGATAGTGAAACATTTTTTACTTTATGGCTCTCCCACTTTAAACCTCAAGCCAACATTATTAGGAATGAGCCAGTTGTTGGGGAGGGGCACCATCCTTGAAAAAATAAGTACACAGGCAATTGTTTGTTTATGCCTATCATAACAAAAACCACCCAACAAGCAAAAAGTTAATTGCAAAGAATGCAATGACGGGAGAAGTCGCTGTTACAAAAATAACCCAATTAGGGGAGCGATTCTCCCTACATGTTCTGTTTAGGAGAGCAATTCATAGCTCGTCTCAGGTTGCAAGGGGAGCGTGGAGGTGAGCCTGAGCTATCACTCACCTCAAACCGCCAGGCCTATATTTGATTTTCCAAATTGTAATAGCTTTAAGACTTTGTAGATCTTTGCAACTTTATATGAAGTAGAATTTATACCTGTGACCAATAGTGTGCTGGACAAACACACCAGAGATCTGTTATGATAACAATATAAATCACAGAGCTTGAAGCCTGTTATCCTGACATTTTCCCTAATCAAAGAAAGTTTCTTGATAGTAACTGTTGTTTCTCAAGATAGCTTAAATTTTACAACTTGATTTAGTAATATTCACAGGGGACTCTGAGACTATTTAATATTGATTATGTAGTGAAATAAATGTTGATGTACTACATTTTTTATGAACAGTGCATTGTGAAGTCCTACCTACACTGGTTGCAAGACAGTGACTATAACCCTATTTGCACCCTTTGTGGTGAAATGCTTTCTACAGGGGAATGTATAAGACTTACATGTTATGGTAAGTCATGTAAAAATCTATGGCTTTTTTGGCAATTCAATTTTTTTAATCATTTTTTATAATTAATCATCCAAAAATAGACATTGCTATTTACACACATCAAAAAATGTTAGATTATCATAATAATTATCATGATTAAAAACTAGATTATCTTCTTGAGAAATCAATGAATGAAACACAAACAGTGGTTTCTATGAGTTTGTGTAATTTCATAAATTCGATCAAATATAGTCATAAATTCAACCAATTGGCAAAATTTAAGAGGAATTGTTTCCCAAAATAAAAAAAGTTTATTGAATTTTTAGTAATTTACAAAAATGTGTTGGAAATGCATTTGAACAAAAGTTTTATATAGCATTTCTTGTGCATTCTTGGTAAAATGTTGTCATACCTTTTCTTCTATTTTTCTGTGTGAACATTATAAAAAAGAAAAGATGAGGTGAAGCAGTACAAGGATTGGGCCACAAAGATTCAAATTATGAGACTATAATTGCTGAATCTTTTTTAATCGATCCAACTTGTAAGGATAGAATTAAACCAACAACAGAAGTTCATATCTTGCCTACTTATGATGTCTGCCATATTTAAAGCAGCAACTGAAAGAGCATTGATTTCCTATACATATGCCAATTTTCAAGCCATTTGAATGCATTAACTCATTTATAATTGTGTTCAAAATGTGTTGCTGGAATTCTTAATGTTAGTGTTCTATGTTGACACACGCACTGGACATCAAATGACTGACACATTTTTAATTGCACTCTTTTCATATTTCTAACACATTCATTGATATTGTTATTACAAGTATTGGCAGAACGATAAGTAGAGTCACTTCTTTCAATTCCAGATGTTTTTCACTGGGATTGCATTAACAGGCAAGCCTTGAAAGCTTCTGAGGATTCAAAGTCACCTGAAATTACTTGCTCAGTTTGTAAGGTACCCAGCAGCTCACTATTACCTTTATCAACACAATATTCTGTTTAAATTTATTCATCTACATCTTCAAAACAAAAAGATTTCGATTAGATCTCTAGCATTTCAAGAATTTAACCTTTATGTAACAAAGGAAAAAAATTAATACAGGAGTTAGTAGTGGCCACTAAAGTATGTGATATATATATAAAGCCTAATTATACCAGTTTTCATATGGTATGTCTGTGCTTTTGATCAGCACTTTTGCAAAATTTACTAGGCAATCTATATACATAAGAAAGTAGGATAATTATTTGTGTTTTATTCTGTCAATCAGTGTTTACTGGAATTTTGTTGCATTTCAGGCTAATCTAATTCCATCTGAGAAACTTGTTTCGCCAGTTGCTGATGCTGTCAGAAAAAAGCTGGCAACAGTTGCTTGGGGCAGAAAAAAGCTAGGCTTACCAACGATGGTAAGTGAAAGCTTTGTAATATCTCTCATTGCGTTCAATGATATAGAGTATTCAATGTCAAGACTAACCCGATAATTCTCTTTTTGGTTTTTAGAAATTTTTTCTCACCGGTCTGGGAATGTAATTTCCCCACCATTGCCTTTTTTTACTTTTGCACCATCATTCCAACTCAAAGCCCATTATTGTTTCAGAAAATTTTAAGAATGTCTCTAAAGCTTTATTGTGCTTCAGAGTTATAGCAAACTAAAACTGCTCCAACCTAAATCTTTTTTTTTGAAGTGCCATAACAAGTTTAATATTGAAGCAAAAATTTGATAATTGATGCATGAAAGCATTAAAAGTGCATTAACAACTCATTTATAGGTTTTTCCTTGTAAGCTTTTCAAAATAAGTCATTTTGTTATCATTGTCACTTCTAGCCAAAGTTATATTACTGTCCAATTTAGGTTGCAACTAAAAAGCATTCAATTCTACACGACACTTCTTTCAATAAATTGGGACCTCCAGGGGACATAGAAGATCATCCCACTCAGACAATGCCCCAGTTAAGCTAATCTCCTGTTAACTAGTGGGCAAATAAAGAAAAACATGAAAGCATGTCTCATTTTGCGATAGATTTACAAATTATTTGATGGATGGATAGAATGAGACACCCAATGTTCAATTGCTAGAAACCTTAATGGAACTAATTTTTGCCAATGTATTTTTGCATTTGAATATGACTTTTTTTATGGATAAGCTAAAGTTAAATACTTCACGTTAATTCAGTGATGCAAGACATTCATCGAAGTGATATGAAAATCAATTCCGAATTTCACACATAAACAAACTTTTAAGCTCAGATGAAACTGAAAATTGGTACCAGATAGTGAAAATCCTGGATCTCACTTAAGCGAAGTTGTTCTACGAAATTTGATAAGAAAGTTTAACTATATAGCTGTTCTTCATTTTGTTTTCAAGGCTCCAGCCAAGCCTACTCCAAAGTTTACACAAGGTATGAATATCCTTTCATTTTGGACCATTGTTTCTGTCTGATCAACTGCTGTTAAATCCTTTTGTTGAGGACCCAAAGTTTTTTCTGGCTCCAAAGATCCAGATTTTAGTTTTAATTTAAAGAGATTTCAAAACCCCCTAATGAATTGACGGCCTTGCTTGCATAATAATTTTAAAATTTTTTCACTTTGTGTTTTTATTCACTCTGGATTCTGTGCAAATTTTGTTGTTTCCTCTGCAGCGCCTTTTGCCTAATGCTCATGGAAACACATTTTTCACTTATTTTCTCTAGTTCTGATAAGTGCATCCTAATATCCTATGTGCCAGTATGAAAAATTAAGGGCAAGAGGCAGTGGTGGTGCCAGCTATTAAAGAGTGGGAGGGTAATGGGCGTGGCCAGTGAGATCACGCCCCCTCTGCCTTGTTTCAATACTCTGTAACAGGTTAACTTTCCTTAGGAAATTTGATCTACCCATACCCAGTGCGTTTTAATCTGTAATTAACCCCCCTCCCCCTATACCACCCCTTGGCTTCGCCACTGCCGAGAGGCTTATTCAATAAATAGTTATAGAGGTGCTTACCGATTTTGTTAAATTTCCTGGACATTGATGTGGCTAAGTGTTAAAAAAGCTTTAAGTGTTATGTAATCTGTTTGCTATGTTCTTTTATAACTCAGATTTAGCCAAGGAAGAAGTGCCAAGTCCTTCAAATTTATCCAGAAAAGAAGAAGTGACTGTAAACCATAGTTCAAAAGAGCATGTAGATGGCTCTTCTTCTGCGGTTGTTGCAAATTTATCCAGTATTGACGATTCAATGGAGCAATCCCATGTGCATGAAATGCCACAAGCATCCGCGATATCGCAAAATACCTATGTGCGCGAAATGTTTCAAAATGAAGGTATGTCCTTGTTATCTCAGACCCAAAGGAATTTTAGACCAAGGTCATGAGTTCTGATGTGGTTCAATTAATTTTTTGCAAATCCAGATTCACATTTCCCTCGTATAGTTAAATTGTTATTTTAAGAATTGACAGTAAGTCCCATTTACAACAACATTTTGAAGGATATTTGATAAAGGATATTTGGAAGGAACAGTCTCTGGGAAAATCATGGATTTCATGAAAGTAAACGATCGTGCAGACGACGGAGTGTTTATCAACTGTAATATTATTGACATATCAAGTTAAAGTTTCAACAAAGTTTTTTTTATTAATGTATGATAGTCTGTACCATGTCCTAGTTCTGTTCGTATGGTCTAATAATCAAGCTTTTCTTGCAAACGTTACTCTGGGTGTGAAGTGAAATGTCCTATAAATCACACCGAAAATCTTCAAATTTAAAGCTATGCGCCAGCTCCAATGATTTCTAAGGATTCTTCATTAGCGTTCTTGACGTATAAGCGACTTCTTTCTTAGCATCAGCTGCATCGAGAAGAGTCCCGGAGGCGAAGAAAGAAGAAAAGATTGAACTGTCATTTGATCACGACGATGATAAATACCGGCGCAAAGGAATCCGACATTGGCTTTCGAGACTTTTTCGGTAAGTTTTTGTTTGTTTACAAATCCCTCTTTACGTAGCTGCGTTCGAACCCTGTTGGTGTTGTTTTCCAATAGTCGCAAACATTATAGTTGGTCAAGACTAAACGATTGAGTTACTAATTTTCGAAAATATGTTATTATGTTGGTTAGTGTTTTGTCAGTGTTGTTTTCGGCAAAATTGTTGATAGCAAAGTTTTGGAGAAAGAATTCTATTGCTCGGGGATATCGTAACCAGATTACAACAGGGGCACGTGCCCCCTCCCCTAAATATGGGAATAATGCTTTTTGCTTAAAAAGGAACTTCGTTACCACTGTTGAACAAATGCCCCTTCTTCTGGGACATAGTACCCCCTCCTACCTCTGTCTCTTCAGATTTGAAATGCGCCCGACGATCATTGATCAATTTTGACCTTTTAAAATGTAAGAGCTGAACTTTGTATAATTTGTCTTCCAATCATTGTACATTTCTAAAAGTTACTGTTTAGATTGTTTGGTAGCATTAGGATATGTTTTTGTTTTTAATGCATAATGTGCATTAGTATATTTTTTAAAAGTTTTTGCCTTCATTTTGTTTAGGTTGCGGAGTAATGTTCGATACGCAGCAGATGACCCTAACATCACGTTCAAAAGAGTTTCAGTGATCATGCTGCTCGTTGTTCTCGGCTTCATGACTGTTATCCTTTTACTGACACGAGCTGGACGTACTTTTGCTGATCATGATAAGCATCTTGATCCAAAGTTCAATCCCAATATTCGAATATCTGATGGTAGGACTTGAAGAATAATTTTGGGTGAATAATTCCGCCACTCAGGTTGCCTAGAAGCGAAATTGATAGCCGCCCAGAGAGTCATTTGAGCGACTGCACTCCAACGATATTACATAAAAATTGAATGAAAATTCTTACCCAGTGCTGGAGAGCAGGTTACCCAGTTCTGGAGAGCAGATATTCGCTGTTAAGGCAGCGGTTTAGATCTCAGCGGCGAGTTGCCGGTCAGTCATCAATTGTATGAAACCTATTAAATTTATATAATCTGTCAGATAAATTTCGCTTAAACGATCGCGCTTGAATCTTAGTTTACGCGTTGAAGTTCGCTGAAAGTATCAGAATCTTGGTACAAGGAAAACCATGAAAATTCGAAGCATGCTTACGGTATCGAAATTGTAACGGTGGGATGTGAGCAGCAGAGTAATGTCAGAAATGAGTGAACGTCTGCAAGTATTTTGTAAGGGAGCAGTGTTAGAGTAAACGATAGGAAGGTATTGAGTACAGTCTAGTTCTATGGGGTAGGACGCGGGTCACGATTCGTTTGTGCTCGGCTCATACATACTTCTAGCCTTGCATGCATTTAGATATTAGGCATTTCAGAGCGTTTATTACGGAGTCAAATACATTTGAATTTATGGACATCAGTATATATGTAGCTCGGTGTTGTTATGCAAACTGAATGGAATTGGAAACCGTTTTTAGAGTACATTGATTTATGCCCCTCTATTCTCTTTAATTGCTTACTTTCATCTAACAATGTTTATGTTTTATTTATTATGTCAATCAAACTGCAGCCCTTTCTTGAATAAGCGTATTTGAACCATGATTATATTTTATTTCATCATTCATATCATTAGAAGCCAAAGACAATCTTGTGGTTTTACACGGTTTCTGGTCTTGCTTATGCTCGAAAGCTATGTATCGTTTCAGGAGTTTTTAGAATTTTCAAAGTTATATTTATGACGAAATTTATGATTTTCTCTTCAATAACCTTTTGAACGCGTGGCTTTCTCATTATTGAGGCATAAAAATCATTATATGTTGTGACACTGGAAAGATAATTCCTTTAAATTTAATCCGATTTAGAATAAATGGAATATCTGACTACAGCGCATTTATGTATTACTTAACATACAAGCTACAATGAGATCAATGACTGTTTGTAATAGAAAAAACAATTCATGAAGTCTTGATACCCCTAAAACAGCACGCGTAATTCCTCGCATTAGAAAGACGCTCCCTCGAGATACGTGGTTAAAGATTTCTCGGTAGCCTGTCGTAATTAACAAATAAGGCGATTCTTGAACATTGAATCTTTCGAAAACCCTTTCATTTATCTGTATAGCCTTAGCTTTAAATATAAAGGATATTTTGATATGTCGTTATTTGTTCAACGAACCCTGTCTACATTCCTTAGTTTAATAAATCGATGGGTTCCATAAGAAAAAGCTCTATGCCCTATTGTTGAAGTTGTACACTGCAAGCGAAGCAGTTTGGTACACAAAGTCTGTGTTGTCAGTTCTTGGATAGTTAGAAAATTTTTAGTAATTTATCTTTCTTGGTATTTGAATTTGTTTAAAGAAATTATTAAATGAAGTTAGTTAAATTATGGCAAAAGCAAAACATAACCTACTTCTTATTCTTGTAGCCTCTTGATTTCTCAGTATTTCACCATAACTGTCACGGCACAATAAAATCTCCTACGGAGAATGGTCATATGGGTAACTTTACAGTAAAAAGAAATGGAAATTGAAAGGAAATGAAATTTGCACAGAGACTCGACTAAACAAAATCAATTTGAAAAAATTCAAACCTATATCTATCTAAAAGGCGATGTGCCAGTCTGAGACAAAAGTTGGGTCGTAAGAACAGTTTGTTATATGAAATATGAGGTGCATAATTTTATGCCATGTTTTATGTTTTAAGAACAACAATAAAGTTGAGATACTTACAAAAAGTAAACTAGAATTTTGCAAAATTTAGCCTGTCTTTTGCAGGAATTCCATAAATTTGCCAACACAAATACTCGAACATTTTACTCAGAATTCGAATGCGCTGACCTTTAAAGATGCTAGAAAAGATAGGATAAATCAAAAGGTTTCGGGCAAAATAGCGTATATCCATTACAACTGATAATCTACAGTATTCAAACCAGGGGTGTTCAAACTCCTGTTGTGACAAAGTCCCGTTTCTGCTGGCCAGCATATGGTCATATATGGTCATATATATTTAGAGCTTGTATATGGGTATACAAGCTCTAAATATATGAATATGGTCCACACATGAAGCGTTAAAGGCAATCGATTCGACTTATCATAACATAATCATATGCATACCCTGAACAAGAGCTTGCAAGGCAAAGGCAAGTCAAGGCAAAAAAACAGTTTGTGTCACATTTGTATGGGCACGTGTAAACCTTTTGTATTGGCACGTGTAAACCTTATGTGTAAGCAAAGCCAGTTTGAGATGCAACTGGAAAATCTACTAGATCAACGCTGCCTTATATCAAGACTGTTTTTCCAAATGTTGACCTCTCTAATAAGAAGGAGAAATAGATGTCTGTCATTGCATTTCTTGTGACAGGGTTTAACTAGCTTTTTCAAGATTTTGCTGTCATTGAGAAAGCAGTTAACCTGTTCTGGTGCAGAAGAAGTGGAAGAAATGCAGTGCGACGATCACCTGAAGAGTAAAAAAAATCAGCTTCTCTTCCTCTCTAACTTCTATCAGAGTTTTGGTAATAGCAGCTTTCTTCTCATGATTCGCTACCCAAAAACAATGATAAACCTTTTCTCTCATAAATCTGAAAAACGGACTAAAAACCAGAACGATGGGTAGCAATATCTGTGAAGTACTTTGTGTACCAACCACTAAAATTGTCTCCTGACCCGTTCGACATCCTTCCGTCCAATGAGTTTCCAAACATAAAAGTATGGCAAAATTTCAATAAAATTGTATGCTAGAAGCCTATGAAGAAAATGTTGATTGCATTTGCAATGATAATATTTCATTTTTCTGACACCCCCACCCATCCCCAATAAATAAACCTGAAACCTATAAGTATTGGCATCTAAGAGCATAAAGCATCTAAAAATGCTATAAATGGTTAAATTTTACAAACAAATTTTTATCTGTCTATGTTCACAGACGAATAGCATACAACTATTTTTATAATATCCTCCTCATAATCGTAACACTTCACAGCTTCTTGGTGCAATAAGTTTTTTATCAGTTTCTTTAAAATGAATACCTGATTTTACCTAATATAAGACCTGCAGTTGCTAGGATGACCTTCATTTAGCATTCTTTGAGGCTACAATCACTGCCAAAATTACTTGGAACACCTAACACTTTGGGCTGTGCTTTTCTATTTTTCATTTGTTTTCTTGAATACTACCACTTCCGCCCCCCCTTTCCCCCCAAAACAATGTTGAAAGTATAGAAAAATATCAAACAATCCACAAGAAAAAGCGTACTCCATAACCCCTCTCTTTTTTCTAAAGTAAATCAACATTGTTCCTAGGGGGAGAGGGGGATGGCTGAATTTACCTTTGAAAACCTACGTTAGTGTTCCAAGACTTTTGGCAGTGATTGTACGTTCACACTGCTCCGATTCATTGTGTTCCGTTTACGTTGATGAAAACGCTGTCCGCTCACACTTATCCGTTTTCAAATGAATACGATTTGAATACGGTAAATGCTCACACTACTCCAACAAAAACGCTGTTGGTGGCCTCATTTTTGAAAAGAGGCGTTCATGAATCCTCAACAAATTGGCGTCATTATGAATGAAATTAAATAAAAGCAAATCGTGAATAAAAGCAAAGCAAAACTTTGTTGTAACAGTTACCAGTCCATTGTGAATTCTCAATTTCAAAATCTTTGAGATTTGATGTGCTAGCTAGAAAGCACGTGTTTTTGCCGTTGTTAGCGTATTCAAATGTCTCCGTTTTAGGTCTTCGCATTGAAAATGGAGCGTATTCAATACGCACCGTATTCGAAAGTATCCGTTTTCATTATCGTTTTCAAACGACTCCGTTTTCACAGCAGAGTAGTGTGAACGCAAGGCAAAAGCGGATTAGTTTGATTTCATTTGAAAACGGAGTAGTGTGAACATCTGTCGTTGCAAATGCTCCAAGTTCCTTATTATAACATAAAAAAGTTTCCAAGAAATGTTTTTGTTTCACCTGCAAAGTTTTACCAATAAAATTGGTAAAATAGGAAATGACTTCACTACATCTGCAACAGAAATTACAGTTTGAAAAGTCAAATTAAATATTTAACATTCGAAGGTTTTTTGCTGAGATAAGATACTGTGCAAAATTTGAAAGGAAATTTGAAAGGAAAAAAAACCATTTTCGCAAATTATCAGTGTGATGTGTAAATGCTTGTCAATTTTTTTTGTTCGAGTTATTATTTTCATATAATAGAAGATCAGAGCTCTTTTTAAACAACAAGTTGTCTGAAGCACCTGCAAACAGGAGGGAGCGAGGAAACTGAGGAAATTAGGAGAGAACATTCAACAAACTGTTTTTTCTTTGTAAGTCAAATATTTTCCTTGCTTGCTTCATTGTAGAAAAAATCTTAAAAAGTGGAATGAATGGTATCCTGGGTGCCAGAGTCCATAATATCAAAGAATGAAAAACGGGGGAAAGGAAATGGAAAGGAAAATGGAAGAGGAAGGGCATTTCTCCATTTCTCTTCCATTCTCCTTTGCAATTTCTGTCCCCTGTTCTTCATCCTCTGACTCTCTGAGGCCCTGGCACTCAGAGTAAATGGATGATGAAATTACTAATGATGAAAAAGAGCCCTTTCTCATCTGGCATCGGAAAACGCAATATTAAATACATGGTTGCAATGACTGATGACTTGAAAATCCCTTTCACTGTTAAAACTTTATAGAGGGGGCTGTAGGGACCCGGAGATCGGAGGTATCTTTGTATGCGGAGTAGGGGTTTGCATCGTTTTGTTCTGGATTTGGGGATCTAGTAGATTGAGGATGTCTGATTTTGACAATTATCTGGAGCGGACTCTGAATTTTTAGCGAAAACCAGCGGATTCTTGATCCAAAAGTTGGCTGTTGATTTATTACATACAGTGAATGAGAGCAACCGAATGCGTTTTGAACGTGGAGAATGTAGCGAAATTGTTGTTTGTGAGGAAAATATAGCGGATCTACGATTTTTCTACCCCCTTCCCCCTATAAGACTTAATATCAAGTTCTTAAACTGCAATTACCTATTTGTTCAATCTATATTCCTTCGATAACTATTCACTAATCATTCATAGTCAAAATTTACACAACAATTATGAGCTACCTATTTTACCAAGTTCACCCCGGCTTTATCTGACTCTATATAGCGGAGCCCTCTAGGCATTCTACAAAAGTTTGGCATTCTGCAAAATTGTCACTTGTAAGAGTTTATGCAACCATATGATGCAGCGAACGACTTTGGCAAGATGATATATATATATATCTGTAGAGAAACCTAAAAGACAATATAAACATCAACTCCTTATTTGCCTGTCATATCTCTAAATTCTCTCCTTACTCCCCATCATTTGGTCGTCCTCCAACATTTCCTTCCTATCTCCTTTCTAGCTCTCTCTGTACGTACCCCCTTCACCACATATCCCTCTATTCATCCTACAGAGCACTTAAATTGAGATCATACTGCAGATCAAACATTGATTGTACAATAGAATACAGCATTGACATAAATTTCATGTGAGAATACGTCACTTCTCTTTGATGGTCAGTGGCTTAATGAAGGCAGCCGGGGATTTCAGTTCGGGCCCCTCAAATCATAAGCATTAGAAAAACAAAAGAGACAAAGTATCAACATACTTTCAATTTATTTAGACTGAAATACCATACACGTTTTGAGCCTCTTAAACTCGTTCATCATATCCAGAATGCCAGCTTCAAAGTAAAATAGATTATTTCTAGGCCCCGTTAATGGGGCCCTTAGTTTTTTAACTAACGGTAACTGTAGTCCGTTACGCCAGTTTTGGTGATGCAGTTATGCAGTGTATTCACGGACGGTTGACATGATGTTCTTCCTCAGATGCAGCTGAGAAAGAGTTTCACCTCCCGCTTAGCCAACATCGACGCGTTTGCTGCAACACAAGAGCTGCTTTGTGAACCTCTTTAGTTCTGCACTAAACGCAATCAAGATCACTGCATTTATGGAACAGTTCATAACGATTCCGACGTAGGACAAATGCCTGACATGAATAATAACAGGAAATAATTTTAGGAGCAAAGCTCGTTCATTTGAGATGACCAGTAAATTGTTTATGATTGCTATGCAGATATTTGGAAGAAAGAAAAACAGCATAGAGCCGAAGACAATGATCATTCCTTTAGCAAACTCCCTATCGGATTTTCTTCTGGCCCTTCTTTGTCCCCTCTTCGTGCCACATTTGCTTGAGTCAATGGTTTCCTGAAAGCTTGTTTCATCATTTGTTCTCCCATGCAGTGTTCTTGAGGAGCTTGCATTAATTGAACTTCTTTGATTTTTCGTGCGTTTTCTTATTGTTAGAAACGTCGCGATATGAATAAAGAATATGGATATTATCATCAGCATATAAAAAATATCAAATGTCACTATGTAAGTGACGTAGCCTCGCAGATTTGCCAGGACAAATTCCCTTCTGTACAATGGTATAACCTTACCAATTATAACAGTATGCGAAGCAACAAGAGAGTTGCCAAGAATTAGGCCAAAAGCACGATATTTGGTCATGACTTCTCTGTAACGCAGCAAATATCTCATATGAATAAATCGGTCGACTGCAATTATTAGGATCATACCAGTAGAAGTGTTAGTAAAAAATGCATTTAAGATGCCAAGGATAACCAAAGCATCATAAAACTGTGCTTGCGAGGAGCGTGAAGCTGTAATGTAGATCACTGCAATTGGCAAGCCAAACGAACACAAAAGTATATCTGAACAGCTGAGACATGCAACAAATTGAAAAGAAGTTATACTGAGCTTTTTCTGTCGCCAAACAGCATAGATTAGGAACGAGTTTATCAAGATACTCAGTAGATACAAGGCAGATAATAATTCAAACTGATAAAAAATCTTCATCATTGGCAAAGTCTTTTTGATATCACCTTGTTGATTTCTTTGTCTGGAGCACAGCTGTCTAGAAAAGATAACAGCTTTCTATATAACAAATAGATATGTTCCTTCAAACAAGATCATATATAATATGGAAGTAGAATCTGCAATGTCAAGTTTGAAAGAACCTCTCACAAACGTTACGTCTCCATCTAAGAAGAGACAACTTTTCAAACTTGAAGTCAAGCATATGTGAATAGAACCATAAGATTGCTGGTATATACAATTTGTTTGAAAATTTCAATATAATTAAAAGCAAGGACCTTGCAGCTCAAAGATTTCGTTGACTCAAAGTATTCATGTATTTCTTCCCTGTATTGCCCTAAAACCTGTTTACTGATCAGACTATATAGAACCAAATTATATCAAAAGATCCTCACCTTTCAAACGTCAATGAAGTAAAACCGACTTGTACCTAAAGCGGGATGTATCTTCTTCAGAGTTGCGTTCTACTCGCTGATTAACTGCTCGTCTTCACAGAGACCCGCAAATTGCATTTATATATATATATTGCAATGTTGTTTGATCCTTGAGCAAATTTAACCGGATAAAAAAACCCGTCTTTAATTTTCCTGTTACTCCAATGTTAGTTTAAGTATACAATGTTACCTGACTTTCTATTTTTAAAGAAAATTTTCTTTTTTCTTTTTGATGTCTCTGGTCAAAAATCATGTTAGCATCTTCTTGTTATTCCTGTGTTGGCTGAAATTCATCACCTGTTGTTTGGCAAATACATTTTCCGTCCTCAATTATTTTGCATTTACGTGGACATATTCAAGAGGCTGTTTACAGTGGTGTAGAAACGAGGGAGGGGGGGGTGCTCGGGATACGTTCCCCACCCACTTTGTTCAAGCTATAATTTTGTGTCCTCTTTATTCTGAAATGCATTTCTTTTAATATGAAGAATATCCCCTTTTTATCCCAAAAGTGCCCGTAGTTCTGAATTACCCAAGGTTTGAGTAATGGGGTTAATCTAGAACAAGGGCTGACAATTTCTTTTGTAAAAGCTTGTTCCTACAAAGCTGGTAGAGATCACTCTTTCATCAGGATTGAGGTTTTCTCATGTGAACACGGTGAGGAATAGCCCATAGAGTTACTCTGTGGCGCAGGCCCTGGATAAACCCTAATAATCTTCTTATCCACGACAGCTACAGGCAGGCTACGATGTTGCAAGCAAAAGGTTTTCCTTTGCTTTAAAACTTCAATGGAATTCTCAATTAGACTAAGACTTTTGCACCATTCCTGAATTTCTAATTAAAAAAAAGTTGAAAATATATTAACAAAATTTTTTATGCAGTTTGAATAATTCTAGTCTACGCTTAGCAGCACTTTTAGATTTTCTTTACGCAGCTGTTTGAAATTAAATCACTTGCAAGCTCGTTCCTTTTTTCGGGAATTTTGAAGAGCCGACATGGAGCATTATTTGCACAGCTTATAGCGTTTTCTGCAAAGATACTTTAATCAAGGTATCTTAACACTTAAAGGAAAATTTAATTTTGCAAAAGCCTGGAATACAATATGATCTTTGTGCTTAGTTTTGGTCTAGATTGTCTATCGTAACAGTCTTAAATGATACATTAAGACATCCTAATTCTTTAAACATCTTGAAACCAGACTTGTAATCTTATGACACCACGAGCAGGCGATCAAAGTTCTAGATAAAAAATAGCATGATTTAGATACTCAACAGAAGTCTTGAATTACAGAAAATGCGTGAGAAAAGTTTTGCAGAAAGAACAAAATAGCATTCGTCCTTTTGAATAATTTTGGATGCCTATTTATCAATTTATGCAGTTTTATATTTTTATTAGCTATGCTCGATGTGTTAATATACACTTTCAAAATTTTGCATCCTGCATAGAGAGAAGAAATGAAAAAGTATTAAAAAGAGGAAACATAACATAATCATAATTTTCAAACGTAAGTAAAAACCTGACTAACATTTTGTTTGACTTCGCCTCAACGTCAGTCTTCGTAATCAATATAGACTTATTTTGTCAATTCAAATGGAAATAGATATGCTTAAAGGTAACCCAAAAACCTTTAATGGAGAACTTGCATCATCATTCTTTTTTTGTGTAAAGCAGGTTAAAATCTATTGGATCTAAACACAAAATTGCTTAAAGAATCATTGCTAGTAATGGGCCTTTGCGAGCGTGGCGACGGTCCAAACAATGGCAGTAAACTTCTACGGATTAACCAAAATTTATTTCAGACAGTCTAAAAATGCATTATGGGATGCTTGCGTAGAGCAATGGCCTATTGTTAGCAATGAGTCTTTCAAATATAAACGTTCTTCTGCTCAAGATAATGGTTTGAGGCCATGTGCATATATTTCTTGTCGCTTTCATCAATAAAAACGAGAAACTCATGCATCTATTCATAAGGGTTAGCTGAGTCTGCTATTTTTGTGATACGTTTAAGTTCAAAGTCGCAGGTTTTCATTTATTATTGATTTAATGGCTTAATTTTTTTTATGATGAAAACAAATTTATCTAGTATTTACCATTTTTTCCAATTTCATTCAATTCCTCATAAAGTTACGTATTAGGTGTTGTGATTATTGATGAAATTGTCCAGCAAAAAGGCATATTTATAGTCATTTTGCAAAGTTTTTAATTTTAAAAAAATGTTGAAAATAAGAAGTAGAAAGATAGAAATAGAAAGCTATTGGCAAAAACGAATGATGAAAAATTGAATTATAATTGTTTGGAATTACACAAACTTGCTAAACTTAGCCCTTGTATCCATTTAATCGTTCAAGAATAAGCATCGACATTTGGAGAAAATTTTGGAAGCAAAGAAACTTGAAGAATAAATTGATCAGCAGTTGAAACTTTGCTTACTTGAAGGTTTTGTGAAAGTTTTCCTCTTTGACGAGATGTATCTGTGATTCTCATTGTGAATGAGATGCAGGACAATTATTTTTACCTGTTTCTCTTATAAATTTGGCGAAAGGCCTTATTTCCTCGATGAAACATGGGTTGCAAATATATTAACAAACGATTAGGCACTAATCGTATTTGCTTCTTTTATGATATGCACAAATTTTGCATGACTTTTGCCAAGTATGATTAACTCTAATAGTCGTGGCCCTAAAAATTCTGGTGTGGATGCAGTGATTTGAAGCATCCAGTGCTTATTTCGTATTGAATATCCTCTAGTCATTGTGGTTTCTGTCTGGCGAGTGGGAATTTCACTTCAATGATTTCTCTGGCACATGTGCGATATCTAGAGCATATTGAACATAGATCCTTTATAAGCGGATTATTTTCATCTATCTTCGAACACTGATAAGTCTAAGAGCACGAAAGTGAATGCACTTTCCACAAACCAGATCATGTTTTGACTTAAGAAAACATGTTCTTTAAGATTAATAAAACAATCAGCAGAATATCTTTAAACCCATTTCAATCTTGTTTTTTGCTTTACTCTCTTCAATAACGGTTTTAAAAAGCTAAGATTCAGAATTTATTCAGTAAATGGCTTTGAAAAAAGCAAGCATTTTACGACATACTAAAAGATTTTTTGTCTGACACTCCTCGGAGCTTAAAACGTCAGAATAAGGTTCCGAATGAACACGATGATCGATGACCTACAAGATCGAGTTGTCAGAGTTTTTGCAGTTTACTTCTTGTGGTATTTTCAGAGCAAAAGGGTCGTTTATAACATCATAGGCACAGGTGAGGGCCATCTTCGGGGTTCATCGTACCCACCAACATTCAATGGAACAACAAAATCGTAGACATTAGTAGCAGTAACTGATATTTGAAGATTAAAAACGAAACAATAACGTTTAGTTATCAGAAACATAACAGGTTTAACTCTATAACTATAGTATATTATTGTTTGAATTGAATCATTAACTTTGCATTTTCATTCTTGTAAAACTGATTAAATGACACCGTAAAATGTTAATAATCAAGATGAAAATGATCGATCATTACGCTCTATAAATAAAGGTTCAACAAATATAGTGCAACATTTGATCAAACCTCGACGCTAGGTACGTAATTGTTTTCTCAACTTGGGTCTTTATATAATTTGATTTAGGTTGATAACCGATTTAAAAGTATTAGTTAGAAAGCAAGGACTAAAAGATGTGTTCGGATGAACCAGCCTGTTTATCAACTCGTGAAAATATTTTTGATGTATGTCCGCAAGTCTCTTGTGCATAGAATTAGAACTAGGGCATTGAGAGATGAGTTCAAAATCATTACAAGATACGACCATCGACGTGCAAGAATGATTGACTTAGGCCTGGCGTAAGGAAGGCCCTGGTGCAGCATGGTGGCTCTTTCATAAAAAGACAGGCTCAGATTTGGCATCAAGCATAACAAAAGTGAAAGTATAATGATTGTCATTGCTTTAGCAAACTCTTGATCCGGGCTTTGCCGTCTGCGTCTTCTGATGCCAGCTGTTGAACTTTGAGAAGGCCGATTCTGGTATGTCGGGATCTGATGCGGCGATACAGAACTTTCAACTCGGTGTCTTAGTGACAAGTAGGTCGAAAGGTACAAAATACACACCATTAGTATCAGCAGTATATACACGAGACTAAGAACAACTCTGTATATATGATAAGACTTTAGATTCCGCAGAAGAAACGATTTCGCATACTTTGGAAGTATTGCTGTCGACACTGTCATGTGTGCAGTGAAAAGAGCATTTAAAACAACAAGCATTTTTGCACGCTTCGGCGTCATGTATACGCTATACACCAACGTGTATTTCATGTGTATATACCGATCAATTGCAATGATCAACACAAATGCTATTGAAAAGTTAACGCAAAAGTTCTCACAGATGTAAATTGTAAAAATCGCAAAGCTCAATTGGTTATCCTTACTTGAGGTCTCGTTGTATTCCCAAAACATGTCAGACAAACCGAATATTCCAACAAAAATGTCAGATAGACTAAGGCCTACAACCAGACGATAGGACAATGACTTTAGCTTGCCTCTTTTGTGAAGAGCATGAATAAGGAGAGCGTTTAAAAGTATGCACAGAGCATATGCAAAGCATTTTGAGTGCAGATTGTATAGACGGCCGTAATCAGAGTCATTGGCCATTCTTTCGTCTTTTCCGTGATCTTGCCAATGCCTATGTAAGTCTTCTTCGAACAACTGTCAACTAGCAAGCCACAGAGTCTGATTCGTATCAGATATCAGTCTATTCAAATATTCTTGCCAAGCTGTTCTCCTTAAGTACCTGGCAACTTCTCCAAAACACTTCTGAAAACCAAACCCACCAGTCGTCTTTTCTGTTTCTGCTTCCAAATAAAATGTAGGGCACCCTTAAAGAGCAGGTTTTGTGTTAAATAGATTTCATTACCTTCTCTATATTCATTATCCTTTCCATTTTGAAGATATTCTGCAAAAAATTTACTAAATGTTTACTACTACCACCATCACTACCACATTTACTACCACCAGGCATTGTTTTCTATCTCCGGACGGACATTTCATTGGCGAGCTAAATCTATTATCAAACATTATGGGATAGTATGTTTTACATAGAGGGATTCGATTTGTTTTACAAACACCTTTGGCACCAGTGATCTTTGCTATCCCTGAACAGTAAATAGTCAAAGAAGAATAAAACATTTTTTCATCTTTATCTAACGAAGCTGGCTTAGTTAGAAAATTCGATTTTTCTGTTAGGTTTCCCATTTCCAGTTTCCTGACAAACGCATAACGAATCAAAATGTGGCGAGCTTTTTGTTACGGCCTTTTCCTCAAACGTGATTTTGTTGGACAGGGTGGCCAAAACATTACCACCAAAATTGTTGGGATGTGTCCGATGAAGTTTTACTCTGGTTTGGTTGGGGTTTTAAATATTCACGTGAGACCCTCAGTGCTTTAAGAAGAGTAAAAACTTCTATACATCGTTACCTTAAAATTTTTCAAGGTGATCAAGGTGATCAGCAAGTCATTTACATAGATTATGAAGAGTAGAGGGCCAAAACAGGAGCCTTGCATAACGCAAAATAACCATAGTGAATTGATGCCTATGACTGAGAAAAGGTTGGTTGCTTATCTTCCCTAAAAGACTTGGTAAGTTTAACCTTGGTAAGTATTCTGCTGTTGATCTGTTGACCATTTTCAATTTGCTCTTTCAACACTTGGAATTCAATTTCCGTCCATCCCGCCAACTTTACGCAGCTGCGTTGCAACCAAGCTGAATTTACCTTCCTTCTACTACTTACTTTGTCTTTTAAAAATTTCAAGCATCGGAGATTTTAAGAAGCTATGCGAACCCAAGCCAAGCTAAGTCAGGAATCAACACTGTCACATAGGGTAAATACTATGAAACATCAGAACTTCAACATCTTTTTGTTTGTCAGTTTTTGTAAAGCATATGTTGATAATTTCCAATCTGGCAAGCCCGCTGAAAGCACAGTTTCAGAACCTGGCATCAGTGGCGTAGCGGAGGCATCTAGGGCCCTGTGGAAAAAGCTGAGGCGGGACCCCTATCTACGTAACGCAAGAAAGTCCCACCCAACCCTGCATAACATGCGAAACACAATAGCAAGATATAAAAATGATAGTTTCTCGTTAACTTCGGAAAGCTGAGTTTGAGAAGCTTAAGTTGAAGAGGTACTCGAAAACTAGGTAAACTTGAGCGAAATTTTAGAAACACGGCTATAAGAATAATTTGGGGTTCCCTTTTTGGTCAGGGGGCACTTAGTTATCGAACTAAGATGCCCTAAACTGCGTTACGCCTCTGCTTGACATCATAAATCAATAAGGATGTCATTTCAGCTGAAAAGAGTGTTTTGCAACCCAGAAGCGATCAAGGGACATATTGTTTAGAAAACAATTCCAAAATAGAGCTTACCAAAATCGTTGTTAGAAGGGGCGGACTGGCTGGTCGGGCTATTCGGGCGATCGCCCGAAGGGCCGGTCAGTTTAAGGGCCGGTTGGTAAAAGTGCAAAAAAATATTAGCTTAAAAAGTGAATGCGAGGCAAAAAAGTATACCCACGCGTTGAGCTGTTTGCCTTGAATTTTCAGAGACTTTGTGGGAAAGAATAGATATACACGCGAGTATTCCAAAACAATAAAAATTATGAATTCATTATTGTCACCGCAGCCCAAACACACTTCTTCAGGGAACATGTTATTGACATTTTGTTATATTTTCTCTTGACGGTATTTCCTTTTTGGCGACATATTATACTGTAACATCCCTATTTCAAAGCGATACAAAAAGCCCCGGCAAAACGACTGGACATTTGCACTGGTCACACACTGGGCATTGCTCACTTGTTCAGAGTATGGACATCAAGAAAATATTGGTGGTGGCAAACATTGGTGGTTACTTAGCTTTTGCTTGAAGCTGGTCATGTTTTTCCTTATGCGCAAACTATTGCTAAATGCAATAAATTCAAAAGTCCAAAAATTAGAGTTCACTAAGCGATTTGCTCTGTGATGTGAAGCAATGAAGAGGACATTCGTAGAACAAGGGAAGAGCAAGAAGACTTCCACCAAAGGTGGTGCACAGAAATTTCGTGAGGAAAAGCTGCGAGACTTAAAAAAGGATCCAGCTACGATACAAAGCTTTTTTTATCAAGGAAAAGCCACAAACGTCACAAAAAACAGCAGGGTCTTGCTCTTGCTCCTTTCAATAAACTCATACAAGTGATGGTAAATTTATTAGGCATATACTATAATAAGTCAAATGGACCCCCCGCCCAACAGGGGTATGGTGCTACACGATAAAATTTCAACAGGGGTGCCCATGTTTTCTTTTTGGTGTCAGAAATTGACAAATCGATATTTTCGGGCTGCTGAAAATCATTGTGGTTTTCCGGAGGATTAGAAAATTATTTGTCACAAGTTGAGTTTAGTCGCTTTTTCACTTTAAATATATAAAGAACAGATTACGTAGTAATTTTTCGCAGCCAAACCTGGAGTCCTTCATGTTAATATTCTTAGAAAAACACCTGTTAGATGACATCTAGAACGATCACATTATCAACATATAAGTTACTCCAATGAGTTAAAATTTTTGTTTATTTACTATTTAGTCAGCAAATGACATATTTAACATGTTCTGTTAACCAGCATTCATCCATGCAGAAAATTACTGAATTGAAAAACTTTTTCTTCACAGACTAACATTTACTTGCATTTTTTATTTGCTATTTTTGCGGGCCGGTTTGATCAAAATTTGCCCGGGCCAAAAAAATTAGCCAGTCCGCCCCTGGTTGTTAGCATGTTGCGTCCGAAAGAGGGTAGTCAATTAGCAGAAAGCAGGTGCTTCAGAAGCCAAGGATTGCGGTGAACAAGAGGCTATATCTATCACCTTGGAAACAGGGTATGGATAAGAAATGTCAAATGCCTCCCTCCTCTTCTATTACGTCCATAATGAATTATGTTCAGACCTTACTGGCAGCAGGTGCTGCAAGCGAATGAATTGAAATTCAATCTTTTCAGCTTCCAGTTGGCAACACGAACGCATATTCATATTCAAGATTCATATTCCAATTCAGTACATCGGCAATTTATCAATTCTTATGGAAATTTGCGCCATCTATCTTTATTTCAGCTTAATGGGGTGCCTCTTTTCAAGTCCTGGTCATAACAATTAGTTTGGGTTCGTTGAGCTGTCCTTACACTGTGACTCTACACAGATGTCTCGCTTAGTAGTGTACTTGTTTTGCCTCTAGCCAATCTTTTCTTTGGAAGATATAAACATGTCTTGCTTGGTGGACTAAAGAGCATTGTTACTTCAGAACACAGATTTGTTCTTCAGAAGTTTGAAAGAGAACTGCAACCTTTATTCCAGCATCAGGACAATAAGCAGAGAATTGAAATGGATTAAAATCTTGCTGTTGGAAAATAGAGAATGGTCACAATGATGGTTCTTGAGGAAGCAATCCTTTTTATTTTGTGGCTTATGGATATATTTTGCAATGCATTTTTGCTCTATGCAATTTTGAAGCTTAAGAAGTTGAACACAATATCATTTCGGTTCGTCTTTTGCCTCAGCATTTCTGATACCCTATTTGGGATATTCGGTTTAATTCATGAAGCAGTGATTGCAACCAAGAAAACCCCATCCGAAATTGTTGAAGTTTTTTCACAAGCAAGCTACTTTTTTCTTGATTTCTCATCCGGTATGATCCTTGTTATTGCAATAGATCGATTCATTCACATGAAGTACTTGAACAGATATCCAACATTGATGACCAACTACAAAGCGACTGGTCTTGTCATTGCTAATGTTGTGTTCGCCACACATATTCATGTTATATTTTTCATCTTGCCTGACCATTACACCGAATTCGTAGACAACAACCTCCACGCATACCGAGTGTATTGTGCGGTTCTGGGGTTTCTCTATGTGTTTGTAATGTTTCTCATTTTTGTTATGTATTTCTGGACATATTACACTTTAAGAAAGCAAGTGTACAATATGGTGAGCTTCTCAACAGCCACAGACAAGAAAGAGAAGAAGAAAGGTTCTCGATCGCACAGAAATCCAAGTGCTGAATTTGCAAAAGGGATGATGCTGATTCTGCTCTGCCTTCTTTTGTTGGTTGTTCCAAATGTGATCTTGATCCCTTGTGCGCGGCTAATTGAAATACACGGTCACACGGGAACAAAACAGAAAGCCCTTCTAATAATGACTAAGGTTGAAGGCTACACACATATGACTATCATTTTGAACAGTTCATTAAATGCTATCATTTTGATCGCTTTCAGTTCTGATCTGAAAGCATTTACGAAAAGATTTTTCCAGTGCTTCAAGAAGAGGGATGTTTCGCCTCTGTTTGGCAACGTCAGTACAAGGGGGATCTCTGTGAAGCACAATACAAGAAGTCTTGCAACACCTTAAAAACACAGTCCAGTCTATTATAGAAAAGGCGACACCCAAATAGCCTAATGACTGGTTGACCTCTGGACAATTTATACACTTTGATGGATCAGTTATGACCTATAAGATGATGAAGATGATTTGCTATAAAGGCCTTCGGAATTGATGTAAAACAAAATATGCATTCATAATATAAAACAAAAAGTCATGCGAACATCCAAATTTAGATATATAACTTTGAGTAATCCAAGAAAGGCTTTTAATATTCGGGTTTTTTAGCTCGGCCTAAGGGATCATGCTACACTACAGGAATTCAAAGTCGCCTCAAAATTCATTTACGGAACTGAATTGAACTGGGACATGACTCTTTGGAAGATCAGTATAAGGCCTACCGCAATGCTATCAATTGCTTGTAGACATCTTCATTAATCGCTGTATACTTTAACCTTTCTTTGTATATAACGAAAGTAAATAGCGTTATTGAAAACTAACAACGTTTGCGCATTTCTGTACGACCAGCAGTAACAATTTAGAGTGTTGCATAGTACAGATTTTTAGTAAAACAAGAATTGCGCATTGTTGTTGATTCTAAGATGCCTTTCATTCACTAACAAATCCATCCAGCGATTAATGTGTCATTTCCAACCAATGTTATGTGTTATTTTACGTGCAGAGAACACGGAGCCAGAGAGAAACGATGTGCCTATTGCGTGTCTTGATTCTAACTGAACTAAACTAAATTACAATACAGGGCGTATACACATAAAACGAGGAGACGCTACGGAAGTGATGATTACGTTACTGTGGATACGTAGACAATGGAAGGTGTTAATGACTATAATACAATGGAGGACATGATTACGGTTTGACACTGGTCACTACAGTTTAAGAAAAATGAAAAATATCAAAATGAAATTACAAAACTGTAAAGAGCTTTTCTTACACATATTGTCTCACGATTATTGCTCGTTATGGTATAGAGTAGGTACGCTTCAAACAACTATGTAAAATAAACAGTTAACGACAATTATGAAGGGTCACTTGCAAGAAAAACCAAGGTACAGATTGATCAGAGTTTCTCCCTAACGACAGGCATAACAATTAAAATGTAGATATTCTCACGATAAATCTAAAGGCATATAACTTTTCATGAACATGTTTTATTTAAAATGATTTGTTAGTTGTATGTGGGGAATACGAATCTCAGTTCCACACCTATCAAATCCCATTCATCTTCAATTTGTGAAAAAACGCAGCAGCTCATTCAGATTGAAAAAATACAGCTTGATCTACAAGAAAGCTGCTGGATGAACCAGAATGCCTAAATCATCCTAGCTTTTGATTATTCAAATATTACGTATATGATATAAAAATTCAAGAAGGCGTGTTTCAATCAACAATGAATAAATAAGAGAAAATGAGATACCAGTCTAGTAACAGCAAGTAATCTTGATACTTCTTTTATACATAAAATTATTTGCATAGGCATATTAATTGTTGTGTTTCTAGCATTTAAAATTCTGCTAGCATACGATATTTTTCAGATGGTCTAATTGGGTACCAGAGAACGTATTAGTTTCCCCGTGAGAAGTTTGTCTGAAAGTTTGTAAAAGCAGCATAATGGCCTCATCCTCTATAACTAAAAATGCCAGAAATAATATGTACTTTATATCTGAATCACCTTAAGTCAAAATTTATCTGAATCGGCTTTTAACTAACTTCAATATCGGGTTAAGACGTCCATCACTGTTAAGCGAAGGCGCTGCTCACGAGTTAATTTGACTACATTTGCGTAAATAAAAGAAAGAAAACCATTGAAACATCCCGTCTATACAAGCAGACGCAATACGATTTGTTTTTTTCCGCGTCAAGCTACTTCGTCCTCCTCGAGATGAGCACCTATCTGATCTCTTGCTATTACATCTCAGATTTTAATAGCAAAGCAGCGGGATTTGCATTCCAAACAATAGCCTATTGCGCAGAAAACAGAGGGAGTTATGATGCCATGTACTATTGTTTTCCTTCATTTGCTTTGAAAAAGGCCAAAGTAATAGCATGGCCGTTCTGTGGCTGAAAAATGAGGCTCCTCTCATGCCGTGGTATAGAGTACCGAAGTGTGACGTCATCAAAAAAATATTTTTTAGAATTTCTTGAATTTGGCCACATTATCTGAAAGAACGGCATAAAATACCTCTGAATTTGCAAAATCGGTTTGATATTTTCAAAATTGGGCGAGATATTGCCAATGAAAGATTTCAAGTTTGCTAACGGATTGCTGTTATTCTGGCCCGGTTCATAAAGTTATGAACCAAGACGAAATTACAGAGGTTTGATGGGGCAAGAGCCTTTGCCCAAGTGGCCATATCTCAGCCAATTCGTAATACCTTTAACTGATTTTGTAGATTTAGAGGTATTTCATAATGCTCTTTCAGGTTCTGGGATCAAAATCCAGAAATTCTAAAAATAGATTTTTATGACGTCATCACTTCGGTATCATATTGGCTTTTGATGAAAGGTCTGCCTCGGCTACTTTAGTTTGATTGAATGAGGCAATTACAACTAGAACTGCGGTTGAAAATTTTTGTGTTTCGTTTTATTTTACTTACATTACACACGAAGTGGCCTTGAAAGAAATTGCTATTACAGTAATAGCAATTATAGCACTGTCCGCCGCCCCTATATCATATCACATCACATCACATCACATCACATCACATCACATCACATCACATCACATCACATCACATCACATCACATCATATCATATCATATCATATCATATCATATCATATCATATCATAGCATATCATATCATATCATATCATATCATATCATATCATATCATATCATATCATAGCATATCATATCATATCATATCATATCATATCATATCATATCATATCATATCATATCATATCATATCATATCATATCATATCATATCATTCCATATCATAATCATATTATGCTATATTAATTACACTATTTCATATTATATAAGCATACCATTTTGAAGGTTGCTTTCTTTCAAATTGTTGGTGTAAATTAGCTTTTATGATAAAACTAAAGAGTACTAGATCTTTGTACCAGTCTAAAATAAACACATTATTATCTTTTTTTAAAATTACATTTACCATGGTGTTTAATATACTTAAGATAGTATCATTCTTGTTGAATATTCTCTTGTTTAACGGGGCCTTAACAGCAAACAATCATAAATTGAAACGCTGGCTCTGCCGGTTTAAGGAAAGCGCATTGTACAGGAAACACTACCCGTTTCTTTAAAGATAATATACTGATGTAAAGACAGAATTTATTGAAATATTCCCCATGGTAACCATATGCCAATTCACAAGGAAACATTTTCCAGCTCTAAAACAACTTGTCAAAATATTTGCAAAATGTTTCAGCTATTTCTTTAAACTCGCTATATCCTGGTATTTGCTTTGCATAAGAAATGTAAACACTCACAACCTCTCAGGGATATTGTACATTAATCATGGATATTGCAGATGGTTAGAAAAATTCTATGATAAAAGACATGAGGTGTCCATTAGATCTTAACAATGCAACGTGTAAAGCAACAAAGATTCGTGCCTGCTAAACTGGTAAGATGATTTTGAAGTTTATTTCTCAAGAAAATCATTTACGGGTAAAAATACTCGCTGGCTGGTAAATGAAGAGAGTGTTGGTTCTCCATCCAGTACGTAAGGCATTGTCGTTACTATCGAGTTCTAGTGTTGTAAATTTCCTGTTACTAAAAATTATCAGTTCGGTTAAAATCATTCAATTCATAGGCAAAAGCTTCTTTCTCATTAGCATGCTCATCCCTCATCCCTAGACTTGTGCCATACCCTAGACTGCTCATCCCTAGACTTGTGCCATAAGTTTCACATGAGCTACTTGATTGTTCGTGGATGTATGCTGAGGGTCATATGAACAAGTTGCTTGTCCAAAATCATGTGTGTGCAGGGGCATAGAAAGCTTGTCAGAGGGGAGAGGATGAGGTCAAAAAGAGTCTACCAGACAGGCCCTTTGTAAAATGCCACGCCAGTGCACGATGTTTGAGAAATAGTCAAAATAGGACAATTCTCTGTAAACTAATGTCGGGTTTAAAAGTTTAATTTTTTCATTTCAAGAAAAGAAACTTGGCAAAATGGGAAGGATCGAAGACTGAATTTCTCAGAAATGTTTTTTTAAGAATTTGTATTGGTAATTGCTACTACCTAACTTTTAGAATTTAGATTTTAGGAAACTAAGAGGTGTGCTTATCGAGTTGGTCCTTCCTTTCGATGTGACCACACCTCATGATTTCTACGCCTGGAATCACAGAGAGCTGGTGACTCTCCAAATTCAGTGGCTCCAACCAACACCCTTGAGTCAGCAGTCCGTGATCCTAACGACTGAGCCATTCTCACAACTGAAATCTAGAGATGGATTTGTGTTGTCTGAAATTACATTTGTAGGGGCCTATGATCACCTAACCTAAGAAACAACGTCCCACCTTTCATGTGTCCTTGGGATGTAGGAAACTTTGCTCTGCCAAATTGAATAGAGTCCAAGGGCCTAGAAACGTCGAATGGACCGAGGTTTGCATAAAAGGAGGATACTGTTTTGTTTTGTAAAAAAGTTATTCATTGTGCCTTTTTGAGAACGCGCCGACGTGAGGTAATAAGCTTTGCCCTCCAAAATTTTACTAAGGGCCTTTACATGACAAAGTTTTCAAAGTCCCTACAAACTGCATCATTTTGCTTGTTGCAGTCTGTCACGCAGAAAATGACATCTTTTTGAAACAGGAGCACTTCAAAACTAAAGAAAGGGGACTTTTTCTGATCAATGACACGTCCCCCCCCCCAGTTCTAAGGAAAATCGATTTTGTAGTTCGTCTAAATTCGATTAGAAAATGTTGGGGGAGGGGTAATATTTTGACACCGTACTTTTTGTTATGTAATCCTATGATTTTCAAACTGCCAATTTTCAAACAAAAGTTCCCTTCGGATACGATTGGCGTTCCCTTCGGATAAAAGTGGCGTTTTCTGTTAGTAAAAGGGCATTTTCTGGTTGTTAAAAGGGCGTGGCTTAAATTTTTTTGGTTTGTCCCCCCAGAGCTTAGTGGCTGACGCCGCCTTTGAGACTCGCCATATTCATCCGTAATGTCTTGAAAGTGGGTTGTTTTCCTTCTTTAATTGAAAATATCTGCATATTTTAAATGCATTAATGAACTTCCACCCTTATTTGAAAGATGAAAAAGCAAAATAGTTCTAAGAGAGTTTTGATAGAGATTTGATAGCAGGGTACCCAGGGTACTTATGTAAGTACAGGACCGAAAATCTAAGGGATGCTCCAAGGGAGAGGGTTCTCGTGCCCCTTCAAAATTATAAAATCCTTGTTTCCAATTAACAGTTCCTTTTGTTCATATTGTTTTTGAATAATAACAACCCTTCCTACTAAACTATTAAGCTGATGCCCCTTTTTCTGTGTTTTTATTTTCATGTGACTCAACGATTTCGAATATTCATTAGGACAGCAACTCATTGTTTTTTCTTTTCTTTAAGGTTAGAATTTTCTTCTTACGTGATCTGGAAAGCATTACTACACGAAAACGGAGATTTGAATCGATGAATTGTGGAACATCGTATAACGCAGAAGATTGGTAACGAATTGTAGCGTTGTTTATGGCATTAGAACGGATGACAGAGAATTGGAAAGTTGGTTAAAGCTTTCGCAGTTGGCAAATAGAGAATCGTCACAATGATGGAGCTTGAGCGTGCAGTCCTCTTTACCCTTTATCTAATGGATATATTTTGCAATGCATTTTTGCTCTTTGCGATTTGGAAGCTCAAGAAGTTGAACACAATATCATTCCGGTTTGTCTTTTGCCTCAGCACTTCTGATACCCTGTTTGGGATATTCGGTGTAATTCGTGAAGCAATAAAAGCAGCCACGGAAACCCCACCCATGAACATTCTTTTTGCCCTTACATCCGCAGACCTCTTTTTCCTCAATTTTTCATCCATTATGATCCTTATTATTGCAATAGATCGATTCATTCACATGAAGTACTTGAACAGATATTCGATATTGATGACCAACTACAAAGCGATCGGTCTTGTCTTTGCTAATGTTGTGTTTACCACACATATGCTTGTCACTGTTCTCATCTTACCTCGCTTTCAGTTAGAGTTCCTGATCAGGCACCTCCATGCATACCGAGTGTATAGAGTGGTTCTGGGCATTCTGTACGTGCTTCTAATGGTCCTCATTTTCGTAGTATACTTTTTGACATATTGCACTTTGAAAAAACAAGTCTCTAACATGGTTACCTTCCAAGTGGTCAAAGATGAGGAGAAAAAAAATATTCAAAAGGCAAGCAACAAGAGAATGAGATCGCACAGAAATCCAAGTGCTGAGTTTGCAAAGGGAATGATGATTATTCTACTTTGCTTTTTTTTGTTAAATGTTCCAAATGTGAGTTTGACCCCTTGTAAATGGCTAATTGCAATATACGGCGATAAACCACTGAAAAATATCGCATATCCAATCATTGGCAAAGCTCAGTACTACACGTATATGACCTCCATCTTAAACAGCTCTATCAATGCTATCACTTTGATTGTTTTCAGTTCTGAGCTGAAAGCATTTACGAAGAGGTTTTTTCAGTGCTTTAAGAAGACGTATGCTTCAACTGAAACTGGCACCATGGATACGAAAGGGGAAGGATCACGGCCATTCGAAAGGCCTGAAGGAAACCAGCCCCCACAGTCATCAAATGATGAGACAGTTCTTTAAACTTTGGTATTCAATTAAAAACAATTCTAGCCTAGATAGGAATCACATCATCAACAAACTGAACACCCTTCGCCACATTTTAAATAATTCAATTAGCTCAGTCCTCCAAATGGATCAAGCTACTGTTTTGCCTATTAAATCTTTACAATTTACATAAACTGTACTTTAAGATAAAAAGGTAACCAAAATATATGCTACTCAAACCAAATGCCTCATAGTTGATTTTTTTCTTAACGATAGTAAATGTTCGATTTTGGCGTTAATTGATCTCATTTCAATGTTATATTGTACGTGTACACTGAATTATCACATGTTGCTAATTGAAGTTTCTAGTTATTTGTGTAACGTTGGCAGGTCTTTGATGATGTCAGGTCTTAGGGTACTATAAAAATGCTCAAGCTGAAATACAGTGCTATCAAGTATCAACAAATATATTATCAATCAGTGCAAAGTCTTTGTAAGACAGGATAAATTAGTGACATTAGTGAGCAGCAATGTCAAATGTTGGGTTGCCATTTCTTTTGTTATCAATCCTCTTATAATTGCATCGCTAACGAAGTAGTGCAGATGAATTTTAGGGTCTAGGCGATGTAGAAATTTGCTTCATATAGTTTTCTTATTATTCAACTACTAAATAGAGAGTATCAGTAAGAGTTTTGTAGTTCGCGATTAGCGAATAGATAAGGGTGTTTCTTTCCATCAAACGAAGCTTGTCAATTTGAAGAGCCTGTTTATGAAATTTTTGCTAATACACATTCTTGAAGTATCTCAAAAGTATTACCTTATAGGATTAAATAGATGTAGAATACCGGTACAAAATTGATCGAAAGCAACAGGTCTAGATGCTCATGCTTTCCTTCAAGGCATGCATCATCCCTTGCTGGTGCTGTTCTCGTCTTAAACTAAGGTTTAGAATCAAGCATTCATAGTAGCAATCGACAATACGGTAACAACAACACTAGCTTCTGGGGACATTCTTATTCAAGGCAAGCTCACCACTGTTCTATTATTTGTTTTTACTTTAATTAAACTCTTAATTAGTTGAGTATCAGGACGTTTATTGAACCAACTGTACAACGTTTAGTCAATAAACTACATTAGTACAAACATTGATTTGCACAGAAAAACGAAAGCAAATATAAAATTGCTTTGTATTAGAATCTTGATTTAATTATCTTTTTATTAACTTAGTGCTTTACGTTCAAGAGACTCAATAATTTGAGTTAAGAGAAAGAGCTAGCAGAAACAGGACGTTATATTTTCAAAGTGATTTGCTAAGATATAAGCAAGGAGTCAGCTAGAAACACTCCAAACCCGTGTTCTTAATAAGTCATTCCAGACAGTATATGTCAAGTCTGTCCTTTACATTATTTTGTGCACGATGGATATGTACAAACGTAGGAGACATAGGGGCTAGGCAGCTGCAGCACAACATGTTGAATACAGACTAACAATTCATTTAGACCAGTTTCAAAACTAAAAGCTGCTGAATTAGAATATTATTAAAGTGCTAAATATACATTAGTGTCTAGAATTTTTCGTTTTAACCGTTTATTTATCCATAAAATGTTTTTTGTTCATTATTTGCCCCTAAATTCTCCTTAAATTGTCACTAAGTTTTCTTATCACTTCGGAAATTTGAATTTAAAGTGACGGTTGAAAGTCTTTGTTATCTTACCCCTAAATTTGTTTCGAAAATCCAATACCAGACAAATATGGTTTTGTTAACCATGGCGAATCATGGTAAATTATGGTGTGTAAATATGGTGAATTAATTTAAGATAGTTAATCACTTTATGTTTTAACTAAGCAAGATTTTATGTTTATGTTTTAACTACTTTCTTTCATGAATACAATGAATTATTCAAAATTTCACCTTTTGTGTCTTTCCTTCATTTTATACTGCGAAATTTGACATTTTGTTTCGAAGTCATCGAAAATGATAGGTCTACAGTTTGACTTTAAAAATTGCAAACAGGCTGTATTTGATAATATGAAACTGAGAAAGCAATATAAATATCCAGTTTATATGTTGGTTTCCTTTTCTATAAATTTCAAATCAACTTCCCTCTAAATCTGATGTTATCAAGAAATGACAAATACGTCACAACAACGTCACAGAGATTTCCAAGAAATATTGAGTTATAGAATGTAAGATATCAGTAAAACGAAATGACACTGGCGTGCGAATTGTGACATTGAAAATGCACTCACTTCTAACTAAAAGGGACACTTACTTATTCTACAAGGGCACTTGCAAAAACCACGGAGTCACGGTATCCTCTATTGACTCCTCAGCCCCTTTGTCTATGCCCCTGATTTGTCCTCCTTACAATGATGGCTACTACTCAGATTTTTCTGCAAAGAGCTTCTGTGCTGAAAGTCTGTTTAGGGGGTTCAAGTGCATGTACTTAAAGACTTCAAGACGTCATAAGCAAATTGTTAGCAAAAATAAAAACATGATGATATCGATTTTTGCATAATATCAGTACGTGATTACAGTATTTCAAAGTCATTGATAAAAATCACCGTCAAGTTCGCATGTTCCTAAAAACGGTTTGGCACTGAAAATTGTACGAGAGCTAAGTACTCTTAGTTTTCGACTTTTGGGTGGCAAAAGATGATAATGGCGAAGCAAAATTGCTTCTTTTGCACGACAGGAAAGATGTTCTGATTGTCACAGGAAGAAAATAGTCCTAGTTTTTTTTCTCAACACAAAAATGTGAAAACCTTCAAAAATTCTGAACCAGTACGGCTTCTCCTCCCCGTCCACGCCACTCTGCAGTTTCTTGCATGGACCGAAAACAACGCGTGGACCGAAAACAACGAGAGAGGAAGAAAGACACGTTTTTTGCT
This sequence comes from Rhopilema esculentum, assembly GCF_013076305.1. Next base: position 7,130,082 of record NW_027018682.1, on the reverse strand, counting down.
TTTTGTTTGTTCTTAGCTACCAATCGGCGACCGCCAACCTCTCACCTAGACAGAAAGAGTCCAAGAGAGAACTCTTTCTGTCTACACAAGTGAGAGTCCTTTGCTTTTAGGTAAACAGATTCCTAAATGAAAATACAGTGTTGCCTGCCTAATGATTTTGTGTTTGTCGTCACTATACGTTTTGGCACGCATATTGGCGTGGCACGAAAGTACTTCAGTATGGTTCCCGCTATCTCGTGCTGTCTTCAAATTTTGCGGTACCAAAAACTTATTTATTATTCTGTGGCGGAAATTCAGGCTTTAATTTTCAAAAAAAGCCATGAAACTAACCAGATTTCAATATGCTTTTATCAGACTGCTAACTTAGCTTGTCAGCAAGAAAAGCTAATAGTTGAGATTGTGTTTAGAGATCGTGGGAAAAGGGACTTAATGAAACAACTACTGTTGTCTGCAAGAATTGAACTCAAATTTCTTTATATTAAGTTGAATTTGGTATTGTTTAGCATGTATTGTTTAGCTATCTAGTGTAGCCGCAGATTGATTTCACAGATGCTGCCCCTGGTTTTTCTGAAAAGTGGCAAAAAGCCATGCTTAACGCTTGTAAAGGTAGTTGTGTCAATATTGTCTAAAATTTTCGCGAGTAAATTTGATTTAAGACAGATGGGTTTGGTCTTCGTAAGTGGGCTGTTTTAGCTTTTGTCTAAATTAGATGCTTCTCGTCAGATCCTCTCAAATTTCACACCAAAGATGTTTATTCTGATCTTTGTATCTAGGCAAACGGCTGGCCCTGTGTATTTGTGAAGTGGGTTGGTGTGAAGTGGGAAGATTTTTTGTAGTTTGATGCCCAAAAACAACAAAGATTTCTAAAGAACAATTTTGCATAACATTTTCAGAAGGATGGGTTGATTTGGTGATAAAATCTGCTCTGAATTGTTGACATAAGAACCATTTTCACAAATACTATGCTTTTTCCTCTAATTTTGGTTATTTTGTCATTTTCTCCCTTTTTTATATTTTTTGGCAGATTGCATCGGTATTCTTATACATACTTGTTGCTTGTACAAATGCCTTATTCTACTCAGTGGCGTAGCGTCCGGGTATTCAAGGTATTCAGTGAATACCCTGAGATTTCTCAGAAAATATATTAATACGACGTATAATTGTAATAACTAAAAAATGTTTTGGGGCTATTGATTCTGGTTGAATTCGTTACCTTCGATATTCTGCATTTTGTACAAGTACAAAATATCACGAAATTCATGAAAACAATAACGCTGCGACGCATAGAGAAGCTGGGAGATCTTTGAAGCTAATTTTGAAGATTGAGTTACTTCATGTTGAATGGAGATCGGTCATGAATACGCAGTGAATACCCTAGACGGTACTTTAACCAATCAAAATGCTCCTTTCCATGAATAATATTTGCCGTTAATCAGCTAAAACAATGCTCCTGTACGCTGAGAAATATGCAGCGTACAGCCTCAAAGTTGGTTCAAAATAGTCTCGTTTTGAGATCGATATAAACATTTAATGAAAGTCGGAGCGGTTGGAGTGGTGGATCTTCATCGAAAACAGCAAACATGACTTCATTCAAAGCTATTGCAGTGTCCGTATTACTGTTTAATAATCATTCTCTCATTTGACCCCTAATCTTAACCTACCAACAGCAAAGTGGAAAGGAAAGGTAGGCTTCTACATAATGCTACGCTGACTCAGATCTGTGCCTCTTGAAATGCCAATTTTGTTATTGCTTGTCAATCAGGGATGCTTCTGTTTGTATTATGTGATAGAATTAGAGTAAATGCAGATAGGCCTGGATAATATCCTTATAGTTGCCTGGTGTATTCAGTTGGCCTATTTTGTTTGCATTATTCGAGCGCATTTATTTGCATTACTGTGCAGTCTCGTCTCATTACCTTCGATTCTTTCAATCAACTTGTATTGAAAATATCACGATTAAGCCATGAAGAAAAAGTCTAGACTGCATCCACTGCATACCACAAACTATTTATAACTCGTGTAATGCCCTATGTGAATAACTTTCGAAAGCCCTTTTGTGTTAAGGTATCAAGAGAAGGTGTTTAAAGTTACTTCCTCTTTACATCAGTGCAAATTTTAGAGGATTCAACAACAACTATTGGGACATATTTCGACTAGCAAAATTTTACTGACTTTCAATGATACGTTTTGATTTGAATTACTTTTGATGAAATGGTTAGTGGTATTTTGATGCAATGAATGAGTTCGAAGAGTATATTTGCGTTGGGTTCTTTAGCAAAGTATCGTTTTCATCATAGCAATGCCCTGACAGTGCAGTACTTGCCAACCGAACCAGAAAGAAAATTAGATAAATTGTCAATAGCTAGTCCTTTTAATCTTCCTATTATCCCTCCTATTTCCATCAAGCCCTATCAAGCCACACCCTGCCCCACCCTTTTGTTTAATAGAGAATACCCAGTTGAAAAAGTCACGCTACGCCACTGATTCTACTATGAGCCTCAGTATTGTTAAAGATTTATCATTCTGTGCCTAGGATTATTCTCAAATCATTATAAGTGATACAAAATGACAATTTGAGAAAGAAAATCGAAAGTTTTCCCACTGTGTTTCTTTATCGTGAAAAAAATTATAGGAACGAAAAAAAGAGCTCAATATAAGCTTGGCGCGTGTGCCTCAAATATTTTGTTGCAAAACTCAACCTTGTCTTGCTTGATTAAAATATATAGAAAAAAGTAAAACCAACCATCATTAGAGTTCGAGCCTGACAATTGTTCTTTATGTTTTCTTAAGCTTCACCAATTTTGTGTTCCAATATTCTTATGAATTTCATTCTTTTGTTAAGAAAAGTTTAACGGCATTAGCAATTTGCATTAGCAATTAGCAACTTGCAACGTGGTTATTTTGTCGAACTTTGATATGGCTGTTTTGCAACAAAGGTGCATACAAAGGAATTGAGCGCACACAAACGTGCTCTTCGGATCCTCTAAAAAGATTACGAGTGTTCCTTCGACACGTTACTCATTCGAAGTGGCAGTTTTTGTATACATGTTAGAAACTTACAGAAATTGATGACAGAACTCTACAAGTCCATGAGTCATCTTAACCCATTGATTATATGGGAATTTCATAAAAAGAAGCATGTAACTTATAACCTAAGGATAAAAAATCTCTGCAAAACTGCCACTTATAGTGACACAGGGGTATGGGCAAGAATCACTGTTCTTTAGAGGGAGTCTACTTTGGAATACCCTAGATGAAAGTCTTAAAAATGAACCAACCCTTGCGGCTTTCAAAAGGACTGGGCTGGCGACAAATGCACCTGCAAATTTTGCCTCTAATTCCTTTTTAAAAAGTATATTGTATTTTTTGTAAATACACTCTTTTTTTATCAGAACAATTTTGCAAGAACACGAGCCTCAAAATTGGTCAAAAGTTAAGAACAAATAAGATTTTCGAAGATCAGATTTTCAAAATCGAAGATGTGTGGGTGCTTTTTCAGTGAATATTAAAATTTGTCAGCGAATTAAGGCTGTCTCACTCACTTTGTTGGCAAATGAGGCCTGAACACCACTCTAGAGCCAAAACGCCAATACTCGTACTGCTTACACCCTATTAGATCAAGAACAAATTAAGAACAATCCAGCCTCAGATTTTCGAAGAAAACAGTCAGCCTGAACTTAAACTTACTAGTTCTTATAAAAAAGAGTGTGGTTGGTTTGAATTAGTGTGCTTTTAATTACTATTGTAAAATACCAACTTTAAATATAGATTAAATGAAATGAAAAATAACGAGAGTATGCGTAAAATTTACTGCACAGATGTAATTGAAGAAGATGCCACTGGGTACAGTATTAGCTAATCCTTTGTTTTTATTGCATCTTTGCATGGTCAGTAGGCGTTTGATTGTCCTGTTTCTGGGTTCATATTTATGACCAAGATGCAACTGAGCATTAATTCCCCCCCCCCCCAGAAGTAGTTATTTGCTTACTTTGAAGCGTTCTCTATAGGTTTTACATAACCAAGCTTAGAACTCACAGAACAGGCGTTAAAAGGCCCCCCCTGATTTTAAACCAACTGAATAAATACCTGTTCCACGTAAAGTAGTCTTCACAACTTTGCAGCAACCTGGATAAGGGTAGTAGGAATTTTGGTTAAAAGACGACTGCGAGAGGTTGCTTTGTCAATTCACTCTCAAGGTATGATTAGAAAATTCTGACATTTTGTCAAATGTTTCTTTGTTTACAAAACTGTCTATTTAAAACTACTCACAACTACTATTTACGCTCGAGCCTTTATAACGGAAATCATCCTTCCAAAGCATTTTACTTGATAACCGTCATTCAAAATTATTGGCGTAAATAAGAAGAGAAGAAATAAAAGAGAAAATTTTATTTTTGAAGGGAGAAGCGGGAAGATTTGAAGTATTTCAAAATTGTTTCATTCCTGGAAATTTTTAACTTAAAAACGCGCAATGACAAACGCAAAAGGAAGAACACGTGGAGATGTTCTCTGGCATGACCTTTTCTAGATATTGTTTAGATCTTTTTTGGAAAGACAATTCTTCAGGGAAGAGCATGACCCACCCTCTATTTTAGACATGAAAAATAAATTTTGTTCTGAAGTTTAACTCCACGCACTTCCGGCATATAACAATTATACCTTTGAATTAAATTACTTTATTCACTCTTCTATTTTACTGTCAAAGTTCTTTTTTAAAATGAAATTATCCATGCAGCTTAGCGAGATTTGCAAAATAGTTTTCTCGTACACTAAATTTAATTCTGCCCTAGATTCAAAGTCGAACTGCTGAGCTTGCAGATCTTAGGACGACTCTCCTTGGAAAGAGGTGACTGCGAATCACAGTGATGAGTTCAGCATTGGCCACAATTGTTGTTCTGCAAACTGCATTCTTCATCTTGTATTTGCTTGATATATTTTGCAATTCTTTTTTGATTTATGCACTTTGGAAGCTGAAAAAGTTGAAAACAAGGTCTTTTCAATTCATTCTCTGTCTCAGCATTTCGGATGTTTTACATGGTATTTTTGGCCTAATAGAGCAAGTGATGGTAGCAGCGAATTTACAACCTTCCAAAGACATTGCTTTTTTTATAGGGGCAGGAATCTTCTACTTTTTGAACTTCTCTACCAGTATGGTGCTTATTATTGGCATAGACCGCTTTGCTCACATGAAGTACCTAAACGCGTACCCAAGAGTGATGACAAAATGTAAGGCGACTTTTCTTGTGCTTGCCAACGTACTCTTTACTCTGCACACGTTGATTACGACTCGTGTCTTGTTGGTATACCATAGACAGTATCTTTTTGACAATCGACGTGCATACATACAATACAGGATAACTCTTGGCTTCTTGTATTTGGGTTTGACTGCCTTTATATTCTTTATTTACTTTTGGACATACAACTCTTTACGAAGACAAACCAAAAACATGGTTTGTTCCAAGAAGGAAAGTCAGAAAGAGAAGACAAAGGCAGAGAAACGGAGAAACAGATGGAATCAAGGAAGCAAGGGAAGACATGTTCCACGTAATTCGAGCACCGAATTTGCAAAAGGAATGGCATTTGTTCTTGGCTCTCTGTTTTTCTTAGTTGTTCCTAATATATGCATGACCCCCTGTCAGTGGCTTATTACGTTATATGCTGACATCGAAACAATACTCAGATCATTGGAAATCATGCAAAAAATAGGAAATTACACATACATGAGCTCGATCTTGAATTGCTCACTCAATGCCGCTATATTGATCTATTTCAGTTCTGAATTAAACACCTTTACGAGGAAGTTTTTCTGTTGCTGCAAGAATTTGGATGCAACCAATAGTGTTCGCACTGTTGATGAGACGAAATACGATCGGTCATTGACAATGACGAAATCCCAGTTAGATAATGCATCCAGTATATCTCAGGTCTAAAGATGACAACTAAAGGAACATATTGCAAAATAGTGTTCAAATTCTTGTCGTTAAAGGTACATCTGTTTACGATAAGGGATAATCCGAACGCGTCATGGGAGTCGTCGACTGCATCAGCCCAACTTTGCTTTAAGGTGTCTGACAATATCATATCACTGAGACACACGTAGTGATGTACTGGGGTTGCTGGAATAACTGTTTCAACTTTTAAGACTTGAATAATTTAAAATATATTTATTATCTTGTTTAAATCTTTTTAGAGATTCTTGAAGCTATACTCAATACTATATGTTGCATTAGTGCGTCGCACAATAATAGCTTTTGGAGAAAGCGTTTTCAATCAGAAGTATAACCCTTAAAACCATTATAGGTTGCAGACAGAGCAATATAACTTTATCCATTGTTTTCCTCGTGAATATATTTCCAAACTTTGCAATCGTAGAGAGTGGCATCGCTTGACTTTCCATACTAGGGGGGTGGAGGGTCATCAATAGAAAATTTACCGACGAAGAAATAGATGTAGAAAAATTTGGGTGCTATTTCACCAAACTAAGGATTTTGTAGACAAACTGAAGAATTATCGACAAACTCATAAAGTATGGGGGGGGGGGGTTGTTACACCTTCAACCCCCCTACAAGCCACGCCCTAGATCATAGATAATGCGCAGATGTTTTCATTACCTTCCCTAATTCACTATGATATCTACATTTTTCTACAGTATACGCTTTTAGAAATATATAACTTTTAGAAAATGGGATGATGGTAGCATATACTTCATAGACAAATTCCCCAGCGTGTTTTTTGCTGTTTGTTTAAACAGCTTCTCACCGGTGCAAATATAAAAAACGGTCATGCCATGTTACTAGAACTTAGGTAGAATGGGTGCAGACGACACTGAAATGCTTCTTGGCATCATTTTACAGCACGAACATTTTTGTTTCTTTTATTTTTGCATTACTTGGCCTAGTAGTTGCAATGTATATACTATTTAACAAATTAGAAAACTAGATATGAAAGAAAAGTAGCTGTCAAAGGTAGATTAATTAGCATTGTCTTGCCAAATTTCTTGTTCTCCCTGAATTTCTTTTTCCAGCCTGAAAATAAGTCAATCCTGTTGTGAAGTAAAACTGCAAATATACGCACTTTGATTTAAGAATTTATTGGCAGTTCTAATTTAAAGCCTGTCTACGAATGTTTGTAAGAAATCAGACAATGTGTGTACTTTGCAAGGCACTGCTGAATGGCCAAGCTGTACCTACGACAACGGAGCCATTCAATTCAATTAGCCTCGGTTCTGTAAAAATTTACGCGGGTTTTTCTTATTCTCCTTCTCCAATAAAAGTGAATTTGAACAACATGGAGTGATCATTAGAGAGTTTTCTTATTTCTGTTTTATAATGAATGGGCAAAGGAGACCTAGAAGATTTAATCCTTACCAGAGGGGCCGTGGCTGGAGGGGAAATCATCAGCGTCAGTATAATAAGGGATATGTCAATGCGCCAACTGGACCTAGGCCCAACCAACAACAAAGTAAGAATTTTTTTATTGATTGTTGAGTGGTCAGTTGCTTGTATCTATATATCTCTGTTATATAGTACAGCAATCAACTTTTTTATGCGCCCATGTTTGGTCTGTATCTTTTTATGATTATTTAGAAGTAAACGATTAATCCACTGTTTCATGAAACTCTCCCGCTACTAAACTAAGTTAATTGCGTTTGAGCTAAAGGGCTCTTTAAAACTGCTAATGTTTTTTGGTCTCTGATGTAGAGCAGTAAAGCTCCAAAACTTTGCAGCACTTGGAAAATCCGAAAATTTATATTCGATATTTATGCAACAGCTGGGTACCTGGAAGTTGCTTGGGTCCTTGTGCATGTGATACTTGAACCTTGTACACATGGAATGTCAATTATAGGGGGCCTATTATAGGGGGTCAAAAAGCCTCAATCACGCCAAAAGCTGCAATCTTAAAATCTTCACAGAGTTATTTTCACAGAAAGCTGCAAGATGCATCTCATATGAAGCTGCCATTCAGGGAAAACCATGCATTTGTTGTAACATCTGCATGCTTATATAAATGCCGACAAATTAATTCTGATTTATCTGGCTTAAATTGTCACTAAATTTTCTGATGTTCATCATTACCAAACAAGACTCAACAAAAGGGAACGTCAATACTAGTAGATGACATGGAATTTTGTTTACCAAAACTTTCAAATATTATGGCTAAAAAGAATGGGATTGATTTCAAAGAAATATCAAAAGTGCAAAAGTTATGTAGTCTTTAGGTAACAACCAATAAGAAGAGTATAACAGATGCACATTCAAGGTCAGTTTAGTGCTGTATGCCAAAAGTTGAAATTTTACATCAAAATTACAATTTTACTATTATAAACAACACAGAAATTCATGAAAACAGGTATTCTTTGCAGACTGGAGAAACAATGTAAATTTTGATATATAGACAAGTTTATATAAAATGACTGTACTTCATTTTGGCAGAAATTAATAATATTTATTTATATTTTATCTATTATTAATATTTTAGCAACTAGAATAAAGGGTGGTCATTGACACTTTAAAAAGTTTTGGCAAATTGGACCCTTTCAACATTTCATTATCTTTTTTCTTTCAAATAGTGCTATTTATTTAACTTGAGTGCAAAATGGCACTTGCAATTTGATATATGTTAATATATTTAGTATCCAATTCAATGTCAAACTTGGTCAAATGCAAATCAATTTAGTACACATATCACAATAATGTCATTGTATTTATACCCCAAAATTGTTTATTAAGATTGATTTTTCAAAATTTAATAAATGCAGCTCCAAATCATCAGCAAGCAACTTGTTCTCAAAACAGAAGAGTTCCCCAAAGAAGACATAACTGTCCATTTGAAAAATGGTACACATATTTTCCAGCAAAAGGTCAGTTGTATAGCAAAAGATCTGATTTAGAATTAATGTTCATAGCATTCTAATGTTTGATAATTTAATACCATCAGGGGGCACAAGTATTTGGCTATAAAATGAAAAGCATAAGATGGAAACATTAATTTTGTGTTGCTTTAGAGTGTATAGTCTTATACAGATTCTTCTAGCAAATTTTGAAATAATTCATTTTTGTTATATTATGATAATGGCAGCAAATTGGTCAAATAAGCTTTTGATGAAAAAAGCATAATCAGATTGGATCATTTATATATATGGCTTTGTGTAATTGCTCAAGTAATAAGTGATCACATTATCTAATAAAAGTTCTAAAAATGAGTATGCTTATCTTCCTAACATCAGACTTTTAGTGTCACATGTCAGTTTAATTGTAATTTGATGATATTTTCATCCTTAAGCATACAATCCTGGAGATGAGCTTGCCATTGAGGTGAAAGAGTTTAAAAAATATTTTGAAAAGCGATTGGATACTTTTAATATGGTAAGAATTTCTGTTTTTTGGTTCAGTCTTTTTGTTGTACAAAAGAGGCCTGAAACTGCAGAATATATTCAAGAAGCAATTTGAATATTTATGGACATAATATTTTAGACAAAATTTACAGGAACATTTTCCAGTTAGTGTGATTAAATAGTTAGGAATATGATAAAATAGATATGGTATATAATATATGAATACAGCATACTGTAAATGGTATATATTAATTTATTTTCTTGTTAGGATGAAGTTGAGAAGAATAATTCTGTTTTTATTGACTATGGAGAGTTAACAAATGATGAAGGTATCTCACTATTTGTAATTTTTTCTTTGTGTCAAGTAGTTTGCTGCTGTAAAATATTTTGTCTTTTTTCTTATTGGAGCAATTAAGAAGCTTGAAATAGCTAACTAAAAATTTATTTGCCAGAGAACTTTACTTATTTGTTTATCTTAAACCTCCGCTGCTTATTTCTTGTTTGTTAAGTGTATTTTACGGTTATTCAAATCTAGTTCAGAATTGATTAAGTTACCTGTTATTTTGCTTGGCAATCTGACACTGATCTTTATCTTAGATTTGAAAATGCAGCTGCCAAGCATTGCTCAGATGCTTGAGGATAATCCTGAAGAACATTTAAAGGCCATGAGTGTTGCCTTCCATCAGGTAAACTTGAGGAAGCATTATAACGCCATTTCTCTGCTATGCTAGCTAGCTACTTAGGGGTTGAATAGTACTACTTTGTAATCGAAACTCCAATTTTTTCCAAAATTTCATAACATTTTGTCCCTTTATTTACAGCCAGTTCATGATTGGCCCAATTTCAGAACAAGTATACTTAAATTTTCCTTGTTCTGAAAAAAGACACACAGCTTTAGAACTGCTCCAATATGCCTTGTTTTGCCTGTTTTGAAGTCTCACAGTCGTTTTAACAATCCCTTTCTATATCTCTTTTTACCCACTTCAAGATGTGTCGGCTTTGAACACATGCTTTACAACAGAGACTCCGTCTTTCGCATCTCAATTATCATACGTTCGCTTGCCATCAAGAATTTCTACATCACCTTAATACGGTTATTCTCCTTTTGTAGGCCTTACTTGATGATCAAAACGGAGATGAACCTCAAAGTATTCAAATTTTATATGACATGCCATACATAAACACAAGGATCCTCAACTATGAACCATTAATTGCTCTGAAGAATCTTAAGGCAAATTTTTATGGTAACAGACTGCCAAAACTACGTTTTTACAAGCATTGAATTGTGTAAAGCTGAATGTATCAAATTTCATAATGTCAACTGCGACTCATATTCTTCTTTGTATATTTTTGTTGTATGTTAAAAAAAGTCTTGGGACTACTTTGCTGGAAGCTGCAACACGTAATGACAATCCTCTATCGACTTTAAAAATGCGGCATTCATTAGAAATACAAAGCTCGAAACAATAGCATCTGATTTATGCTTTATCACATGCTATAACTTAATTTTATAGTAAAGCTACACAAAGAAAGAGTAAATTTTATCAAGACCTAAAAACGGGCTATGCTCATTGTACGATACGCATCTACCTAGTGTATTTATCACACGCGTATTTGAATATCAAGCCAATCCACTTGAAAGTTGTTAACAGTGTTTTCTTGAAGTTCCATCGACAGTCTGTAGCCATCTTGCTGGCTATCGCAAGCCTCTTTACCAAGTGAACCCACGTGATTGCATTTTCCTTTGCTTGTCCAGGTAAACTGGTGTCCGTTCGTGGTACTGTTGTTCGTGTTGGCAATGTCAAGCCCTTAGCAACTCACATGACATTCATTTGCACCTCTTGCCAGGCGCAGCAGGTGACTTTTTATACCTTATAACATTTTTGTCTTAGTGTTTTCTTTAAGTCATAACACTGCATGAATTGTTCCATCAAGATAGCCTTGTATCGTTCACAGTAAGAGTAACAAGTAATAGAAATCTTAAGGTGAATCTTCAACTTTAACCAATTCATGTGTTTTAGATGATCTTTTAGAAATATACTTTATGCAAGCTTTAGTCTTTTATCAGTCATTCAAAGCGTATTTATTTTTTAGGTATTTTAGATTTCACTTTTCTTCGTTTTAAACTCCTAGCTTTCCCATTGAAATTTTAGGTAATTGAGCTGATAGATGGGAAGTATTCCACGCCAACCAGGGTATGCTACCAATTTTGATACATCATCATCAGGTACCATCTTCTATCAGAAGGTTGGCTACCATGACCCTCCAACTATCTCAAAATCTGAGTTTTGGTTTGTTGTCATGGTCATAGATAAAACTTTTGATACACCAATACTTAGGAATGATGAGATTGTGACTTTTCTATTTTTTCTGTCAACTTGCAAACAAGAGTCGGCTTCTTGTAAAGTGTTAAGGTCTTTGGATATTCGAATAGCGAAGGAACTCGTTAATGAAGTATAACTTTTTCGTTGTAAATGTTCTTCAACCGTCAACTCACGAATAAGTCGCACCTTGGAATAAGTTGAATATGTAAAACTTTCCTAATTCAAATAAGCAGCACTCTCTTAAAAACACAAATTGAGTTATTGCTCAATTGAATTTCTTATACCTTGCGAAGATCACGATTATACACTAAATAAGCCTTGACCTTGGGCGGCATCGCTGCGATTACGGATAGGCGGATATCAGACACCCTATATTGAAACTCTCACGAGAAAAACATTCGCCAAATGCTAAACAAAGTTTGAGAGCCTTCTACTTGAAGTTGTAGATTTTACTTCCATAGGTGTTGTACGTGCTGTACAGTTAGTTATACAAATTGATCCTATTATGTCCTAATTTTTTTCCAATTTTTAGTGTGTATCACCTGAATGCAGAGCACGAACATTTATTCCTGATCGAAATTCTTCTTATACAAAAACGATCGATAGTCAAGTCATAAAGTAAGTTTTTGATCGTGTATTTTTTATATCGGTCTCCCATATGCCAGGCACTCATAATCCTACTTTCAGACTTAACAAATCAACAAAGTGATTTAAATTCTCCTTTAGATTTTCATTGAGTTAGTTATAGAACGTTGGCAGCTTGGTGGCTTGGAAAAGCTCTCTTACAGCGAAGATGAGTAATATCTGGTATTTTTATTTTGAAGAATTCAAATCTTATACAATTAACTACATCAGTAATAAGATGCTTGGCACTGCAAGTATCTTTTTGCGAGACCAACAGAAAGCTACAAATGGTGTTAGTCATTCGTATGAGCAAAGGGCAATCTATAAATATACCATGCTTGCGTGTGCACGCTTCTTTTGAATTAGCTTTCTATTGGCCGTGTTGAAAAACTTTTGACAAGTACCCGAAATGTATTTTTAAAAATTAGGATAAACGTGCACAATATAGCTTAACCAATCTCCTTAAATTTTTTTATAATATGTGATTATTGTTTTTTTTCTGTATATGCGTTTCTTGGTTGAAAAGAGGTTATATGTTAAACAGCAGCAAGATGTTGTATGTAAGTTTTTAGAATAATAAAATGTACAGGGAAAGTAGTAACAATACCAAGTGGTAAAAGGGAAAGTAAAAGGAAAAAAGAGATAGAGGAAGACAGAGACAGACATTTCTTGGTTGGATAGGCACATGCTTAGACAGAAGAGGCGTAGACATTAGTCGATTGGCAGAAAACAGAACTTTATATCATGGATTGACAGCTAATGTCAGAATCTGACAAGGCACTATACGACGACGACAATGTATATTTTGAGTGGAAGTATTTTGAAATAGGCTGCAGCTTTATGCAACTGCATTCCACCCAATGGGCAGAAAGCAAATATTGGATGAAATATTGGATGTGTTTGACCAACCGTTATGGGTCATCGGGCAGTTGTAGATCATTGTTGAATGAAGTTTGATCAAAATAAAAAATGATTTTGATTTCAGCCTTCTGTAAAAGATTGACAGCTTTCCAACTTTCCATACAACAACACGATAATTGAACTGTTTGATTATGTTGAATATGCTTGGTAGAACATTCAAGTTATTTGGGCGTTAATGGTGCATTAAGTGTTGGACTCTTTTGACGAAGGCTTGACTCAGATACCTCAGGTTGTTTTCCTTTATAGCAGTAAAAGATATTTCAGGTTGTTTTGCTTGTATCTGTTTGTAGATTGCAAGAAATAATGTTAGATGAGCATCGAGAAACTGGAAGAATTCCTCGCACGATTGAATGTGAACTTTTTGCAGATTTAGGTTTGTAATATGGTTTTAGCGATTTATTCTCGTACTTCTTTTTTTGTAAGGCAGTTTGAAGGCAGTTGGTATCTGTTTACAGGATATGTATTAGAAATTTACATGCTTCCTTCATTACGGGTGACCCTGTTGACAACGTTCCTTACCGTCCTATTTAAGATGCAACCTGTAGCCTCGTTTATAATGTAACCTACAGCCCTGTTGATGACGTACCCTCAGCCCTGTTGACGACGTACCCTACAACCCTGTTGGCGACGTACCCTGCAGCCATGTTGGCGACGTACCCTACAGCCCTGTTGTCGACGTACCCTACAGCCCTGTTGATGACGTACCCTACAACCCTGTTGACGACGTACGTGACAGTCCTACACGCAACCTACCCTGTTGGCGATTTACCCGGCAGCTCCGTTGAAGACGTTTACTACATTTCAAATGCTTTTGAATACAACCATTGTATACTTTTTCTAACATCTGCCTTTTCATCTCGAAGGATTTCATGTATTTATGTGTTAATGCAAAAGTGCACTTTTTTGGTTTTAAAAAGTTTTTTCTTTGAGATTTAAACCCGGATGCTGCATTTAAGTTGCTAGAAAATAAACTTTTTAAGTAGCGGTAGCTAATCTAAAGAATCTTGCAACCGCTTCATAAATTTGCCGAAAGGCATTTCAAGATTTTCTTGGCAAGGTTTTTGTTTATTGACCTTTTGAATGAAAATGATACTACCTTTACTTACGAATTTGGAATTTACTCATGCTTATTTACATTTTATTCTTGTTTTTGCGATTCTTTTTAATAGTCAGTGTTTATGCTGGAAAAAAATTTACTTGGTCATTTTGTTTTAGTTGATGCTTGTGTACCAGGTGATGTTGCTGTGGTGACAGGAATTGTCAAACTATTGAGTCATGAAGACCGTAAGTTTGACTGCGACTGACTGATTCGATTGCTCGTGGAAAAAATTCACGAGGAAGCTCCTTTTGTCTTTGGGTCTTTAATCAATTTTTGATTTTGTATAGTATGCACAGCTTATTTGATAATAAAAAGAGCAATTATAAGTCTGTATTTAAGTAAACAAATTCTTACCTGTCTAGAAGAACCTCCTTTTGCTACTTGTAATGTAATCCTCTTATCTAGGGAAGTAGACAGACAGGTTTCAATTTACGACAGTAGATCACGGTCGTTAAATTTCGTTGTTATATTTGATTTTGCATTTACTTTTAGAGGCATCAAGAAAGAGCAAAGAAAAGTGCATGTTTCTTCTATATATTCAGGCTGTATCTGTCACAAATTGCAAAGAATCAAAATCGACCCAGCGTCAATCCGATGAGCAGAAAAGTGACTTCACTCTAAAGGTGACGCCCTTACACATTGCTATTAATGTTTGACTTGTTAGACGAACCCCCGGTTAGACGAGCGAAAGCCTTTTAAACACAGCGTCCATACGATCAAATATCGTTGCGTTAGGAAAGCAAATAAAATTGGAGAAATTAAAGTACCACAACCCAGGTCCGTTTTTTTCTTAGTTTTTTTAAAACGGCTTTCAAAGATTGAGAAAATTGTCAATGCTAGGGAAAAGAACTTTTTATATGCTTATAAACTGTTTCACTTTTTACTCGTTCTTTGTTGTGTGCTCGAATTTTTTGTATGCGATCAGTTATCGAATTCAATGATTTTTTAAATGCTCCTATCCGATGATTGTATTTAAATCATACAACGGATTTTTTTGTATTTGTGTAAAGATACACCCAATCTCAAAATCGATTTTTCAGGAGCTTTATGGCATTCGCGAGATTCATTCGGAGAAAAACGTATTCAAACTGATTGTAGGGCAAGTCTTTTAAATGTTTTTACAGTAAAACATTATCCCTCTAATCTTACAGTATTCTTTCATATTGTTTTTTCTAAGTTTATTTCTATATTGCATCAATTGGGAGTACCGATCGAGATTTGTTCCACTGTCGAAAGAAAACGTTTTGCAAAGCTTAACCTTACTCATGCAACCATTTTTTTGTATTTTTAGCAGGAGAAGAAATGCTTTGTGACTCTCATACTGAACACTTGCCCTTTGCAAAGATAGTGTTGTGGTTTGTCGCTTTCTTAAAAATGTTAAGCATTATATTCACTTTCTGTTTTCTAGGTCTCTTTGTCCGACAATATATGGACACGAGGTAATCTATTTGCAATTTTGGAA
The DNA here is from genome assembly GCF_013076305.1 of Rhopilema esculentum. The sequence goes on along the minus strand of NW_027018682.1, from coordinate 7,114,318 downwards.
GTATTTTTCAGTTTTTTATATTAAGTATATATTTTGTTCCTTACGGCCATAATTCTGATCATGTCCTGTATATCTTTTGCCAATGGAATAACCGCTTTTGCACTATAGTTTACATTTCTCTAGGATGCCTATTTTTTCACAAACTATTTTGTACTCTCTAATGACCTCTCTTAAATTCATCTTGCCATTCCTTCGAAGGAGACTTTAAGATTTCAGTTTAACCTCGAGTTACAAAAGTGTATTGAACATTAGTATGTTTAACAAGCCAGGAAATTGTGATGTTCTAACCTGGACCTCATAGGTTCTGCTGCACAGATCAGATCGTGATTATCGAAGACTGCTCAGTTCCTCGTTCTGAACATTTACTGCTCTTAGAATACACGATACTTTCTAATTGACGTGTAATGTTGCTTCATTATGCTCATTCACACTAAAGCCTAATGTTCCTCTTTTGTTTCGTCATATACACTTTCTCCTTGATATTATTGCTCTTTATTTCAGCTTGTCAAAGCAGGCTTGGTCCTAGGACTTTTTGGTGGAACACCAAATCATTCAGATGACAGGGTAGGTATCATCGTTTAAGAAAGCTTTCCTAGATTTCGATTTTTAGAATCTTTTTAACATAGATCTTAAAATTTTCAGTCAAGTTAAAGCAGATTTTGTTTAATAACTTTTGTTTTAAAATTAATTTTCTTCATCTTGAATCAAATTGTATATAGCCTTGGCGTTTTCTTCTTTAGAAGTCTCTCAACTTGAAGTTATACCTTGCCCGTGCGTTTTTTATAACTATTGCTCATGTTGTGCTCATAGTTCTTTGTGTTGTGTTATGGCCATTAAGAAGTCATGCAACTTTGCTCTCAATTGTGTCTTTATTGAAATGCCTTGTTGTTTTTAAAATAATCAGTAGTTTTGAGGAGTATAAAAAATTGTTTATTTTGCATAAATAATGTAGAGTCATATTGCGATACGAAGCGATCCGCACATTCTCATTGTTGGTGATCCGGGCCTAGGAAAAAGTCAGGTATTGTTGTGGCATATACAAAACATTCTGTTTTACATAATCACTTGATCTTTATAATTGAATGGCATTGGTGCAATGCCATGTCAATGAAAATAAGCTCATCTGGCATTGTTTTGAGAAGACGATTATAACTGTATTGATGGAAAGAATATTATTACTCTTTATAAAGTATTTGATGGAAGCATGCTTTGGGACAATGATATGGCATGAAGAATATTCTTAGATAAATCAATGCACAAGCTGTAATTGCAGCTATTTTTAATTGTAATTGTATAGATTAATTAATGTTAATTTTTACAATAGCAAACATACAATAATTAAGAATAACAAAAAGCAAATTCAAGGTTTGCATAAGTAATAGATTACCCAATGCAAAAAGAATATGCGCATTTGTTTTTAAGGAACCAAATTTTCATCAAAGTCTTGAATTGTGTAGTATTTTTTGCTGTCTTTATTGATTCTGGGATTTTTTTCCAGATTTTAGGCCCTTGAAAACGTAATGATCTGATACAATGGTTGATAGTTCTTGTTTTAGGTACAAAATAGTCTTTATTTTACTCTTGTTGTTACAATATTAAGCACTGGCGAACCTTGAAGTTGTAAGCACTGGCGAACCTTGATATTTCTTAAAATCATTCACTGTGCATTCTTTCTAACTACAGATGCTCCAAGCAGTTTCAAATGCGGCGCCAAGAGGCGTCTATGTCTGTGGGAACAACACAACAACATCTGGATTGACAGTAATATTCCGTTTTTACCGAGTTAACCTCATTACTTTTTAAACGATTCCCACTTCCTCATACTTTGACAAGTTATATCTTCTATTTTACGAAATGATATTCTGATATCATGCACGATTTTCTTAGGTGCTACTGTGTAAAATGTTGTTTGATATCCTAGAACATAAAATACTTTGATACTCTATGATGATTTTATGCAACATGGTGTACTATTTGATATTATATTATATCCAGATAGTCCTTGCTTCGCTGTCATCACCGCTTAGAATCAAGTTTGCTTTGTTTTCACCAGGTGACCTTAGCAAGAGAAAGTGGAACTGGAGAGTACGCTTTGGAGGCAGGAGCTCTTGTCCTGGCTGATCAAGGTGATTCTAAAACGTGTTTGTGCACGCCAGCCTTTTTATGCACGCTAGCCTCTTAATTCACACTAGACTCCTTAAAGTACGAAAGCCTCCTTTCATCGCTATAATGTCAACGTTTGTGAATCATGATTTACGTCACAACACTTCTGGGTGTCTTGCTGAAAAACAATGGATTTTAGGATCACTGGAAATAAACTTGGAATGGTCACAATACCCTGTACTTTACCGTGTGACATTAGTAGCCTTGATTGTATGAGTAATGGTGAGTTGATAACTGAAGGACCCATTTTCAACCGCCTCTTTTGCTTTACATTTGAGTTTTTCGGGAAATATGGGAATTTTTAAGATACCGCACAATTATTGTTGTCCTAGGTTGTTGCTGTATTGATGAATTCGATAAAATGAAATCACAGCACCAGGCTTTGCTTGAAGCAATGGTAAGTGTCCGAGTCTAGCTGAGCAAATAAAGCTTGGTACGAGTGATTTTAAGTAACTTAAGATATTTTCTCGTTACTGCATTCTCAATTACTTTATAAGACTTGCCTCGAACATATTACACTGCTGGTTATTCAGCATTTTCTTGATCGTTGTCTTTGTTGTTATATTGTGCCTTTCTTTTCTGTAAAGGAGCAGCAAAGCATCAGCATAGCAAAAGCTGGGATTCTTTGCAGGTAAAGAAAGTTATTACCAAAGTCTCAGCACTGGACGTTTCAATTCAACAATTCAATTTTGTGACTGTTTCTTTGTTGTTTTTTCGTATTCGTTAGATAATCTTAAAATAATTCATGTTTTAGCGATCGTTGCTAAATCCAGTTTCATTGATCAAAAATAAATCTTGTTTTCGTCATCATAGATAAATCATTTTTCAATGTTCAATCATTTTTCAATGTCCGTAAGTAGCATTAGTAATCAAATAGCTCACCAAATGTGAATTCAGTCACAGAATATGAATTCTGTGATTTTGTCAACAAATTTTCTTCAGACTTACGAGCTGTCCGATATTATTACAGCAAATATCTTTCTCTGCAGTCTACCAGCAAGAACATCGATAATAGCAGCTGCAAACCCGGTTGGTGGACATTACAACAAAGCCAACACTGTGTCCGAAAACCTTAAGTAAGTATGGCTCTCGATGCTGGAAGATAACTGCATTGTGTTCATTTTGATCCATTTCGCAAAACGTTTACCGTAAGAGCTCTTTCAATAGATGTCTTTTGCCTGTGTCTACTACACTGGCTTTTAAGAGCCATCTGATGGTTATATGGAGCCACCTTGATTTACTCGTTGTTATGTATTGGTAATTTACTCGCTTTGCTAACTTCTCAAGCAATATGTCATCAATTTACAGCGATATTGTACTGTCTACTTTTTTGCAATACCCCAAAAGTCTTGTTTTTCTTTGCCAATTTCCTTGAAATCGTTGGTTCGAGTTTTGTTATTTACCCGTTAACACCAATCTCCTTTTCCTCCTTGAAGAATGAATGGAGCATTGTTGTCCAGATTTGATTTGGTAAATATAAAAATTTAACAATATTATTCGTCACATTAAAATGGTAATCAAATTCAAAACACTAAGTCACGGTATCCTGTCACCAAAAATTTATTGTTGATTCGCACTAGTTTTCTAAACTTTCCTTACTGCAGTCGCATGGACATGTCAAATAAAATATTTTAGAACAGTAAAATACGTGAAATTATTGCCTAAAACAATTCCACGCTATTAATTATTTTCCCACTTTTGTGAAATTAAAATACACCATCTGCAAATTATAATATCAAAAAGTACGATCTTTTTTTTGATTACATAAGATAAGAACATCAAGTCAGATAATGCAAACTTGCGTATTCTGAACATGCCAATGTCAGACATTCGTGTTTAATCCCTTTTAATCGTTAAAACAATTTTTGCTCATATTGGTTATTCATTATCCCTAGCATACTCTCTTCCAAAACCGAACCCCTTTTTGTCGTACTTCTCTCGAAATTTTTCAAAGCCAATTTCTCGATGCTAATTACTTATAACACTCATGTAATTTGGTTGCTCTTTTTATAGGTTTTCATACTCCTGGATAACCCTGATGAGGTATTTTGCAGCGAGAAATTCGTTTGTATTGCAATTATGATTGTATTTTAAATTATGCTTTCTCTCCAATGGCCTTTGGAGCCGAATATTCGTGCTGGTTCTCGATCCTTGTATTTGAAGTTGGTTTCTTTATGAGTGAAATGCAAAATTTATCATATTCATACGCTAGTGAAAATGTAATCATAAAGATCAATTCTTTTGCTAAAATCCTCAAACCATTTTCTCATTGAAATTTTATTGTAAAGCTGTTTTTTAACCATTATTCTGTGATGGATTCCTTTCAAGTATTGCTTCTATCATATCAAATGCCAGCAAATATGCAATGTATGTATACATAATCCACACCGAACATCCTACCATATCACCTTGTCAATTGCCCGAACTTTAGCGCACAACTCTTCGATGATTTTTCTGACGTAATAGCACTGCAATACTTTCTTCCTGTCCCCAGTGCATACAACGCGTCCTCGATCAAAACGTCCTTTAACATACTTGGTATTCATTATCTCCTAACAATCCCTGCCATTTACATGTAGCCTGAGCCCCAGAGTTTGGGGTCTGGAACTCAGGCTACTTATATGGTGCTATCTATAGACACCCCTATGCCCTCCCTTAAAGTCACGAGTTTTCGTGAATTTTGTGCCCATACTCCCTGTTTTTATAGAACCTTTTCAAACTCGTGATATATTTTTGCAGGAGCTTGATTGCATCCTCTCTGAACATGTAATGGCAATACATTGTGGATCTGTCGGGTATTTTTCTTTACTAGAAATTTTAGTCACTTTGTTTAACATGCATTATAGACCAAATGTTTTTTTAATGTATTTTTTTAATGTTTACTGCTACTGTCCCTAGCTAAAGAGATTGTATTTAGCATCGTCAATTTAACTTGGTGTTTCTTCGCTTTGATAGGGAAAGTCTTCAAAAAATAAGAGAGCAATTTTTAAGTGCTTTTGTGAATTTTGAATTGTACTTTGTAATCTTCCGATTCTTATAAATTCTAGCCAAAGCTCTTCTGAAACCAGGGAAGTCCAAGAGCCCCAAGAGGTAAAAATCTCAAAATGATATTTTACACAAAGAGTTGAGCAAACCTCAAGTTCGTTTTTAAGTTATTAGGCGACTGCATCTTCTTACAAACTGATTTCTTTCTGACTGTGAAATTAACCCAAGTGATTCCCAAAACTGGCGGCAACATTGAGGGAGTTTTCTCTGTTAGAAATTATGCACTTATCTGTACGTTTCATGTTTTTCCGGAACAGTGGCGATATGCCTGTACATCTTAGAATTGCAGCTGTTATTCAAGAAAGCGCCTTTACATAAACAGGTACATGCTCTACATACAGCCTTTTATTATGCCCACAGGCTAGTGTCTTAGACGAGGCCAGAAGTCAGTGGGAGGCTGATAAGCCACTGTCTCAGAGATTGAAGGTTTGTTATGTTTTGTATCGTTTCTAAGCAACATGAAGAGCTCCCATTCTTTCTTGCAAAAATTACTCACTTAGCTGCTGGATTGGGGCCAACCTTTCTTAAACTATACAGTGTTTTGAATCTTCTTAAGATTTCTCTCATTGATATTGTATAATGAGCACCTTTAAAGATGTCTCTAACAGAGATAAGTTAATTTTGTAGATTTCGAGAAACGAGCGACTCGATTACATTCCAATACAACTTCTTAGAAAGGTAATGTAATGCTTACAAAATATTTTGGTATTGCTCAATATATTAATAAATATATTCATAGCTATTTTTCTTCGAGACAATGTTTCGATGTTTCCTGGCAGACACTTGATAGATGATTGTGATAATAAGATCTTGAGAGTTTTAGACATACGTTTTGTTGAAGAAGAGGGCTGGGTTGTCTACTAATGTATTCCGTTATAAGACTGTTATGTTTCCTAAACAAACTTGTAGACACAGACTGATCTCAAGACATATGGCGTGGATTGTCATTTCTCATTCGATTCTCCTAGAAACTAACTGGTGATAATATAAAGACATATTCTTAGATGTACATTTTAATGGTCTGTAATATCACTATGGAATACCTCTGGATGTACAAAACAGCTAAATGTACCACAAGTTGGTATGCTTTGCCCATTTTATCGGAGGCTTTTCCCTTTTAATGTACTGCAATTGGGTCTTTTTCATAAAATTTATGAGCCAGACTGAAACAACATCAATCGAACGCATGACTTTTACTGACCATATCACTCAGCCAATTTACAACAGATTGAACAGATTTTTCCCATTCTATTCTGTTGGTTTCTTTCAAGATACATTGTCAAAATTCTAAAATTCTAAAGATAAATTTTTATGGCATCATCATTCAGCTACACTGTTGCCCTTCAGCCATTTATAGCTTATTTGATGCCCGCTCTTCGTTGCAGTTGGATTAATATATAACTTGTAACTCGAGTTTTCTTTGTTTAATTTTTAGCTCATTTCATTCTTTCATTCATGCATAAAAGATTCGTTTGTTATTAATTAGCTAGCCAGACATAGACTTGCATGTTTAAAATTATTTTAGATCAAAAATTTATGAGCCAGACCGAAATAACGTCAATCTAACGCATGTCTTTTACTGACCATGTCACTCAGCCAATTTACAACAGATTGAACAGATTTTTCCCACTCTATTCTAATTTAACTAAAATTAAATATTTGAACTGCATCATTCTAGGCAACTACCCAAATCTAAGTGACGGCAGCCAAGTCGATAACTGAAACATGTATATTTTCATTCTTTTATAGTACATTGCCTATGCAAGAAAGTACGTCCACCCGAAGTTATCCCCGGAAGCAGCAACGATTTTACAGGTAGAACTGTCATTTTTCGACTGACCTCTTATTCACTCTAGGAAGGCTGGTGCATCCAAAGCTTGCACAAGCCATCATGTGATTACAATGATTTTGTTTTTGCTTGGTTCGCAGCTTTAAACAGAATAAAAGATACAAATGTCTGATTCTTGACCCTGACAGTTCCAACACTAAAAGTCATTGTTCTCACGGAGGAGTGCTATTTTTGCATCTAGTCAATTTACGTACACATCAGCTCACACAGCGAATGTTTTTTAAATTTATAACTATTAGAATGCACTCGCTACTGCCATTTACAAGCTGTCGTTTGATGTAAACTCTGTCTCTCATAACAATTTGTTGTATTTATTATTAAAAAATGTTTTTCCATCATCAGTTAGCAAAAACAAGAGGCTCAATCGTCAGTAAAAGGCGATTGCAAACCATCTTCCTTTAATATTCTTTTAAAATATCATCGCATCAAATTAAAAATGGTGTTTCATAAAGAAGTATTTTTAAAGCGTTTGTTAAGGTTACTATTGCAAGACCCTTTTAGTCAAGACATGACGATGCATTTCGTTACAAACTTCATTAATATGGCATTTATTTTTCAGGATTTTTATTTGATGCTAAGGCGTCAATACCGTGGCCCAGATAGTACCCCTGTGACAACCAGGCAATTGGAATCGTTGATTCGATTGAGCCAGGTACACAGTTTTCAATTTGAAATTCGTAGACAATCTTTTGATGGTATGATAGTGAGCTCTTGAACATTCATATGTCTCAGTTTTCAATTTTAACATTTACATGCCTCAGTGACGAAATCAAGAGAAGAGACCAAGCCTTAGAGGACGAGGCCTTTCAAGGGCACTACTCTGAAGCGATTTATTCGATGTCAATAACACTCCTTGAAAACATATCACTCTAATAAATAGCTCTCAAAATTGATGGATATTATCCACCAACTGATCAACTGTTCCCCGACAAAAGATCGTGATTTTCCTAGCTCTCTTTAATGTTTCTTTTTTGCAGTGATGTTGATTATGATAAACCCAAAATTTACCAATTTTAGTACTCTAATGCCAACACGTGACAAAAAAAATAATCTGAGTGAATTAACTTTTTTTCTTCAAACAATGCTTAAATGGCTTTCCTAGGCCAGAGCAAAACTGGAATTGAGGGAAGAGGCCACAGTAAAAGATGCCGAAGACGTTATTGAAATTGTCAAATTTTGGTATGTCTTTTTATCACTTTACCATAGCCTAAGTTACAAATGGTGGAATCGTTGTGGGTGCCCAGTTGAAACAGGTCTCGATCTACCATTATTGGTCTATCAATAGAACTCTGGTATTGAATGTCATCATGTATTATTAATTTGAAAATACCACCTTCCAAAAAATTTCTTTTACAAAACTCTCGCTTGCGTTTAATCACAGTTTAATCTTTGCAAGAATGACTTTAATCAATAAATACCAGAAATATTTTGTCCATCTCTTCATGATTCTGAAGTGTGTCATTATTTGTTCAACGTACAATCTGATTCTAGTCTCGTCGACATATTTATGGATGATATTGGCACGCTGAATCTTGAAAGGTCGTTTCAGGGATCTGGTATGAGCAATAGAAAACAGGTATGCTTTCCCTTGCCACTTACACGTCCTAATTGGTTTCAAACACTTTGCAAATATATTTCAGACAAGGTTTTCCTTTCAGAATACGCATTTAAGGAAAATGTTCATTTCTGAAAGCCCCGTCTTTTGCTAGGCTGGTGTTCACATTTCTTTTGAAAGAAAGTTTTTCTTTCTCAATCAATAAAGAAGTGGAAAACCTTAGTGCTCTTTGAATCTTGATTACCTGGTTATTTATAATCAAGAAAATTGCAAGCGTGTATCAGGTGCTCTTCAAATGTTAACGCAGTTGCCTTGCTTGATTTTGTCTTTGTCCAATAATTGCGCCGTATTTCTGTTTTTCGTGACATCCATGGCTGAAAAATACCTAATCATACTCATATTTTAATACCTAAAGATACGTAATCTACGCTTCCTTTAAACTTGCTAAAATTTTGGAATTCATTGTTTTTAACTTTTTCTCTCTAGGTAAAAAAATTTGTCACCGAGCTGACAAAAGTTGCAGAGCGCAATAGAAACTCTCTCTTTAATGTCGATCAAATGAAGCAAATTGCAGCGGTAAGTTTGAACAAAGTTGAATTAAACCATCTTTGTCAAAGGAATCGTTTTCATGTATTTGCCAACCCTTGTTCCCTAAGTTCTGTTTAAAGCCTCATTGGAGTTTTTTGTTCTAGGCCTCTTCTGGTTTTTTCTTCTTAAAGATCCTTCATAAATATTTTCAAGGGTAGATTAGAAATTCGTAGGTATGAAAACTGATTCCAGATTATACAATCATTATGGATGTGACGTTTGCCCCTTGACCAACCTTTGTGATTCAGATCCCTACAAAATTTAAAACAGTTTCTTTTCAGACGCCAAGCATTAATTTGTTTATCATGGGGACCGAAGGTGAATGTTTTAGTGAAAACTATAATCACGGTCACCTCTGTGCTATGGCCACCTCCAGATCGGCGGGCCGTAGAGAAGGTCATTGTGGAATTTATGGTCAAACTCTCGTAAGAAAACGTCTGCACAGCGGCCACCTTCAATCAACGGCCAAACGTCTACTTACGAGTGCCCCAATGCCAAATTTGACCCCCATTAACGGTCAAACAGGAAACCTTTTGTAAAGAAAGATGTTTTTTAACTCCTTAATTTCCAGCCTTTTCATATCCCTTTGCTTAATTCATCACAGGTTTCCAAAATTTATTTCAATTTAGTGACAGTGCATGATATCGTTGATCATGATTTTGTAATATATGTAAGTAAGTAAAACAAAGGCTTTAATCAACCCTTCACCCTTATCTGACTAGCTTTTTTTATAAAAAGTATATATGAAAATACCTCTCCATAGCGTTCACCTCTAAAACAATGGCCACTAAGCTTGGTCCCCGAAAGTGGCCGCTATTAGCGGTTTCATTGTATTTTGTTTCGCTGTCTTTGTTGTTGTTGTTGTTATCTTCGTTCTTTGCTTCATTATTATATATTCTCTTTGCTTTAGGTATTGAAAATCCAAACTGGGAATTTTCAAGATTTCATCGAAGGTTTAAATGCACAAAACTATATTATTAAGAAAGGACCAAGACTTTATCAGTTGCAGACTTCGAATTTTTGATAAACTTCGTGATAATACTTTAAATAAAATGCGAGAGTTAGCATGGATTGATTTGTGAAAAACAGTTGTAGATAGATGATTTTATGGGTTCTTATAGCTCATAGATTGTTATTGTAAATTATTCATTGTTCGTTGCGTTTAAAAGCTTTGTTTTTCTTTCTGCCATTTGTCGCAGAAAAACTAATGTTTGTCGTAAATGTAGTTTCTCGCAGCATACTGTTAGAGGAAAAACATTTCAAAACAATTCACTTGCCTTCATTTCATGCAACGGTTTTTTTCACAAAATGCAATAATTCTGTCTATTTACCAGCATGAAATTTTTGATCAGTTACCTTTGCTAATGCCTGTATTCACTTAAATTCTTCATTTAACTGTAATCTTCGAATGTTGATTTGACTCCTAGAGCTTACTTTGGCTTGAGTTTTTGTCGAGCAATACGGAATAATATTCAGAAACAATGCCACAAAAAAGGAATCTCGCGTATTAAAACAAAACTTTGCACTGTTAATTTTATTCACAATATACCTTGAGTCTTAGAATTTCACAGCTTTCTCCTAAAAACCCTGTATCTACAAGCGAAAGTTATATGTGAGTTGATCTATTTACTTTAAGAACTATTTTCCACAGAACTGCCAGACCATATAAGTGCTTTATCCTTACAAACTTTTTTAATTTTATTTAAGATTTTCCGCAAAGGGGACTTGAGTGAACAAAAATGGATAAGCACGACATCATTCTATGAATAATAAAGACTACTAGGAACGCGTTTCAAACGAAAACAAATGCAAAATCTTCATGAGCTGGAAATAAATAGATAAATTTCTCAGCTTTGTAAACAAATGTAAAGTAAATGTGCAAAATATATTTCTCGAAATTTTAAATTACAACTTTTGTATTTTTGTATCGTAAAAAATTGGGAACTAGCCTCGTTCACAAATCGCACAATCTTGACAGTTGCGTAAGATTTTCTTATTAATATGACGTCATTGTTTGTTCACCGAAGCGCAAGCTACAATTTGATGAAGAATTCTTGCGAAAGCTGTTGCTGAAGATGATAAACCATATCAGGACATAAAATGACACAGGTAAGAGATAAGCTGCAGTTTTGCCTGAACTAAACTTGAGAAAGAATAGATTGATTTTGATTTACAGGTAATAGCATAGAAAGGCAATGTTTGTTCCAATTAAAACGTGAGCTGGTTATTTAAAGTAGTTCACCATCGATCAAAACGATGGGCTTGGTGAAAACATTTTCCATTTGAAGACAAATACACAAAAGTCTATAGATAAAGTCTTTGCTACAAGAACTTTTTATTGGCTTAAATATCTTTGATTTTTGATAATGCTGCAACCATTATGGAAAACGATTATGTCCCAAGTGTTAATGCAGCCAAGAAAAGCAGCTACTTTCCTCTCAAACCAATACTTTAGAGCCTCTACTTTCCCTAAAGCACCTTCCACAACACCTTGGCCCCCGTTCAAAAATATCAGGATAGCGCTCCCTGATGCATGCCATTTATTTGCAATCAATTTTGACCCAAATATTTAAAGCTAAATATAACAAACCCTCCTTTTTCACAGGAAACTGGAAATGGTGAATCAGGGAGAAAAATAAAAAGAGCCTTACGCAAGCGAAAACAACTGTTCGTCGTGTTGTCTCTTTTGATAGCGATTGCAAGTGCTGGCCTTATTTTGTATGATATCATTGCCATAAAAGCAAGAGAGCTGCCTCAAAGATCAACCCAGTCATTTACATTAATTCTGCTTGTGAGTTATTTCCAGTGTCTTTTATTCTGGCTTGCCAGTATATTGAGAAAATTTTTTTTAAGAGTATTGAGTATTAAGAATATTGAGAAAAAAGTCTTTTTGATAAAGAATTCACCAGTTTAAAAGTATTGAAGTATAATTACAGCCATCATAGCAGGAATAACAATACTTACTGAATTGTACAATGTCCTTCTAACTTTTAAGTAAATATCTGCTGTTTCCATAGTCTATACAGTCTTGTACTTAAACAGTGTTGACTTTGAGAATCAAAGCGCTTTTTTCAACATTTGCAAATTTCGTATGTTTTAGGAGAACTTAAATGGCAAGCAAGAACGCAAAATGGAAATTGAACATTAACTTTGCATTCCCAAATAGTTATGTTCGTTGTTACCGTCGTTAAACGTTTTTTTTCCTTTTTCAGTTTGTGCATCTGTTTGGCTTTTACTTTGCGATATTAGGCCACATTTACTGCACGCTAGCACGAGGAACCTTGCTGATATTTCTCAGCATAGCGGGAATACGTAAGTAAATTCACTTACCATAGCATCTTTTTCTTCGATCCTTCATGTCAGTCACAGACATCAAAGTTGGTTTTATCTCACTATCTGTTGTTAAAGTGGCAAGAAATTTGTTCAAGTCCATTTTGAAAAGCCCATTAAAGTGACCATTGCAATATGCAAGCATTGCAAATTGAAAATGTCAAATGAAAAACAAAAGTCACAACAAGAACAAAGGCTGCGAGTCCTGTTGTCCTTTAGGGATTCAAAATTCAACCAAAAAGATCTACTATCCTTTGGGGAAGGGAGAAGTTCCCCTTTTCTAATGCCTAGGGAAATCACTCACACGTAATGCTGGTATTTGCAAAGTTGGAATTCACACGGACCACTTGGGCAGTTTTTTTAAAGGTAAAGCGGGAAACTGCGACAAATCATGACACCGTGTCATCAGAAACGAGTTGGGGACGTGAAATGCTTCGTGCTCTAAAATTTTCACGTGCTGGTAATAAATTAAATCCAACCAAACCACAAGTTGAATATACTGTATAGCATTACTATATATCAAGTAAAAAGTTTTTTGCAAATTCATGGCAGGATATCTTTAAAAATTAATAACACAAGTAAAATGAACCACGCGAAAAAATTTCTCGGAAAGTTTTCCTAGTTTTTAAGTCAGACAAGGAGTTAGTACTCAAATTCAAATGGTTCCAATGGATTTTCCACCTTGTAGACCTTCTGCTAAAGTTTCAAGAAACCGGTTGGCTCCAGTGCTGTCAATTTAACAGAGTCTTATTTGGATTTCAATTTGGAATTCAAGACGTTAACTTAACATATCAATTAAAAAATGTTTTCTCAGTAAAACATTTTACGAAAACCACCAGTTTTTTATGGATCGAATTCCCGGACAGGTAAAATGTTTTCAGAATTGAATTCCAGGACAAGTTCGTGAATTTTTGTCTGGCACGTCCCTGTTGTTAAGGTACATCCTCCAAGGAAACATCGTCAAGTTGATCAAACTTTGTTACATTTTGAAAACTGTTCATATCTTGAAAAACGAAGACGTTACCATTTGTTTGGAAAAATTAAAATTTAGCAAAACTTCGGTTCAGATCTACCTTCTCTCATTTTTAGTCTCCAATTTGGCTTCCTTCCTGGTGCGCTTCGCCATTGAGATTTTCTTCATTGAGTACAGAAAAGAACTTCACAACCCTGGCTAAGAACGGAGTAAGGTCAATTCGCTTTCTTTCATTTCTAAAAATACATTGTAGTAAATTAAACCATTAAACTTGTTTAAAAAGTAAGTAGCGATTTGTAGCTGCTTTGAAGAATTATTAATTAACAGGGATGCTCCCCATTGATAGGGATGGAGGGTCACCCTCTCTTTCCAGAATTGTGCGGGTTTAAAAAGTAATTCTTTTATGTTTATCCTATAAAATTAAATCTACGATTGATGTGAGAGAAAGGAATGCCATCAGAAATTTTGCTGATATTTTTTAAGTATACTCATACTTCTGGAAGGTCCTCTCCTTGTTTCAACAGCCCAAAAGTCATACATTTTTAACGGGCTCTCACCTTGCATCAATGTTCAGAGGAAAATCGGTTCACAACTTCGCAAATATGACCAAGATGTATACTTAGCATAAGAAAAAATATATTTGTATAATATTTATCGTAAAATATCCAATGAGGTTTTGAATTCACCAAGGACAAACGTCCTGCCTTTTCTGACGACCAACCAACTGATGTTTGATGAGACATTTATAAATAGTATTCACCTCATAAATTTGTTATCTTTAATATAGAATCCAAAGAAACGCCCAACGTTGTCGCCCCATGAAGAGAAGGGCGACTACTCAGGTAAAATGGGGCAGAAAGACAATACAAACAAGACAGCAATACGTTGGATTTCTAAGAAACAGCAGCCGCACTCTCCAGCAAACAGAACACCGTCACATCCATCAGAACACAAGAACATCATTACCACCAAAAGCTGGCCTAAATTGGCTGCTAGAAGAACAGAGAACGTTCATTCCGAACAAAACGCTGCTTGTTCAAACATGCCAGAAATCATAAACAATATACAGCTTGAAAATTTTGAATACTTGACTGCTTCACATAAAAGTTTTTCCCGAAATAACTTCGAATCTCTTGTTAGTTACTTTGTAGGGGTCGAGTGAGTATGAGTAGAACTGGATACAGCTCAACTAGTAAAGCGGCCTTTTCAACAGTTCGGGTGTGCCAAAAATTCGATATTTCCTATTGCGTCAACCATCAATGTAGGACCCAGGACGATGCTAAAAATATAGAATAATCAGCAAAAGCAGGTATTCGAGAAAGCCAGTATAAACCTTCCTTGGTTGATTAGAATTAACAATCAAATTAAGGGCGAGATTCCTGTGACAGACACCTTGCCTGATTGGTGTAAACTGACCAACCAAATTACGGATAGATTCCTAGGGCAGACACTTTATCTGATTGGTTTAAACTGACCAATCAAATTAACGGCAAGACTCCTAGTAGAGACACCTTGCCTGATTGGCTTAAACAGACCAATTAAATTCGCTTAAAGATTTCTGGTAGTAGTCATCTTGCATATCAACACACCGATTAGTTTCATGGTTGCAAAAAACGGATGTCACTTTAGTTTTTCACAACATATAATTCAAAACCATTTGCTAAAGTATTGATACAAGTTAATAAATTGGAAAATCATTATCTACGTTGGTACTCCAGGCCAACAAACCTCCAACGATATCTTTTACTAAATCTTTTGAAAGTTCTTCTTCGAGTTCTTTCTTTATGGCTAAAACTGCTTTTTGCGAATCATTTCCTTGCTTGCAAAGAACGAACACTGCAACAATAAAGCATTAATACATGAACAGGTTGTTGAAGAAATATGAATAACATGAATAATAAGAAATATGTCTATTACATATGAAAAATGAGTAGAGTAGACTGATTCATGAGCTGACTTATTCAAGTAACTTTGAAATTCTATTTTATTGAATGTCATTTGAGCATCTGAAATTTGATGAATAAGAAAAACTAAAAAGACAACAATTGAACAAAATAATGAATGATTATTTGTTTTATGGAAAACATCAGACAGCACAAACCTTGCTTATTTTCCATTTTTAGTTGCTCTTTGATGTATTTAAACATCTTTCCATCTTCGATGCTGTTTATTGGGAAATCTGAGTGTAGTCAAGTTTTATTTTTTAGAAATTTCATACTTTTGAAGTAAAACGGGATCTTAGAACCAGCAACAAATTGCACAAAATAACGAGCAAAAGAGATTTCCATGAGCCACACGTCCCCAACATATCATTTTTTAATTAGAGCGATTCGAATCTTTCAACGTAAGAAACTTTGCGTCATAGATTGAGGAACCAAAGGAACTTTTACCATTTTCTATACTAAAAACAAATTTTGCGACAAAAATTGTTAGCATATATTTAATTGTTTGAATTACAGAATACACTTGACTTCTATATAAATTTCTTTAAAGCCTTTGCTGCTATTGCAAAAAGTTAAATGTCAGAGACAAAATTACATTCCACTTTGAATCAATTTATCCTTTGTAAGTGACAGTAGTTGGCATCGAAAAGATACTTTCTGCATTCTTAAAGGCGCAGATAGAGAACTCATTCTGAGGTCGCACATCGATCAAAATGTGATTGGCACCTCCATCAAGAACTTTTTTATAACCCTGTGAAACAAAATACTCAATTTAAAAATTATAGTAAAGAAAAATGTAAGTTCACTGCGCGGGCTTAAGGCATGATATTTTAAAGGTTTATGGAAATTTGAATTGGAAACTTTGTGGTTTCGAAAAAAAACGAGAGCGACTCGTTATTACAACCCGCTACTATAATAAAATAACATATCAAAGGCCTAAGCTAACAACTAAATAAACAACGAGGTAATGGAAGGCAACAGCGATGTGTATCAACAATCGAAATATAACTGAATGGGGGGGGGGGCTGCATAACTGAAGAATAGCCAAGCTTGCTAACAATCATTAATGCAGAATGCGGGATAACAGCGTTGTGGTGAGGGTAGGAAAATATCCATAACTTTGTCACAGGGTCTGTCGATTAAACACTTGAAGGAACCTGAAACATTACCTGTGCTGAAATTCTCTCTTCTGGTGTTAATAGATCTAAACTTCTGGTCTGCAAAATACAAAGCGCAAAAAAAGAAAATTAGAAGTTGCTTATTTTGCAAGCAATAGTAGTTTTCCTGACGCTTGAAAAGAGACTCGCGACGTGAGAAGTAATTCTGATCTAAAGAGAAGTAATTGAAAAATTCAATACTTCTGTGACTTTTCGTTCAAAGATGTCAAGTGCAGGGTCAGGCTATATTGCTCCAGGGGCCTTAGCAGAGATCTAAAGGGGAAAAGTTGAGGGGATTAGAGAAATGGGGCCTGACCATGCCCACTGAATCCCTCCAGTGTGTCGAATGTTCAGTATCTCTGAAGACTCTTTATCAACTTCCAGGATTTATTAGACAGAGTTCCGGAGAAAATGGGGAGTGGGCATCAGCCAGTATACCTCAGGCACACTCAAGCTACCAACGAAACGTTAAAAAATACAGATCTTACTCGATGATCACACATGTACAAGGGGAAGGAAACAAACATTTGCCCAGTCAGATAATGTAAAATTAGTAATATTGTAAATTTCAAATGTGGCATAATTTTGTGAGCTTTAACTTTGCTTTTTGAAAAAAATTGTGCTGTGTCAAAACCTCACCTTATCGGTCGCACTGCATCCACAGAACAATTCGTAATCTTCAAGCTCTTTTATAGTCGGTTCTTTTCCACAGACTGGACAGTCTTCCTTTTTAGCGCGTAACTTTATTGTTCTTATATCTCCTGATAACCCATCAAACATCAGTAGTCTGCGGGAATATGATGCTTGAAGAAAAAAACACGATATAAATCTAAAACATATTTTCTTTTTCACCGGAATATTCTATAATTGCATGGGAAAAAGTATATAGATGAGTTAAAGACCCAACCATGTCCCGACGCATTTGCCTGTAAATCAGTGCATAATAGCCTCGTTTCCTAAGCGTTCTCATTTGGCTCGGTTCCAAGCTATTCTGCCCGTTTACACGGGAGCCAAACGGAACGGTTCCAAATGTTTTGGATATCAAACACGCTGCAAAGCCTTTGGTTAGCTGATAGTTGACTGACGAGTCCTAGTGCCTTTAAATAAGAACAGCTCGTTTCTCAGGTATACGACAAAGAGTCTCCCTCTCTCAACCTTATATGCAAGACAGCAAATTGAAGCAATAAACTTTATTTTGCAAGAAACGTCGAGTACTTTAGTTTTTTAAATGTTTATCGAGGATCTCTAAAAATTAATTTATTTCGTAAGTCTTTGGCTTCGAGCACGCAAGTTTCTTATTTTTTTCTGATTGTTTATTACTCGTTTCTTAAAGCGAGTTTCTAATTAAAAATGAGTTTATTCAATGAGAGATTGTTGTTTAATCACAAAACACGATACAGCAAATTAAACATACCACCAACCCCTGCCAGCATTTTGATGGCTTCTAGTGCCTGCAGCGATCCTATGAAGCCAGTCACTAAAACAGTACAGTCAAACTTGCAAACCTTCTTTCATACTTTCAAAGAAATCACTAACAACTTTGTTTATACTTCAAAAAGTTACAAATTCATTTGCAAAAGAAGCTCACATAAGTAAAAGTTCCATCGATAGATACCTCTTAGACGGCAATTCTGTTATCAGAGATGTATGCTTTTTGTAAGTACGTTTAAACAAGAGAGTTGGATATCTTTATCAAAGAAAACCTGAATTAAAATGTTTCTGAAACTGCACTTTTTACGGGTTTATCACTTGCAAAGTACTCTAGCGTTCAGTGACTTGTTGATTATTATAGTTTGCGTGAAAACAATAAACATTTGCAACAAAATACAAAAAAATTTGGGTATTAAAAGCACAAGATCTAAAGTGAAAAATGTTGCCACCCTTTCAGAGGGCTTGGGGCATTTACCTGCACCAATCACACCCCCATCTGAGCAATTAGTCACTGCTTCTGCTGGTGGTGGCTTTGGATAAAGACAACGATAGCATGGCCCATTTTCGTAATTGTACGTCGTAAGCTACGGTGAAGAGTAAACCTTTGACTTAACGCAACTGTTCCTGATAAACATGTGCCTGATGATGGCAATGGCATTAAGCATGAAAGTCGGAGTAGCAACTTAGACCCGTACTGTTCTATACACTAAAAGCGTAGCAGAGCGTGGAAAGCACAGAAAAGCGTAGAAAAGCGTAGAAGAGCGTAGAAGAGCGTGGAAAGCGTAGAAGGGCGTGGAAAAGCGTAGAGAAAATGTAAGGATATATTCATAATCTTTAATTAATTGGCAACTACAATTATAAAACACTTTTGGTGCATAAAAAGAACCATCTTAAAGATGCAAGAATATTATCTCTGAATTTGCTTGTGTCCATTGCAAAGATTTTTATAACTGATCAGTTTTACCGGTAATCTTTATTAATAAACCAATTAATTCCTGATATTCTTAACTTGTATCGTCTTTTTCGTTCTAGGGGCACCTAGCGCATTTTTGCAGTCTGAAACTAACTGCAAGATATCAGTTTTTTCATTGATGATATTCTATATTATTTGGTAATATACTTGTTTTTCACATTTTGTGAACTGAATTTAAAACAGACTTGAAAAGCATCAGACTTAATTTCGTTCAGTTCAGTCCATATTATTGTGACGACATAAAAAGCATAGATTACATTTTTAACAGAATGTATTTACTACACTTTGAACAAATAAACTTCCATATTTCATCCAAAAGAATCTAGAACTTTCCCTAGTTGCTCAATCGTTTGCCTAGAAAGGAACAGCGCCTGCTTTTTTGAACCTCAAAAGGCCAGAAGCTGGAGGTGTACAGGTAAGAAGGGGTACTTTGTCGAAATTTTTGTGGCATGTGCCTCTAGTGCACCCCGGTTCCGACATCCCTGGGTATTCCCCAAAGAACATTGTAACCGTTGCAATCAAGAAATTGACTGAAAAATCATTTAATGGAAGGCGTGTAACAATTTTGACAACACAAATGTCAACCAGTTGGTGCCTCCTTTGCCTTAGCTTACTTCAGTGATGAACCCTTTCACATTATCGCAATTGAACATCGCTTCCCATTATCTCTTGTTATCGTGGGTAAGGACAAGCTTTTTGCAAAATAATTTCTTCTGTCTGTCTAAATTTATTGACCGCTTTTGCACTCAGACGAAACTCTTTCCTGATCTTAACTTTACCGTAAATCGTTTTTTTCTCAATGTTTTATGTGAACATTTCTATGGCACCACCCACGGCATGTTTTTCAAGAAAATACATTATACACGTGTACATAGCAAAGGGATTGCAGGGTACATAAATTGAGAACGACACCTACAAAAGGTAACACTTGCAAAATTAAAATTCATCCAATGAAAAAATGATGGAAAGAGATGCTTCTCTTCAGAAAATCTTAGCCTTAAGAATCACGGACGACCATTAAAAAGAAGCCTCAAACCTATTTTTTCAAAAAATTTAACTTCACACAGCATCAACCTCCATAAATAGTTTTCTGATGTCACATAC
This sequence comes from Rhopilema esculentum, assembly GCF_013076305.1. Next base: position 7,094,207 of record NW_027018682.1, on the reverse strand, counting down.
CTGACCCTCAAACCTCAAGGCACTTCCAGAAATTAATGGTTTACCAGTTAGAACACATGCATCATTAACCAAATACCTTCAACAAATATTTAAAAAAAATTTAATGCACTTTGTCTGAACTAAAAAAACTAAAAACAGAACAGAATAGTTATATTTTCATAACTTCCTGGAAAATACGCAATATTTAAACATCTCTAACAGAGGAATCTAGAGACAGGCAGGCCAAAGCCCGGAGAGTCTGGGTTGCTTTAGCCACTCTTTTTTGTTGTACTATAATTTTCAGGTAGTGGCATCAAAGATAATGGGGAACTGGGGGACAAACAACCATTTATAAAAAATTGTCAATTTCTCTAGAGCCCCCCCCCCCCTTAAAAATTCCAGTGTCCCTGAGAGAGAAATACTTAAGAAAATAAAACCCTCTTGCTACAGGGTTACATGGTCAAAAATTTCTTCACTCACAGTTCCCACTGTTTATGCATGAATGGTGTCAAGGGTCAACATCACAAAGTATTGAGAACAATGATCAACAATGCCTTTGATTGATTCACTTTCTATTCTTGGGAAAAATCATGCAAATACAAGAGCATTTGCATTTGCAACTTAGCTAATTGTTCAGCACCTGCATCAAAGCTACCAATTTTGGTCTAGCAAACTAGTTTCTCTAACAATTTTGCAACTTTATCTTGTTTTCAAGCTTGCTTGTGCATGGAAAAAATTTGTCTGTAGTTTCTGTTTTAAATGAGTTGATTTCAAGAAAAATTTTAATATCTAGCTGTCTAAAAATCAATCATTTAGTAGCCAAGAGGCAATTTTTGGTAGATTGCTTTTCTTATCCAAAATGGATGAAGGAATTTCTTGGAAATTATTTGCAACAAAAGTATACGTACTAACCTTGTTGGTACATTATCTGACGCATCTATCACAATGTCATATGTGAATTTTGATTAAGGAAAACTCCAATAAAAAATCTAAGAAATGATTTCAGTTGAAAGAGATATAAAGAAATATAGAGTGTACACAAAAGAGCTCAAAGAACAAGAAATAAAATTATGACAAATGTAATTATAGGTGAAAGGATATCCTTCAATTATTTGAACTGCAGATTTGCTATCAAGACTTTGATGGTGTTCAATGCAATTGACAGATGAATTAATTCTAAAAGTATTAAAAAGATTCAAATTTATATGAGATGATAGTTGAAAATGACTAACAGCGAAATCAAAGTCATGAACAGCATAGTAAGTTTCCTAAAACACTTGTCATATCTGTATTATGAAGTAATTGTTCATAACATAAAAATCCAAGGGGAAAAGGTGGACAGGGAAAAGCCAACAAATCCATTAAGAATGTCCATTTCCATTGTCTTCATTTGGGGATTATTACTACCTTTTTGTTTGAGATGCAAGAGCTGCTATATTGTTTTGATAAAATTGATGTCATAACATCGAGAATAGAGTCTCTAAAAGTGTCGTACAGGTTTTAGCAAATTTGTTATTATTTACCGCTTTATCTGTTTTGAAGCAGATTTAACTTTTGATAGTCCAACAGTGTCTTCTGCATGAAGGGTTTGTCTATGTAAGTTATTGATTTCAACACAATCATAGTCAAGTAGGCCCAGTGTACCTAGAAAACAGAATGAATTGAAAAATCAATCAGCCATTGCAGCTTAAAAAATAATGCAGTGTCTTACAACAAGGCATGCAATCAACAAATCAAAAAATTTAAAAAAAAATATTTAGAGCATTTAGTGCTTCAGGCTAATGTACAGAGTAGTCATGGGAAGTGACTCTTAGGGAGAGGGGCACAGCTTGCAAATTTTCTGACATGGGGCTTAAATTAAAGTCATCAAGTGCATGTGCATTAAAGTCATACCACTTGCCAAGCTTGCCAATTCCAGTACAAGTGTTTAGATTTTGATAGGCAGACTGTAACCATCAGTTCATTGTCTTATGAAAACTTTTTCTGTTAATATCTTCCTGCTTCTACCAGGTGTCATTGGAACGAAATTCATGTTTGGGGAGGCAGCCCATTGCATTCCTTTTCATTCATTACACTGTTTTAAGAAAATATACTACAGTTTGACAATTATTAGGGTTCTGATGGCCCTGTAGAATAATTACTTCCTTTGAAGTTTCTCTTCTATGAATAACAAATATTCTTTTGCTGACAGATATAAAATTTCCAAAAATTTCTGAATGATTGACAATTGGGGACATGTGCCCCCTGCCCCTCAGCCACAACACCCCTGCAAATATATTAGAGGGTTTTTCCAATTGCAGGCAATGAAGATGCTGGAATACTTTCAAATGCTACAAGAAAATCAAAAACAAATAGTGTGCTCTCTAAATCTGAAAAAACATTCTGAAACCAAAATACTGACTTTCAATAATAAGAAAAATATCAGATCAAATGAAGCATAATATGACCATTTTAGACTTAAAAACTTCTGTGACTGAGAATAACAAAAATATTCATTACAAAAATTTAGAGGTTTTGGTATTTCAATAATCATTTGACTAAATCTTGTCATATCTATTACCTAATGCACATTGCTTTTAAAATGCATGCAGTAGCTGTTATCTGGAAACTACAACCAAATTTGAATACTTTCATAATAGTTCAAAAAATTATATTTTCATGGTACAGATCAGGGGCGGCGTGGGGTGGTATTAAAGGTATTAGTCTAATACCATTTTATTTTCAAAGGAAGGCGACTTATGGTCTCTGAGATTGCAGGAAATTTATTTTGCTTTTTGTATGCTGCCACTTTTTCACAACAATTTTATCGATGCGACCAGCTCTATTCATATAGCCAAGCTATATTTGCTTTTCTGTTCGTTGAATGAAAGCTTTCCTAATCCTCATTGAAATCTTTGAAAAGTGTAATCAATGCCGTAATCAGCAGCCCTGGCCATGGTATTAGCCTCCAAAAACTAATACACTGCCCCGAAATTTCTTTTGTCTGTTGTGGTCTGCATGACGTGAATTTCTCTTGTTGAGCCATGGTAGAAGAATGGGTGAACAGCAGTAAGGTATTAGTTTTCCATTTCTAATACTACGAGGGCCACTGTCAGTGGAAGGGACGGTGGAAAGAGCCCCAGCTCTATTCTAAGGCCTCAGCTTATAGAAAAAATATTTCTGGAAATTAACTTTATGAATTTACAAAATGTAGCTGTACTTTTGCTAGCAATGCCTTTGGATGGATAATTTGATTGACAAAATTTAGACACTGAATATAAAGAGCAACAGTCATGAAATAATTTGTTTAAGCTAAAGGCAGTTGTAAAAGTTGTTTTGTATGAACTGTATGTTTTGTAAAACTTTGATTCTATATGATTGTAGAGTCACAGGCAACATTCTCACATTATTTCTCTCGGTTTCTCAAATCAAATGATACATCTTACGTTTTTTTGCTGCATTACTCTAAAGTAAATCGCTCGCTTTATCGTAATAGAATCTCATTCGCGGGCCAAAAGCCTCATGGTATTAGAATTAATGGGCTAATACCTTGGGGCTCCATTACTGGGCAGCAAACCGCTGTATCAAAACACGATTTCGCTCGAGTAATTTGCCGCAGCCATAATTCATTTGTATTTCGTAGGACCGATCCTTCACCCAAAACTAGTAGGATGAACTACATTACCACAGGTTCATCAGTGTCTGGGGGGAGACAACGGGGGCCAGTGCCTTCAAATAATTTTGTAAGATATGGTATTGCCAAAAGCTATTTTAAACCATCATATCGAAAAGGTCATTTTGCCCACCTTCTTAAATAAGAACATATAAGCTCCACCCCTGTTAAATAGTTTCAGGACCTTGCGAGGGGAACTTCTTATGTCTTAATTTCGGAGGCTAATACCAATATTTTTCTACTCCCAGCCGCCCCTGGTACAGATTAGTACTGTCGACTCCAGTTTTAGTCACACTAAATGTTACCTCAAAATGTGTGACTGTAAACAGAGTGTGACTGCAAACAGAGCAAAAATTGATTTAGTTTTCTACATTTGAGTCCAGGTTTTATGTAAATGCAACCAGTACTGTGACTTTTAACAGATTGACTACAAGAGAGTCAACTCTAATAGTCATTCTATAGTGGTACTTAAAAGACTTTGACAAAACATTGAATTTGCAAGTTTGTTACAGCCACATAATTGTCACTTCCAGTCTGGATTATTGTAAGCAATTATATGTGGATGTGTTCTAAAATTATTTCAATAAATTTGAAAATGTAATGTTTTAAACTTAAACCAACCAACACCAGCAGCTGCAAGGTAAAGGGAAGCTGGGCAACCGAGACCACCCATGCCAACAATAAGGACTCTGCCATTCTTCAAGTTTGTCTGTCCTGAAACCAAGAGGTACAGTTAAGCTCTCTTTGGTCAAAGTTCAAGAAAGTCAAAATCCTCTTCTATCTTCGTCTTACTTAAAATAGTAAACTCAAATATTTCAAAAAAGAGTAAAGGCTTCAGCAAATTATTATCAATGCCATCAACTCAAAAATTTGAGTAGTAAGTGTAAAAAGTTGCATTCAAATGTGATGATTTCAAAAGGAATAACAACACAACTGTTACTCAAGTCAAAGTATCATTGAAATTTTTCTTCAGTAAATATTTATTCCTCATCTATATTTGCACCTAAACAGAGTAAATTAACATAATCCAAAAAATATGAGCAGGAATTCTAGGAAATGAAAACGTTAAGAATAAAAAGCTGGATTATTCAGTGATGCTTCTCCTTGGCTTCTTAGGCAGCTACCTCTGAGATAAGTACAATGTTTAGGATCTAAGCATTTAGATTAATGCAATAATTTTACCATGTACTCCAATTTCTGGAAGAATTAGTTGTCTTGAATACCGGGATATTTCATCATTTGACAAGCTGCATTTTGTTGTTCTTGATTCTAAGCTAGTTTCCATTTTCTTTGCCTAAAGAGATTCCTGGAAATGAGATGCTAGGTTTAAAATACGAAAAATATAATCAAGTTACAAACTTAGTGCTCTTTCTTTTATAATTTTTTCTTTTTAACATAACTGCTCAATCCACGCAGAAAAAAAACGACCCAAAATTAAAAAAAATTGCATTCATTAAATAAATACTGTAGGAAGGGAGATTCAGTTTCATATAATTTTAGAATTCCACTATCTTCAATACCAAAGACAACAGGACAAAACAGTTACGTATACTATCCAAACTAATTAACTTATACAAGACAAGCAATACAGAAAAATTACATATGAATAACATTCAGTATTAATAAAAAAGAATTACATGTGGGCGGATTTCTTAGGAAGGGCTCTCTTACCAGTGGCGGAAATTGCGGGGGTGTGTGTGGGAGGGGCAACCGCTCCCAGGTTTTACCAAATTGTCGGTTTCGATGGTAAAATTATGTCATTTGTTGGAAAATTTGCTTTCTTTTGTGGGCATTGCCCCCCCCCCACTTGAAACATGAATTTATGCCACTGTCAATCGCTCCCTAGGGTAATCGAGCAAGCATAACGTGAAGTTTTGACGTTTGAAAACACAAGGATAGATTATGGGTCAGATGCCCTTGCTTATATAAAAAAAAAATTAGTTAAGTGATCAAACAGTAGATCGTTTAAAATGCACAAAAATTGGCACACAAAGGAAACAAAACATTCCAAATAAATTAAAAACTCCTATATATTCGAAAAGTAATGTCTGATATAATACTAACTGATGAATACAAAGAATAATTGTGCCAATCATGCACATGCAGATGTAGCATAGATAAAATAATTTAATAGAAAATAACTTCTACTAACGGGGAGCGAGTGCTGTAAATTACTTTGTACCGTTAGGCAGACCACCACTAATAAACAGTTTGGTATTTTGTTCGTCCATGGGAGCAAACGATGGAGCACATTTATTAGCCTCGCTTAGATGTAACCCTTTTGGAACCAATGATATAGAAGCGCCGAAGCTTGGAACAAAGAACCAAGCGGATGAGCTTGTGGACTTGCTACAAGTCTCTCTCTTTAAAAAGAAAAAATGGGAGGGAACGAGAGTCTCTTTCCTTATAGTTAATGCCTAAACTTTACAGTGCAAAGCAGTTCTGCAAACACATTCACACAAAAAACCAGATGTTTTATTGCCTGACGGTTCAGACGATTCGCTCTGACGATTCGCATCCAAACTACCCATCAGTTTTTCTTTAATAACTGTTTTAAATCTCGGGGTTTTGGTCCAAACAGACGTTAATTCACTTTGTCGATACCTGCTACTCATTTGATTCCGATTCCCTGGGCACTGAAATGATTGTGTACACTGCTGTGCTCTTCTCAGAAACAATCAGGTAAAGGAGAAATTTGAAAGAGTTGTATATAAAATTAAGAGGAACTTTATAATAATAGTACAGGTTCTGCTCTATGTAGTATTATGTTGCCATGCTGATTAATTACTTTCTTTCATTTATATATCAGCATTTTCAAAATATGATTCACCACTGGCATGCCTTTATGTAGCCTTTATATGTCTCTAACGAGCAAATCCCACAAGTCTTTCAACCGGTTTTTCTTATGAGGCCCTATACGAGGGGATGACATTATATCATAATTCATGATGATAAACTGCCATCATTTCAAATTTCAAAACTTTCAATTTGATTTAGAATTTTAGGGCATTTTCTTTGGCTCTGCTGACCGCCTAGAGCCCTAATAATCAGAAAATACAGTTGTTTGGTCGATTCTTTATACTATAGTCATACTGTTATTTACAGTCTTAGGCAGGGTCGCAGGGACGATTTACGATAAAAGGCAAGGCACGCCTGAGGCTGACTCTACTAAGGGGTCGGGGGAAAATTATTGAGACGATGGTTGCGAAAATTGCGGCTATTTTGGTTGCTGAAATTGCGATGGCGGCTATTACTTCTTAAGTCATTTAAATATAGTTTGAAAATTACTGGTATACTATCGCCATAATTCATACATCTTGGCAATAAAATATGCAATTAATCTTTTCAACTGTATATAATTTATATACAGTTGAAAAGATATTAGGAAGTTAAAAACGTTTAAGTGCTAATTTTGATCAAAACAGACATACTGCACCAAAAATATTTTCATTATTCAAGTAATGTTTCTAACTTTGCCTGCTAGTGTTGCATCAGCTGAAATTTCGTCCAGTAAGCTTGAATTCATAAAGAAATACCTTCGCTTTACCATTTGCTTCGCTTCTATGGCTTCAACGGCCATTGAAACTGAAATTGCCGAAAAACCTGACTACAGCTCCATAATTGAATTGATATTTTACAGATGAAAAGGCTTGGTAATCTAACTATCTAGGAAATTTCCTAAAGCTACCAGCTCTGTTTGACAAACACAATGGAGTTAATGCTTCTTCTACCTTATAAGATTTTGCTATTATTGTTACTTTTATTGACATGTTTGTTGGAGAGAATGAATTGCTTTTTCAATTGAGGTATCATCTATTGACCCCTGAAGTCATGAGGGCACCTCTCTTACAATGAAAAATTATAGAAAAATAAGTAAATCGAATTATAAAGAAATTATGAGTCATACATATATGATTCATAGATTTAGACAAACAAATAACTCTAACGGACATGCTTATATAAATAAGAATGACGAAGAGTTACCCTGAATTGAAGCTGTCCATTTTTGGCAATAAACAGTGTTTCGAAAAAACAATTTGAGTTATAGAAATTTTGTTTTTTAATTCTGCGAGCGTTGATGTAATACCACCGAATAAAATAAATTACTCTTATTCTGTGGTAATACCATGAGTAAAAAATGCCTGCCATATTTGGTATAACGGTCCAAGTGAAAATCTAGCTGTATTTACATGCTTGCTACTGCGTTGGAGCATTCGACACGCCCTGCAACTAGAAAAGACGCTGTGCAAGTGCAAACGCGTTATCAGTATTCTCTTCGTGAGTTGGTGCCAAGGTCAGACGTTTGCGGAGCAGTTGTGAAAAACCCAAAGAAAAACAATTCCAAAATGGTAAGCAATCGTTTTTCAATTTCTAGGGTTTATTTTTGAACAAAGTATAATATTTTAATTGAATTTGTTTGAATTTCAAACGTACAGCGGGTTAGGGCTAGGCCAAATTAAGGGCAAAGCCTACTGCTTCCAGGGTTTTAGTTTCAGGCTAGTTTAACGAAACTTCTGCAGAATGCTTGAAGGGTTCTTCTTTATACGGAGACTAAATTCAGCCATCAAAACATTTTGGCCACTGGCAGTTTGTTAAATTGGGTAGTTTTAGAGCGCGTGGCGCTGGCGACGCTTCATTGAACTTTCTTTCGTGAAATTTGAAATCTGCAAGGAATCTTGCGCAGCGGAAGTTTGTATTAGCGGAAAGTCAAGGCTCGCTGGGTATTTTTGTAGTTTGTGTCAACTGCGGGGATGTTTCAACACTGCTTTCTTCCCGATCAGATCTCATGATTCTCTCATATTGGTAGGGCCATTTCCGTATTTTTTCAGTGGTTATTAACGGTTACCAAATAAGGCGATTGTAGCAGTGAGCGACAGCACTTCCGCTATACGTCTCTCTTGCAATGCCAGCAAGCAAGCCTAGACGGAATTTAGAAACTGATGTTGTAATAATATGATGAAAAAGAGATGATTTTAGCATTCAAAGAGTCTCTACTCTATATCTAGATGGTGAAAAAGTTTATTAACAGAGCATATTTAAAAGTATAATTGTGCATATAAGTATAAGTTACAGAAAACATAAGACTCCAACAGGAAATGTTGGGCTAGAAATTTTGCTCCCTGTAGAGTTCGAAATTGGGGTTGAAATTGCAAATATCTTGAACGAATTAGAGAAATAACACAGTTGGGTATAAAAAGATTGAGGTGGAATTTTTTGAAACCAACAAAAAAGGCGGTTTGATCAGTAGTGTAGCCAGGGTGGTAAGATTAGGGGGCAAAGGCGAGTTGAGCATGGGAAAATTAGGGTTCACACTCTTTTAATGTCGGAAAATGCCCTTTTTCAAAGAAATTTTTTGCTCTTGAGGAAGCTTCCACACCCTTCCCTATGCCATTGATTTAACATTATTTTTATTAGACAATGATAAAAATGCAGTTAGTTCAAGAACCAACAATGATGATGATGCAGCTATGATAAAGATAATTATGGTGTAAATGAGGAGAATTACGTAATTGACATTGAATAGATTAAAATGACAAATAAATTGATTATTGACTTCATATAATAGTTTTTTTAATGCAGTTTCTTGAAAATTTCAAATCTAAAAAAATTTGTTTTGACCAGATTTTGTTTCATTTTGAATTTAATCAAAGAAATTTTTTGTTAAAATATTTGTACGAAATTTTGTCTAGATAGAATTTTCTGTAGTTGATATAAGTTATTTTTCAGAAATGGTAAGCAAACAAGGGCTTAAAATCGTTGTCTGAAAAACTCTAACTTAGAGTTGGTGCAACGGAACTGAGAGTACCATCACTTGCATATTCTTTTTGTGAACTACCATTATTTGATTTGCTTGGAGATAAGACTGTCAGAAATATATTGTGACATCAAAGCGGTGTCACAGTATCACCAAACTAACAATTTCTTGCTCAGTATCCAATTATCAAAATGCAAGACCTAGTAACTCACAAACAATGAAAGATATCGAAAAACAAGTAACAAATTTGTGATCAGCAGGTTAGATTAGCCAATAAAATGCAATTGCAATTTTTGACTGGAGAGGTCCTTTAATCTTTCTAATTATTTGTCCAGAGGATTAAATGTCATGTCATACTACCAAAGAATTAATAATTAGCCAAGTTCTCGATTTTAAAAAAGATATGCCGGCCGCTGAGCAATCACAGAGGACAATTGGAGTAGCTATACTTCATCAAATCAACTAGTTTAAACATTTTATTTGAGACTACTCTTTTGTATTATGTAATCTTCTTGTGCTAGGGTTAAAAATGGAGGTGTTAATAATTTGTAAAATTCAATGGAAAGGACTACTATCTACATCAATCAAATGTTCAATAGGCTCAAGCTAGAGGTCTGTGTGGCTTGTTTGTGGCACAGAAAATATTTGTTTTTAACTGCAGCTCCAGCTAGAAAAAACTTTCCACCCCTGAATGGTGTATTCAATGGTTTTAAACCAAACTCTACAACAGGAGTTCTTAATTATTTTAAGTGCTGGGGCAGAAAAAGGTATAGAATTTTTTGGGGGCCACTTGTTTTTCAATTTATACCTACCTTGTGTTAAAAGGCTACTGCTTAAAATGAAATTCAGATCTCATGTTTACCAGGCTAAGTTAGTGATATAATCCAGAGGCTGGAGGGGGGCTATTGTCACCCGAGCGCAGAATTTACCACACCAACTTTTTCTATGTAGTTTTGGGCGTATATTACGAATTTGAATGTTGATTAAGTGTTTTAGGGGGCGTTTCTGAAAAAAAGGGGTCAAACCCCAACAATTGGGGGTAATTGGCCTGTCAGGCACTAACTGCTTGTGGTAATTTTCATGTCAGTCAAACATAATATTACTTATTATTAGCTCTATATCAGCGATTTTGGTCATTATAAAACTGGTTCCTTAGGGTAGTTTATATCCTTTACAGTATTAAAGAAGCACATCAGATCCAGTCTCAAACATTGATTCTTCAGTAATCTCAGACAACGATGTAGAGAACTCTCCATTTAAAGCCTTTTGTATAAATTCTTTACAAAATGGTTCTGTGATGAACATTATTCCTGGCCTGTGTTTCTCAAAAAGTGTCTATTTCAGAATCTGATGGCTTTGGTACTCCTGTGGTTTTCTTACTATTGTAGGTTTTTGCTTCCCCTCCACAAATTTCTTCATCTGGCTGCTTCTTCTTAAAGTTTGGGAAAGAAAAGTCAATTTCGCTGACTGGTCCATACAACCCCTTTTTGGTAGTACCTGGCACAAGCCAATATGCTTTTTCCTAGGTAACAGTTTTGTTTTCTCGCATCTGTACTGCTGCTTCAACGGCAAAAAGCAACGCTGAAACGTGTGTGCACCACTCACCAAGACCTGCCACACAGTTGCAATGACAGGCGGAAATCTTCCCTTGTGGTTCACAAACAGCCCATGGCCTAAGTGGGGTTTCATTCAGTTTCTGGGGGGAATCAACCAATACAATTTTGTCGTAGTTGTTCTTGGTACCAATTTCTTTAGATCCAACCAGAAATTGCAGAAGTCTCTTTTCTTCATAGAGTATGGTTATACACCTCCTATCAAACTTATCTTGTCCTAATAACAATTATATTCTTCTTTCGACAATCCGCTAACGAACGAGCTTGTACCACATGAGTGGCTTGTACTCAATGATATAGAAGCGCCGAAGGCGCTAGATGTCTAACTCACAGGTACGCTGTGATGCAAATTTGTTTACTTCTGCCATTTTGAATAGTGGCAAAAAGGAACTTGCTCCATACTGAGCCATTATATATTTGGTAAAAGTAAGGATTGATTTCGTTTACTTCTCTTTCGAATATGGATGTGAAATTTAGTGAGTGGCCTAATATTGCAATCGAATTTATGAATTGATGTTAATATTGGAAAAATAGGCCGTCACTCGCAAATTCCAAGCATTTACAGTTGCGGTGCTTGCTGTGGTGTTTTCTGTCTCATCTAAATTCCAGAAAATCATTGTCGAAGATGGTTGATCTGTTCTAAAACGGATCCAGCAACAGTTTTTAGCCACTCAATGCATTACTTTCTTAACACGTTTGTACAAAGATGTGATTTAGTTACTTTTTCTTTCTTGGTTTACAGAAACTGCTATGAAATATCTAGGCCTAACTCTAGAAAAAGCCGAAAATAGGTCATAATTCAATGCTTGGATTTAATAACAGAATTTAATCATAGTAACCAATTTTTAATTCGATATAATTATTGATATTTTTAGACAATTTCAAAACCGCACTCGTTGCTTGTAATTATTCTTCAGGACAATGTGTCCCTCCCTGTATCTTTAGGGCTATAAAATACCTTTGGGGTACATATTCATGATAAAGATTACTAATTTGGCCTTACCAAGAGGAAAGAAGTTTAATTCATATCAAATTTGATTTCTACAATTTCAATTTGACAATTTAAATATGAAAAAATTAGTACTTTTCTACTCATGCTACACTAGGCTCTAAACGACAGACAGAAAAATTCATGAATTATATGTTTAAAATGGTCTATATTATTAGATAATAGACTCAACAAGTTCTTTCTAATTGATATAAGATAAGAATTGCAAGCACATACTTTTTCAACTCATAAAAACACGACAGGCCACTGCTATATTCCCCATATAACTGCCTAAACTAAAAGAGCCATATTTTTTGAAATTCTGTTTAAAAACCCCAAAAAATTGTTATGTGTTGTTGATTTATATCTCCTCTAACTACCTGCATCAGAAAAGGCACTGAAATTGTTGTGAGCCACGAGAAAATCATTCATTAAAACAAGCAATTTTCCATACTGAACCCTATTGCAGCTCACTTTTTGCCTCTATTTAAAATGGTGGAAGTAAACAAATTTGCCTCACTCTGCAGTACGCAGCATGACCTAACTAAGCAGTGACATTCTTCAGGCAGAGTAACATGTGTGGTCATATTATCTTTTTTCTTTTTTAGGCTATGTCAGGGATTTCCGTCTCAAAGGAAGCAATTGAAATATATAAGACCAAGTTTCAACCTGAGAAAACAACAATGGCTATATTGATTTTTGGTGTGGTTGATGAAAAGGAAGTTCAGGTTGTGAAGGAAATCTACCCAGAAGAGGTTGATGCAAAATTAGCAGAAGCTATTGCAGGAGGTTTCAAGCAAAAAAGTCATAATGGAAAACCTGAACCCAATAACATGGCCTATATCCGATACTTGTTTTTGAAAGACCAGACACCACAATATGCTGTAGTGAAGTTAAAGTCATTAAGTGACCTTACTGTGTTGGCTTACCTTGCATGGTAGGTAAACATTTTTTTGTTTCAAATTTTTAATAAGCCCCCTCTCTCTAATATGCCCCTAAACAAGTTGCGAAAAGTTGGAAAAACAAATAAGCCCCCGGGGGCTTGATAGAGCTTTTACGGTATAAGAAGAAGACTTTTAAAAGAGGAGAAGCACCCTTACGCTGCTCTTAAGCGGTCAGATTTTGCCAAATTAGACTTTTTCAAGAATCCTATGTGTTCTATTCCATTCAACAACTCGAAAGGTGAGTAAATGACATTCTTGCTTGCCCACGCTGCTGCATCATCCGAATTGCCATGTTCTGCATTGTTTCAGTCGCTTTACAGTACTTTAAAGAAAACATGGAGTGAATGCAACAAAACAATATCAGGAAAACATTGCGGTCGCACGGCCAATGACTATAGGAAGGTCCACGAAAAACAAGAGAAGCTCCAATGACACCTCCAACCCACGCCCACTTTCTATTGTTTTATGGTGAAGGTTTGCCTTCTGGGATGTTTTTGTCTGGAGGATGGTTAACAACTTTTCTGGAATCATCAACAAAAAATGAAAAAAATTATTCATTGCTAAAAACTCGTAAATTTAATGTAGTCCTTTCTTTCAGTGAAGCGCAACTTGTTCAAATATGTATTGTATGTTCCAAATACAGGACATTGATTAAGCTGTTTTTTGTCTATTTTGTTCATTTTTTACTCCTATTTTCTACTCCTGAGTGACATTTTATTATGGCATGCCTACTGTCAATGAATTTTTAATTGTAATACTTTCCAAAGGTTTTTATGTATCTTGTTTCACTTTCTTCATATTATTTATTTAAGGATCCCAATTGAGTGTACTGTCAGGCAACGTATGGTGGCATCTACAGTAAAAGAAGAAATTTATAAAAAGCTTGATGGCACTAAAATCAATGCAGCATGCCATGATGAAAGTGATCTTGACTACATAGACATTCTTGGTAGACACAAGTGAAGAGTTTGTCAAAGAAAAAACATTTTTTTACAAAGTGCTTGGAAATTGCTGTTGATAAATGTTCTGGACAAGGTATATTTGATTATCCTGTATTCCAAAGCAGCCCTGTCTTTGCGAATGTTCCAAGACTTACATCATCCTTTATGAAATAAACAAGTTATAGATGTGACCTTTTCTATGAATCGTTCTTAATTTTACCATGAAAAACATTTTGGGAAAATGATTGTGTTTGACTACCCTATGTGCACTTTTTGCCATACATTGATCATTAAAATTTCATGAAATATATTATCATTGGACAATCTGTGTGATAGCTCATTTTCTGTTGAGCCAGAAAGTGGAAAGATCAACAGGAAAAATATATATCTTAGGAAAAGTAAGATTGGTTGAAAAAGTAAAGTTCTGTTGTAGTCATACTGTAAGAAAAAAGATCTATAAAAATAAATGAATGGCCACTCTAGCAAGCTCCTTGATGGACTCGATATTTGGTTTCCTCTCTCTAAAAGCCAAACTATTGACGGAGTCGGATTAAACTATACATCTTTCGATGCACAAGAATTTGATTATTCTAACCATTTCAAAAATATTGGCAAATATTGTAAAATGGTACTTTCCAGGCATATTTATTGTTTGAATGAGTGTACCATCTTCAAAAGCTACCATAGTGTGTCTCAGATTTTCCAAACTCCTCCTCCTCTTGTGACTAAACCCTGTCAGAAATTGGTAAATAATTTTTCTACCTTCCCGTAGTTGTACATTGGAACTCCATATAACGAACCCTTGATGAAACGAACTTGCCGGTAAAACGAACTAAATTTCTGGTCCCCTGGATTATGCCTAACAAACGACACTCATTTTTTAATAAAAACAAAGGTCGATGTTGAGTATTCCAGTTTCTTAAGGTTCTGGAAATTTCAATACTCATTGTTTTTTAAGAGTTTCTTAATTATGATGTCATGAATGATGTTATGAAATGTTCGTGACATTTTTCATCACATCAAGAGATTCACTTCCATTCTGATGCTGTATTAAGATGTGGGAAGTTTATTTTCATCCCTTGTGTCTTAAGTTCTAGGCTAGATCATGGTCTTGGATTTTACAAAATTTCGTTGTTCTCAGGTTTATCACAATTGAGTAGTTTCTTAATTTGTTTGCTTCGAGTACTGAAGTTTCTTAATTTTTCCTGACTCTCCAGTAATCGTTTCTTATCGTTTCCAGTAATCGTTTGGGTCCCAGCAGATCACCATTCACTATAACTTTTCTGATCTCCTACATAAATGGGTACTTGAAAATAACCACAACAATTTGTTCGCATTTTTTTCGAAACCTCTGTAAGTTTTAAACATGGTAGCATTGTGTGCCTTGAAAGTTCGGCTATTAGATTGTAAAGATATCGAAAAATGGATTTTTTATCCAGAAAACGTTCACTGTTACCTTAAAATTAATCACAGATTTAAAAGTGCCCTCAAATAGGTTTCTGTGCAAATACAATACGTTTGAGCCGGCCAAGACAGGTTGAGATACAAAACATGACCCTAAATCGAGTCATATTTCAAATTAAACTACGGTATTTCATAAATCAAATGGAAAACTGTCGTGATGGTTTGGCAAAAATGTTTATAGCATGCTACATGAAATTAAGGCGGGTTCATAACAACCCCTTTATTGATGGTAGCAATGTGAATGTGACAATCAGAAGCGATACATACAACCGCATGTAAAATCTGACCGCATGTTAATTCTGAGTATGACGTCATCAAGAAAGCAATGTATATTGACTGGAGACAGACTACAATCTTTAAACATCGGTGTCTGCAACATTTTTTGAATCGGTTGTTCTTGCAAGCTAATTGAACCACCAGTTGGGACTAGTGGCGTAGTGATGGGGGGAAAGGGGGGCAACTGCCCCCCAATGCTAAGAAAGTTTGTCACTGAGAAAAGTGCAGATTTGCAATAAAATAGTATTTATTCTGCGAAATTTTTACGCTGTTTCCGTCAAATGTTTTTGACGGAATTTTTAGACAAAGTTGTATCTGATTCAATTGGTCAATGATTGTTAGGATGCATCAAAACCACCGTACGAGAATTGCATCATTTGAGCACTGAGCCTCATTCTCGAAACATTTTCAGCAAAAGCTGCCTTCAGGGATGTCTTTAAGTCATTCGGGGGCAGTCATAGTTCTTTTTTGGCAGGAAACCTTTTTTGGTAGTGTTATGCAATGAGGTGAATAGAATACGCTAGAGGAACAACACAATAGTGTGGAAGTGAGGCCGCCTGATTTCCGCAAAGTCTCATTTTGCACGGCAAGAAAAAATTTTCATGTGTTCATTTCGAAGTTCGATTGGAAATGGTTATATCGTGCATTGCTTTTGGTTGTCAGAACCGACAAATTGACAAGAAAAAGTTGTGTCTAAACGGGGATGGAAGCCAGGCGGATCGCTATAACTCTAAAACAGAAATAAGCCACGATGGAGCTAGTCCTAGCTCCATCTCATTTCATCGGTTGGTTACAACTCTCTTACAGCATTTTCGTAAATTTTCTTTTTCCATGTTATTAAAACAAAAATAAAATCATTTGTGAAAAAGAAATTAAACTATTGCAATCCTTTTCTCGGAAACAATGTATTAATTCGAAGGGGTTAGCAGGGCCTACGCCGCGAATTTGAAAGTGGGGGGGGGGTAAGGCTAGCAAAAGTAGGGGGCCAAGGCTTTATCCTCTTTTACTGCAGCTTTGAAACTATTTGCTCCGCAAAAAAGTGGGGACCATGCCCCCTCAGCCCCGCCCCGTGGTGTGGGCCCTGGGTAGTACCTGTGGCCACAGGTCGACATGGGGCTATAGCCACTCTAAACCGCAAAATTGGAGAGAAAATTTTGAAATCTTGATACTTTCTAGAGATTTGTAGACAAATTAAATCTTTAGCCCTCAAAAAAAAATCAATTCCAACCTTTGATGTGCCTGGCTGTGTCCTAGAAGCTACAAATGTAGTCTAATTAGCTCATTTTGGATAACTGGCACCCAGAAATGGCTTCTTTCTCACAAATGCACAAACCAATTCATCCCCTAAATCTTTCATTAAACAATTATTGCAGCCAAACCAACCTAATTCACTTTGAAATTGATCTTCTTTCTCACAAATGCACAAATCAATCCATCCCCCAGATCTTTAATTAAATGATTATTGCAACCAAACCAAACCTAATTCACTTTGAAACTGTTCTTAATTTTACCAAAGTTACCTCATTGTAACTGGTCAGGATTCTCTCTCTGAATATCAGCAATGGTAAGGTCAACTTTGCAGGCAATATTATTAATAAAACCTATTGATCATTAGAGTAATGCATGGTAAGCAAAATACTTCCTTCAATTGTGTAGTTTATTGAGGACCCTCTTAACAATTATAAAACATTTAGATATAACATTGCCTGATCCTCTGAAGGGGGGCTACATTCACAAGTCCTAAATTTCATAACCTTACTTCTGCATTCTCAGTTTAGATTTTTCAGTTTATAGCCAGCCTAATTAAGTTCTCATAATTTGGTACTTGCTAGATTCCCTGCAAAGGAGGAGAGGCGGAAACTTTGGATTGCGGCTGTCAGGCGTTGGAAATGGAGCCCAACAAAATATTCTTATATCTGTAGCCAACATTTTCTCCCATCTGATTACAAAGTGCCACCAGGAGAACCCTACACTCGCTTGAAACCAACTGCCATCCCATCAGTATTCCCTGAATTTCCAAAATACCTACAGCGTGCTCCACCAAAAAACAGGCGGGAATTGAAAAGGAAAACACCCAAGTCACCTGTAGGAATTAAAGCCAAGAAAGAAAGGGTGGAAAAATCTGCCTACATTGCAACTGGTGCTGGAGCAAATTCACCAACAAAAAAAAGCTTAAACGTAAAATCAAAACTTTAAATCAAAAGCTGCGACGCAGAAATAACAAAATCAACTCACATGATATCATTGATACAATGAAAAACAGAAGCATGCTTTCATTTTCAGCAGCTGATATATTAAAAGATCAGTTTTCTGGAATTTCCAGTGAGATATTCATGAATGAAATAAGAAATTTATCAGCCACCCCTAAACGGATGCGTTACAGTGAAGAATTAAAAAAGTTTGCTTTAACTGTAAATTTCTACTCCCACAAAGCTTACAGCTTCTTAAGAAAAATTTTCAAGCTGCCACACCCATCATCAATCAAACAATGGACAGCCTCAGTCAACTGTGAGCCTGGATTTCTTTCTGAAGTTTTCAGGGACTTAGAAAAACAAAGTGAGAGTAAGCCTGATATGGTAGATTGTGCCCTGTTAATTGATGCAATGGCAATTCGGAAGCAAGTGATCTATGACCAAGCCAGATCCAAATACTCTGGTTTTGTTGACTATGGGAATTTGATCCCTGAAAATACAGAATCGCCAGCATCTGAAGCATTGGTTTTTATGCTGACTGGCCTTAAGAATCATTGGAAATGCCCTGTTGGCTACTTTTTAATAGATAAATGCAATGCAGAAACACAGGTTTCATTGATCAAAACCTGCTTGTCTCTAGCTGCCAATCATGGACTAAGAATATGGTCAATTACATGTGATGGCACTTATACCAATTTTGCTTCCTTAAAAGGCCTTGGGTGCAAGTTTTCCACAAAGTATGATGAAATGGTAGTCAGGTTTAAACACCCCACAAGGGATTATTTTGTGTATGCCACACTAGATGCATGTCACATGATAAAGCTGGCTAGAAATGCTCTTGGGGATATGGGAAACCTCTACAATGCTCAGGGAGAAACAATCTCTTGGGCATATATTGAAAAATTGTGCAAGCTACAAGATGACCAGGGATTTTCAATTGCAAACAAGCTTACAACAGTGCATACTAACTGGCAAAAGCATAAAATGAGAGTCAGGTTGGCAGCCCAAACATTAAGTTCTTCAGTAGCAGATGCATTGGAGTTTTTGAAGAATGATATGATGGCTGAGGATTTCAAAAACTGTGGTGCTACAGTCCAGTTCATAAGAAACATTGATAGGCTGTTTGATTTGCTGAACTCCAGGCATCCAATGATGAAAGGGTTTAAGTCCCCCATCAGTAAATCAAACCTCAGCACTGTGCAGAATCAGGTCAGGAAGGTCTGTGAGTATCTTTTGTCACTAAAAGCAAGCGACAACCAGCTACTTGCTGAAAACCGTAGAAAGTCCTTCATCCTTGGCTTTGTTTCTGCAGCAAAGTCTATCATTGCCATAGCAGAAGATCTACTAACAAGAGAAAGCAACCAGTTGAAGTATTTACTGACTTATAAATTCTCCCAAGACCATATCGAGCTATTATTTTCTTGCATCAGAAGCCGTGGTGGATTCAATAATAATCCTAATGCTCTTCAGTTCAAAACTGCCCTTCGACAGATTTTATTGCGAAATTCAATTATGGCATCAAACAAGGCCAATGTTATCTGCTTTGAAGATCAAGCACATGGCTCAATATTTTCCCTGAAGGCAAGCAAAAGGCGAACACCAATATCTGATATTCTTGAGCAACCATCTAGTGAAGAAGACGCAGAAGACAATGATGGGATTCTCCTTCTTTTATTTGATGGTATTGAGTTCACATCTTTCCTTGAAAACATCCTATATTACATTTCAGGATTCATCGTCAGAAAAATAGCCAAAAAAATCGACTGTGAGCAGTGTGCAGAAGCTCTTGCTTTCCCTACTTCTTCAATGGATCATCCATATGTGAATTTGCCATTTTCCTTTGCCATGCTTGTCGTTCGTAAAAACAGAGGCGGCTTAGTTCAAGCATCATATGGTGCATTTAAGGTGGTAGAACACTGCGAGAAAGCATTTAAACTTAACGTTCTAGAAGGTGGAAATAAAGCCATAACATCAAAGCCACATTTGGTTCGCAAAATGATTGTCCAAGTGCTTGCGGTTTGTGACTGGGGGAACTTCTTTCCAAACATCAAAGATCACCGTTTCGAAGTCGACACGGCTTTTGAGGACGATCATGTCACCCAACTTGTCAAGAGAATATCAACGAAATACTTGACCATCCGACTTCAGACATATGCAAAAAGATACACAAGACAAGTTATCAACAAAAACATTCCAAGTATTCGCCACAAAATGAGCAAATTGGTCCTTTTCAAAAACATTTAGCGCGTAACTTCACTTTTGTAAATATTGTTTGACTAGGCCATCCCAGAAGACTAAAGGTTGTTTATGCTCGCAAAATAAGAATTCGCTGTTTCTGATATCCACAATTTAAATCTTTCTGTTGAGAAAATTGCAGCAGCTTTATTCACAATCAGCTTTGTTACTTTTAGTTTCTTGTAATTGCATACTTTTGCATCGCTCTTTACGCCTTACCCTGCTTTGATAGGTCTGCACGTTCATGTCTTCTGCCGTGCAAAATGAGACTTCCGGTGTTGCCACGGGGCCTCACCGCTGCTCATTCGCACAGCCTCCTGTTGTCCCTCTAGCGTATTCTATTCACCTCATTGGTGTTATGCAATTAGTTCTATGTTTTATTTAGTTTTATGATATTCAGTTGCCTGCTCTTTTGATGTTCTTGATAGTTCTGTTGTTTGTCACCTTGCCATCAACATTCCGTGTTATTGCATCATTCCATCGCCACTATTGTTGTCATCAGTCCTTTGTTGTTTGAAGTAATTATTTTGTTATCGTAATTAAAATGTGTTGTCATGTGATTTTTATGCTGTGCCACAGAATAGAAAATACGCAGAAGGTGAACTCCGGTCATTTCACGGGATGCGCGCGCGAATGAGGCTGCGATTCAGATCGAGTTTAAATAAACTAGAACATTATCGATCGTACAGGAGCCAACCTACACTTTTCTGGAGTAACCTCGTCGATATGACTGGAACCTTAAAGATAACTTTGAATAAATTGTTTAATTATGCGGTTGTCATCTTTAAACATTTTCTTTTCCCGCTGGTATAGCAGATAACCTACAAATTTCTGCCAGATCCCGCTCGGTAGGTAAGCTGGGCTAGAAATAGCCCTTTTAGAATTGATCAACGTAAAAAGTCAGTTCTTATGATAAAGAATTAGAAATAAGAGCTATTTGTAAATGTAGTTAACAATGACGACTTTCATTCGAAATATTTTTCAGTGTGGAAAGGATTATTTTGTGAAAATCACATTCCTGCTGTTTATTCTACGGAAGTAAACAAACGAAGGCCCATTCGCGAACCGCACGATAGAAAATCGATGATGGTTCAAAATATGTTAGCTACGGTTAACCTGTGTACAGTTTTGAATTTTGCTGTAATTTCTATATTAGTTATTGGGAACAACTATGCTATAATTTTTTCCAATCTTTAGAAATGTCTAGGCATTTCCCGAACCGACTTTCGCATAGGGGAGGGGGTGGGTCATAAATAATCGAAAACTGCATAACAATAATAAAGACAAGGTTTATCGAAAGAATTATTTATAAAATTGTAGATTAGATTAATTGTTATGCAACTATTTTTGCCGCAAGTTAATATTACCACCTATATTTTGACCGATTCTACTATCATACAGTGCTGCATTAACGAGACGTGAAACTGGGCAAAACCGGGCTAAGCGTTTAAAAGATAAGAATACAAACCAAACGATAAAGTTTGTAATTAAAAATTTGAACAACAAATCATTGATTCGCTATACATTTTTTTCCTCGCAGCAACTGAGGAAGACTGTCGCCATCCCTCACCCAAACCTCTGCACCAAAACGAGTTTATGGCGCAAACCTATTGTTTCTTCCTACTCTGACCACCTGAGGTTTGTGCACGCAAACTTCAAAGGTGCCGACCGAGAGTTCACCTTCTGCGTATTTTCTATTCTGTGGCTGTGCCCTTGTTTGTGAATTCAGTCGTTATGTCAAGCCGTGGAGTTGAGTCGAGTCGTATCGTTCAGTCGAAGTCGCTTATAGTCTCATTTAAAGTTGCCGTTAAATGAAAGTCGTTTAGTTATTGGAAGCTTCGTTGAAACCGCAGTCGTTTGATAATCAAAGAAAACTTTGGTACATATTTTGTTGTCCTTCTTTCGTCTACGTTCATCTGTAAAACCATATAGTTTTACAGTAGGATGGGACTGTAATAGGGTCAGCTTTCGCGTTATTATTATTAGAATATGATTTATGTTCATTTAGGCCCTTCACATATCACATCGCATAGGAGTACCGTAAATTATCTAATTAAGCCCCGTCTCTTATTAGCCCCCCTGTTCAGAAGGAAAAAATTATTTAGCCCCCCTCTCAATTTAGCGCCCCCCCCAATTTTCACTTATGCTGAAATAAGTGAACTTGACAAAGGACAAAGATTTTCATTTTAATCATTGGTCGTTCAATACTTCGCATCAAATCAAAATTCACTATGTCTCTTCCAGTCTTGTTGGAACAGAGGACAAAGATTTAATGTGCATTAAGCACGGGCCATGTGAGAGCCTTTTACCAAAATTACAGACCGTTGGTACTCCGAGGGATGAAGTCGACCTTTTCGAATGCTCGATTTAAGAAGGCGACCTGGCCCAAGAAGATATTTCAGAATTAATACTTGATGACGATGACGATGACAATATTATTGATAAAGAAGGCTGATTTGATGTTTTTATTTCGCAAATAACAAATACGGTTTTTGTTAAAAAATATTTATTAAGCCCCCTCTCTCAATATACCCCCTCTTTCATAAGCCCCTCTTTAAGTGCTGAAAAAAATAAGAGAATTTACGGAACACTAATTTTTTTATAAGAACAATTTTATAACAACACGAGCCTCAAAATTGGTCAAAAGTTAAGAAAAAATTAAGAACAAGGTGAGGCTGAGCTTTTGCAAAGTGCAATTTTGAACAACGTTTTTTCTCAAAATCGAGGATTTTTAGCGGTGTGTGGGTGCTTTTTCGGTGAATATTCAAATTTGTCAGCAAATTAAAGCTGTCTCACTAACTATGTTGGCAAATGAGGCCTGACTACCTCCCTAGAGCGAAAAAGCTAGCACTCGCACTGCTTACACCCTATTAGATTTAGATCAAATTAAGAACAATCCAGCCTCAGATTTTCGAAAAAAGTAGAACAGTCAGCCTGAACTTAAATTTACTGGTTCTTATAAAAGAAGAGTGTATTTGCAGACGCATCATTACGCATATTACGTAAGTTATTTTAGTGTGCTAGTAGTTCCTCATCACGCTTGACGTTGGCAACTGTGCGTGACGCAGCATGCCTATCTTTTGTCTTAGGATTTACCCTGCACAAGATTTGCTGAGTTTATGGTATTCTTTTATAAAGCGCATTACCTCATGCCCTCTTTTAGGCATTTTTTCTGCCAAGTAATCATTTCGCATCTTAGGAAACTGCTGACACAGCCCCCTCGCTTACTGCCTTCTCTCTAACCATCGCCTTTATACAGGACCGTCGCTAATCACTTTCACTTAGGGGGGTGCCAGTCAGAAATTTGCCGACAAAATAGGGCGTGGCCTAAGGTACTTCAATTTTTGGGTGTGGTATTTTGACACAATTCTTTTTGTTTATCAAAGAGTATGTTCTCGTTAGTCAATCATTGCTTCAATTTTCGAGTGACTGTGGGTACTTAGTTTGCATGAGTAGATCTTACTAATAGGACCGCCAAGAGGCTTCGAAGGCCTTGAAGGAAACCCGAAAGACGAGGCCCCTGCGAGCGGAGCGAGCAGAAATTTTTTGTGACCACGCTCTTTAGATTGTTAAAAAAATGCATTTCAGAATATTTCTTGCAGTCATTTATTGCAATCGTTCAAAACTTTCAGCTATTTTTAGGCATACTTCTTCTACGTTTCATTGATTTCATTCTTAAAATGGAGTTCATTACTACTTGAGGCCCCATCAACCTCTTTGCACTTTGCCCCATTGCTCCCCTCGGCAGCCCCGCTTACAGTGGCTTCCAGTACCTCCAGGATCAACGTTCAGAGTTTTTCAATAAACTTTGTCCCCAAACTTTAGGTAGAAATTAGGTTGCCCTGGATATTGAACATTAGATTCTAGACTCCGGCTGCCGAAAGGGAGTCATTTGAAATTTTTGTAGACATTTGCCCCTCCGTGACACCCAAAGCGCCATCTGTACCTATTTTGAATTGCTGAGTGTTTTTGTGTGATACTTTTTCGGTCTTATACTCATCTTATCCAAACTTTTTGCGAAAGCTATCGCATTGAGAACTTCGAAAGTAAAACCCGACAAAACTCTACTTTTAGAAAATTTGCCGACAAGAATTTTCTAGGTGGGTGCCGCACCCCCCCCCCCCCCCCGCTAGCGACGGCCCTGCCTATATATACCCCTTTAGAAAAGTAGTTTTAGAGTCAGTGGTGTTGTACGTGTTATGCTGTGTAGTGAAGTACGTAGAAGTTGTATTCTCTGTTGAATCCTGCCATCGCCGAGACTCGCTGTATCCTGGAGACGGTGTGGTATTACAGTTCGTGGGAGACTGAGAAGTTTGTCGACCCCATCGCAAACCTTAGCCGCCAAGCTGTAAAGGTTCGTAATTGATCACAGATTCGATCAGTAGTCTGAATGATGAACGGAGGTGGCACAGAATTTGTCTCTGAAGAAGAAGCATAGCACGGAATCACAGTAAACAGTCAACATTGGCTTGTCAGCTCGAGCATCATCCGCAACGACTCCAGGGCGAGGCTACGGGAGATTGTGATGTCATTTCGTACGGTGGTTTTGGTGCATCCTAACAATCATTGACCGATTCAATTGGTCTGATTTTTTATTCCTGTCAGTGACCCCGATATGAGAACGAGGCCTTTATTTTCGTAGAGGACGGAGGGTCTGAAAAAGTTTTGCTGTTGTCTTGTTCATGTTCTTGAACGTGTTTTGCAGATTTCCATTTCCAAACGTGCTCTTAAAAAATTTGGAAGCGACATTCTAATTATTTCATTTTTCTATTACGGAGATGAAAAATTTGTGATTAAAGTGTGATTATTTTTGAGAGCGTACGTGATTTTAAACAGTGGTTTGCCCCTCGTATGGGGCTTCGTCTAAGAAAAGGGAAATCTATAATTCTGGTGTCTATTACTTAAGTATTTAGGCATGTCAGAATCTTGTTCGTGTACGAAAAATTGAGTACACTATGTAGTGGATCGAGTGGAACGCATACAACCATATTTATACCCATATGCACTTAGTGACCAAAAGTATTGCACAGCCCAGGGTGAGACAGAAGCGCAGCAAAAATTCCATAATGAATACATGGCCACAGAAAGTCCCATAAAAGTTGTTAGATGACTGTATCAAGGTTACTGAAAATAGCAAATGCAAGAATATAACTAGTGGCAATTGCTCCTCCCTCACCGAGTTGAAGCAGGTCTGGCGCCCCTTCTTTAGAAATTGTGCGCCCCTTTTGAAAAATGAGAATCAGGTAAAAAAGTTTCTGAGACCTATAGGTTAATTTTCTTCGAGGAGTATCTTGTTTACATAGTTAACTTGTTTGTTCCGAAAATGGATCATGTTTCCTAGAAAAATAACGCTTTGGAAGACAACACAGGCGTTAAAGCGTACTCCAATCACAAATTTCTGAAAAATCTCAGCGCCCCAACTTCCAACTGGTACAGCCTTATTATCAGCGTGTCAAATTACTCCAGTGTACCCATTTTCAGGCTGGTATCACAATTTGAACAATTCAAATCAAATACTGTGCTAAGAGCCCAGACTAAGGTAAGGTAAGTGCAAGGTAAAACCCCAATTTAAGGACGAAGGGGGTAAGATTGTCAGTTATATTTTCTTATTTTTGGCAGTCATTCCAGTTTGTTGAAAGAGAAGAGAAAGCTACATTTCATATTCAAATAAAAGAGAGTAATTATTCAAAGAAGAAAGCCTAAATAGAGGCATGGGCACCAGTACCATATGCTAATAAAATCATCAAAGAGTAATTTTTATCTAATTTCCTCTTGAAATATTTCACTGCACGATAATTCACATAAGTCATAATAAAATTATGATATTTTTTTCAAAATCAGTAATCGCAGATGGGGGTATTTGTCTAAATTCGAGGACTTGTCTCAAGTACCCCAGTCCAAAAATAACATTTAGGACTATTTTTCAACTTGTGTCTCTTCGGCATCGTCATCAGCGTGTCAAATTAACCCAGTGTACACATTTCAATGCTGACATAACAATTTGCATGGTTTGAACAATTTGCATGATTCATGTTCTAACAGATTTACCCAGACTTACCCAGGGTACCCAGACTAAACGTAACAAAATACGCCCAAAATAGTAAAACTTTTTAAACAATTACAAGAAAGTTACTGCAAGAAACATTCTTAAATGTATTTCAAGCTGATTTAAAGGGTGTGGTTGCAAAAATATTCTGCTCGCTTTGGTCGCAACCACTTTTGGTTTTGCACTGCAGTCTCTGATACCTCTTGGTGGCCCTACCAACACCAGTAACAAGCTGTTCTACTACAATAAAAGTATTGACTGGATTGGTCTGCATTTGCTCTGATAGAAACCTGGCTTTAAAGGGTGAAAGACGTATTATATTATGATGATTTGTGGAGCTAAAGAAATTTCTTAGAATAAGCTCTTAACAAGAATGAAAGGCTACGCCTCAACAGGCGTTCTTTAGTTGTCTGCATTGAAATAGAAATTGGGGTAGAGGGTTTCCTTTCGTAGTGATTGTCACAGGAACGCGAGTTTGAATGTTTTGTAAACAATTGCATGGAAATAACAATTTCTCACAACAAGAACCCCTGCCATGGCGCACCATTTCATCTTGAGATAGAGACTAGGATATCTCTTGTCCTTCCAAAGCTAATCCTGCCATGCTACTTGGAGGTTAGAGGGTCATTTTTTTTTCTAATAAGAGGCCTTGGCAAGCCTTTTTTCGGGAATGCTAGCCGCACCTCTCTCCGCTTCTTTTTTTAGAACGTTGTGTTCTCCTTCGCGTCAAGCTCTTCCCAATTATTGCTGAATACCTTTCACAGCCAGGTGTGCTGGGTCAATTAAGGCGCAGTATTCTTCGCTTTATCTTTATTCTTTTGGGCCATTTTCATCCTCATCAGAACCATACTTTCAAAATCTTCCACACCACTTTCTTCAGGATTGTTGATAGGTCGTGTAAAACCCTAAGAAATACGAATTATAAAAAAAGTTAATGACGAAAAGCACTTTATTAGAAAATTCTCGGTTTGCTAGTTTATTTGCAAACTTTGAATAGCATTCAATTCTTTCCATTTAAACGCTGCTTTATGGTATACTGCAAGCTCAAATGTTGTCACGCTCTTTTTATAAGGAACCACTTTATAAGGAACCTACCTACATGTAGAAGGTAGATAGAAAAATTAAAGAACCGTTATTACTAAAGACCAAAACCCCTAAGGAACTTTTCATTTTTCGAATATTTCTATCATTGCAAACAATCAAAAATTAGAAGCCAGTTCCTTTCATTTGGAGTTAAAAATCACACAAATTGTGTGTTACCAAAGTAGCTACCGAGTGTTTCATTGTGAAATTTCGAGTGTTTCATTTTCCTTCTTGATTGAATTTCCACTTTTTCATATAGCAAACGTCTTTCTAGTCTTCTTTCTGTTTTCATCTTGTTCCTAGCTACAGTCAAGAATCTAACGACACTAATACAGAATTCTAATGTACTATGTGCAATTTTTATGCCATCTTTTTAAAAACATTGTATAATCGTGTTCCTCTAAAAACATCTCTTCGTAAGATATTCCGACATAGCTAGAATCAAGAAACTCTGCTACTTTAAGATCAATTATTCAAGCAATTGTTTTTCTAGAAAATGTACCATTGTTTTTGGCAAGTCAAAAGGTTTTTGAAAAACCTTTTGGTTCCACTTTTAACTAGTATCCAGCTTTTAAATGAAAAATAAAAGCAACATTTAAACAGTTTTTACTTCAATCTTTTTATAAAGTACAATTTTAAATCTAACCGATTCATATCGGGGGAAGGTAAACACATGGCAAAAAAGCTTGATAAGATTTCTCAAAAATGGAGTTGTGTCAATGGGGCCTTGTTTTAGACTAGAAACTTGAAGACATTTTCTTTATATCAAGCAAAATAAAAAAAATAATACTAGTCACTGTTGCTAATGGGTTGCAAAAAAGTTGCCACTGGACACTGGCATATAAATAGGGCAGTAGTAAGATCTGGATATATTCGGGCCAATTTTGCTTAAATGTAACCAGAATGTGACCGCTAAATTGAACAGTCTTGCATATATCGGTCTAAATTTTATGTGACTGTTACTTTTCGCGGAGTCGATTGTATATAAACTATCTCAATACCTTGAATGTAGTGGCTGTCTGCTTAACACGGGCTCCCATTTCTGCATTGCTTTTTTGTTCTTTATTCACTGTCTTTTTTTCGCCTTGGAGCCAGGATATTTTCAAAGGATTTTCCGTAAAACCATGCTCAAACTCCATAGCAATAAGCTGCGCGAAATGATGGACTAGTTAAGTGCACATTCAGATAAATTATTAGACCTACAGTGATTTTTATCGTTCACACTACAAAAAATGGTGTTTACATAGAATTTCAGCCTGTATTACAGTAAAAGGCATACATTCCCACAAGTAAGAACCTACTTTTTCATAAGTCAGTTTTGTTTCTTATTTAAAAGGTGTATTGGTCCAAGGTTATTTCACTACGGGGTATATTTCTTGTGTTTTAGGAATTAAAGAGCAAAAATATAACATAAAATTTTCAAATAATTCATTTCTTTGAGAAACGAAATTGTTTTAAAATAAACAATTTAGATTCTTTTAGGGTGAGGGACTGGGTTAGCAAAACACTACAAGGTATCCTAGATCCTATCGGAGAAAGACATTTTTGGACAAAATAATAATTTCTTTTGCTTAATTCCTCATCTGAAAAATGTCAACTACATCCATTTTCAAAAATAGTGTGATAAAGAATAAATTAGGTAAAGAGAATCTTTGATTTGAAAAATTTTGAATTAGAGAATCCGGTTTTCTAATATAATCAGTTTCTTTTCTTACCGCTTGCGAAGATTTTTGAAATTCAATTATGCCCAGTCCATTTTTCTTTGCCGAGATTAGAACATCGATTACATTGCCATACTATAACAAAGATTCGAACATTACTAATTGCTTTGAAAAAGCATACATTTTACAACATACTACTCATCTTGTAGGTTTAAAAACACAGTAAAAACATATGACTCTGTCATCGAAAACCTTTTAGATAACCCAGATTGTGCAATACTCTTTAATGACGACATGTTTCATATAATTGGAAGGGCCTGGTCGTCTTTTTATCTGAGGAGTGTCAGACTAAAAAGTTTCTAGTATATTGCGAAATATTTGTTTTTTTCAAAGCCACTTTCAAGTTTTGTACCGCCAAAAAATTGTTCACATTACTAAATGTCTAAACTTCTTAACAATAATTCGTGCGTTACAATTTTTGGACTACTGATATCATTTTGCAGTATGGTATTCAACAATTCTCACGAAACTTAAAAAAATAATTGCAACTGTAAGTCCCGTTGCTATAAGAGGGCATGTGGGGTGTGAAATCTTCCTTGAAAAAATTGCAAAAATGAAGAGTTTTCACAATCTAGGAGTGCTTATTCTGTAAATTTCCCAACTTGTCGGCAAATGAGGGCTTACCTAACTTGTCTGCAACCGGGGCTTGGAAACCCCCCCCCCCCCTCTGAGCACAAAAACTAGCGATGGATTTGATAATTGCTCATAAATATTTGGCACTATTTCCTGTTATTGTATCTATCAGTGCATAAGCTTTTGTTAGAAAATTACATTTAAAAATAATACCTTTTCGAAAAGATCGCGAAGAACTACTTCATTGTATCCACCATTATCATGATCTCCTTTGTAGACCTTCCATTTTACCTTTGAATAATTGTAAATTCAGTTTTATACTACTCAAATCACTCAAAAATGTAAAAGAACAGTTCAAGCCCGCAACTACCTCATACTTATTTCTACATTGAAAATTATAAATTTAAATACACAAATGCAATAAAACGTGTCCTAAAACACATCTATTAGTCTACAACTTCCCTATAACATCAGGCGTTTATATTATATGCCAGAATATACTGTCAATTCTTACACAAAACATTAAACATTCTATGATTTAGATGATATTTATTTATGTAAATAGAATATTTTAGTTTTCTTTATATAAACGTACTTCAACCGGCTGTATTAGGATTACTTTTTATGTCTTTATGACATTTTAATTTTTAACAGGGCCCTTGTTGATAACAGTACTTTCTTGTACTGATAAGGTCACCTTGTATAAACATATTATCATACATAATTATATTAAGTATATTAAAGCATTACAATAGATTGAGGAAGTCTGACATTTCAAAGATTTCCATCCCAGGGTTGGAGCTAATATGTTCAAGAATTTTAAGGACCTTTGGGATGTTATTTCTTTTCGGGCTTAACTATGGAGTCCTAAAGATATCTGTGGTTTGTTTAGTCTTTTGAGCCTCATTTCAGTTTAGTAAAAATAATGAAAGCGTGTTTTCAGCAGACAGTAACCATAAAACCCTCTTGGTTTCAACTAGCCCAGTTTTTCTTAGTAATTGACTTGTCCTGTATACTAACAAAGAAAATCTAAGAAGAAAATTTAAGTCCATTCTATGTTAAAAGCCAGGAGAGGGTCTTTTTGTGATGCAGATCAAATGAAATTTTATCAGAGTTAATTTCACGAGTGACGTTATAGAGCTTGATTTCGCTAGGGGTTCTTATTTCAGCTGATTTGTATTATTCTCGTTTGGGTGTCAATGCTCATGCTTCAATTTGGTATTTAAGTCCTTATGTGCTTCTTTGATGCCATTGGGAATAATAGAGAAGAAGGAATTCTGTAGTTTGGGCTTCTGCACGAAAGTGGGGGTCCCTTGACTCTGATCGTGCTTATTTCTTATGCTGTTTCCATGCTGTTCTCCTCTCCCGTTCCTCCTTCCCCTTTGGGATCGAGTGTAGCGTGTTTTTTCAAACTCTTGTTGATTAAATTGTTTTAGACTGGGGCCTATTTACATTACGGGATTCAGTTCAAAGTTCTTTCTATTTTTCGTTTAGGAAAGACAAGGCTCCTTATTCAATCGTGTTTTCTCTTCCCCTCTCATATCTTAGGTATCTAAGGTAGGACTGGTAAATCGGCTCCCTGGTGGGGAAAGTGGAACTTTTAATCCATAACTTTAAGCTGCTTGGGTTAGGTGAAGCAACTTGTGCCGATGCACCGCAGCCCAACGTTGCTTCCTGTGATGAGGGAATGTGGCCTCAAGACCTGATT
>NW_027018682.1:6975750-7062937 GCF_013076305.1 Rhopilema esculentum | reverse complement strand
TGGGATGTTATTTCTTTTCGGGCTTAACTATGGAGTCCTAAAGATATCTGTGGTTTGTTTAGTCTTTTGAGCCTCATTTCAGTTTAGCAAAAATAATGAAAGCGTGTTTTCAGCAGACAGTAACCATAAAACCCTCTTGGTTTCAACTAGCCCAGTTTTTCTTAGTAATTGACTTGTCCTGTATACTAACAAAGAAAATCTAAGAAGAAAATTTAAGTCCATTCTATGTTAAAAGCCAGGAGAGGGTCTTTTTGTGATGCAGATCAAATGAAATTTTATCAGAGTTAATTTCACGAGTGACGTTATAGAGCTTGATTTCGCTAGGGGTTCTTATTTCAGCTGATTTGTATTATTCTCGTTTGGGTGTCAATGCTCATGCTTCAATTTGGTATTTAAGTCCTTATGTGCTTCTTTGATGCCATTGGGAATAATAGAGAAGAAGGAATTCTGTAGTTTGGGCTTCTGCACGAAAGTGGGGGTCCCTTGACTCTGATGGGGGAATTTAATTGCTTCGGATCGGGATTATCGTGCTTATTTCTTATGCTGTTTCCATGCTGTTCTCCTCTCCCGTTCCTCCCTCCCCTTTGGGATCGAGTGTAGCGTGTTTTTTCAAACTCTTGTTGATTAAATTGTTTTAGACTGGGGCCTATTTACATTACGGGATTCAGTTCAAAGTTCTTTCTATTTTTCGTTTAGGAAAGACAAGGCTCCTTATTCAATCGTGTTTTCTTTTCCCCTCTCATATCTTAGGTATCTAAGGTAGGACTGGTAAATCGGCTCCCTGGTGGGGAAAGTGGAACTTTTAATCCATAACTTTAAGCTGATTGGGTTAGGTGAAGCAACTTGTGCCGATGCACCGCAGCCCAACGTTGCTTCCTGTGATGAGGGAATGTGGCCTCAAGACCTGATTTGATGAGGGATGTGGCAATGTCTTCTGAGAGAGCTGGTCTATTAATGATCAATTAATGGAACGCATTTGTTGATGTTTTTTAAAACGAGTAAGAAATTTACTGGGGCTCTGCTATAAAATATTGTCTCAGCTAAATCATAAGTAAGCCTATTCTTTTCTATATGACTTCATTTTTTCAAGGTTTGCAATTTAGCAATGCTTTGTCTTTATCATAAATGAACAATAAATAGTAACTTTGGTTTTTTGATCCTTCTCCTGTTTTTTGAAAACTTTCCAAACTCTGATGAAGAAATCTTTCAATTAGCAACAACAGTTTTTAAATATGAATAGTCCCCCCACTTTTTCAGAAAGTCGGTCCTTGAGATTCTTGCAAACCGGATGAGAAAACTTCGGGGGGGGGGGGGGGGGTTGTAAGTTATCTAGATCGTCACATTCAAATGACATTTCTTGGGAGACAAGAGTTGTATCCTCCACAAGAAAATGTTGCAATCAGGGGAAAGGGCGTGGTCCACAAGGGCGTGGTCCACGACACACCTTTTGTCCCCCCCCTATTTATCCCAGGCCGGAGCCGCCACTGGAATGAAGTAGTGTGAATAAATAACTGCATGTCTATTTCTGCAGTACATACAATATTTAGCACTATGGCCATCCTCTCTGTAACTTTTAAAAACTGTCATTTATACACAAGTATGGTAAAATAAACTAGACTAGCAAACCTTCAATTTGGGAGTAATGTTTTCTTCTATCTTTTCTTTCCTTTCCTTTGCAAGTTGAGTTCTTATAAATTCCTGCTCTTCCTTTAGCAGCTTTGAGCCTTCTTCTCTGAGCCGTCTTATCTTTGAAGGAAAAAAATGCAGAATAAGTAGAATAGATGGAAGTTGAATTGGTTATCTGTAAACAAAAAATCTTATCATAAAGTAGAGGTCTTAGGCTGTAAATTTCCTGGAGCTATGTATAGTGGAATATTGAAAGAAACTTAAAGTAATACCTCTTCTTCCAAATCGTGTTTTGCCTTAGCACCATCTTCTTTTTCTTGGCTGGCGGATGCCTCTCTTGCCTCAAGATCTTAATGAAAAGAGATTCATCATCATGCAATAAGTGAAATTTCCTTGTTTTTGAGAGATCATTATTTCCAGAACCAAATTTCCATATTTCCATAACCAAATTTCAATTGAAAAGTTTTGGATGGATTATCTGTCATAAAAAGTATGTCAGAGGGTGAAAATCTAATACTATTGTACTTATTCAATATTTCAAATTACTGTTTGTGTTTAGCAAAGGATTAATGCAAAATTTTTAGCTGAAACCTTATACCAATGGCCCTTGCTGCAATTGGATATGATGCAGTTTATAAACTGGTAAGTTTGCTTTTCAAGATTGGTTGGTGTTGTCTTGTCTCCTTCAATTGATTTACATTTTGCTGCTGGTATGCTGTAGAAACTTGCAAAGAAGATCTAACAGTGATCTCGTATAGACAAATGTACTATTGACACAAAAGCAATACTAATTAATATACACTATATCATTTTTATTCATTCATACTGCCACAGCACAAAGATGAAAATATAGTATAAAAATACAGTATTAGCAAAAGACTCAATTTTACTTTGTTATAAAAAACTTGCCTTGCTTAAATTTTTTCCTCTTAGCATCTAGTGCCTGAGTCCTCAACCTAGCAAGCTCTTTTGCCTTTAGAACAGCATCATAAGCTGCCTATTAGAAAAATGTACAGAAAGTTATCAATAAAAACAAAGATATGTTCAACTGAATAGGCTAACTGCAACTTGATAAGTACCCTAACTTGAATTCAAGCCTGAAAAATTGTGTTCATTTTATAATGGAAAGCACCATCAGTATTGATACCTAAATATCCAATGCATGATAATTGGTATAGAGCTTGACTCTATCGAATCTTTGGCATTACCTGACCTATATACAATCTGGTGTTTGCTACTTCACACTTTAGTAGACAGTACCTTATTACACGAAAATAACCCAGCCCATTAATTAACGCAAATTGAAAAATTCTGTGTTAATTAAAACCCTGTTAATTTCATGACCAAATAAATTTCTCATCCGTTATCAAATGTCTATCAATAAATAAGCATCCATTCATTTCATCCCAATTCAAAATTACTGAAAATAACCAGATTTTTCAGCTATATCTTCACTATACATTACTTTACTTTACTATATCTGAAAATAAGGAAAACAGAAAGCGTCCAAAACATAAGGATGGGAAAGTGCCCTTTTCATAAGTTCTATCAAAAATAAAACACCTTTTCCTACTTTTCCTACAACTGTTTCCCCCTGAAATTTCACATCTTCATCACATCATCTTCATCTTGCTCAATCCCTAGTACTTTTCAAGCCACCAAATTACTCTCTAGTCAGAGGATACTTGACCTCTTTCACTTAACGTCTAAAATTGACAATTGTTCAGTCTCAAACAACATGAGTGCTACCTTTATTGGAATCTCAAGTCCACCTTGAAGCTTTTTTGTCACTTTTTTTTTGTTTTTCTTCTGTGCTTAATTTGAATGTGTTTTAGTTAAAAAAAGTTTTGTTGACATTGATAATTTTTGTTAATTAAATACCATTCAATATTTGGATTTGGTTGACTTGCATTAATTACCACACATTTTGAAATCCAATCTCACAATTCGTATAAATTTGTGTTCGCAATTAGTTTTGCGCTATTTGGTCTACCCCAGTATTTTCGTGTAATAAGGTATATCATGCCAGCACTACTTTGCATAGTTCTTCAGCATTAAAAAAAATACATAAACTAAGATAGTATTTACAGATTGACTTAAGAGATAATAAATGGAAAATACTTAAAATTGGTACAAATAGATTGGAAAATTAGAGCATAGAATAAAGTCAATTCGTAAATGGATCTTCTCACAAACCTTGGCTTTTTTGTCTGTAAGAACTTTTAGAGCTTCTGATAGCTCATGGAATAAATCAGCTATGGAAAAATTAAATGTTTTCAGCCATTTAGAAACATAATAAAAAGTAACTAAATCTTTTCATATTTACTTATTAATACTTGAAGAATAATAAAGTGTTGTCCAACAACTATGATGTACAATTCATAGTCTTTCTGCTAAAATAATGATAAAAAATAAAGCATTTAAGTCCTCTCAAAATGCATTTGTAAAAAAAATTGCTGAAAGGAATTTAGATAAAATTTACTCACTCAATATTTAGTTAATACTTAAAAACATGTGACGCAAATGATTTTGTTGATACAAAATGTTGCAATAATTTTAGGTTGTAAATACTATTTTGCAAAAAAATATTGATTTACTTTATATTGATTTATTTTGGTTCAAAATAACGGAACAATCAATTGCATCAATCAGTATCCTCTCAGCTGCTCATCGTGTTGATTTAAAAGATTTGAGACATTAATTTCTAAGTTGATGCCTTCTTTAAAATCCTGGGTGCTCTTTTCCCAAATAATTGGGAAACTATTTGAGAGATTTTCTCTTTTAAATGATTCACACCACAACATATATATGTATCTATGTTTTAGTTATTATCCTGCAATAACTTATGTTGCCTTATGTTGTATATTAAGTTTTAAAAGTATCAAATGATTTTAGTTTGTTGAGAAATGAAATTATAAAACTAAAAGAGAGCGTAATA
The DNA here is from genome assembly GCF_013076305.1 of Rhopilema esculentum. The sequence goes on along the minus strand of NW_027018682.1, from coordinate 7,058,373 downwards.
GGCATCAAATTTCTATGATGCTGATGCAAGTTTATCTTGAGAACTTGATGTGGGTACTAAGATAAATAGATAAATACAATTATCACTTGAAAAACTTTATCTTTCTTTATTTCAAAATTTAATTGACTTCTTGTCATCATTAAGATACTCTGGGTGAAGTTAACAAAATGGACCTCAAAAGGGCACAAGATGACCACAACCATTACCTGCTTTAGGATTATCAGGATTTTTGTCAGGATGACAGAGCAATGCTTTTTTTCTATAGCTTTTGATTATCTAAAAGAAAATTGGAGAGTGGATTGAGAAAACTGATAACTGTTAAACCATCAATCTTTAATCACTTTTTTTACTAAAATAATTACAAGAAACAACCATATAGACAATAGTTCAATTAACAATGGATACCAGTGTTTTTAACCAATTTGCTGTGGCACACTAAGTGTGCTGTGATATATAGTCTGGTGTGCGATGGAAATTTTCTAATTTCACCCACCCAATTTTTTCTCAAAAGTTGAAAAAATTGTGTCTTTCTTCCATTATTATTTGTTCTGTGTTTATTTGAGTCTTATTCAAGACATTTTGATGAAAATTTGGAAAGATGGAAATTTTTGCCATCACATTCTTTAGATAAGTTCAAAATACACTTCAGAATATTCTTTGCAGCAATTTTCTTGCAGTTGATACAATATTACTTTGTTTCAAATGTTTCATTCTCACATTTTACTATAGTTTCCTTTCTATTATTTAACTATATTTACCTTCCCTAGACATCGAGGCCCTTAGGCAATTTGGTCCCATATCCTCCTCTCGCTCTTGGTAGCCTTTTAGATCATCCTGGAGATACTATTAGGAAGCTCGAGTTTTGACCTTTTTATTTAAATTGTCTCTTTACTTGCTAAACCTTTAGGAATTTGGATAACTACCACTGATGGTAGTGCTAAGTAATCATAGTTCATCTCTCAATCATGAAATTCCTTGAGATATATAATTAATATAAACAGGAAAAGTGCCAGACAAAATATGCACACACTCAAGAATCACTGAATAATTTGATGCACACTCAAATGTGCATCACAAATGCACTCTTGCACTCCTGGTAATAGCTTGTGCACTCCCAAGATCTCGTCAAAAATTGCCATGAAATCCAGACAGGCACACTTGGGACCCTGGTTCTGTGTGCCTAGAGCCCAGACTGGAATCCACGTATGTTGCGCCACAGATCTGTGGTGCATAGCAATCTCCAAATTTGGAACGCCAGCGTACTTTGGCTTTAAGACTGGCGTTTGGCACACTCTTGTTGCAACAACTGACGTAATTTGGCGTACATTTAATGGGTTTATGTACAGGGCTACACCTCTCGCTGTGCAGCCCTGTACGGTATTAGAGCAAGAGTGCATTTTCCAGTAAACTGAAATCACACATATTCGAAAATTTTCTTATCCTTCTGCGGCAACCATGGTGCTGCCTTGTGTAGTAGGAATATCGAGATGTTTTTTATGATAAAGGACGCATACTCACTAAGCATAAAATATTGAGCAAATAAATTCTAATTTTTCATACACACAGTAAAAATGTATTTGTTCGATTCATTGATTAATTTTTTAAAGTCCAAGAGGCAAAGCTTATGCCTCGTATATACCTGGGCCTGAGGCCCTAAAAATGTCAATGCGACACTGTTTGCGTAAAGTGGTGGATGGAGTGGAGTACCGGCGCTACTTGGCGGATAATGGATTATCTATGGCGTACATGGTGTACCAGGTTCATACTTTCCAGTATGGGCCTAGAGCTCCTTCGGACAGAAAACGGTGTAGCATAAGAATTATCCTTTTAAGCTCCCTACATAATCATCATTGTTTAAAGACGAAAGAAATAAAAGTTCACCTCCTTTTCATTACTTTCTCGGGTTACTCCAAGAATCTCGTAGTAATTTATTTGGCTTGATTTGCCCGCCATTTTTTGTAAGCGGTAGTCTTAACCTCTATCTCAACGACAGTACTACAAACGAGACTTGTGTGAAATGGCCGAATGACCATAAGGCAAATGAAAGCAAGGTTGTATACAGTTTACTTAAATTGTGAAACGTGATTGCATACATTTTTATTTCAATAGTGTCAATTAATTCTTTACAGAAATGAGTGTTGCACAGATGCCTGGTGCCCAGATGGAGAGTGGCCAGGTAGGTAATTAGCTTCTTTAAATCCAATTTATTTTTGGCTCAGTTAAAGGGTAGAATGAGCGTTTTTTTCTAGGCCAGACCCTTGTCAGTAGGTAAGACGCTTAATGCCAAGACTTTAAACTCTGGAAAAAATATAGGCCATTGCGCCAAAGGAATCCAAACTGGCTCTAAAGTCTGAGGCCAGTTTTTCGGCCTAAACGTGCATGGTTTAACCAAGATGTAGTCGTACAAGTTTAACAAAAGGGAGCTCAATGAAATATCTAAGTTGTTCTGGTCATGTAATCTTGCAAATTAAATACGACGAGGGTTCATGTTTTTCCAATCATTTGTTGAAAAGTCAGGAACATTGACTGATTGAGCAGCAGCTAAGATCTGATCCAGCCTACCAACCATGGTAGGCTGGGTGCAAACTTCGTTGAAAGTGAGGGGGCAAAATGTTTATATTTCTCAGGGAATTAGTGAAAACTGCCACCATGGTTGGCAGCAAGAAAAAGATTGGGATATGACATTATAAGGATGGCCTGAAAATGCATCCTAGGTAGACTCGCATTGCCTTTAATCATTATGACCTATTGGTTAAATCTTTAATTGGCACATTTTCTCTCATTTAACAAAACACAGCAGCTCTTATCAGCTAATGAACAATGCTACCTAAAATATCATGCAAAAACTGTTATTCAGTTGACTTAGAAAGTATTCCTAGTTTGCAGAATAGATACTCCATTAACACTGTTAAGAACACCAGAGCCTGAAATTATCCATAAATAAGAACATTAGGTTTCTGCAAAAGTAGAAAAATTAGGTGTCTGCAAAAGAGTGTAGTGCATCATATGTTAAAAATAGGCGATTACAAAGTCCAATATTATCAATGTTGTTGATGCAGGCAATTAACCCCAGTTCTAAATGCAACAATAAAACACCAACTGTCTATACAAAACTGCAAGTAAAATAATCAGTTAATGGCAAGTGCACACACGGTATATATATTACAGCAGTTGTTTGCTATTTGGTAGTAGTGATCTGCTTTACTGTTTTTTCTTTAAATTGATCAATATCAATGTCTAGACTTTAAAGAGTTTATCACTTTTCAGATTAAAGCATTTCTATCTACATATAACAAACTGGCAGAGCAGTGTTTTGTAGACTGTGTGCATGATTTCACCAGTAGAACAGTTACAGGAAATGAGGTAAGTATTTATTCCATAAATCCAGTCTTTTGGGTCCATCAGATCGGCTCATTTATCAACAGGCCTTAATAGGCTTGATTGCATTTGGTTTGTATTACCATGTGATAAACTGTATGCAACATGCTTGGATTTGCTTTCAGTGAGAATGGAAGATGACCTTTGATGTTGAAACCATTTGCTTCGGTTTTTCTATTTGTCACTAAGAATTGAAATGATAAAATTTTCAAGTATTAAGTATCTATCTTTTGTATTTATCTGGGTTAATCATTGTACTAGTTAGAATGCCTCAAGTTGTACTTGTCTCAAGTTAAAGGCCAAACTAAGTTTTTTACCCTTGACTGCAAGGGAAGTGTCTTCTCTAGACCATCATCCCCAATAAACAGATCCACATTTCCTTTCTTTTAACTGACTTCTAAGTTACTTGTTCTGTTAGTACTTCAGTGAATATAACGATTGCCTTTGTTTCTCCCTCTAGAATAACTGTGCTATGAACTGTACAGAGAAATTTCTCAAGATGTCTCAGAGAATTGGTATACGGTTTCAGGAAATACATGAAATCAATCAGTCAGCCCTACTACAAAAATAGTTGTGGAATGTATTACAGCCCTTGACATTGCTGACTTCTTCTCTCACAAAAATTAGAATTTTTTATCTTATTATCAAGGTTGATTAGTTTTGTGAAGTGAATGTATAATGCAAGAGCTTACAGAGTCAAAATTAACTATGTAATAGATTATAAGGTATGACCTTACACAATTCTATATCAACCTACACTACAGATATAACATCTGTGTCTCACACAAATTACTATATGAAAATACATAACAACCTCTGGATATTTAATAAATGTGGTCAAAGTTTAGCAGATTTATTGGAAAAAAGTAAAATTCTTATGCATGTTGCAAGTTTTTTTTAGAAATAAATTGAAAATTTAGAATTATACTTCCTCATTAACAATCTTTCCTTTCCTTTTATTCAAAAGTTGGGCTAACAGATGTTAACTAGCATAAATTTGCATGATGGAATAAATACTAATTAATGCTTTAATCAGCAAAAAAGTGGAAATTTTAAAATAATGCTGCAAATTACAATGCATAAGAAAACAAACAAACAAATTACAATGAAAATTAGAAATCGCTTTTGCAGAAAAAAGCTGGTATAAAATCTCAAAAACCAAACAAAGCAATGAGTTAATGCAAAAATCTGGTCTTCTTATAGTGAGTTATTGAATAAAGCAATTAGAGTGAGTTCCATAATTCTTTTTATGCAGATAAGTGATAAATGTTACAATTGTTTGACACAAATTAATAAACAACCAAAAATTTTATATTTCTCGTGGTTTTAACCTGTTATCATCATCTTTAATGTACCTGTGTTAATCAATTCTTCGTGTCCACACTTTAATGATAGTTAACCTGTGGCCAGAAAATTGCTGGTATTATTTCCAACAATTGCATTAGATACATCTACATTTGCACCTATATGCCACTCTCCTTATGTGTTAATATGAGCTAATCATGATCATTTAATCACTGTCACTGGAGCTACTGCTGCTGCTGCTACTTGAGCTACTTCCAGAACTCCAGTGATGATGATGATGACCCCCACTCAGCATACTTCCTAATGCAAAGCCACCTACTGCTCCAACTGCAGCACCTGCAGCTATTTTTCCTTTGTTTCCTTTCTTCTTTTTCACTTTGACAACTTTCTGTCCAGGTGTATGAACCACTGTTGTATGTGTTGTAACCCCTGGTTGCCTTGGGTATGAACCAGGTGGTGGCACAGGCTGCCCTGGTTGATGATATCCACCAGGTGGAGGGTATCCCCCAGGTGGAGGGTATCCTCCTGGTGGAGGGTATCCCCCATGTTGTTGTGGATAGCCTGGTGCTGCCGGAGCCCCTGGTGCTCCTGGTACTCCTGGTGGTGGATAGCCCTGTGGTGGATAACCTGTGGGTGGATAGCCCTGTGATGGGTACCCTTGTGGTGGAGCTCCTGGGTATCCAGGTGGAGGATATCCTTGAGCTGGGTAATGTTGTCCTGGTTGACCATAAGGTGGGGGCTGTTGTGGGTATGGTTGTCCTCCTTGCATCACCGGGGCTGTTGCTGTTAAGAAATAAAATCTACACTCACTTATGCATAATCCAAGCTGAGTTTGAAAATGGTAGACAGAAATTTGTTTATTTTTTATCCAAAATTAGCACCTGTTAAAGCAGTTAAATTTTTTTAAAACAACAATGTTGTTGTTTTTGCTAGCTTTTTCTAGGGGTGTACCAGATATATGGAAGGCTGGATAATCCGGGGCTGGATAATCCGGAGCAGGATCCCTGACTTTTTGAAAATCCAGGTCCTGGCAGGATTTGTTTCGAAAAATCCAGCCAGTCGCCGGATTTTCCAGAATTTCAATTGCAACAAAGAAAATTTCTAGAGAAACCAGTTATAAAAGAGTAAATCCAACTAACAAAAAAAAGCAATAGAGCAAACTTGAACGTAATTCTTAAAGTTAAAAACGTCCCAAACAGCAGTTTTTCACAAGTTAAAGTCATTCAAGGTTATGATATAAGAAAAGAAACTTGTCACCACTCCTTATAAGAAGTCTTGGTTGCTTGTTTTTGTTTCCTGCTTCTGAAAAAAGCTGCTCTGAATAAACACTAGATTCTGGAGTAGACAAATATTGTTGGGCTAGCTTGGCAATGTGGGGAAGGTAGTTTTGTGGCGCTTCCATCAAATGAAAGGACTTTTTTGCATGGTATGCAAAAATATGCATGGCATTGATTTTCAAAATGGATAGTAGAAAAAGGATAGGCTCAAAAACAATCTTGAAAATAAGCCAATACGAAAGAAGGCGGGAAAATTTCATCTCAAGCGAAAAATAAGCACAGTATTTGGTTCGACCACAAAACAAGCGCCTTGAAAATAGATTTTGCATTGAAAGCGCTTGTCATCACGAAACAGGAAGACTGGATGATGGCATATTCATAAGACTGTTCTCTTCGTTCTTCTTGCTATGAATTTACTCGCAAAGAATCTCAAAACTTTTTATTACAGAAAAATCTGGTAATGACTGGATATTCTGGCTGGATTCTGAAAATCCTGATCTGGTACTCCCCTAGCTTTTTCATTTAAAAACTAACAAGAAACTACATTATATTGTGCTAAAAAAAATTGCCTTCCTGTTGCTGGCATCCATAGACCTCAAGCTTAAGAGCACTTGCACAAATATATTTTATCTTATAAAGATTAGAAGTGAAGAGGTTGTTCTGGACTGGAACACCCAGCCAGAGTCAGCCACAATTATAATTTAAGGATCTTACATGAAAGAAAGTAGGAGAGTAGGCAACTAAGATGTAGCACCCCAGAAATTACTAAAACATATGTTGTGTTGGCACAAACACCAAAAAGAGTTTAGCAAAAAGAACTTGTTAAACATGAACTGTTTGTATTGACCATTGTCAAACCTAATCATTTCATCCATTGTATCAAGTCATTTACACCATCCATCATATCTGTATCCATAGTAATGTAATCAACAACATTTTTGTAGCATCCCCTCATTTTATGTGTATACGCCCTGTATTGTAATTTGGTCAGTGAATTAATAAAGACGCAACAGTCACCCAACTTAGTTTTGTTACTGGCTTCATGTTTTCTGCACTTTGAATCGGATCATATAAACAACAGCACATTCATATAAGAATTAGGCAACAACAGAAATAAGGAACCAAACATGATCCAATCAGCCTTCCTATAAATGGTGACCATAACATGACCTATAAATGGTGACCATACTCACAAAACCTTGCATCGCAAAGCATTGCATTGAAAGCATCATAGTTCCAGGCACGCCCCCCCCCCTCCCACATCTCGGCAGGATCAATTTTGCATTTTGTCTAAATCCGATGAGAAATTGTTGGGGGAGGGGTAATATTTTGGCAACATACTTTTTGTGGTGCAGTCCTATGATTTTCAAACTGCCTTCACATAGCCATGAGTGAGTTATGGGGGATCCTTTCAGGTAAAAATTGCGTTCCTTGTTAGTAAAAGGGCGTTTTCTGGTGCTAAAAGGGGCTTGGTCTCTTGCTGGCTCTGTGTTTTCTGCACTTTAAACAAGACATAAAAAACGACAGCGCATTCGCACAAGAACTTCGTAACAACAGAAAAGAAATATAGGAATTTATGTAACACCAAAAAGCTTTTCCTGTATGTTTTAAACCACTCAACTCACCTTGCTGAGGATATGGTTTAGTTTCACTAAAAAGAAACAAAACAGAAAATTGTCAAGACATGTGAAAATGCATACTTACAATAACAATGCGTAAATAACTGAAAGAATTGGTTTTGCCTACTTTCGAAATTGAATGCGGATGCAGATTCTTATGATAAATGTGACACTCTACGTACTTATCAGCTGCGACCTGCGAGCTCATTATAAACTAACCATACATAAAATATACATAACTTCGTCAATATATGGGTCACAAAAGGTCCGAGGTGCGAGCACAAGAAGCCCTGCGTAGCTGCATGCAAGTTTTCCAGCCTGGTAACATAGGCGCAGATAACACACACCACACTCGCAGCTCTACCGTTGTGTAAAGGCAATAACAAAGATATTCTACTCGCTGTTTTTTCTTCTCACTCGCAACTCGCCCAATAACAACTCGAACCACTGAACGCAGCTCCCCCTTGCTGGTCTAGGCCAAATTCATTAACACAAGAGTGGAAATGGTTCAGAGTTAGTTGAATATTGACAAAAAGAGGAAATAGATAGAAAATTGTAACTGAAAACCGTATAAGGTATAAAAATAAAGCTTACGAGTGCACGACTGTTGTTTGATGAGACATGGCCGAACAAATTCAACGCACTTCTTCCTATGTGTTTGCTTCCTAGGCGGATGGCACTCCTCCTCCTGTTTTGAATTCGGAAAGCGGAATATGTCATCCAAAGCAAGCCTCTTTGTCATACATAATGCATCATGTGATCCTTCTAATGACGTCATTAATATGTAAAATCTATTTCTGGTGTTTCACTCGTCAAACCAGTTTTTTAAATATATATATCGAGTCAGTGTATTTAATGGTACCATCCGCTCCTCCTCTCAGCTGACATCAATTTCCATTCGAGGAAAAGTCAAAGCAGATAACAATTTCAATTTGTTTTTCACTTTCGTTTTTCTCTATTGACTGCATTGTAAACAAGCGTATTGGAAATAGAAAGTTTTATGAAAAATCGGCGATGAACGGTTTTTAGTGATACCAATATCCAGTGTGTGATATTGGCCATTTTTGAATTAAACATTTTAGCAGTTTAGTGAGAGGGGTGAAATGCTATGGTGGAATCTTGTTGTATCCACGCTGAAACCTTTGTGATTTTTTGCCTATAAATCTAATCTATCCTCTTTAAATAGCGTTAACCCAGGTTGAAAAATACTTCAATCTTCAATCTTCAATAGTTAACTCCTAAAGGCTATACAACCAATCTGGAGTAAAAAAAATTTTTTTTTAAATTTTGGAAAAGGAAAATTAACTTAGGAGTAGGAATAATACCATTTCCACCATGTCGTATTATTTATAATTACTTTTTTTCACTTCTTTTTCCTTACGATCTTAAATGACTAATATAGAAGCAGATTCGCTAGAGCCAGCTATAAAGACCCATTTCTCGTTTTGCCCATGTGTCATATCTCATATACAACATGTCATATATAAACAGTGAACTCGACTTCAGATGGGGACACTCAAAAGAGGTTTTGTCAATGGCAATTTAATTTAAAATATCTACTGTGTTATAATAATTCAAATTTTTTTCATTTTCACTTTCCTATATTATATTATCGAAATGCTTCCGAGTTTGGCTTTCTGATACAGATAGGTTGTGGTGTCTTTCTGACATATGTATATGAAGGAATGCCCAACTTAGAACTTTGCTTTATAGGATTTGCTCGGAACTGAGCCCTAGCCATTTCTTCTTCACTCTGGTGCAGCTGCTAACTGTTTCTATTTTATATAAAATCATCAGCATAGCAAAGCAACACTTTTGGTAGCCTGTGCTCCAGACCCTTAACCTGAAGGAATATCATAGGCATCCCCCCCCCCCAAATGTATTTCATTCCGACGGCACGCAACACATTACAACGCACAGTTGAGAACAACCTAGACAAAGATATCATTAGTGGTGGAACGTCTAAAATAAAATCAATCTAATCAATCTTAACCTTTTGGATTCCGGCTATTGAGCTTAAAAAGGGTTCCAACTGCCTATAAAAGGGAACTAAAAAAGATATTTCTAGTTTAAAAGTGGAAATAAACTTGTGTGTGTAGGTTCTTTCCTTAGGCCCTGGAGTCCAAACTTTGCTTCTATAAAAGGTGTTACGTATGGCAGAATTGCATCTTGGTGTTCCACCGGGATCTTGTCTAGGAGCTTTTCTATCAGTGCCGTCAGAACAAAATTCATATTTGGGGGGGGGGGTGCTTTCCATTGTATTCCATCTCATTCGGTACACTGTTATAAAGGAAAGCTACTACTGTTTGACAATTAATGGGGGGCACCAGCTTTGTCCTGTCTCTTCTTTCTTTCCAGTCTTGACAATATCCATCCGATTATGTTTAGGCATATCTATGTGTTCCTTTACCTTTAGCTAGATAACATTGGCTCTGTTAACTTACAGTTTCTGCAAAGCACTGTAAAAGATGAATGTAAACGAATGTAGGCATAAAGCTAGATCAACATTAAAAGGCTTATTTCCTATTGGATCCGATTTAGCTTTCAGAATTGTAGAGCAATATCACTCAAATGCTTGAATATTCTATTTGTTTCGATTTAAGAATGGAATTTGGTTACATTTTTGTCGCGCTATAACCCTGGGATTTATAGACAAAGTCTAAGTCCACATCTAGTAAGAAAATATGCTATCGTAAATAGGTTTAGTGAAACTGCCTGGTTTAGTGCATACACAAAACTGTTTCACAAACGTGAAAACTAATGCTAAACGTCAAAGAACAAAGGTAAAAGACCAGTTGTATCCATCAAGAAGACTCAGAAAGCGTAAAATGTCAGAGTAGAAAGTCAGCTGAAAATGATGAAATTTCCCAAAGAATTGCACAAGGAGACCTGCAAACTTCATATCTCGTGGGTGGATGAGGTTTGGATATATTATAAACTTTCCGCTGATATATGGGCATATATTCCATGCTTGAGGTTTGACAATTTCCCAAGAAATCACTCGAAACTTAAACAAAGGTAATTAAAATTCAAATTGCAATCTATTCGGTAATATTCATTTTAAAAACACGGTATTACGGTAATATCAAAATATTCTTGCGGAGTTACGGTACAAGGGAAATTTTCTTGCTGAATCACGGTATTTGATACCACCAAAGGCCCCCCTAGTTTGGATGCCTGCAAAACCCCTAATATTGTTACACACTGGATACAGCTAGGCTGTAAAGACAAAATAGAAGCAATATTAATATCTTCTTTAAATTGGTGACGGGCTTCCATCGTTACCCCCATTTTTTTCTCCGCTAACACAAAATGTATCTGCAAATAGATAATCACATTTCAATATTTGCCATATTACGTGTCTCACTTTTACCAAGATGTTAAAAACCCAGGTTGTGCGAAAACTGTATCAGCGTCATTTTACGGATATCTGGTCGTTTTTCTATCTAGCTGTTTCAACAGCTATCTGAATAAAAGTAATAATATTTGCAGACAATCTTTTGATGGTACAAAACTTAAAAATCGCAGAATTGATGCAGAAACCTTAACATGTTTGGTAGTACGGGGAGTTATCGGTATCAGTTTTTGAAATATGTGCGGAACTATGGGTACCGTTTGAAGAAACATGCAGAATTATGGGTACCATTTTGGGAAACATTGGGAAAGTATTAATAGGGAGCGTTGACATTAACAGAATGAATGTGCAGCTAGAAATCATGTGTATCAAATATGTATAATATTCAGATTTTGGGGCAAAGGAAATGCAAAATTCGTTTGATGATTTTGTTGTGCTTTAAAATGTACGTTAATTGCTTTCCAGAATTATGGGTATAGTGTTCATCGTGTTTGCGGAATTATGGGTCACATTTTTCAGAAATTTCTCTCAATTTTTTTTTTCTTTCTAATTCTTCCCAGCGGTTTCAAATTGGACGCCTCAATTTCAGCTCCCAATCAATCATAATTTCTAATCTCCTCGTTGCGATTGCCGATCGAAAATATTGTGAACTGTAAAAACTTCCAATTAACGTTCCTGCATGGGTTATAAAAATTGAAATGAAAAATACCTCTTCTGAAAAAGAATTTATGACATTCTTGCATACTCTTCAGTTCCATTTATTGGGCTGACATCAACATATTCGAGTTTTTTAATTTCTATGATTGCGCTCCAGATAATTTAATTATGAAGATAGAAATAACGTACAGAAAGTGTTTCATTCTATGGACTGGGATTTGATACTCTTTTCTGCCAACGAATCTCGTTTTAGGTTCTATTTTGTTCTATTTCAAACCCAGCCTCCTTTTCAAATTTTACCGCCATATTTTATGCTGGGCAGAAAGGAAGAATGTAGTTTGTAGAGCAAGCTTCAACGAAATCAAAAACACCGTGTCAGAAATGAATCATCAGCCAGCATCAAAATTTGTTGTTCTACCAAAGAACTCAGTTGGACTATATGCCGAAAGTGTTGGGCATGCAAATCTGCCGGAAAATATCCTTGCTAGCCTTTCAGAAGATGTGACATTCAGACTCAGGGAAACGATAAATGTAAGCCTTAGATTGATTTTATTTTAGACGTTCCACCACTAATGATATCTTTGTCTAGGTAGTTCTCAACTGTGCATTGTAATGTGTTGCGTGCCGTCGGAATGAAATACATTTGGGGGGGGGGGGGTGCCTATGATATTCCTTCTCATTCAGTACACAGTCATAAAGGAAATATATTGCAGTTTGTTCTTTTGTTGAAAGAGTGATTCAAAAGTAACAGGTTGTTAAATGCATCAGATTATTATATATAATTATTTCTATTATAGCCTGGCTCTAATCCGGGTTGGAAAGTTTGTTTTATGCACAAGGCATAAAATACTTATGTCAAAAATTTGCCCACATGAAAGTGTAAAAATTGCAACCATATTGGTAACGTAAAATTGTCACCAAAACTGAAAACCGCGCTTTGAAAGTTTTTTTTTGCACATCACACCCAGTTTTGCACATCTGTGCGCCCAGCTTTTCCTGTGCACATGGAAGAAATTCTTTGTGCAGTACAAATTTTTTAACCCAGGCACTAATCACCAAAATCAAGTGATAAGAACACGTCAAGTCATAAAACCAAAAACTTTCTTCAGAAAGAATTCAGCAAAATTTATTGTCAGATATCTATTTTTGTTTTCAAAAAGAAACTTAGAGGTCAAGGAGGGGATAACAGCTATCTCTCTTTGCCATTGCACAAATGAACCACCCTATACACATGCTTTCAAATATGCTTTCTAGAAATCTGGTAATTATTGACTTGTCTGTATGTCCCTTGTTCTACCAAGAGCAGATTTTGGAAGACACAGTCTATTTGAAGAAAAGAGGGCCTAATTTAAGAGAACTTTATCATGTTTCTATGTTGTATTTATGTCCTCCACAATGAAAAATTTCACAATTTCAGTTTCTCTTTGTTTCCATTTTCAGTTAACTAGCTGTCAGCAAACATTGGGTTTCAATAGTATTTCATACACATTTAGTTACTTAATATAGACTTGCCAATTTGCAACAATAAGCCAGAAAAAACAATATTTGCAATAGCGATTCTACTTGCATTTGAATTTCAGGCCCTAAAGTTGCTAACCTCACACATAGGCTGCATCTGAAATATGAGGCTTAGAAAATACAAGAAATGAAATCAGGGTAAATATATGGCTTGTAACTGGGTTTTCAGGCTAATATAAATTTTTTCCTTTTGGCATTTTTGATTATCTTTCTCTTCTTTTATAGAATGCATTAAAATTCATGAGGCATAGCAAGCGAAGATACTTAGCAACAGATGATTTTAATAAAGCTCTCAAATGGAGTAACAGCCCGGTAATGATTATTACATATTGCTATTTTGATAGTACTTTCATTTTTTTATAATTTGACCAATATTTTGTTTCCTTTTGCTATAGATGATAATTTGGATTTTATAATACCAAAATTCATGTCTCTTTAGAATTCTCTTTAAGAATCATGGGACTCTCTAGCTTTTATTTTGTGACACAGAGAATAGAGTACCGAAGTGATGACATCATACAAATCTATTTTTAGAGTTTCTGAATTTTGATCCCAGAACCTAAAAGAGCATCATGAAATACCTCTAAAAATGCAAAATCAGTTAAAGGCATCATGAATTGGCTTAGATATGGCCACATGAGCACAGGCTCTTGCCCCATCAATTCTCTGTCATTCGGTCTTGGTTCAGAACTTTATGAACCAGGCCAGAATAACAGTAATCCGTTAGCAAACTTGAAATCTTTCATTGGCCATATCTCACCCAGTTTGAAACATATCTAACTAATTTTGCACATTGAGAGGTATTTTATGCTGTTCTTGCAGATTGTGTGGCCAAATTTAAGAAATTCTAAAAGTAAATTTTTGGTGACGTCATACTATAGTACTCTATTGTAAAATTGAGCAGGTCCAATGTTGACAAACATGAGGAAGCCCTTTAGATAATGAAGCTTTTGATTTCGTTTGTAATTGGTCTTAAACAAAGCTTCCTATTGACTGGTTTTGTATTGTGTGCAAGCATTGTTACAGTTTTTGTAGCCACTTCAAATATTGTTGAACCAATTTTGCCAAGGTTGCAGTTGTATCTGGGGATTGTTCATCTGTTTGCAGTGCAATAATTCTGCGATAGAATAGGCTGTTATGTTATGTTGTTTCATCATTATTTGGCACAGCATGATAACAAAGGCATCAAGAAATCTGAGAATTTCAGCTTTCTGAGATAATAGTAACTTTTGTTTTAGCGAAAGATGTTAAATATCACAGTCTTTATAAACATATAGTGTTTTGATTGTATGAATAACCCAAAAACTTGTGTTAAATATGTTCAATAAGTTAGGCTTTCAATGAGAAGTTCAAAAAAATAAATTGAAAATATTTGCAGATTTATGTACCATGCAATTATGAACCACAATATGCGCTATGTTTCTGTTGAGCTATTCAAGTTCCCATTATTTGCAAAACCTTTTTCTGTGTCCATTCTTATACCAGAAAGCATGTATCATTTTTATGCAAGAAAGCATCAAAGTCTTTTGCTTTTTAGCATTTTTGATGAATAAAACAATTGATATTTAAGAAACTGTCATAAGCAAGATACAACATACAGTATTCTAGAAGGAAATCTCCAAATCTTGCAAGGAAAGAAAGTAGTGTTTACTAGATTGTGAATGCTTTTCCTTGTTTCAGACTGTCTATGGACAAGGTGGTGTGGATGTACCAAGCTTTAGGTCATTCAACTTCAAAGATTCAACAATCTCTTTCACTGAAGATAAGGACACAAATCTTAGAGAAACTGCTTTTGATTCAACTCTTCCTGCTGATCCTGGTGAAGTTTCTATTAAAGGTATGCTAAAATGATACTTTTGTGAATCTGCCAAGCAGTATATTTAAAAATTTTTTGACTAGAAATAAGATATTCTCTGCATTCAAATTTCTTTCTCTCCTTAAAGAGATCAAAATGCTTTTGTGTAATATTAATTTTTCCAACCACCAACTGTTCAAAAATGGAAAGAAATGTTGGGTTGCATTTAAAAAAAACAGAGATCCCATCCTTAGTCAATATATCAGACACAGTCTGTCTGTACCACTTTTTTGTTTAGCATGAATGAAATTATTGTATTGATGCCATGCAATGTTACTGGATACATCCAAGTTTCAGTAGACTGTTTGAAGAAGAAAATAAACTGACATTTCCTCCTGCAAAGGAGGATTTGACACCAAATTTTGCATATAGTAATTCTCATGGTTTTTACCATTGGGTATAGAACCTCCATCTAGTAATGGTTTGTACCTTGCCCTGTTTCCATTTCATACCTTTCCGATTGATGAGTACCAGCCGTGTTACTCTTCATTTGACTGTCACTTTCTTGCTGTATGGTTGGCTGTAACTTCAGGTCATAAACTTGTTTAAACCTTTACAGCATTAATACCCTAATTTATCTATTAGGAAGGGAATTAATCCAAAGATTCTTTGAAAATAATTGCCAGAAATTTGGCAATCTACCATTTTTCCTTGAATACATTAACCTGTTTGTTTTGATAATTGTTTCTATTTCTTGTAGCACAATGGTTGGTTTTTGAAGGTCATAATTGTTCTGGAGGCAAGATTTTGTTTATCAAATTTGCTATTTTCTCTTATTTTTTTGGACTGCTGATATCATAAATGCATTAAACTCATGCTAGGCGAATAAGTTAGTTAAATCTGTTTGTTGTTTCCTTTGTGTTTATCATAAAGCAATATGTTTATTGTTTTACCCTATTTATGTTCATAATTCTTATTGTTAATTCCTGTCATTATTTTATTTAAGGAAAACAAAGCAAAGAGGAAATCCCAAATAGAGAAGAACTTGAAGAGGTAAATTTTATTTAAATTTATTTTTGTATAAGTCTTAAAAATGCTAAAAAAATGTCCGCTCTCTCACTCACTTATCCAGCAATAATTTATTTACATAAGCCTGGGCATTTGTTAGTTCTTACAACATAAACCATTTCCACTTGAACTATTCTACAAAAGGTATGGAATTGGGCAGGGCAGAAGATGATGATGTTATAAAGTACTTAATGCTAATATTGTTTTTGTTTGAAGCTGCAAGATTAAAAGCAGTATTTTGTATATGATTGAACTTTTTTCTTGCTTACAGCCATTTGCATCTTATTTGGAGCAGATAATTTTGTCTGTGTTTGGCACAAACCTGAATGCACGAAAGGTACCTTTACTTTGAACAGTTTTTTCTGTTGTAAGTTCTATTTAAGCTGCAGTCCAGACTGTGTACTCTTTCCATTTTTAAGCCAACAGAGGAAGTGAACTAACAAAACTAATCCCAATATGATGATCTGTAAATTTGTCATGTTTTGGTTCAGACCAGAGATTTAGATCACAAATCTTTTGAAATGCTATCTATTGACATATTTTTTGTTCACAGATCATAGTGTGATGCTTCATCAGATTCTGTTTTACCATTTATTAAGTCCCAACAGAGAATCAAAACTAGTTTAAAATTGTTTCTCATCAAGTTAATATATGATACACCCACAAATGTGTGTCTATCTTCATGCTTTTTAAATGTTTGTTATGAATGTATTGTTTCTTAAAGGTTGCGCTTGATAATATTCGTACAAGTGGCAAATTGCAGAGCATACTGCCATACATGGTAACGTTTCTCGCAAGCCAGGTATGCAAAAATATTAAGTTTTCAAAAGTCTTTTCGGATTTTGGTAAGAAATTTGGAAAGCTGTCTGAGAGCTGATAGTATCAATTTAATCAATTTTTTTGGGAATCAGTTTTTTGATCAAAGATCATAACAGGATTTTAAATTCAACAAAATGTTTCTAAAGGCCCTTTAAGATTTATCTGTTATAAGTCAAATTTTCATTTTGTTCTTGATGTTTTCCCAAAAAGATTTGATTAGTACGGACGTTTTACTTCGCCATGTTTCTCCGGTTGTCGTAACTACTGCAATACTCAAATTTGATCTTATTACGAACATTGTCATAGGAGAGATGTCTGGAAGCGAATAATGTGCTATTGCTTTAGCTCTTCAATAACTATTTTCCTGAAAAACCCTGACCTCCGAAAGTGCACATGTTTGGAAAGTGCTCGGAAAAGAACAAAGACTTTTGCAATGTGATTATCGTGTATTTCAATTGTTCTGTAAAAGCAATTGATGTCATCAAATGCATCTTATGTGTCAATGACGTGTGTTAGATCAGCCCAACATGAAGTGATGTTGTGTGCACACCTTCGTTATCACTGAGTAATTTATTTATAAAGGTAAAGTCGTGTAGTGGAAGTGAAGGCTTGAAGACGATCGTAACAGGAGTTCTGTTGATTGTTCATTCTTTGGTTGAGAACGCTCTTCTCTTTTTGGTGCCTTATGTAAGTTGTGCACTTTATTTCAACCTTCCTAGTTGAGTACGTGTGATAGGAACGGCTTCTTTTTTATCGAAATTTGTTTTTACTATATGTTTTATACAAATGATATCATACAAACAATTAGCAGATGAAAATGTTTGAAAATGATAGATTAAATAACATTAGTAACTCCTTTGAACAAAGCTCGCTGGCCTCAGCCCGATTGTAGTTAATTCACCCCATCTTATCATACATTGGATCAACCTTTAATTTATCTTCACTTATATTTTCAAAATCCAGGTTCTTCAGCTCGTCAAACTGTTGCTGTTTATTATAACCGATGAAAATCTGCCAGTTGAATTTTGGGACAGCAAGCTGACTGCTGCACGAATCTTGACTCAACTTTGCAGGTATTACTGCAAAATTTAGAAAGCCCTTATAATAGTGTTAGATATAAGATCAGAAAAGACACTCTCCTCACTTGAAATTATAATTATTGGTAAAGCTTGGTGGAAGCTATCAGTGGAAACTTTTCCTATCGGCAAACTATGTTTCATTTGTTGGAAATCATGTTTCAGCTTCTGGAAGGGCTTAGAGATAATGGTTTAGATGTTTGAAGCTCCTTTCCATCCATATTTAAGTCTTTGGAACCTCTTTTAGCTACAATCCATGTTTCAGTCTTTTGAATCCTCTCACGACTACAAACAAGGTTTCATTTGTCGTAAACCCTGCCAGCTTTGAACCATGTTCCAGTCATTGGAATCCCCTCACGGCTACAAACAAAGTTTCAGTTGTCGTAAACACTGCCAGCTTTGAACCATGTTTCAGTCATTGGAATCCCTGCAGGCAACAGACCATGTTTCTGTCGTTGGACTCTGCTTCGTTGCATCTGACATTGTGAACGGACACCGTGTTTTGTCTTTCATTTTAATTGAGCTTGACGTATACACGAATTGGAGTAAAAAATTCGTGTTCCTTATTTTGAGCTCCGTTCATTTTTTCACAGACAAAAGAAAGGCCAATTTTCGTTTGCCTTTTGGAAACATCTTCTGTAAAATATAAAGTTCTTCAAAACAAGAAATGGATTTTAATATTGTAATTTACAGATCGCAGCGGGATGACTTAAGCCTTTGCCTCAGGGGAACCGTCTTTGCCTTTGAAATTTGTAATTTGATTGGGGAATTGGTCTTTTCGGTATAACAATAAATGAAACGTTTAATCAAAGCGGTATTTTATTTTCTATTCGCTAGCTTATGTAGAGAGTTTTGAAATCATTCGAAAGCCGTCCCTGATTTGTTAGGATTGCCTCAAATTAACAGAACTGTAAGTTTTTAAAAATGTTTTCTCCAGGCGTCACATGTCAACAATGAACTACTTACCGCACCACCTTCTAAAGGCCTACCAAGAAACTGTCGCTGACGAGACAAAGCCGCTAGCTTCTATTTACGGAGCTGCGTTTGGAATCTCTTGCCTTGGTGCCGAGGTTTGTACAATTTTCATCAATACACTGTGTTGCTAGCTAACATTTTACTTCGCACAGGAGTCTTAAGTATTCATAGGAAATAAGACTTCTCTCTGAAAAATGTAAATTTTAGATAACATATAGGTAAGCCAGCAACTTGGATCGACGCGATTTCCCAAAGACTTCACATCCATTCGTCGAAATGTTAACATAAATTGTTTTTTTTAAAACATTTGCATTTTCAAAACGTTTTGTAGTATGAGCGTTTCATATCTATGTGTATAAATCAATTATTTGACTTCTTCTCAAGCGAGTATTGGAAACAAATATTCTCGGGTGTCAGATTTTGACATCTTAAATGAATACATTCAGACTATGTTTGCTTTCCAGTGCCCTTTCTTTGAAAAAAGAATCTTTTGTTTTTATGAGCTCTGTCCCTTGTAGAATGGAGTCTACATATTATCATATTTAGATAAAAAGTATTTTGAATGTTTACCACAAGTAACAAGGCATTGGGAATCTATGCTAATTACAGGCCATCTGTTCCGCCTCATGATGCGATGAAGCCACATAATTCAACCTTGTCGAATTACAATAATATGGTGACTTTTTAAAGTCTAGCTTCGAGTTAATCCTTCAATTTTCCGCAATGAAGTTATTTGTAAATCAATAAACTGCAAATAATTTTTGTGTAGGGGAAATTTTACGTGAACGACATTCAATAACTTGTCTCGATGCTGAGTTCAAAGCTAGAATTAATTTCTTTCATGTAGCTTTTAAGCAATCGTCAGAAGATAGGGCTAATTTACTATGACTGAATTTGTTGTCCTGCAGCCAGCTCATCAGATAGTGTACCCTATATTACTGAAAAGGATTGAAAGCATCAAAGAATCTATCAGCTACTCAAAGGACTTGAATCTGGTAAAAGAGTCACTCGTTACTTACGCACTCTTTCAGGTAATCATCTGTGCTTTTAAGTTTAATTATCTATAATCCGGCAAAAGATCTTCAAAGGCTTGCTGTAGCCTGTACTTTTAGCGACTATTAGTAGCTTATGAAGCATGGTCAAAGCTGGCTCTTAGGTACATCCTAATATCTCTATCTTGCACTGCTCTTTTATGCTGAAGAAACATTCACATTGTTACTATTCCGTTCGACTGGACCGAAGAGCTCTTTTAGTTCTAGTTTGTGTTTCACTGTAAATTTTAAATCACTGAGTATTTTGACATATTATTATCGAGTACCGAAACATTCTAAAGAGCTCAGTTTTTGTATTTTCATATGTAGATTATCTGTTCAATTTTGGTTTATATTTTCTTTCGTAGAGGATATCTTTATTTTTACTTCGAACTGCTATTCTGTCTCCTGCAAATTCTACTGTCAACAAAACCGGTCGATCTTCTGGCAGTAATACGGTAGTATCAACAGGACTTTTATCATCGCACAAATACTTAAGCATTTATAATGAAGTCTTTGATTACTTTACGGAAGGCTTGATAGCTCACACCCAGTGTCTAAATGCGCCAGGCACCAATCCTAGAAGCATTTTTAACCCTTTCAAAGCAGCAAATACCAAACAAACTAATCTCAAACAAGGCAACAGTCCTGGATTACTGAATCAAGACAGACTGAAATCAGAACTAGCTGCCAATATAGGTGGCCTGAAAACTGGACGCGTTGCAAAACCTGCCTTCATAAAAGAAGTATCGACAAGTTCCCATATAAAGATGTCTTTACAGACAAGCATTGGCGTGGTTGGTAGTGACTTCAGGTGGCGAAAGCGTAAATTTTCCAAAGATGTGAACGTATTTGGTGCAGAAGATAACAATGACAAGTCTGATGGACCAACGCAAATTAAAAGGCCAAAACCATCAATTTCTAAGACTAAAACTTCAAGTGAAGTGAGGCGAAAGAATGGTGGAGAGGCTGAAATCGAACTAAGTCGGCTAAGCAAGAAGACCCGGCTGCGTTTGATTGACTTGGCAAAGATACCAGCGACTGTAGCAATATTGATCTAGTGCTTTTTAATCGAGCAAAAGCAATATGGTTCTTTCTTTGTATAAAGCAATAATTATGTTAAATTTAGTTTAAACAGAAAGTTGTCTCTGTACCTTAGATATTTGGCTCCGGTATTGAACCTTAAATATACGGCTCCGGTATTGTTTTGGATGCGGTATTGCTTCTCGAATATTCATGCTAAATGTACCCGATAGGAGGGAAATCGGAAACGGTGGAATCGGTGGTTGGGCATTTATCCTGAAGGCTGGGCATTAGTCCCTCTCCTGATCTTGCAAACATTAACCACATTTCTGCCTCTTTGCTAAGCCTCAAGTTTTCCTGCAAGCCTCTTGTCTGGAGCCCTTGTTAATTATTGCTTATTGTTATTGCTTATTGATGATTATTGATTAGTGTTAGTGTACTCATGAATCCGGTCCTGAGGGCGGCAAGGGAGAGTGCTTCTTTAACACCGACTCTAAGTTGGTTCCAAAGCTTTGGTCCGCGAAAAGAATAAACTCCTTTGTCCATTATTAGTTTTCTACAATGGTAGCGAAATGACAGTTAAAATGGCATGTAGCTTAAATATTGATTATGGCATAAGTTTTGCGGTTTAAAGAAAATTGCGACCAAAAATTCAAACTTTTATCTTCCTTACCACCGTTGTTTTGTCTTGCCAATTTTGCCCGTCGATTAAACAAATTCCAACACGAGGAAAGTTTTATCAAAGAAGTTAACAATTTTCCCATACATTCCGAGTCTGTATTAGTTTATACCATTTGTGCAGCTGCCATTTGCCTTTATTCGATCTAGTGTTATCAACAATTTTGTGCTTGAAAAGCTAGAATTAGATGGAAAGTGTGCTATCAGTCCACGTGGCCAAACCAAGTATAGCAGAATTTTCAAAACCAGCAGATGATCGCAGTCAAAAACTCAATTTCCTTTTTGATGTTTAAGTTTCCAAAGAGCATTATTTTTCACCTCAGATAGTACAGTATCTTTTTCGCCATGATTTATTTTATGCAACAGATTTTTTTATGTTTTTTATGTGAAGCTTTCTTATGTTTTAAGGCTTGATTGACAATTTTCACTGTTTTTATTTTCAGCTCTGAAGCGTTTAGTATTTTTCCAGTGTTTGGTTTCCTCCTCCTCACAGTTATTTGCAGCACTCGTAACACCTTTTCCACATATTCCTTTGCAAGTAATCTTCCTATGTCGACAGCATAGAGCAAATAGCATTTGGAGTTTTCAGATTTATCTAGGAGGAAGAATCAAGGATAGAATTTAGAGAATTTAAAGTTTTAAGAGTTTGGATAATGATTTGCAGTGTGAAATGAGCATCTCTTTAGTGCCCACAATAAATATATTCCAGAATCGAGCCAGAGAGAAACTGTGGACCTCCTTTGAACCAAAGCATTTGAATTACGACCAGTACGATTTAACAATGTATTGCAGTTACGAGAATTTTCACAGTCTAGGCCTATTTTTCGAGTTCAATTCCAGACCTATTGAAAATGCAAACTAAATGGCAATACAGAAAAGACCAATTAACTAACAGGCAAAATTGCACGAGCAAGATTTGCAAGTATGCATGTGAGTGTAGGGACGATATCATTATGGTGCCAATGGTATGTTTATTAATATACACCTGTTATTTTTCCGCATATCTTTAGAACGTGAGCCTCAGGAATTCAGAAGTGTTCTTTTTTCTCAACAATACTTGTATTAAGAAATGGCATTTTAGTTGGATTCGATGAATTAAACACAAGACAAATTTTCACAAAGCAGAAAAAATCGTTCTCTCTCCATTTGAAACATCAAATTGGTATGAATGTCGTTTCCCTTTTGCTTCGCATTATTTTTTTCCTAAGAGCATTTATCAGTTACCTAAAGTACCTAACGCACGCTTCATGAAATACTTCATCTCAATGTAATGTTGAGAATTTTGAAATGTTTTAAAACACAGGGTCTACCTAATGCGTCACCAGGCTTTTTCTCGCTGTTTTCCCATCAACTTTGTTATCAACATAACCTACAGCAAATCCTGTCTGCAAATCTATCCTGTTTCGTAGGCTTCTGTAGCTAGACTGAACCAGATGCTTATTTAAAATGTGCTTCATATCGTGTTGATGATATCAAGAAGCATGAAGTTTCATGATATTTTCTACTTGCTGGTTTTTGTGAAAAAATGTGCCTATCATTGTTTCTCCTCTCGAGAAACATACCACCTTCCAGTCTGTGTACTGGCAAGTGGGACGAAAGTTGATCGCCTTTATATGAACATTTCATACCATATTCCAGCTTCATCCCACCTTCCAGCGTTTATATGGAAAAAATTCGACCCACCTCAGTGAGATCCCACCTCTCGTGCAGTATTTTCCAAATAAATGCAAGACGAAATCTATAGAACAACATGATCTCACCTCTCAGCTCACAGGCTAGGAGGTGGGATGATTTTAAACATGCCCTGATAAGGATGTATAAACGCAAATGCTAAAGATTTATGCATTAGAGGATTTAAGATAAACCCAGTTGTGGATCGAAATAGGCCAGTTGGAAAGCGAGCACATGACTGTAAAGATTAGAGGGCCTAATTGAAAGGTAAATGCAATATAATAGAAGCCGTATACATTTACGAACTTTTCTCATCAAACTGCCATATGCTTTGAGGGAACCGAATATGATAAGACACACTATTAACACCTGAATTTTGTAGTCAGTGATGTTATTTCGTCTCTGGAAGTATTTTTGCAGTTTGAATGGCTAATTCTTAGGGTTGTCTATCGATTTAATATGTTTAGTTTCAATTGATTTGTTAGCAGATGTCCTTCATCTGTAGAAAGAAAGAATTCAACTTGATATTAATATAATGCCATTAATGTTAAATGGTGAATTTTTAAAATCTAGAAACGATCATTGTTTTGTTTAGGCATCATCATCATCTTGCAAGGTAACATGCAACAGATTTGTAGTTGAAACATTTACAAAGATTTAATGGTTTTTAAGTACCTTTGAAAACTTTGAAAATCTATAGAAAATCCTTAGAAATCTCCAGGAATTCAACAGGAAATCCCGAAATCTCTTCCATAGCAGTAAAGACATTTGATGATAATTTCGATTTGAATCTGGCAATATAAGAGACTCACTAAGGTGAGAACTGAAAAGCCTTGCACGACCTACCCTTTACTCAAATGCAAATATAGCCACTGATAAAACAGTTATGATCCCGAGTACTACCACAAAGTTATCTTGTAGGTCTTTTTCTAGTTTTGAGTTAATTTTTCTCGTAGTTTAATTTGACTTAAAAATCATGGTTTTGAGACTTTCTCTTCTTCTGGTATTTGTCGAAATATCATAGGATCATTCTAAAATGACATGATATGTATTTACGTGAATGAAGTCTGCAAAATTTCAGTTTTAAACTCCGTCGTACGACAAGTGACATTTTTTTATCGTCTCCCCACCTCCCTCCCTTCATTCAATGTATTTTACCACGGTGGAAAGACAAGCGTGAACATGTCAAACTGTTGTCAATCGATTCTGGGAAAGTAGCTTCTTGCCTGTTTGCTGTCGAATTATGGCACATGTTTGTTCTGTTAACAAGTAAGCCGAAGATTTTTTTCTTGACGGTAAAAACTCTCTTTTGATATTGATTGCGGTATTTCCCCTATTGCCCCATTAATCATTCACCCATTTGCAGATAATTAGTGGTTGAAGGACCAAAGGCTACACCTGCCTAAGGTTTTTTATTATCCAAAACCATGCAGATTCCCATGCGATTTTGACATTTTTTGACGTTATTCACGTTTTCATATTTCTTCCTATTTTTAAAGCCTCTTCTTTTTAGTCCCTGTCTTGCCAGCAAAGGCTGATTAGCAAACAAGCTGTAAACCAAAGTGCAAGGCATCTGCTTTCTAAGTGCACGGCATCTGCTCTTAGCTTGAGTGCGTGAAAACTGCCGAACAAGAAAAATGGAAAAACATTTGCTGTTTGGATCTATTGAAGCCCTCTATGTCACATCTTTTGTTAGATTTCAGAGAGCTCTGTTAATGACAAACTTTGACAAAAACTCGGAACACTCTGTACGCTGCTTGAACTTGTTTTGATATTTTGAAATTTTCTTGAGGTGTTTACCATCTCCATAATTATTTGGCAATAACCAAGGAAAAACTGAATTGAGGGTGCCATTGTGATACTTGCTATAACATGAAGTAGAGCACCCAGACCATCCTCTGGACTCTAAATTTGAAAATCTTTGCAAAGAAGTAAAGAGCAGGCAAATTGTGAAGGGCAAACGTAACCGATAGCTATAATAAGAGATCCTAGCAGCCGTAGCATTCTAAGGGCAACGTCAACGAAGCATTTTTGATCAAGCACAATTTAATGAAATTTTTGTCTGTTTTATAATGGCAAATTGCCGGGAAGTATCCCTGTCAGGATGTCTGCTTTCTTTCAAGACAATATTTGCTTGAATTTAGGTTCTAAAGAAAGAAATGTGAAAATAATATGGTTGGTTGTATGGAAATGAAAGTTTTGACAGATGTTGAGAAAACAGCATTTGCTTGGGTGTTGAATTTGGCCATAAAAATGGATTGAGATCAATGTTTGTTTTAGATTTGGGGGTATTGGGGACAGGTAAAGCGTTTTCTTGGGCCACCCCCATTGACTTAAAGCCAAAAAGCACAACTAAATGCACTCTGTTTTTGAAAACTCAGTTGAATCCATAATCGATGAATGGCTGCATCAAGGGTCACCCCTAAACCTATTCATATGTTCTTTGGTCAACAGTACGCTAATATGAAAAGTCGGGGGGGGGGGAGGGCACCGTTCGCACATGGCTCTTTCATGAGGACCAGCTGCGAAGAATAACTACAGGGAAATATGATAAAATAGATGACAATCTTAGGACAAAAAGACTTACGTTTACTTTGAATTGTTTTGCATTGTACAATTTGGTATTGTATTGAATTGTGTATTGTACTGTATTGTACTGTATTGTACTGTATTGTACTGTATTGTACTGTATTGTACTGTATTGTACTGTATTGTACTGTATTGTACTGTACTGTATTGTACTGTATTGTACTGTATTGTACTGTATTGTACTGTATTGTACTGTATTGTACTGTATTGTACTGTATTGTACTGTATTGTACTGTATTGTACTGTATTGTACTGTATTGTACTGTATTGTACTGTATTGTACTGTATTGTACCGATAGTCGATTGCAATGTTAAGTATATAGTTTCGTACTTACATTGTATCAATTCGATAAATATTGATATTTTATTGTAGTTTAGTTTATTCATTTGCTTTATTTAGATAATAATAATAATTCTATATTGACAATTTAAAATATGAAACTGAAACTAAAACGGTAGTTATTTAGAAAGAAGATGCTTTTAAACGTATTATACATTAAACTGTGACGAAAAAGAGGAGGCAAATGTCTAGAAATATATACCATGCGCGACTTTAGTCGAGAATTAATTGCAGTTTCCATTAGAAATTTGCAAAACTTTTAGCCGCCCACTGTCAATTTATGGAGCTTAAGGCTGGGACCTAAGAAACAAAGAGCATGATTTTGGTAGATAGAACAGAGATAAAAACATTGTGAACAGAGATCTAATGATAAAAAGTTGATTATCAGAATATCGTTATGAGTTAGGGTAAAATTTGAAGAGTAAAGCAAATTTAAATTGTTGGATCAGTTGGAAAATGTAGAAGGATAAGAAAACATTGACCCGATAACAGAAGGGTTGAAATTACGTTGAGCGAAAGAAGATCAACAAGAATTAGAAAATAGTGGTTGGTTGAGCAATCCAGTGAAAGCTGCTGGAAAAATCTGTATAAAAAATGAGATGGAATAGTAAGAAAATAAAAATATATGCAGTTTTAGCTCAGCCTGGTCAGAAACGCTGATGAAGTTTTCCAAGAGGGAAATAAACGCCGATGAAGTTGTGAATTTGGGATAATAATGGCAACTATTCTAAAAGCTTACTTTAGTATAAGATATATTTGCAAATTTTCCAAGCAATCTTTGGTTTTTTTTGGCGTGATGGGGGCATGATCCCTACCGCTCTCTTAGCATGGACTTGGCATGATGCGTGCTTCAAACAAAGATAAAGCCCTCAAAGCATTAGTGTCGTGCTTAATTTTTTGGACGTACACATTTGAAGTGACTCCTAGTACTAGATAGTATTAATCGTCTGAACTTGACACTGGGCAGTAATGATTAGTTAGATCCTACACTGTTGAAATGCAACCTTAACGGCCAGATTTTTCTCGATATTGGCGAACAGCAAAAAAGGCAGTCCATTTCAGTGGCATAGAAAAAGACACACCCCTTTTCCCCTCGTCTCAGTGCTTTGTACCAGGTTACTTTTCCTTCGGAAAAATGATCTACCCCTACCTAGCGCTTTTAAATCCATTTTTAGAAGAAATGTGTTGAACATGTTTTGATGAAAGCGGGGGGGGGGAATTACCCCCTCATACCCTATTCCCGCCGCCACTGGTACATTTTCTTCATTTAAAACTGCTACAAAAAACTGAAGCTGTTAACAGCCGAAGCTCTCTATTGCATATTTGAGTTTGCATGACGTCATCAAAATGGCGGTTCTGAGGTTCTCAAGCACGTGAAATTTAAAGGCTGATAGTCGTAATTTAGATTGCTTTACCTCGATTTTGAATTTTTTTGAGGTTCGTGTTATTCAGCAACTAAAGAATATCATTTGAGCTGATATATTTGCACGCCTGTTCAAAAACCGAGCGTGAGTTGATACCTTTTGCACTCAATCATCACATTTACGGACGGTGTTGCAGTTATCAGAATGTCTGTTTTAGTCGTTTCAAGGAAATGTTGCATCCAGCTTTCTCAGATCGGAAAGTTATGTGAATGGGTGCAAGTATTTCTGGCAAGCCATATTCCGAAATTTCAAAGCGAATAGTTCAATAGAGAGACAAAAATTATATCGGGACGTTTTCGATGTAGCTTTATACATGGAAGTTAATAAATGCGTTAAAACGATAGATTCTCATTCCGTGATCAGAGTAGCTCTTGGAAATCGAATACATATCAAGGCAGCTTCGATGTTAAACAAGTCAACATTAAAAAGGTTGTGCCGTGTCTGCCAACGCGTAATAATCCTGCGGACTCACACCTAGACCCCCTCCTCCGCACGCTCCTGGTACCAGCTGCTTTTCTTCGCCTTCCTTTAAAGACACTCTGTGCTTATTGATTATTCTATCACTAGTCATATCGACTTAAAAACTTAAGAATATCAAAAGTTACCCTGTAGATGGTTGTCAATGCGGATCTCAATAGGCAACCAATAACTTCTCAATCATAGCAACTGAAATGACTTTCGCTTTTAGAAAATGACTCAGCATATTTCAAAAGATCTAGTTCTCGGGTTTTTCCTTCAAGCAAGTAAATTGGCCAACCCACGCTCTTTTGGTCCAATGATATTCCATATGAAAAGAACGAATTTCACCCCAGCTAAGCCATTTACTAGCAATTCAAATTCGTCATTTCACAACAGGATCCTACAGGAATCACCTACATTCACTAGAACGGGATCTGTAAATAAGCGACAGTCAGAAGTAACAACTTGGTGATCAGTTTCATTCATTCCTAGCTTTATTTTATTTACTCGATTAGCTGATGTACTTGCTCCTTTTCAAACTGCTCGATAAAACATGCTGACTATCATGTTGACTTTCGAAAAAGTCTATCAGTTGTGCTTTTTGGTAACAAAATATCTAAGCGCACTTTATTTTCCACGAGGCTCTTCAAAAATGTATTCTAGAGTCCATTTTGTTGCTAGTTTGTATGGAATCAGAATTTTTCCAAGACCTAGATACATCAACATTACTTTTCCGTAGGATAAAATCCGCGTTGGTGACGAAATGGTGACATTTGCTACGATATGCTTCTTTCCTTTTCAAAAAGCTGCTTTCAACAAACATTCTAGCTTAATCAACGTAGCTCTAGAACGTCATCTGCAGGTGCTCTTCGATTAACTTTGAAGGCGTAAAAGTTTAAACAAGAAATGCTATAACACTAAAGAAGGTTTAACTCCATTAGAACAACCTAACTATTTACAAAAACTTGCCATTTCGTTTTTTCCTATAGTTTTTCAGCACCTGTTTGTATTATATTTATTTATTTATTTTTTTATTTCTGGTTGTGTTTTGCAAGAGGTTTAAAGAGGCAACAAAAGCTTTGATTTTCATTGTTAAGCTAATCTTGCTGCAATTTGTTCTACTAATTACAGGTGAGATAACAATAAGGCATTAGTGGCAAATCAGAACCTATTTAATGTGAATCTGACTTGTTGTGATCATTTTTAGTAGAGCACTGATAGAGCTTAACCTCTAAAGCTCTTTCTTGATTGGCACCCCATTTTTCCCCTCGCTGTAAAAACTTGGACTCAGATGATGTGACTACTTTTGGTCATTTATGATTATGAAATCCAAAATTTTTTTGTTATTAAGTTCGGTTTTGAGCCTGTTACAAAATTTGCTGACGGAGGCTATGCTTTGATACAGCTAATCAAACTCGTCTACAAATCCAAGTCGAAGCCAAGTTGGTCAGGAATCTTATTATGATTTTTAATAGGGTGAGTTCACTTCCAACAACCATGCTCTCCAACATTTGAATTCTATCAAACATTAAACTTTAAGAGGGTAACCTATTGTTCAGCAAAACAGGTCGTTGCTTTGTTTGTTTAGATAGTTGGGAAAGAAATTATTTAGTTATTTAGAAGTGAACGGGGTTCTTGATAGCTTTCTCGTATAGTAGTACCATTCGCTCGTCTAATTGTCTAGTCTAAGAAAAGTTTGTTTATATAACACTTTCCACTGTACGAATCTATAATGTAGAGCCCGCAGCTAGAAATATTAAACATTGGAAATTTCTTTTATTTAGTTTTTATTATTTGTTGCTTCCTCTGATTTCTTGATAATCTGTGATTTATTTGTAGTTGTAATGTTGTTATTTATATTTACATACAGAAATTTTCGCAAAGTACTCTCTCAACGTGAAATATGATCTGTAGAGATACAAGTTGTAACTTAAAACGCATTAGTTGCTATTGACATCCGTAAAAAGCTATGCGTTTCACGATATTGTTGTTAATTCCAATCACCCGTGCACCTGTTATATGAGCTTCAGCTGCGTTTCAAACGCACTTCTGAAATACTGACATCGCCACAAACGTTTGTTCTACCTGCAAAGAGCAAGCAGCAACGAGATCTCCATTCAAGTATTCACCGCAGGGATGGCCAGCGAAAAGACCAAAAGATACAAAGGGGTAGCCTTACTTTTATCAGGCTTCGCCACATGCATCATTAGCTTTATTATAGGCAGCAAAGTGGTGCCCGGAAAGGTAATGGAGAAGGTCAAAGCAAAAATCTGCATTTCTTCTAAAACCGACGAGTTTTATCAAAAATGGGTAAGTCAAAATTAAAGATTAATTCACAATATTGTAAAGTGAAGTTTTTTGCTAAACTTAATACCTATTTCTTTTTATTTCTTTGTATCGCTTTGTAGTTCTTCTCTTTATCCATATCATGAATGTTTTTGCTTAATCATTAGTGATACGAAAAGTTCAAAGTCACTGTTTTTCTGGTTAGTCGAACAACGTGGGGCATTATATTGTAACTTTCAATACAGAATTCGATATTTTCAGTAGGTTTTCTGTAGATCTTGTAATCGTGACTTGTAACCAAGGAGACGAATCTGTCGTCTACAAACAAGGTCACCAGTGCAAGGATTCTTGATCGAAGTCCAGTGCATCTGTACCTTCTCTTAGCTAAAATCATTGTTGAATACTAGTAGATCCACTCTTGTCTTTGCTAATATAATCGAAACAAAGTATTTCAAAATATTCTGCTTTTGGATAAGAGATGTCATTTGTACCGATATCAGATCTAGAAACTGCTAAAATCAATTCGCATCAGCACTCTTAGCTCATAAAACAGCTTGATCTTCAGTGTGCAGTTATGTAATAAAACCTGCATTCAGCCATGGCCATGGATTTTCTATCTTCACTGAATATCTCTCGAAACCTATACAGAAAATGTTGTTTAAAAGTTCGTTGATGTTACCGGAATGCTGCATTTCGATAGCAACATTTGGCACCATTGCTGCGATCAAAATTTTTAACGTTCGTTGACGCATCCTTGATGGAGAATTTCTGCTGCTGTAGAAATCTTCTTTTTGTTTACCTGCTCATTAATCAAGAAACTTTACTTCCTTTTTTGCTCTTTCATCAAAAGCCGTTCTTGATTTCACAATTGATCAACACCAGTTATTCACGTTGTTTGTTTCTCAAAGCCATTTTTGCCAAATTTTTATCGCTTTTTAACGCAGGTGACAGATGGTTAGGTCTTAACTGAACATGTGAACAAAAGGCTATCTAGTTGAAAACATTTATCTTCGTACGTATTTGCCAGCTTCCATGGGAAGGTTCAAATAGCCCTTGTATCCGGACAGTTGGCTATTGTCTTTTCAGTCACGTTTGTATTGTAAACCAGCCAAGCTGATAACTATGGCGTTAATATAGGAGAAAACAAACAGAAAGATCTGTACAACAACAAGTGACATGGAGCTGTATCTTCAGATCGATATGATGTTTATCAATATGAGTGCAATATCCTAAGAATAGTGGAGGCATGAGCTTCCTTCAAAATTAGATCTTACCAGTCGCTGCACTGCAAGGAGCCTGATGTATGTTATATTGCTCTCTAAATGTAACATCCCGCCCCCCCCCCCCTCCTTCTCTAAATGTCATATTGCTCTCCTATCAGTGTTCTGGCGTTCCTGGTTGATGTAATTAAAGAATTAGTGCCTAATGGGTTGTCTGAGAGTGGATTACCCGGTATCTAAACCGAATTTACCATAACATCTGCGTCTTTGCAAAATGCCAAGATTAAAACCAGAAAGTCCACTCCAAAGTGTGCAAGTGTGACCATTTCAAGGGAAAGTTTCTTAGATTTCGGCTTAGTAAGTTTAAAGGAGACATTTAAGAAGATTTTCAAAAAATTATTTGTCATAGTTTCCTGTAAGGTTTTGATTTCACATGATTTTTGCCTAACATAAATAAATAGCTAAACAGCTGTCAACTGCAAAAGACCAACATTCAACACAAATCTTGAAACATCAGCTGTTCCGCTGCGGATGGTAACCTCGATAAATGTGTTACTTAGCTGACCATATCATTATTATCTCACCACACAAAAGCGGTCTTCTTGATCCGAAAATGTTGCAACAACGTTGAACAACCAGGATCCCATGATACAGTAGATGTCATATGCCTGAACTTGTATCAAACGCTCAAATTTCATTCAAGAAGATTTCTATGCAGTTCTGTTTCTTTCGAGAGATTCAAATTTACAAATATGAAGAAAAAATTGAATCGATTAACTTTTGACGTGCGTCAATGAGGAAAAGAAATAGTGTGTACATTTATTTGTGAAGAAAAATCCCTCTTTCATCGTATTTTTTATTTTCTAGTTAAATTTTTTTTCAGAAAACAGTAATAATATTGAAGTTAAATCTCCATTTCGAAGCAGTTACCGTGTAACTGGGTACTACAAGACTGGTGCTGCATATCAGTTATCCATTATTTTGAATCTATTTCATCCCCGGGTATTAAAAATTTTCGGTACAATTTGTGATATTTTTTACAACTTTTGCCAAACAAGTCTATTTCGTCTTTTTGGACAATCCTAGGTTTTTTATGAAAATTTGGACAATCCCATGTTGGACAATGTGTGCTATCAAATAAGCCCCATATCTTCTGCAATATAAATCAGTGTACTCTCCTTTCCAGTTTCTGCTTTTGGCTCTACCACGTTTAGTCTTCGTTTCTTGCTCTTCGGTGACTTTGAGTTACGCCACATTATCTGAAATGTGACAAAAAAGGCCTTATATTTTGCCTTAATTGTAAAATACAATTTTAATAGAAATTCACTACTTAGAAATGCCATAACTCATTATGGTGAGGCAGTTTTTGAAGCTATTGCGCTAGAAGTTGGAAGTTCATTGGAAATTGCAAGCATGAGATTTTTATAAATAAATCTGTGGTGCTTATTAAGTGCACATATATTGGTTTTCATTTTGAATTTCGGTGCTTAGGGTCGTTAGTATTTTTGCAAACAATGAAAAAATCTGGGAAATTTAACGTTTGCATGTTTTTCATCATATACATGTTTTGAATTAAAATCATATTCATCTTTTTGGTAATTACGTAGAAAACTCGATTAAATTTCTGATTTTCTGCATGTGAACGAAACATTCTTGAGATTTGGATATTCAGCATTTGTTACCTTGACGTCATTGAAAGCGTTCAAGCCATGCTAACACCATCAAATAATCATGGAAGCTTACAAAACCTTGAATTCAGAATGTAGATTATCACCGAGTGATAGAAATCCGTCTGTTGACGAATTATCTATCAATTTCAGCAAGAATTAATTTTCAAGGTTTTTAGAAAGCATCAACCAAATCAAAGAAGCAGTGATTGGGTTTAATTTTTATTTTCTTTTCATAATTGCAAACTTGTTATTGACTTGAGTCCTTTTGCTTTTCTTTGTTGAACTCTTTTTTTCGTGGTGCTAGTGCTCTGACTGAACCTGGCGTGAAATTCTGTCGTTTCGAAGCTACCATCACAAAAGCAAAGCAGGTGCTATGTAGACCAAGCAAATTTTAGATTTCCTTTCAGCCAGAATTTTATAACCTGTTTGTTGCGTTTTCAGATTATTTTCGACTTTGCCACCATGAATGACTTCCATTGCAAAATAGCTGACTTAAAGTTGCAAATATTTTGTTTTCATTTAAATTTAGATGTCATTATGGTAGTTTTGGTATTATAAATTACTTGTGTATATGTATATTTGAGCAAATAGACGCAACATACGGTGCTTTACATTACTTGTGTTTCTCAAGTTTAAAAAAAATAAAGGACACAAGACCTTCGTTTAGACCTACTGGGACACAAACCCTATATTTTCCATTAAACTCAATTCATTTCTGGGCAGTCCAGTCGAGTCTGCGTCTAATGGCCAGATCTAACAACAGCCGAATAAAGCAAACAATATTTCTTCGGTTTGAGAGCTTCAGCTGAAGAACAGATTTTTGAATTGTATGAAGCGTTGATCTTTGGTGAATAATGTATAATGATTGTCATATGCAGTGCCGGAAATACCATTGTGCTAAGGTGTACTTAAGCAGGGAGCTCTCTTTGGCCTGGAGTGGGCCATCTTACTTTCAAAATAGTTTCCAAATCCTGCTGAAATGCATTAAAACATATTTCTAACTTCGTATATAACGAATTTAAGAGCTGCTTCATACGCATAATTTGAGCTGTTTTCTTGGTTGTGGGGGATAGGGGGGCAAAACAAAAAGTTTAGGCCAGGTCTCTTTAACTGTCAGAAAACGCTCTTTCTCTGCAGGGGCTGCCAATTTTGCCAGTTAAACGCTCTTGACTAACTTTTGATCACGTAAAGGCAGTTCTACAACTATATTGCAAAAAAACTCTGTCAGTATGTCACCCGTGCCCTGACCTTTTCCCACTGAATTTAGAGACAATATACCTGTCAGTCTTGCCGAGAACTGGGGGGACCCTTCCCCTGTCCCTCGTTGCACTGTAATTGTGTGTGTATGTGTGTGTTTTCTCTTCTCTCTTTTCTCTCCCTCTCTTTATTTGTGTATCCGTGTTATTTTCTACATGCTAATTTTTTTCCGTTTTCTAATTCTCTTTTATACCTTTTAAAATATAATTTGTTTGAATATGTTTTAATTTGACTAAAACCTTGAAAAAGAAGACGTTAAGTTAGTGATATAAATGGTCTGAAGGCAAGGTTTGTGAACTATCTAGCTCGAGCTTATCAGGGGCCACTGTCTAGGGTTGCCACAGAAGCCCCAATAATTTCCAAAGATATGGAATTTCCAATAGCTCTGCATAGACCCTCCCGGATAATTTTACCGAAAAGGTCATGACTCCATCCTCTTTCATTCAAATCATTAATCCCACATTCCTGCTTGACAGGGCTTCTACGAAAAGCTTCTTCTTCGAGCATAAAGTGATAGACATCAAGCAGATGCTAACAATATCTTGAACACCTAAATATTTATTAATGGAGTTTCAAACATAGTCGCAGGATGCACATTTTCAGGCCATCTCTTCAACTGATTTTGCGTATGCACGATTGATTGAAATTCAAAGAAAAGGAACATATTTCTCAAATTATTCATCAAATGATATAAAGCAGGTGAATGAAATCTTGAATGTGAACAATTTTTCGCGGTGCAGAATTTGAAAATGGCTTTGAAAAAAGCAAACATTTTACAACATACTTAAAGCTTTTTCGTCTGACACTCCTCAGAGAATAAAACGTTGGAATAAGGGTTCAAAAGAACACGATGAAAAATATATATACCCATATATACCCAGTGGTCAACTTTACCGGTCTTGTGCTTGCGTTTTTCTGATTGGCCTATTTCGATCCACAACTGGGTATATATATTTCATCGTGTTCTTTCGGACCCTTAATCCGACGTTTTATGCTCTGAGGAGTGTCAGACGAAAAGCCTTTAGTATGTTGTAAAATGTTTTCTTTTTTCAGAGCAATTTTCGAAATCTTGAATATGATTTGCTTTTATTTTAGAATGAGCAATACATCACACGAAGGATGAATTAACTGTCTCCCTCCCACTGGGCTATAGATCTTATTCACAACGCCTCTATTTCAGTAGATAATGAAAATAAATCTATGATATCTACGGCTTATGACTATGTTGGGTTAAAATGCCAGATAGGTACACAAGTACAGGTTTCAGCAGATAAAGTCCACTTTTGCAAATGTTGTAATTGTAAAATTGGCGGGTGAAAAATCATTTCGAAGTGCACGAAACCTCAATCTTGCCAAAAATAACTGGAACGCCTTCCCATTGCAGCATGCAAATAAACAAAGCAAGTCTAAAACTACCCTTCCAAAATATCACTGCCACTTCTAAAATTCCGACCCCTTCCCCCCGTACAATGTTGATTTATTTTTTCAATACCTTCATACAGCTTTCAGTGAAAAAATCTTTACCTTCAGGATCAAAACAGCCCAATCGAACAACATTGTAATGGGGGGTAAGGGGGGAGGGGATTTTCAAAAAAGCTTCAGCTTTGAGCAAGTGTTCCAATAATTTTGGCAAGGATTGTAGCAATAACGTAAGATTTATACATAATTTTTATATTGAAAAGTCCAATGGATTTTCAACGAAATGATATAGCCTTTGTTGACTTTCCCTTCTTTTACACCCTCTGCATCAGAGGGCATGCCTTGAAACGGTGAGTCTTCAGTCGACATTTTGAATCCTGTCAACAAACGAGACCTATTTAGAACAAGGTAAATACTACTTATAGGTCATGCTTTGCGGCCAGCGTTACTTAACGGCTTTGATTTTATCTTGTGTCTTTTTATCTTGCTCTTTGGCTCTTACAAGGTCATGTAATCAAATAAGAAACTGTAGCGTAATAATGTTGTGATTTACTTTTATCAGTTCTCCGTTGCCTTTCCCCACAAATTCTAAATACCACCCTTTCTTCTATTTTCTAATTTCTAACGATGATGCTTGTGGAGTTGTGGAGGAAGAAATTAAAAGACTTCATGCCTTGGGGAAATTCCTTTTTTATAATGAGGATACAAGAGTAAATATTA
Source organism: Rhopilema esculentum (assembly GCF_013076305.1). The sequence continues at coordinate 7,021,744 of NW_027018682.1, read as the reverse complement.
AATTAAGGCCTTATGTTATCAAAGCGGAGATGGGTCGTGTACGTGACAATAAGTTTGGATCCGTACCATTTGTACTGTACGTACCGTACCGACCTGTACATTTAGTTGGGGGTCATCAGGGTTTGCAACGGAATTCGAAGAAAAGTTTTTTAGAGAATTACAGAAATCTGGCAATTTCTCGACGGAACAACGGGATTCTCTACATTTCCCGGACTCGGATTTTCTCTAAAATGATCATGGAATACGAGATTTGTGGGATTCTTCAACTGTTGTCTTGTGAAAAAGGGCCTGGTCAAATCACGGTTTTTCTGGTCAGCAGCATCTATCAACAATTTTGGAAAGCGGAATTTTGGCCAAAAACGACCGGAACGGTCAAGTTCAACGAAAAATTGTAAGGAAGAGGAGATTGCTACCCCCTTTTCCCTTGTAACAGGATTTGTCTCGCTTTCGTTAGCCTTGTTTCGTCTTTTATTTTAATCGAACTGCCAATCACATATCAATCATATGTCGTTAATCGCCAATCGACAGTCTTGAATTGAAAATGATTCATATGGCACAATGAACATAATCTTTCTCAGAGTTATCTTCTAACTAAAGACCGTTACATCCTTCATGACCAAATCGTGCAAGTCAGGAGATTGGCAATTACTTTTATTTTAAAACTGCCAATCACATATCAATCCGTTAATCGCCAATCGACAGTCTTGAATTGAAAATTATTCATATGGCACAATGAACATAATCTTTCTCAGAGTTATCTTCTCCCGCCGGGCAAACTAAAGACCGTTACATCCTTCATGACCACCTTGTCACTTCTTGCACTTTGGCGCCTCGATTATGCAATGTGAAAGCAGCCCAAGCCTGTGTTTAAGAGTATCAGCAGTAGCGCTTAGCGCCACAGCTGCTCTTCTTGAAGCGTGGAAGGACGCCTAGATTCCCTGCAGCTTCCCAACACAGACCAATCTTAAATAAAAGAGCGGTTCTACAATGCCAAAAAGACTACTTTATCTGCGATCTTTTTAAGATCCAATAATTTATGTTGGTTATTGCAATGATTTTAGTATTCCTGAGTCAAGTGTACGCACCAATCACTGCCAAAAGTCTTGGAACACTAACGTCAGTTTTCAAAGGCAAATTCAGCCACCCCCTCTCCCCCTAAGAACAATGTTGATTTACTATAGAAAAAAGTAAGGTGATTGTGTAGGCGGCGTCTAGTTTGAAAACTGCTTTTTCGGTGTTTGCTTTTTGACTCTTAAACTTGTCAGATAACTTGTGATTGGTCATGTATTATTGCGATGCAAAAACTGCTCACATGAGCTAGGATGGCTAGCCTCGTAGTGTAGAAGTTAAACAGAATCCGCATCGTACATTATAACAGCTTCTGAGCAAGCTTGGCCAGTCTAACTATCCTGTTACAAATGTTGATTTCATCATGATTATTCATTAGTGGTATTATTAGCAGTCCAAACACAGGGAAAAATGTCATTGCCCAAAGGTGGTCTTTAACAGTGAAAAATTTATTTTCAGCAAATGCAAATCAAAAGGATGTTTACAACAAAGATACTATACAGTGAAAAATGTTCTTGATGTGTAACCACACAGCACAACTTGTGATGAATGTTTATCTGGTAATTATGAATTGATCAATCATTGAAGTAACATGATCATAAATCCAAAGAAAGAATTTGCAAGGTTTAGAATAAGATTAAGCCGTAAAAATTTTCAAAAGAAACACGTTCAGCAAGAAGAATCATGGAACAAACAGCAAAATTTCTCAGCAATAATATATAAGCTCGAATTTACTGATTAACTAACGATAGTTTGTTTTTCAGACAAATAACTTACATAACATTTTTATAGCAACTTCAATTACGCTCAAATTAACACTCAATAATAATTTTAAAGAATAATTTGAGGCGCAATAAAAATTATAAGAATTTTGAGGCTTTGCAAAACATTAAACATCTTATAAAAAGGTATATAAGAGAAAACACTAAATAATACAAGCCTTGTAACTAACGTAGACACTTTTTATCTGAGTTGACAAGATGTTTTTTTTGGGGAAAAGGAGAAATATATTTTTTGAAACATCACTCTCTGAGTGCTCACGATGCGATAGAGTAGGAAGTAGTGATGTACCGCAATTAGTGAAAATTATATGTGGCCTCGAGAAAGACTGCACAATTAACGCGGAACAAGAGCGATAGGTTTGTTCGCACACTCAAGTTTAGACCAGCACTAAAGAATGGCGGACTGACGAAACACAAAAAATTCTATTTGTGCTATGTGGAAGATCCTGATCCAAGTTATTTCAAAGCGGGCGGATGAACATGAATTTATTGGGAGCCCAATGAGTGACTTGATACACATATGTAGTTGTATTGATCAGATCGCGAGAGCTCAGTAGCCCGCCAATCCCTGACACTCTCTGGTGGACATCAACAGTGAATACAGCTGTAGCTAATACGTGAATCATGGCAGATTGGCCTGGTTCCCTAAGAACATCTAGACCGATGTTTTCAGGATAGAAATTGTAGATCGGAGATATACGCAGAGTGTAGTTTTCGGATGATATTGTTAAGTGTGTGCTCTGAAGTAGAGACAACGTGTTTTATGTTTAGGGCATATTTCAGTCAATTTTGAACCGATTCAACTGATTCACGTCTCAAGGGGTATTTCATAGTCTTCTTTCCTGTTGGAGTCAAAAGAATTCTTGTGTGCACAGCAGTATGTGTAGGTTATAAGTAGAACTGGAGACAATTAGCACTGCCAAACACTCTATTAGGCGCAATAGGCGCAGGGTTAGGGGGGGGGGGCCTTCCAAAGGGCCTCACGTTTTTCTTCTGACATAAAATTTGTGGGGTCAGCCCCCCTGAGGAAATAAGGATGTCTGGCTATCGATTTGTTTAGTTAGAGTGCTCTCTCTCACATATTTTACTAGAGATCACGTAAAGAGGCTAGATACCGGAGTGATTAAATCAAGATCAAATAACAACGATAATGAAAAATAGTAAATGAAAAATCACCTTAGACCTCGCTAGGCCTTTTCTAAACCCGCTGTGCCGTTGGCAGCCACCATTAGCATTGCAATTAAGTTTTGAGCCCCTCCCCTGGAAAATATGCGCCCTCAGGTGCACACTAGGAGAAAATACGCTCAGGCTCACATTAAGATTCCGAACTATACTGGAGATTAATTTCAGTGTGGGATCGATGACAAATTCCTATCAGTCAGTGACAATTCTATATAACTTTTATTGTCAATAAATCTTTGAAGTGATATGAATAACTTTTAATAGCAATCAATGCCACATTACTAAATTCGTCAGACCAAAATAAGTACATCACTCTGAAATCGGAGATGTCATTTGACCTGCTACACGACGTATAGCACACACTATCCCCTCCGATAATCATAAATGAACTAAACACTAAATAATCATGAAAATGATAAGATCTAGCCCGAGCTATATCAAATTCGACTGTGTAGCCACAGAATCTCTCAAAAATGTCAGTTCGTCCGTTTCTCCTCTCCAGTAGTCACGAATCATCAGCTCTTGTTGATACATGCATTGCTCAAAGTTTAACCTTTGTCCATTCCCAATGATGTTTTCTTCAAAGTCCACGATTTACGGGGACGTCTGCCTTTGGTCTTTTCGCACATAGAGAGGTGAGTTTTCGTTCAACATGATTTTTTGCATTTTGTCTTTTCTTCTAAATGTCCAAAATCAGGCAGCTCTGAGCGAAGAACCAAGCCGTTACGCCGTCTTTGTATATTCTGTATTAAAGGTTCTTTTCTAGTGAGACCTTTTTCATTTACCATGTTTCACATACTCATAATTGTAATGTGATTTGTGTATAGATCCTAAGCATTTTTTCGATAACATCCACTTCAAACGCGTTATTTCTTACATGTATCCCGTAAGGCGTCCAGGGCTTTCACTTGCTAATTTATTTTGTTTATTATTTTCTGCAGATTTGTTCATATTTTCTTCCCTCCTAATGTTCACACCAGTAACTTTGTCGGCTATTTGCTTGAAATATATCTTCCTGTAATAGTAATCATTTTTGTGTGTATCGAAGGAAGAGGTCGGCACAAACTATCACATACTATCGTGCGAAGATACTTGTAAATATCAAAAACTGTCTGATTTCCCCTCTTCTAACATTATGCTGGCTGTCTGATTCCAGTAAAGGTTTTTGTATCATTCTTAGAAATAGCCTAGATGCTGGTCCTCATCGCTCTCGTTGACAGACGAGCGCGCGCTGTTATTAACTTATTGGTAACGACTCACACTGCGTCTCGTGACAGCTTGGACGCTACACTGCTATAGGCTCGCATACTGTTATGTATCATATTCGAATAGTCGCAGACAAACACATTCTGTTTTTCTTCAAGACACTTAATCGAAAATTAGCTAAAGATAGTATTCTCTCTCGTTCCTAACACCTGAACTAAATCCTGCTTGTGTTTCTTCAATCTCTTTCTCTCTGTTATTTCCTATTTAAACTCTAATTCCAAATGCAGGCATAATTGTGACCAACACAGCAGTAAGGATATAAGACCCTGTATGCATATTCGAGTCAAGATCACACTTATGAGGATTCACGCCTGCTTGACACAGCACTCTCGTGACGCGGGTGTATTTACTTCGGTAATATACACGGCACCAGACTATACTAGACTTATCTCGGAGAATGACGGAGTTAACAGATTGTGTTTAAGGTTATACAAGAGGCACGCAGAAGGTAGCTTATTATATGACCAAGAGTTCTAGGACTTCCCGTGATAGTTACAGTTGATTAGAGGCAAGCCGATAGACGAGTGGTAGCGGCCAGGTTGCTGTTCTCTGCAGGTCGTATCACAACCTGTGTCTATAGGTGAGAATAATGTTATCGATAACTGGCAACCGTGACGTCAACGCTGGCAGGTATGAGCTTTCTTTTCAAGATAGGATCAATTTAAACAGATTTTAGCAGCGCAAGCCGTTGTTCAGTAATACTGGAACCTGACAAACAAGCAGGATTTCTTTATCGAGGGGAAAAGCACGCGGATCGACTTATGGATGCGTGATCTGAAACATTTTTGTTAATGAGAATATGCAAAACTTGCATTGATTTTGTTCGTTACTATTAAAACTCTACGGCAGTCCCGTACTGTAGGCGTATCAACTGTTTACAGACAATGTACTAACTCACGCACTTGTAAATTACCAAACCGAATTTTTTTCAACAGGTGAAGGAGGTATGGCCGTCCATGTTATCGAATATCTCAATGAAGGCTGAAATGTCCACATCTCATCTGCCAGAGGACACAGTGGAATACAAGGAGTTGGAAACTCTCAGTTTGATCCTGTCGCTACACAAGCTGCTGTCCCAACTGCAGCGAAACAGATAAGCTGACCCAACACTTAAAATAGTCATTTATCAATGGGGAGGGGGGGGTTTTGGGGGTTTTAGGGGGGAAGGGGACGACCGCATGTCTTCTTATGTGTGAAGGTAATCCCTCCTTCTTTTGGTCAAAACGCACACGTGGCTATTCGGATCGCATTCTTTTGATAGCTATAAAGCAGATCCATCTGTCTCTCATCATTGAAGCGCATGTTAGCAACTCATCAATCGTTATTAGGGACAGCTATCTATCGCGCAATCTAGCATTTGGTCATAATTTGGTCCAACATGTCTTCAGGTTGAAACGTGGGGTCTTTGTCACACATGCGTTATGCACAACATGGTTTATGATAGAGTGTTATGTTCACACGCACATACTGAGTTCTGGCACGTATTACGTTCTGTAGATCGGTACAGTATGTGACAGAACTCATAGAAAAGAGTTGGAGTAGAGACATGTCATATTATGCTGCGCGACTCACACAGTATTCGGAGTGGAACTCAAGGTCAGTACAGCATAGAGGTTAATCTTGTGAAATTTTTGTAAAGCTAATAAGGCAATAGAGGAGTTCGTTGGCAATGTGTCTGACAACTGTTGGTTGATTAGATAATTTTTGCCTCTCGCTGTCCACTTTGAACGCAAATCATATGATCACAACGTTCAACTGTTTTGTTCGCTTTAGACTCGCGGGCTGTATAAAAAGATTCAATAATAACAAAACAATTATCTCTTATAAAAACTGAGCTTGAAAAGACGAGTTTTGGAGCGGGACTTACTAGCATATGCTGTAAGTTTAGAGCCTCGTGTCACCGGGTTTGGGGGGAGGGGGACGAACCGATGTCTTCTTATGTGTGAGTAATCCCTCCTTCTTTTGGTCAAAAAGCACACGTGGCTCAGTTCGATGCGCATTCTCTTTGATAGCTCATAAGCAGATCCATCTGTCATCTCATCATTCATTCATGTTAGCAACTCACAATCAAGGCCTTTGCAAACAATCTAGCATTTGGTCCAACATTTGGTCCAACATGTCATGTCAGGTGAACGTGGGGTCATTTTCACACCATGCGTTTTGCAATGTTGGCTAGCGTTAGCCTGCGCACAGACTAGACTGGTTTCCAGATATGAAGTTATTTGAATGAAAAATTTAGAGTTTTTTTGCTAGCTAGTATTTGATCAAGGTCGAGCATTTGCCCTACTTTTTGGCTAAAATGTTAGGTCGTTGGCAAATGTGTCTGACACTGTTGGTTGATTAGATAATTTTTTGCCTCTCGCTGTCCACTTTGAAGCAAATCATATGATCACAACGTTCAACTGTTTTGTTCAAGCTTTAGACTCGCGGCTGTATAAAAAGATTCATAATAACAAAACAATTATCTTCTAAAAACCGAGCTTTGAAAAAGACGAGTTTTGGAGTCGGGAGCTGTACTAGCATATGCATGTAAGTTTAGAAGCTCGTGTCACCATCCATCTTTGGTTCCCATGCCTAAACCTTTCTACTCCAAACTAACACAGAGGAAAATTTAATTAATTTGGAATTAATCTTTTGGTGGTACAAAACTTGCAAATGGCTTTGAAAAAAGCAAACATTCTTGGAATTCGTTTTTGTATTTTTTGTTTCTATTTCCAAACTTCGTGTACATTTACGTGGTAGTAATGTTTACTCAAGGAAGGTTGAATTTAACCCACAAAATGTTTTTTTTCATTACAATTTGAAGATTTTGTAGTTTGTAATCATAAGAGAAAATTTTTTATAGTCCTTGGAAATTTTTTAACTATTTCACCAATCAAGAAGCACTTCTGGAACAAAATATAATTCATTGCATTCTAGATAACGATTCCAAATGTTGGCTATATTGGGTTGATGCTTGGAGCACGAGGGGATAGAAGCATGGCCTTGGGGTTTGTTCCTACAGCTTATGTCATGTTGATCAACACTGCTATCAATGTAAGCAGATTTTCAAAGAGCAAACTACATGAACGCTTTGGAAATTTTAGTTGCCCTTTACTTTCCAAAGGAAACGCTGCTTTCCCTGAGGGCTGGTCTCCACCAGGATTCGCTCCATGGTTTGCTTTGCAAAATAAAACTAAGACGTCTCCATTATATGGCTTTCTTGCTAGAATATCAAGAATTGGATACAATCGCACAGAAATGGAGGCCTTGGCTAGCGTGATAACATCACCGGTTTTGCTAGGTGTTACTGGGAACAGCACACTGACTAGGCTTTGTACAGCTAACCCAACTATCAGTGGATGTGGTTTTCTTTTTTACACAAGTGCATTACAACAACTTCAAAGACCGCCTGTTGGGAACAACACTGCTTATGTTGTAGCTGTTCTCAAACGTATCCAAGACCTGTTTTGTCCCTCGCCCTCGCTATGTCTTATCCTCGATCCGTATACATCAGCTGCCATTACACTGTATATAACAGATCATTTGGCCAAGTTAGCCATACATATAGCAACTGACCGATTTGATTTTGGTCCTCTGATGACTCGAACTGTCAAACAGATTTCACATGGATACCTTGAAACAAATTTGAAGATTCCAGGAATATTTCCAAATGGCTTTCCAGTTAAAAACTTTCTGCCATTGGACAAAGCAGAAGATTCATCTGCCAAGTCAAGTTCAAAAGTGTACACATGCGGCCATGCGTCATTGGCTTTTCAAGTCAAAGGTTGGCAGCCCCTTTTGCACTATTGCACTATTGCTCTAAATCATTAGCTCAAAGTTTAAGTTTCTTGCTGCCCTGGGCGTCCAGTAATATATGATAATTATGTAAAACTCAAGAAATGCTGCAACGTCATTAGTATCGCTTGAAAAAATTGCAATGAACACATACGGAAATAAACAAATGAATTTCATGCTTCCTAGGTATTTCGAGGAATGCTTAAGGAAAATGCTGATTTTTTCGTTCTTCTTCTACCTTGAGATCAAAGACTGTTAACTTTATGCAAAAATATATCTTGTTTGTATCTGTTGTTAATGTTTGTTGCAACTACGGAATGAAGTAATCCTTTTCTCTCTTATCAAAAGAATTTGATGGCAGCCAGTACGTTGACTCTAAGTACTACCCAAAGGCAAATGCCAGTGACCGGAAAGTTGAGGGTTATACCGGTACTATGTTTGGAACGCAGACAATGACGCCCTGCACTAGAAAGCAAAAGGCAATGAAGGACACTTACAAGGTGTTTGACAGCACACTTAAGCTCCATTATAATATTGTCAGAAAAGGTGGGTGTCATTTTGCTTATATGCTAATCTGTTGCTACGAGTTTGATACAATAAAGAAAGTGTACTAATATTCAGAAAAAAAGGTATTTTAGGTCCAGCAACTCTTTTTCCAGCGCCGTAACTTTTACCAAACTGCATCGAATCTTATTTCCCAGTGCAGCAATATTTTCATCGAATCAGCCCTTTATTTCCCAGAACAGCAACCCACCTCTTAGCACAGCAACCCTTTTATCTTTATGCATCCTGATATTATTCTAACCCGCATGCCTAGTGTATAGCATATCAAATGTTGAAGAAAATTTTAAGATGTTCAGGCATTTATATGAGAGAATGATAACTACAGCTAAAAATGACTCAGTTTCTTACCCGAATCAATATCGAAACAATCCAGTTGAAAAGAAAAAATTACTAGACATTGCCCACTCAAACTTTAAGGATTATTAAAAATTAGATTTTCCTACCAGGGCGTTATTTTAGTGTGAATATTGATGATCTGTTTCAGGCACAGAATATATTGGTCCTATATACACACACAAATTTGAGGCAGATTCAAAGTCTTTATACAAGCAAAACAATATTACGGTGTTCAAAAATGGACTGATTGATGTTTCAAAAAACTATCAAGGTGTGCCTATGACGACTAGCATGCCACATTTCCTCTATGCTGATCCGGCATTAGCAAAAATGCTAGGTACGAAGCCAGATGAATCTCAATACAAAACGGTGGTAAGTATAAAATTTGGGCCACTTATTCAAATCATACTCAATGAAAACTACTTCAAACTTCTTTAGATTTCAGATTATTGAAAATCGGTACGTTTACGTTAATCAAGTGTATTTGGCCGTAATGGGAAACTAATGGTGAAATGTTTCACCGAGTATGGTTTTTACCAACTGGTGCTCACAAGATCAACACTTAACGCCCAAACCGTATTACAAATTATAAACAAACTAAACGTATGATAGTTAATACTATTCTTGCCTTAGAAATTTTGCACATTAAAGTTTGAATGATCTTTAAAAAGAGGCCGTATATTGATGATCTTACCGTATAGTACCAAGGCACGTTGCTCAAAGGATTATGTTTAACAATGCATCTTGCCAATTTCATTAACGGAAGCAAAAGGTTTCGTATTTTTAAGTAAGGATGTCATTAGTATCTGAAACAATTTCCAGACTCTGAATCGAATCAACCATTCTGTGAAACTGTGTTTTGGAATGATACAAACTTTTTGTAAGTTTCAAATAACTGGGAAAAAGATAACACTTGTCAAAAACATGCAACAGACCATGTAAGTTTGCTTTTGTTAAAAGGAGAAAATCTTGTCCATTCTTCTCGTAACATATATATACATATCCTGCGGCAAACCTTGACTTTAAGGGTTTGGAGGCCCATGAAAAGTAGAATTTACTAATGACGAAAGAGATGAAAACATTTTTTTCTTTTCTACTAACTGTTGCTGACTTTATATACCGAACTTACCCCTCCTACCCCCCACCAAGTCAGATGTGTAAAGAATTATATTTCGAAATTTTCAAAAAGTCTACAATCCCAGACAAATTGTTGAGACAAAATGCAAATTGTGCAATTTTCTACTTTACGTTGCCCTTTAAATTTGAATGCCCCCTTTCTCCCAAAAAAGAATTTTGGATTCTATCATTTCTTTTTCAAAATCATGCATTCAAAATTGAATTGGGAGAGGGAAAAAAGTTATTCTTCAAATGAAAGAGAAAATATCAACTTTCCTTGAAAAGTCTCAATTATTTTTGTCTGGGATTGTAGATGTTTCTCAGGAAGCCTTGCTTACGCATTTAAGAATAAATGATCACCAATGTTGATTAACATGTATATTGATTTTGTGTAATTCGAAACTTTTTAGCTTTCAATCGAGCCTGTTAGTGGCATTGTTTTTAAAGCAAGAACACTAAGCCAGATGAATGTTGCTATACCTGAAATCACGATTCAAGCACCTAGACAACCACCATTGAATATTTCTTACAAACAAAGCTATGGCTCGCCTCCTTACAGCAATGTCATCCCACTGGTTTGGCTTGAAATCGCCTATAAGGCATCAGAGACGACTCAGGCCTCCTTCTCTGGGGTGAGTGTTTGTTTAAACAACTTTGCGCCTTGAGATTTAGCACGTTTTAGCTATTAAAACAATCTGGCCAAAACTTTCCATCTTCTTATAAATTGTCCAGAATTTCTCAGTATTACCATAAATTGGTTATTTCAAGAAATTCGGTTGACACATGTTTTATGCTTTTCAGGCAGTTTATTCTCAATACAGTTCTATGATACATATGCCTGTCCTTCCAACGTATAAATGTATAATACTATAAATCTTAAAATGAATGAAAGAGGAAGAAAGAGATAATACTCGACTATTAATCTCAATTTATCATGTAAACTATAAGATCCTATTTTGACACAGTTTTTGCATGGATAAATACTTCTACTGACAATAACATTAATCCTGATTCAACCATTTTAAATCCAATCTTCTGGAAGCTGACTGTCGTTTAAATAGAATTTTGGAAAGATAAGGTTCTTCTCTTTTGCCTTATCAAAATAACTTTTCGTGAAGACATTATTTAATTGAATGAAGGAAAGTATCATCTACTTATTCTTTGGAAAAATCAAGATGACATCGAAGAAAAAGTTGAAGATAGCTTTAAAGAGAAGTTACTGGGATCGATATTAGATAGATAATTAATTTAATTTGCACATCTGAACTTTATGCAAAAAGGACAAACAAATACTGCATGCTCTTGCTAGAGTATTCCCGTTAATGCATCCTGATAAACTGTGGCTCGTGGTAAACAACTTCTTAAAGTCACCGTTTAGCTACTTAATAAGAACAACCATGGGATGAGTTAGATAAAGCAGTATCGTTCATCAACGTAATCTACAGTACTTGCTGATAGAAATATACAAAGCCAAAATATCCTAAATCCTAGCTCAATGAGTGAGGCAAGAGACGTACAATGTGAGTTACAAGATAAGAACAACCTTGGATTCCAAATAAAAAGACTTTCTTATTGCTTTGGAACTGTTAAATATTTGAGTCGAAAGCTGTGACAAACATTACGTCACAGTACCGGGGTCCCAGTCATAGCAAGTTTCAAAAAGAAGCAGTAAGAACCCACAAACTTGCATGTGACTACAAATTGCGTAAACATTAATTTTTAGGTTAGGATTTTTTGAACTGATAAGATGTTATGATCTTTTTCTCAAATTGCAAACACTTTCAATATTTCTGACTTTGATAATTGTCATTAGTTACCACTTACACAGGTATTCGATTTATATGCCAATTTTGAATAAATCATTTATTTTTTATCATTTGTCATTCTTATCATTGTTCATAAATAATCTATTGATTGTATCATTCAACTTGTATTAATGTAGCATGGGCATGCAAATTGCCAGCAATGGCCCCTTTCGTTGAACACTTTGAAATTAGTTTGTCACAGCCTCTCATAAATCCAGCTTCGTTCTAATTATCTACTCATTCAAATGCAGGTGTACACAGGTATTGATGCAGCATGTGCATGCATAGTTGCAGGACCGTTGTTCGGTGGAGCAGGACTTATTTTGGGCCTTGTATACGTTGTAAAGTCATTCAAAAACCAAGTCAATTCTCACGTAGAGATGGACTGATATTGGAGTTCTTTTAGATCTTACGCTCTACAGACAGATAATTGGAGCAATTGTGAACGTCTTTAATTTCTGCTCTTTCAAATGCATTGTGAGTCGGGTTTTCTAAAACAACTTTTTTTAACAATGGGAAATTTAACAACTTTATCTTCCGTGTAAATAGGGCAATCAATTGGGTATCTAAACTGACTTATATGAGCAAAGTAATGTAGACTAGTCAATTTTTGCTTCGTTTTCAACCTGCATGTATATTAACGGACTGATCTAGACAAAAGGTTTAATCTAGTCGATTTATGAGGTTTGTTTATCAATCTACATGTACTTATTTGCTATTCATTAAAATGTTTTTGTGAAAGATCAGAAACAGTTTAGGAGTCGAAGCCTTGTTTGTATTGTGATCAAAATGTATTTAGTAGATCCATATGTTTAAGGGACAGTAAATGATGTACATGTTTTGAAGATAGTTATAATATTACATTAAGAGTATTTGATTGTAGTAATACCTTGTTGCTTCAGCCAAATATCACAGTGATTCTGTAATAGTGCTAGTTTGGATTTCGTTTGTTTTGTATCCTGTAACCTTAGTAATTTTATCACCGTTCGCACATTCGATTGTTTATAATTCCTTTTGTTTTCTAATTGCACCTTTAGATTCATTAACTATTTCTTTTGGGATTTTTAGTATCATTGTTCAGTTTATGTAATTAATCTTGGGACTAATATATTTTGTATTCATTATTATTATGTAAATTTACGTAGCTATGTAGCATTACAATAAGTTCTTGTTTAGTTATATTTTGGGCGTGTTTCATATAGAGTTAGTTTTTGAGTTCGTTGGAGTTGAAGTTGGAAATGGAATTCGGTTAAGAGCGATTAGGTTAAGTTTTGATATATGTATATTTAGGTTCTCGACGTTACACTTATGTGGCAAGATGCTTGTGAAAGATCTTGTCGACATGAAGTATGGATTCATAGAATACGTATTTTGATTTATGGAATCGCGCGTGATGATTTATTGATTGTGCATCACTATAGTATAGTTTGAATGGACAGTGCTTGTGAAAGACTGTGCCTGTTAGAGAAACATTGTGAAGTTTATAACCTTTCGCGGAAAGATCACATGATCGGAAGATGGACGTTTGAAACATTATTTATTTGTCTCTTTGTCTCAAGTCTCATTGAAGGACTAGTTTATATCGACGGTAACGATAGGGTGGATGTATTCGTTTTGACAAAAATAACCCTATTACAATTCCTTGATTAGTGATTTCAATGATTACAGTGATCACTCTACAAACATGTGAAACATGACGATGCCTAAACGTAACAACTATTGACTCTTCGCTATCACGGGGAAACAAAAAATTTTCAAATAAGGGCGATTGCTTCATTTCACTCATTTTCAAACGAGTCGAGCAAAAAATCAAGCTAAGAAAGGAAAGTATCGCTTTTCTCAACCACTGCTATCACAGATTCCTCTACAGGGAATTAGTGGATGAGAAATTATTGAAAGTGTTGTAACAAATCTCCACCTCATTGCAGTCTACTCATAAAAATTGAAGAAAGGCTCTGAAACACTTTAAAGCGTACGTAAGATTTTCTTCTGTTATTCAAAGCTATGAAATATTTGAAAACACTGTTGAGATCAAGACAGACCAGTTGGAAACGCGAGCATATGACTGTTAAGGTTGTCCAATTGCGGCCGCTTATCTATAAAAGATATTGCCAATGGAGTCCAAGGGTGATAATGATAACGAATTCCTCCTATAAAATACAACAGCAGTGGTTACTCCTCCCTAGCCGAGTGGAAGCCCCTTTTGGGAGATTGTGCGCCCCTTTTGAGGAATGAGAATCTGGTGATAAAGTTTCTGAGACCTATAGATGAATTTACTTCAAGGATCACCTCAACGTTATTCGATCTCTATGGTTTATTCCGAAGACAAATCATGTTTTGTTGGACAAGACATGCTTTGGAAGACAACAGACGATATCAATAAAGTTGTGTTCTTTAATTCCTGCCTTTATTCTAACCGTGTTCAACTTCTTGCGCTTAAAAGTGTTCCATGTTTTATTCAAGCCTAATAAAATTATGGAGTCCAATTAGAATGTTTGTTTGTTGTGCCTAGGGTCCTTGGTTCTCAGTCGATGTTTTAAATATCCAAGATCCAGCTATACCTAGAATGTCATGGTTGAAAAATGTTTTTCCGCCGCCAACATGTGGCGGTCTTCACCAAACACCGAGCAATCAGTCTTACCTTTTGCAATAATGACGTCGCACTGAACTTTAGGTGCATACTTTAAACTGCTGCTTAGCTATACAGCTTACTCAAATTGAAAATTAAATCAAAAGACCAAAAGGCAAACTTTCTGGGTCCCCCTGTTGATGTCCGTAAGGAAAGAGCATTCCAGTTTGCCCCTGTCGCAGAATCTTTAACAGCAGTTTGAGGCACAATGGCGGAGCAGCGAATGTTCAGCCAGCAAATTTATCTATTAGGAGAGAAACTTAACTTAGAGATTGCCACTGACAGCCTAATTCCTGGCCCTAGGTCAGCTTCGGGTCCGAATTCAGTTCAGCTGTACTGATGATCCCTGGCATGGGGTGAAACCGGTCTACAGCCGCTCTTTTGAGGTATCACTGGTTTCTTTACTAAACACTTTTACTGCAACTCTGTGGGATAGCATACAGTCCGCCAAAACCTCAACACTGCTTTGCGGTGCGGTTCTTTGTGAAATTGCTTGAAGAGACTGTCGAGTCTCCAAGAGTCATGCGTATTTATTTTCCTATATAATATTGCTTTGACACAATTATTGTGAAGATTTTCTTAGAATGTAAAAGCGAGCTTTCTGTCAGTAGCTAGGGTCGGAAATTTTTGTTTATAAAGTGTACTCTTTTTACCAATTTCTGAAAATTTCAGCGCCCCCACAATCAACTGCCGCCCCCTTAAATTTGCTCTAGATCCGCCCTTGCGCCATAGTGCTTTAAAATGCTTGTTTTTGTTAAAGACAATTTCGAATCTTGTGCCACAAAAGCATTCGAAAAATTATGTTTGTTTCAACTAGCTAGAGGTTGCTATTACGATATTTCAATTACCAAGGTTATCAGTGTCTAAGAAAGTGTTCATTTATCCCTGGAAAATGCTATCAAGCTTTAATAACCAAATTGTAGCAAGGCGTATGTTGAAGGGGCAGTTTAATTTTTTGGCCTCCTTGACCATTTTCACGGTCGTCGACCGTTGCACCTTCACTTCTTGTTTTCTTGGCTCTGAAGGTATTATTTGAAATCTTCAAAATTTATCCCAATCTGTTCAAACATCCTTAAATTAAAGTAAGAAGCAGCACCCTGGTACATTATATGATTCCCAAATAAAACAGAGAATGTGGAACCAGCTGTACAACTAGGAGGAAAGCAGATGACCTCATGGCCTTTTGATAATACTTGAAACGTCACTTAATTGCACAAACACTCTGATGACTATTAGCTGTTATAACTTCACAGCTTTCCAAATGTTCAAAATTTGGTGCAATATCCTGTTAATTACGGTTTTCCTCATATTGACAAACTGAAAATACCAATCCCAGCTGAAACTCTTCTCATGGTTAAGGTAAACAAAAATATTTTCATCTATTTCTCAATGTCTCACTTTTACGCGCTTTTTACTCGACATAGTGAACAAATGACCACCAGTAGAAGCAAATTTAAAACGGTTATACTGAAGTGAAATCGTTAAATCTCTCATATCACAGGATTGTGCTGTGATGGCGTCCTACCTATTCATTATTTCAGCTATTGCTGCACTTTCTGGCCTTGGGTATGCAGTAGGTGACCATTGTGGTGAGTAAATCAACTTACTTTACTCTTGCTGATTAACTTATTTGACTTGTTTAACGTCATACTCCTATCTGTTAATTAACGGACATGCATTAGAAACCTGAGATACTGAGCAGGTATTAGTTCTAGAAATCATTCTTTTGGGAGCTTTATAACTATGTACATAGGAGTAGAAACCGTGAAGAGACTTGAGAGATTGCCTCCTCAAAATGCTGAAGCAAAATGCATGTTTCTTCACTAGCAGACCGTCTTAACAAAGTTTACTTGTCATCTAGGCACTCATATTGTATTTACCCTTGGGAATGCTTTTTGATGCTAGACCGTGTACACAATTAATAAAAAAGATTAAATTTTGTACCATTAATATAGTTTGCAGATTAATCCTTAAGGAAATGCTTTTTAAAATAGAACTTTCCCAGATTTATTTGCAATGTCAAATGCTTTTAAAGCTTAGATTTAATAAACATAATGTCTTAAATAATTTGGGATTTCTTAACTTAGAAAATTCCAATAAGCGGTCAATGAGTGGAGATCCTGGATCAAAGCATTGTCTTACAGGTAAATAAAAAGTCGTGAGCAGCATATAGACATTTGGTTGCAAATAGAGTATGTCCCAATGTTTGCTTGAAATAATTCCAATGAAAGGTTGTCTTTGCCATTTTGAAGTATGTTCTTATGAAAAGACGGATAGGTTCAATAGAATGTTTGCCCCAAAACACTAGACGAAGAGAAAAAAACAACCACAAGGCACTAGATAAAAAATGAAGAACAGTCAACAAGGAAGACCTTTTCTGCCTTCTTGTAACCAGATGGGTTCTTGTGTGGGTTATTGAGAAAAAATCGTATTTATTTATGGCTCTAGTCTTCAAAATGGCATTTTTTGCATAGTTAGTTGACATATCTAGCTGAAACAAATCGCATGAATTAGAAATGCGCCTTAGAACAGTCTACAGAAACTTTTTTATTCTCTAAGATCTGTATAATTTATATAACGTATACAATATTTCATACTTCTAGATTCTAAAACAATCTACCCACTTCAAGTGCTTGTGCGAAAATTGCCAGATCCTCTTGTTGTCAAGGAAGGAGAGAAATTCAATGTTTCATTGACAATCAAAGTTCGAAGGAAGCTGCCAAAAAGCTTTGAGGTTGACTTAGATTTATGGAAAAAGATTGGATTCTGGATTAAAATTCCTTGCATTAGTGAAGTTGGATCTTGGTAATAAAATTATGTATACCATTTCCATACCTTGACTGAAATAATAATGAAATCCTTAAAATATAGTATCGAGTTTGGATTCCAAAAGTTCCAAAAGATGTTAGGAATATTTCATTATTTGTTGCAAATCCATGTTCCTAGCAAATCTTTTCCAATAACTAGTTTCAAATTGGAAGAGATATAAATGAGAAGGGGGTTTTGGGAGCTGTGGCACCCTTCCCATTTTCTTTAAGTGGTCGGTAAGATAGTTATTTGAATGTCAGTTATCTAACAATACGAACAATATGAATGAATTGTCGTCATCTCGTCATATTACTCTTTATCACTTGGTGGCTCGTTGATATTTTGCGCATTAATTTTTAGTGACTATAAGTTTGACTGCCAAAAGATGAACTGCACTCAGTATCTGGACATGTGTACGAGCTGTAAAATTGCTGTTGATGACGTCACGATCACAGTTCCTGTCAATGTGGATTTCCCATCATTCCTTGTCAATGTAAGAAATCAACTGTAGTTGAATAGATTGTATCGGAAGTGTGACAATTTGAAACCGATAACAAATCCTAAAATCACCATCTTCTATAATTAATTTATAATAAATTATGGCAACTCACAAAAAAGCACCTCTAAGTTTAATATGACTGCTCTGCAACTCGCGACTGGCCTAAGTGATTAGGTGTTGTGAGTGCGCTTTGCTACAAATCAAATCTATTTTTTGACGCATTTCACATATTCCAGGACAGTGGAAATATATTTCTCATATAGGATGTTACAATGGGAAGGTTCTGAATCGTGTTCTATAAATAGAAACAATTGCTAACGAAAGAGGAATACACGGAGTTCGAATCCGTCAGACAAAATGCCACAATTCTTTTGAAGTTTAAAACATGGTCTTAGGTATAACAACGTTTTGAATTTGGCTAAATTGCCTGAGTTATCTGATTTATTTTTGCAACGTTTACTATATGCTTTTCAAAAAAATATCTTAAGCCAATGTTAAAGCCAATAGTAAGTGTTTTTTGCAATGCTGATTACTGAGGAAGATCGACCCTTTTTTTTAAGTAAGTTTGATTTGATTAGCTAAAAGATTTTTATAATAGTGATATAATTAGCACACTCTTTTTGTACTGACATTTTATATCTGCAGGGAAAATATTGGATTGGTTACAAAATAAAAGATGGGAAAAATGGATCTTTTGTTGCCTGTGGTGAGCAGTATATCAACATAGAAATATAGCCGAGCAGCATAAGCATGTAAAGTGTGGAAATTTCAAAATTGTAAATGAGAACGAAAATGATTGTGTGTGATTTTTCATAATTAGTTTTGTCTACCATGTTCAAAATACAGGCATGTAGTGAAAAATACTTTTTTATTTTTAACTGATCGATGATCAAGCCTGGTAACTTTTATCAAAAATCTGAAAAGATTTCAAGATCCATTCTCAAACAATTGAAATTGCACATTATTGGCTCTCAATATATAGCAGCTGGGTGTAACAAGACATACAGCCAATTTGGAACCAGCTACCTGGTAAGTAGATCAGATTAATGCTAAGGAACATATTGATGTCGACAACTTTATAGTTCGTTTTCCGTGGTTATCTCTGTCTAACAATGGTGTTTGTGTCCGTCATACATACAAATACAGCAAAAATCCTTCATGCTAATAGGTGTTCTTTGCCAAATTTGTGCTTCTGTGAATTGGAGTTCTAAATCTCCTCCGAACCACAGCATACGTTCATTTTGGGCAAATTGTAACAGAAATCTAGCCTAGACTTATAAAGTATTCATTAGATGATTTTTATCATCATTGATCTACGACTTCTGACAAAATTCAGATAAGTGTATAACAAGTTTCCTTCATGATTGAATTCATATCACAGAGTTCATTTTGTTTTGCAACAGGTGGTCTGGTCCAAGACATAATCTATTGCAGGGCCAAATGTTTTAATGTTTTGGAAATTATAAAAGTACCTTCTTGATTTTATAAAAAGTAGATTTTCTCGTTAATAATGCAACGCAATTATCCCAAATCACAAATTTGAACGACCATTTAGAGGTAGGTGAAGAGCTGAGATGTTGTGACAAATGAAAAGAAAATATTCCTTCTATAATATCGAAAATCAAATAGGACTAAATAATTAATTCCTTCTTCTAATTACGCTAAGCACATTTACGGTGGTCCAAAACTCAGGATCAAACCCTTGGTTGCCTTTTGCATCCATGCATGAAGCCGGCCTCAATGCAGTTTAAACAGCCTGTTTGTGAGGTGCATGTCATCCACATACCTGTAAAATATAAATTATTCGAATATTAAGCCAACGGAAAGGGTATCAAAGATAGTTTATGATGATAGTTTATGAAAGGGAGAAAGCTAGTTGCACATGAGAAACTTAGCCGATACTGAAAAAAAATTAATGAAGAATAACTCAGCTGTTTTCATTTATGAAGTCTGCAATTATACGATGATATAACGATTTCAAAAATAAGTGAAAATCACCTTGTCATTGGGCTGTTTATGTGCGGGAACCTCTTGGAATATTCTCGAGCTGCTCTTGGCGGTATTAAAACGCCTGCGGTCCCCCACCGTGGGGCAGACCCTCTTTCGTGGTAACCTCTGCTTGGCAATGTTTGTCGTAGAGTTGACCATTCTTCACATCTTGTTGCTTGAGAGGATGGGTAGTTTTTTTGCCCACAATCACGTAAAGAGTAAGAAAAAATTGATGGCTCCACTTGCAATTTCCATTCTTTCGGAACATCTGGAAGATTCTGTGGGGTCGGATACAAAAATTTATGCCTAGGCACTGGCACAGCAGCTGTCGTCCTCGGCTCTTTCGGGTTATACGTTCTTACTACCCACACAACCTCGTTATTGTTTGGAAAGACATTCCTTGAGTAGCCATAGCTCAAGGCTCCTAAGCTTCCAGCCGCCATGCCTTATTTACAAACAAAATGCTGTGAAATGAATTCCTTCCGCCATATTCTTTTCAAGGAATTGCGGCTCGCGTTGCCATGGACACTCACCAGCTGACTCTAGGTGGCTTACTAGAACCCAATTCCCCAATTCCCTTTGTTGGGGAATCTCCTCTTTGATTGGACTCAGATTCTGATCTGCTGTCCGAAATATATAAATCGCAAGGGAAAAATTAGTTATGAAATTTTCATAAAGTTACTGGAAATTTTATCTCACTTGATCTTCTACTACACGCGAAAATGAGCTCCTTACGACTTGAGCTCCTTAAGGGGTTTTTCAGGCTCTATTTCGTGGTATCTTGTGTTATTTTTTGTTTCTAAAAATACCAGTAGAAAATGCTAGTAGAAAAAAAAACGAGACCATCATCATCGATGGGTAAATCACTCCATGGAAATTTCGTACACATTTGGTGGAAATCCTATTGTTTTATCTTAATATTTCCGGAAGTCCTTTTGTTTTCATTGAAATCTCGTAGGCTCATTACAAGAGGAAACTGCTCTTTGATCATCACAACATTGTAAAAATTACATACACAGGTGTTGCAATACTTTTGTCCTGGTAGTGAATTGAATCAAATTCCCAATAGTATTTCCCTAGACCCTGTAACTCCGAGAAAATAAACAGCATGATGGCAAAACTTTATACATCCAAAGCTTATCAAAGTTTAAGTAATTGCTAAAATTCATTCGATTCACATTCTCTAACATTACTTATTCTTCTTTTCTCCTAGAAAAAAGTGCCTTCCTAGAAAAAAGCTTAAGCTTGCCAAAACAACATAGCCTGCGTTGCAGGCCCTACAGGACAATTTTCAACATAAAAAATAGGGAGGCAATTGACCCTCCAGCCCCAGTGACTTTCCTTTCTTTTTAACCAATAGGTTTTTTTCTTTCCTTCGGCATTTTACGTATTAAGCATCTTCAAAATAACCATGTAAATTGCTTTCTGAAAATCCCAGTGATTTACAATTTTACACGCTTCCATAGAATTTCAATACACCCTCAAAATACAGAAAAAACGTTTCGCTGCAAGAGTTTTCAGTTAACAGTCTTTCTTTCTCGAAATTCACCAAGTTTTCATTATGAAACGTTTTTATCGCTTAATTATAGCAGTCGTTCATTATGAATTCAAATACTTTGCATATGTTTGTCTAAAACAATGTTTCTCTGTAGTTCGATCTGGCTTTTACGCAACACCTTTCAAATGTCGAGAGTATCCCTAAGCCACTCTACATCCAGGTAATCAAAATGAATCAAGAATGCTTTTAAAAGTTTTGATGATCGGGTAACGTTGATATGAAGCACAAAAACACAGGCGTTAGAATAGGTCATGAAAGTACAAAACATCCAATAACTGCATCTCATATTCTACCAGTATATCAATAAACTGATAACTTGCTGTCAACTAAAAATATACTTAGGCTGTTCCGGCAATGGGTGTGAACACTGCTTAACCGGACATTCCATTCTGGCGATATGGCTTGCCCATTTGCCACTTATATTCTTAAAAGTTTTTTATAATGTGTGTGATCTTAAACTTCCATTTTTCCATTTGTTTATGCATTTGACGTTAAGCATTGCTCTTTCTGTGCCTTTCTGCGCCACTGCCAATTAATGGTAGTGTCAATGTTTTTATACTATATGCTATTGCTGCAAGTATGGCCCTATTCTATCCATTAATCTTTTCTTCAAACTATCAAACATTGATTTTTCCTCAAGAAACAGTAATAATTCCCGCTTTTTCATTTCTTTTGTTTTTGAATATTCTTGGCAGACCAAGACCCAGGCCCAGACCCAGGAACAGATTCATTTATACATTATTTTATAAGAAGCAGTAAATTGAAGTTCAGGCTGGTTGTTCTTAATCTTTCCAAAACTTTGAGGCTGTATCGCATTTAATTTCTTTTTAAATCACTAGGGTTTAACCAGTACATCTGCTAGCTATTGTGGTCAAGGGGGTGTGTTCAGGCCTCGATTCCCTTTGTTCTTAAAGAGCCTTCGTTTTGAGATGGATAATTTTAAGAGGTTTCAACATTTTTTCACCAATTTTGAGGCTTGAATTCTTATGAAATTATTTTTACAAAAAATATTGTACTTCTTTTATGAACTTGCTCTCTCTTTTGACCAAAAACAATATTCTTCCTTCGGTACTGCCTAAAATCACGAACAAAAGGGCCTACGAACTATGCACGCCTAATATCTAAAAAGCAATAGTGATATGATATTAGGAAATCTTTATAGCGTTATCTTTATGTGGCTTTTTTCTCTTTCATATTCATTCAGACCATTGGTGAGACAAGTATTGAAAGTCTGAACAGGTTTTTTGCTATATAATGCAATCAAAGAAAACTTGGTATAGTGTAAAGGAATTTAGCATGATACTAACGTGTTATTTTAATATGATACCAATGTTAAAATCCATAACGGCACTGTTTGTTTGGGCAGGTAGTATAACGCCATCTACGGCTCCACTACACTACTGAACTCAAGGTCAAATAAAAGAATAAATATTTCATTTTTACTTCGATCAGGTATGCATTTTGTAGGTCACTTAAAGGAGTGAATAGTACATTTCCCAAGATATGATTGAATAATGTAAAAAAGCAAAATTAAACATTTTTTTCCGGAAAATAAATATTGTATCCAGAGCAAAAGGTTTTGCATGCCAAAAGCTTTTTTGTCTGAAAAAATATTGGGGGCCTTATAATGACAAGAATCAATAGCGAGGTAGGAAAATGTAAAGACCCTACTGGGCGCTAAAACCCTCAGCATTTCTCTTGTGATACCCTTGCTTGACAAAGGCTCGAAGGAAGAGTAACAAAACAGAGAGGCTATTTCAAGATGATCCACATAGTCACACCCAAACGAGGTACATTAAACTCTTGTCGTGTTACTGTTCTTGACTTTGAAGTTCCAAATTTTGGTCGAAGAAAATATAGCCAGCATGTATCGCCTCGAATTTGCTTTATTTACTATTGTTATAGCCGTAACGTTAGTTGCATTTGTAGAATGTGAACAAAAGAAATTGCAGATAGGAGTCAAGAAGAAGATAGAAAATTGTTCAAGACGCTCGAGGAAGGGGGACGTTCTACATATGCATTACACGGTACGATATATTTGATAGTGCAAATATTGTTAGGATTGTGTTGCCCTGATTGATTTTACCTTGAATTGAGAGAATAACTACCTTGATTGAATTGGCAGAGTTATTGGGAAAAATTGGGAGATTTGATGGACCATATACAGGGGCGGACTGGCTAATTTTTTTGGCCCGGGCAAATTTTGATCAAACCGGCCCACAATAATAGCAAAGAAAAAACTCCTCGGAAAATGCTAGTAAATGTTAGTCTGTAAGGAAAACAAATTTTTAAATTCAGTAATTTTGTGCATGAAAGAATGCTGGTTAACATAACATTGTTAACAGAACATGTTAAATATGTCATTTGCTGACTAAGTAGTAAATAAACAAAAATTTTAATTCATTGGTTGGACTTTGTTTCTAAATAAATTTAAAGTGGAAAAGCTTCTATCACACTCCACTTGTGACAAATAATTTTTTAATCCTCTGGAAAATCAAAATGATTTTCAGCAGCCCAAAAATATCGATTTGTCAATTTCTGACCCCAAAAATAAAACATGGGCACCCCTGTTGAAATTTTATCGTGTAGCACCGTACCCCTGTTGGGCAGGGGGTGCATTTGACTTATGATAGTATAGGCCTAATAAACCTACCAAAATTTGTATGAGTTTATTGAAAGGGGCAAGAACGAGACCCTGCTGTTTTTTGTGGCGTTTGTGGCTTTTGCTTGATAAAAAAGCTTTGTATCGTAGCTGAATCCTGTTTTAAGTCTCACAGCTTTTCCTCACGAAATTTCTGTGCACCACCTTTGGTTGAAGTCTTCTTGCTCTTCCCTCATTCTACGTAAGTCCTCTCAATTGCTTCACATCACAGAGCAAATCGCTTAGTGAACTCTAACTTTTGGACTTTTAAATTCACTTCATTAAGCAATAGCTTGTGCTTAGGCAGAAACATGACCAGCTTCAAGCAAAAGCTAAGCAAAAAGACATCAAGGGAGGTTAAAATCATATGTATCGCATTGAAACAGGGGTGTTACAGTATAATATGTCGCCAAAAAGGAAATACCGTCAAGAGAAAATATAACAATAACATGTTTCCTGAAAAGTGTGTTTGGGCTGCAGTGACAATAATGAATTGATAATTTTAGTGGTTTTGGAGTACTCGCGTGTATATTTATTCTTTCCCACAAAGTCTCTGAAAATTCAAGGCGAACAGATCAACGCATGGGTATACTTTTTGCCTCGCATTCACTTTTTAAGCTAATTTATTTTTTTGCATTTTTATCAGCCGGCCCTTAAACCGACCGGCCCTTTGGGTGATTGCCCGAATAGCCCGACCAGCCAGTCCGCCCCTGACCATATATGTATAGGTTATGTTGGAAATATCCGGTGTGGTCTCAGAAAATTTAGGCCAAAAAGAATGTTAAGCAGTTTCACTGTCAGTGTTAAAGGACTCTCTGAGCTTTGGAAATAAAAAGTTAAGGGTCCAACAAGGTATTGGGTAATTTGCGAGTAATGGTTTATCTTAGATTGGAGCCAGGACCGTCACTACACGAGGAGAGAGTGTGAGAGGTGTAACACCCCCACCCCCTTCTTGAAAAATATCACATTGCAAGAGCAAAGGATTTTTTGCCATTTATGGTTACCTAGTTTGCAAATTTTTAAACTTTTTGGCAAATAAAGGATTTCCAACCCACTTTGTCTCAAATGGGACCTGGAACCCCCCTCCAGACTTTAAAGTTGGTTTTCGCAGGGAATGCCATTCCCGTGCAATAATTTTTTTCTTTCATTCCGCCCTCATATTATTAAGAATCTGCCATAGGTTCTGCACACAATATCTGTTTATCTGGTCATACCTGCGATTATTCCATTATCTTGCACAAGGTAATTGTAGTGATTTTAATATTGTAAGATAGGCCATATTCCTGCTTCTTCATCGAACATGCCATCACCATGACATCCACTTACCTCATTCACGACATCACAGGGCATGTCAGTTCAGTCAGTTCAGTTCAGATCAGAGTTACACAGGCAACATACTGTCTCTCTCACTGTCTCCGTATTTTCTGCATGCTAAATAAGATTTGAAGTAGCATCAATGATGGAAAGTCAAAGGAAACAAGATGGGAACCTTGGCAATTCTCGCTAAATATTATCGCTCCTATATGATAATTAATTGTAGCATTTGTAATGAGAGTAACTATTTTATATCAAATATCTAAATAATTGTAGTAAGAGAAACTATTTTATATCAAGTAAGTTGCCTCATTAACAGCATTTTGCACACTCCTTACACAATGATGTAATAATGATGATCAAAAGAAACTTTAAAAAAGATACTTAAAAAATTCAAAAAGATATGAAGTAACATGACTGAGCGGGTGCGGAGTGGGGCTGTGTGGATGTGCGAGTGCTATGGATTTGGTGCTATGGATGGATTCAGATGTGAAAAATGGCCAGGTAGCTAAGTTAATAAAGACATAACATCCAGCTTTGCCTATGCCTACAGGTCCAGGCCCTGCCTTCCTTGTTTCCCCTCAAAAATGTTCTCAGTATGCATGACTTAAGCAGATAAAGCAGCCACATCAAAGTGTTTCTTCAGGTTGTTTTTAACAAGTTCCAGGCAGCTATAGTCCCTTTTCAGGTGACTCTTGTCTGTTCCAAGTATTTTTGTATCCATTCTTGAGTACCGTAAAAGTTCTATTAAGCTCCCAGGGGCTTATTTATTTTTGTCAGTCCAAGAGAGGGGCTTAATAGAGAGGGGGCTTAAGAGAGAGAGGGGGCTTAAAAGAAAGAGCTTTTACAGTAATTCCTTCTGATTGCTATGCTGTTACAGGTCATTTTTGGTCATTCCTGCCCTTTCCTATTTCTTTCATGTTGTTTCTTTTTTAGTAACTACAGAGTATAAAGGGGATTAAATAGTTTAAAACATGCTCAAACTTGATTTTTTTGGTGATATCAAAAAGAACTTCTTATTCTCTTTGTCAGGATATTTATTCTTGCATAATATGATTTTAATTGTAACTTTTGAGACATTATTTTGTGATTGTACACTCTTTTAATGCCACCATGGTTCTTCATTGATTTTTTGTTCTTTATTTACTTTTTTTTCTTTGAAAGATTTGGGAATTAGAGTCTCAAGTGGTCAGTTGCAGCATTAATTACTTTTGACAAATTTCTGTAGCACAAGATATATTAAATAATGTTTGCTTGAACTGCTGGATCTGATGAAATTTCCCAAAACATTTCCATGTTATACTTTTCCAATTTTTGCCACTTTTGGTACATAATGATACCATATATTGATTTCATATTATTATCTTTGGTTTCCAGGGAAAATTGGAAAGTGGTTCAGAATTTGATAGCAGTATTCCAAGAGGAGAACCATTTGTTTTCACTCTCGGGGCTGGACAAGTTATTAAAGGTAGATTATTGTTACACAAACTAATAATCAAAGCGTCTTCTTGAGTATCAAGCCTTTTTTGCCTTATGCAGACCAAAACAGACACAGGAACTTGATTCAAGGATAGTGATCTTCTCATTATACATTTCATAATAAAGTTGCCTTGAGAACATCTTTGGGAGGTGTGCACAACATTTCTAAAGATAGAAGCAAAAGTAGAAATCAGCTCCTTTTTGGCATTGAAAATGGGGATTGAGCTCCCATATGAATGTAGCCCCAAATCCCTGGGGTCAGGGTATAATGTTCTGTGGTATTTGTTCATAGACTGTATTATGTGAACAGGTCTCATACCATATCTACACACATACATTTTCAAAAATTTGCCTTTTCTTTCTTTGTAAATGAATCCAACTTTTGGGGTCCAAACGGAAACAATTCATTTTCAAGTATCATTGCATTTTTGAAATGGTTCAACTGTCAAATTCTTTTTACAGTTGAATCATTTGTTTGTTTGTATTTTCCATGCATAGAAAATAATATTTTCATTTTAAAAATGTTTTCTTATACCTGTGGCCTTGAAAGAGTCCAAACACAAAATCAAGGATGAAATAGCACCATAATTTATTGGGATAAAATCTTGTACAAATCTTATAAATTATACATTTGAGAAAATGGTTTAAGTTTGATCATCATTGTTTCAAAACAACATTTTGCTTTGTGGTAATATAACTTAACATTTTCAGGCGATCATTAAATTGGTCTCTGTGGCTATTTTGAGGTGTGCTTTAGATGCTGGCACTCAATTGAACAGTTGGCCAACTTTTTTGCAATTGACAAATTTTTTGACAATGCTTTTTGTCTACAATGCATTTGACCATTTTTTAAGATTTCCTGAAAATAACATGTAAATCCATGTTTTTAGGAGCCATGGAGGATATTAGATTATGCTAAATTGCTTGGTCTGGTCTTCCAAAATCTTCTTGATGAAGACTCTCTGAGGCCCTCCAAACTGTTAAAGTTATTTTTTGAAACCAATAAACCTCTTGCTTGTTCTTTTTGAGTAAAACTGCATCATGCTTTTGGCCAACTGATATCCAATTCTCTAGCATTCCCAAAATAAAACTTTTTTGAAAATTAGACCCATATTGAAAAATACTTAATGTCTCACATTGTACCAAGTTTCAAGTTTCATATAATTATCAATCCATCGTACATACAATTCTACACAACTACAATACAATTAAATGAAATACGACGCTAAAATTAAATACAACAATGCTTACAAAATTATAAACTAAATAAGGAAACAGACAGATTCCCATAAAGCCATCCACTTTTGTAGAAAATATTATTTCAGCAACAGTATATTGATTTTATCTTTGTTTAGTTAAGCATTGCATAGGTAGTCATAAAATCAATTGATATATCTGTTTATGGCTTGTGTTTATGTATAAAGATCTAAAAGTTATGTCATTTGACTTCTAGGATGGGATCAAGGCTTGCTCAAGTATGTAACAAGCATTTCTTTATATGCTCAGCATCTTTATTGTATGGATATTCTGCAAGTGATAGTTTTGATACAAAATTTCCTTCCATAACATTAAGTTGTAAAGAAGTCTAGTTTTTATTTGTCTTTTCTAAACTGGAAGTTTTCTCTTGAATTTTTCAGTTGATAATTCTGAACGCAAAAGTGTAGTTCTAGAGAAAACCCAAAACTTCAAGTGAAAAAATTACACCTTCATTACCTTTATGTAAATTGAATATTAGTACATTCATAGATAATGGTATGTGTAGAATGCCTCTGCTTTTATACAAATAGTATGCTAAAACATTGACTCACTGTAACAGTTGTCTTTCTTACATTTAGTATACTGTTTCTTCATCATTTCAAATATATATTTTGCTAAGTGGCATGTTTTAAGATCTTTAAGAATATCCATCAACTTAATGTTTTCTTGTCAACCAGTAGAAATACTTTTATTTTATAGTATGTGTGAAGGAGAAAAGAGAAAGTTGGTTATACCCTCTGAATTGGGATATGGCAGTCATGGTGCCCCACCAAAGATTCCAGGTAGTTAACTATTTTGTTGGTTTTTTTAAGTTCCAAGTTATTTTTAAAAAACTTAGTTATTGGTGCAATGTTAAGCTATTGAAACTAGAAAACACTTTGTCTCCAAGGCGACAAAGAATGTCCGAGGGAGAAAAGTTCATGTCCTCTTCTAGAACAAGGTGTTGTTTGTTCTAAAAAGAATCTGGCGTTTTACGTAAATTTTAAACTTGGTCTCACCAAAAGCTACTTAGAACTATTAAGAAGCTTTAGTTGTAAACTTTTGATAGCTTTTCACACTTTAGCTTTAATAGACCTTTTCTAAATGACTTCATCTTTATTGGATTTCTGCTTCATTGAAGAGCCAAGGATGTTCATGGTTTTCTCTCCTTAAAAGCTAGCTAGCACTTAACAATGCTCAAAATCAAACAAATATTTTAAGAATGAAAATTGAATAGCTACTGGAAGGTACAGCAAGATACAACCGGGTATATGCTGATTCCGTTCATTGGCAAAGACAAACTTATCTTTTTCGCAATAGACAATCCCTATGTTATGTGACAAATTGGAAAGTAAAAGTCAATGTTTTTAAAAGAATATCCAGCGGGACCCATTTGTTCAAACATTGTCGATTTTATTAAAACCGTACCTTAAAAAACCACTGTTATGCCCAAACCAGTTACGCTGCGATCATCTTGTCATTTATAAAAATTACATGCCTTATCCAGGGACCTCATTAAAAAATGGTTGCTTTCTGTCGTTCACTACCCATATTGTATTTCCTTTTAAGATAATCTGCAATCATTTTACTATGAATTATGTGTGCTTAATGTACTTATTATTTTTTGGTAAGGTGGTGCTACGCTGATTTTTGAAGTGGAACTCATAAAGATTGAAAGGAAGGCAGAATTATAGTGATCAACTCCAAATATCATGTATGTTGTTGTTATTTTGAAAGATAAAGATTTAGTTTTTCAATCGCCATTTTGACCCGTTGTTATTCTTTGTGCATTACTGAGCTGTTTTAGGAATTTTCTTTATAGCTAAGTCAGGATATTATTTTTCGAAAATTTTTAATGGTGCCTAAGAACTCTTCTTCCCCACAAGCTTATCCTGAATTCTAAGATGCCAAAAAGGAAGTTTCAAATTCGATACAGAAAGCAAAGAAGCAGAAATATATGACACAGACCTGTCAACCCTCCCGGTTCCGCCGGGAGACTCCTGGTTTTGACTGCTTTCTCCCGGTCTCCCGGTCTCCCGGTTTTTAAAATTTTTCTCCCGGTTTTAAAGATGTCTAGCAGAATGTCTAGGAAGATTCTTCACCGAATATTTTAATGAATTGCGCATCTTATGCTTCAAAGACAGGTCCATTGTGTATGTTTTCTTTTTTACAGAGGTATAATTAAGATATAATGGTCACATTGACTTTCCACATGACAACAATTTTTTGTTAGTGCTCACTTAGTAAAAAAAAGCACTAAAAGTTATTATGAAGATACTTTTCATGATCACTTTTGTCACAAAATGTTTGCCGAGCACAACATTTTATCAGGTATATTTATTCCCATAACGAATTACTGTGATCTCCCTGTTTTTCACCAAATCTCCCTGTTTTTCACCAAATCTCCCTGTTTTTCTTCAGGAAAAATTCAAAATTTCCAGGTTTTGAAAATTTAAGGTTGACAGGTCTGTATGACAGCTTGGCAATTTCTTGAAACTTCTCCGCTTCGAGAAAAAAGCTGTAGCAATTTAGCATCTGACAGATGAAAAGTGCAATTTCGCCGGACTGCTTCATTATTCCACTGGCCAAATGCAATGAATTATGAATTTGTTATTAGTTGACAGTTCCTATTGATGATGTAAGCGTTGACATGTATTTTTCATGCTTTAATGAGCATGTTGCATTCGGTGTGCTATATTTTACAGTACTGGAGTTTATTACTTTGGCATGTCATTGAGCCGGCTGTGCATGCATCTGTTATGTTTTGTTTTGAGATGGAACGTTTAATTATAAAATATCATCCCTAGTGGCGTAGATAAGAAGATTCATAGGAGCGGCGAGATTTTCCGACACAAATTTAATAAGCACCTATGTTTTGTAATGAATTTAACTAAAATAAAAAAATCTGTTGATTTATTCAGATATTCTCATGATTATTCTTATGTTAAAATCTTTCCTCTCAAAAGTTAACACTTAAAAATCAACATCCATGTTAAATATTTGACAAGATCAGAGACAATGCAGCAGTTTAGCTTTACAGAGGGTTATTCGCCCCCTCTTACCCCCTCTATCTGCACCATTGATTCATCCCTTGGCATCAGACCCTCGTCATGAATAGTAGAAGTTCATTAGAGCCTTATCAATTTTCTGAAGTTAATTTTTATAATTTTTAGTTGAACTGAATTTTTCAAAAGTTGATTCTGAGCTCACAACAATCGGCTAACTCTTGGCCATTAGAGAGGCCCACCCTCCGACTATGTCATTATTTAATTTGGATTGGATAATTTCATGGAATCTTCAAGTGACTCATATGACCTGCCAGGGCTTATTGTTAAATTAACACATCAAATCAGGCATGAATTTTGTTTCGTGGTTCAAATCAAATCGACTTCTCTTAAGCCAGTTGTTGTAGTTGGATTACAAAGAGCGATTTGTCAGAGATCCTTTCTATAAGTTCATTTATTTATTCGAGAATAAGATATTTGAAGGATGAAAAGGGTTTAGGAAATATTTGATTCAGCTTATTTTATTGCAGAATTCACTCCATTTTAATTTGTCAACAGCATTAGTTTCTATGGTGACTTAAACGGCTTGTGCTAGCAACGACTCTTTAGATTCTAGGGCTTGTTCTTTTTTCTTTGCCTGGTAAAAGTAAAGTATTTCTCGTGGAGTCGTTTTTAATCGACCAATCAATACAAAAACTGACGCAACAGGAGATAAGTTAGTGGATTTTACTTATCAACTCATACGTATTGCCATCATTGCCTATCACATACTCATCCTTTGTGTAGACAATTCATTCGACTTTTTCCCTTCTCTTCTCTCCCTTTAGGAAAATTATCTTTTTAATAAGTCAAATGCATTTGGCCGAGACTGCTATTCGTTTTGACCAGGTGTCGTTCTCTGCGTCTTCCCAACAAGATTTAGTTCTTCTGCTTTCTCCTTTTGATGTCATCTGTTGCAGTTATATTCGCTGCAAATAGCAAACAGCACATTTCCTCTTCAAAAACATTTATGTTGAACATTTCAATCCAGAGAAATCTTGCGATTATCGGGCGTGCACAGACAACATGCTTCTTTGCTTGAAAAATCGAGTTATATCCTTTAATCGGCTGTAAATGTGTTATATTTTGAAGAAGATACTCAGAAGGACGAGCAGTTTTAAGCGTTTGCACACAGTTATGGCTGTGTCATCTTCTTCATGTATTGATTCTTCAGATGCTTTTCGCTTCTTTGGGAATGTTTATTTAATGGTCTTTATCTTATTGCAAATTTTCGGTTCAAAAAGAACATCACAATATTTTGTTGGTGTTGGCAGTACATTACTTTAACAAAGCAATTTTTTATAGCATCAAGCTGATAATTCTTTCTTCAAATTTATGCAAACTTTCTTGACACTAATACATCATTACCTGTATCAAAGTCAAATTGACACTAACTCAGCTCTTTGTTCTATTTTGTTATTGCATGAGAATATTAGCATTTTATGAAGCATATCAAGTTGAATATTTGCCCTGCTTTGAGTGCCTATATTGAGTTCTCTTTCGCGCGTAAACTACCGCCATGATTGGTAATATCAAGCTCTCTGCACGTAAACCGTTTCAGCTTCGTGATGGCATTTCCTTAACGAGGTTGCAGGGTCCTCTGTACCACACGCAGGAAGAAACAACCACATTTTAATAATCAACCCAAAGATAATTTATTTGTCTGCTGAGAAATACGTTTAGGCCATTGTGACATTGGTTTATCGAAATTCCTCATAAGCAAACAGTGTCGAAGAGTTGGGCATGTGTTTTCTTAACAGACTTAAAGTAAGAAAATGCAGGAGTGTGGAATGTTTCAATTAGGAAATATGCAAAATAACTTGATTTCATTTTAGACCATATCATTAACCACATAGACAGTCTGTCTGGGTTCTGACTCCTTAATGATGTTAGCCAGCTAATAAAACCAAAACTCTTTCATAGATTATAGTGCTTTCCGTTCACGATTTACCTAGAGCCCTCCTCATTTGTTCATACTGTATCAATTTTTTGCCACAAATCAAAATCACTTATGTTCATCAAGATTACCCAACGCCATTTACAAATAATACGCCTTTGATTGATTACACTATTAACTTATTAAGGTAACTCTTTTGTGCGTTGATCGTGGTCAACGTACAGAGAAACAGAAGCAACAAGAAAAGTTCGTTATGCATTCCTCGTTTTGCTCTCAATGGGGCAAATCTAATGTAATTTTCTTTCCAGTTTTAGAATCTTGGGTCAAGCAGAAAGCGTATGTGTTCCGCTTTTTTGTATAGTACCAGTTGCGTAGCACCGAAGAGAAAGGCAATTGTATCTGTTGATACAGTGAATCGTACAAGGTTTGTTTTTAGCATGAAAAACCAAAATGAAATCAGTTGCTTGTAATGAAATCTCCCAGACCTGATGTTTATTTTGCTCGAGCCACCGTTATGCAAAACATACATCTCGCTCAGGGAACATCAGTTGGCCTAATGGCGGCAGGACTCTTCTCTTTTTTAAGATACATCAGCAAGTGGTATGACGTAGCATGTTTTAACCAACGGGGCACTCGAGGTTCTGCTTAGGCAAGAAGAGAAAAGTTGTTGGGTCACGGTTTGAGAAGAGTGTGGTCTTTAAACCTATTTGCAACTCCCGAATAATGCCTTGCTTCTGTCTTGACCTTTATTTCTGATGTCACTACGGCCATAGTAATTAAATTTGCCATTTTGTGCATTTCTTGATGACATCTGTAAAAAATGGCAGGCAGCCCATTTTCTTTTACAGGTTTCAGGGTTACAAACATTCAGGGAGGGGGTGGACCATAAATTTCGAACCAATTTCGACGAGAATAACGATTAATTTTTTCTTTGATAGTATCCATTGATGTAGGCTCTCATAAAGTGGGCTGCTTCGTGAAGGTTCAGTGTCGAATATAGGCTAATCCTTTTTGCATATAACCTTTTGTACTTGAAGAGTTTAACAGAAAAGAGTATTTCCTTAGGTAAAAAGTTGTTTCCACTTGGTTTCGAACAGCGTCAATTTATTCCAGATTTGTTAATTCCTTAAACTTCTCTTTCATTGATTCACCATTCACAACATTTATGAAGCACACCTTAGAAAAATCCATGTTCTCATTGCATGGTGTCGATTCCGTCTTTTCAAGAAGGAGTTTAGAAAAGGATTTTGAAAATTAGATATTCAATCGCCAAATCCCTTTTTGATCTACATTTAGCATTCACGGCAGTTGCGGGAATTCATTTTTCAGGTGAGGGGGGGGGGGGCAATGCCCACAAAATCAAGTAAATTTGCCTACAAATGGCATAATTTACCAACAAAAACAAGTCTTAACCATCAATTTAGCAAAACTTCGGAGACTTGCCCCCCACACCCTGCAATTTACGCCACTGATTTACGGTAATTAGCCTGCTCGCATGTGTATTGAATGATAGCTAGCCTTACTGTAAGAAGCCTAAACACCCCTATATTTCTCACAGGCTGATTCTAAGCATAAACATACATGTCTCGTCACTTGCCATTTTGAAAACAAACAATATATGTTATGCAACACCCTTTAGCTGTTTGCTTAGCAAGAACAGTTCATGTTGCAGTACAACATGGCTAGCATGCTTCTATTGCACGTCTCTATAGATAAGCAACTATGGCACTTCCTAGATGCTTATCTGGGAGACACGAGAAAAGGCGCTTGATGATATGATGCGGATCTAGTGGTGCAAGAATTCTGCATTTGAAGCCACAGGATTACCTATGAAGCATTTGCAGCAAGTTAATTCCATGCTGGTTTCCGGCATTCTGTTTTTCCATAAGCATTGCTGATAATAGGCTTTCCATTATATACTCTTTTTATTTTCTACATAGGCAGAGAAGAATAATAATTCTAAGCCTTTTTTATGGTATTCATCATTGTGTTCAAAAAATATACGCAGTTAAGAGATGCCTCTGCTATCCTAATCTTGATGCCCAATGCTGAATGTCATTTCAAACTTACACAAGACAATGTTCTTGTAGTTACTCTTCCGTTGCAGCGTTTTCATCAATGCTTTCAGTAAACACTCTAACGATTATTCTGACATATGCTGATCATTCTGAATCACAGCAATTGTGTTCAGTTAGGGTGTTCCTTCTTTTTGCAGCACTAAATGTTTCTTTTCTGTTTATCTATAAACAGTGATCTGGCCATTTAAAAATCTTGTTTGGAAATGTCTTGTAAACCATTTGCAACTGTTTATAGGGGATGATACTGTGACCTTGAATCCTGAAATAACTTGTTGCCAGCGCTCTTACGCTTCAGTTTTGTTTACTTGCTATTCCAGTTCATGCTGTCAATGTTTCTTGACATATTTTTAAATTTTCAGCAAGCCTCATGCTCCTTATATAGAAAAACTTGTGTTCTGTGCCTCATAAAAAAGTTCTATGTGCCAATGTTTTATTTTGGTCGATCGTTAAGGAATTATAATGTTTCTTCTGATTTCCAACGCAAGTTTTTTCTATTGTTAAAATGTAAGCTCTTTATACACAAAACTACTGTGGCTTATATCCTGCTATTTAAATTGTTATCTTTGAGTTTCTTTTGCCACTCTTCAACCACATCAGGTACCATATTATCATGGCTTTCACTCCTAAACAAACGGAAATGTTGATGTCGTATTATGAATATCATCAGGCCATTGCCTTCCTCAGCAGACTGTTATCTTAATGTGAATACACAAAGATTACAGGCTTTGTCTGCAATATTTTGCTATACCCTACAATGTTTTGAAGCTCTTCTGTCCAAAGCTTGAAAAACACCTTATGTAATGGAAGGTCGATATGCATCTACCAAATTGAGACAGAATTAGGGTTATGATTTATTGTCATTAAATTAATCGAAGGACCCTGGGTTCTGTATCACGGATTCTGAAATATTGCGATAAACAGGTTCATATAAACTACTTTATAAGAACCAGTAGATTGAATTTGAGGCTGGTTATTAGTTTTTCAAATCTTAGCGGCTGGATTTCTCATAATTATTAGAATTTAAGTGTTCAGGCCCCATTTGCCAACCAAGTGAATGCGACATCCTTTCTAGGCCAACTAGTTCGAAAATACACCAACGAAGGCCATGATGGCACAAAACTCGTTTGTTAGATTTTTTATTGGGTTTCATAACTTTGTTCAAATTTACATTTTACAGTTCCACAGCCTTAAATTTTTCTTAATTTTACTCTTAACTTTGACCAATTATCATGCTAATGTTCTTATAGAAATATTCTTATAAAAAAAAGAGTAGACAAAATATTGGTTTTTTACTCAAAAAAGGCAACTGATTTTAAAAACTTAGAGTTGCGGATATAAGTATGCCTTGTTTGTTCATTCATTTAAACTCCGTGTCCGTAAATGGTTTTTGAAATAGGATGCCAATATAGTAATGTTTCTTAACGTTAGTTGATAACGTTGAGTATAGCATTCCTTTGGTCACGTTTCGAAAACGTGACGAATACTTGGCAATTCAACTTAATATGGGATAAATGGAGCGTTCGTATAGGCTAATTTTTCACGTTCAGCTGACAAATGCATTCAATTGGTGATTTACGAGCAAACTCGAGCTCTTCAGAAAAAACAAGCTCGATTGGATTAGTGAATTTGTGTCATCAGTTTAAACACATACGCTAGTGGTATCTTGAAAATCTAAAGTGTTTAATCTTTAGGGAAAATTCCAATTCAATTACTATCAAGGGATTTATTCTTTCAAAGTACAACTTAAATTATCTCGGTCTGTCCGCTTTAAGCAAATTAATAAAATTAAATAAGGAAATTAAAAGGTGAATTTGCATTCGAATGAGATTAAGGATACAGTTTGTACTGTCGTGATTTACTGAATCCGCTAACATGAAACTCTGCTTTTGAAAATAGTTCAATAGTGAGCTTTGTTTTTAATTCTTTCAGCTCTTCTAACTTGTAGTCAGGGGGCTGTGTGACATCGCCCCCTCCCCTCCTCGTGAAAATTATGAAATGACTTTTTACTCAACTGATTTGGCATTTTTACTGCATATTCGGCAAACGTGATGTTTGGCATAAGTTAAGATATCACTGATGCTAGTTCATATTTGACAGTTTAGATCTGGACGTGCTATCTTCACCAAACATCTACCTGCTCTCTTTACAAGCTCTTTTCTAAAAATGGCGTGACTTGCCATACTGTGATAAAAATTCTTCCTTAAACTTTCGACGAGTTTCCGAAAATTCTTCTTCTCTAAGCACTTATTTCTTCTTTCCAAACTTAGGTCTGACATTTAATCTCTTTTTTTGGCCACCTCGGTGAACTGAAACGTTTGATCTATGACCATGACAACAAACCAAAGCTCAGATTTTGGGATAGTTGGAGGGTCATGGTAGCCAACCTTCTGATAGAAGTAGGTACCTGATGATGATGATTATGGCTATCCAACATCCTAAAAGGTTATTGTCAGCATGTATTTTTACATGTATTTTTGTCGATATTTATTTCTTCAATACAATAACCGCATCCATGACGCAGTTTTTGACATCAACAAAGTGGCAAAGTCATAGAGATCTATTTTTAGAATTTCTAATTTTTCTATTACCGTATTTCCTCTAATGAGCGCCGACCATAATTTGAATTCTGTAATAAACGCCGAGGCACTCTTTAAAGGAAATATAGTATATAATATCAAAATCTGTAGTAACAATATTGAAAGCCACATGCTCTCCTCCGCAGAGGCTATTGGCGAGGGAGAAAGGAAGGGGAAAATGATAGGATAAAAGGAACTGCGGAGAAAAGGAAAAGTGGAGAAGCTCACCATTTCTCAATCCCTATCTCCCTCCCCGATAGCCTCTGCGGAGGAGAGTAGTTTAGCCAGATTAGTATAGACTTCTTCCGTATCAAATCATTGAAATTTGGTCTGGGTGCCCCCTTATTTTGAACCAAGCAAAAACAACATAGGCATAGTCACGCTAAATTTGCTTGAAAAGTTCTGACTGAAGAGTTTTTCTGTAAATGGAACTTGATTGAAGTGTCGAATGCAAATACTTGGGTCTGAATTTATGTGACTGTTACAGTTTCCAGGTTACATTGTCCAAATTTAAAAAATCTGAATTATTTAATACATGAAGTTATCAACAGCCATACTAACAACAATTTAGGCGTCATGAGGAAGGATATAATGACTGAAATTAATTGTACCTTTAAGAAAAAGTCTGCCACTCGGACATGAGTTTCGTTGTGAACTTGAGCTTCTAAAGAGTTCATACAGTGCTGCATATATGTATAACTGTAATTACAAGGAAATGTTCGGTTGAAGTGATATAGGTACAAATATTAAGCTATTGAAGTTGCTCTACTTGTCTGAGGCACTGTGCTCACATAGATTGCAGCTGCATGCACGATACTGTTGATCAAATGCTGATGTGAATTAAGGTGTTTCGTGATTCGATTGGTTCAGACCAAGTTACGTGTACGTTGATTAGGTCCGACCAAGCTGCAACCTCGTAAAGCGTTCTTTTTTTACTGACATATTGCCGTTACAGGTAATGTGTCCAACTAAAGCAGGCAGCTCTGCATGGGTTTTCAGAAACATGTGATTTTTCATGTGATCGCCCCAGCCATCATGATCGTTCTGTTTTCTACAGTGCGAGGCTAACTTTCCATGTGAACAGTTTTGCATCGCAAGAATACTGACCAATCACAAGCCGTTATTTTGATGGATGGCTTGACAAGCTTTCAATATAATGTAGACAATGGAACAGAAGAATAAGAGCTCGTGCAGAAGATATTTCTTCTATAATTTCATGTCTCAAGTTTAGTTACACAAATCGTTGAAATTATTTTAATCTACAACTCTCCAAACATAGATAATCTACTCATAAAAAAGGCTAATTAATATTCGATTTTATCATATACAACATTCTCCTTACACGACAAACCTGTCAATGGATTTTACTTAAAAGCAGTATGTGTTTATTTTAAGATAAAGGTTAAAGTTCTTTTTTGTTCACTGAAAGAACGAATATTATATTGCTAACTTCAAGCTATGTTATCTTGGTAACTCGTTTTCGAGATTCATCTTTCTAATCAAAGATTGTAACTATTCTTAGGTGGTTCCTTTTTTATTTGCATAATTAAGGTATAAAAATGTCACAGTGATGTCACAAAAATAAATATCACATAAACATCGCTGCCGGTGAGTGGTTTGCACTATTATCATCAGGATCGTCATTTTGGATTGTCTTGTCGGATTGTCATATCGGATTGTCATGTCGGATTGTCATGTTGGATTCTCGTGTTGGATTGTCATGTTGGATTGTCATGTCGGATTCTCGTGTTGGATTGTCATGTTGGATTGTTATGTCGGATTCTCGTGTTGGATTGTCATGTTGGATTGTCATGTTGGATTCTCGTGTTGGATTGTCATGTTGGATTGTTATGTCGGATTCTCGTGTTGGATTGTCATGTTGGATTGTTATGTTAGACCATCAAGTTGGATTGCCATGTTTTACTATCATGATAGATTATCAAGTTGATCATCATCTTTGATTACGACTTGGATTTTCACGATGATAGCTTCAGATTCTTCCCGTTTACTTCATTACTTTTTCAAGCAAACTGAACAACTGTATTCAGCGAGCTGGTGTTGCTAACCGAAAGAGAGACATAGCAAACCGTTGTAATCTTAACTTGCCCACTGATTGCTGTTGATATACAGCGTAACGTACTAACTGAAAACAAATTCCTATTGCAATAGCCCCGTGACTGCCTTAAAGACGAGAGAATGGGGAGTTGGGGCAGAGTAGGTTGGAAGATGAGCCTAAATCACCATTGCAGCTAGCATACTGTGAACGGGACGAGGCAAAAGTAAACGAGGCAAACACTCGGATGTGTACGAACTTTTTGCTAGCTTCTTCAAGTGTTGTTTGCTAAGTGATGATATGAATGCAATGTTAACGGCCTTTCTTTGTGAAATGTCAGCATAGTTCTGTTTAATGCATGTCTTTGTTCTTCTTTTTCTTCTTCAGTTTCCCGTTTCCATTTGGTTCTCCTGTTTTGAAACCACGTCTTTACCTGGCAATCAGATAAGTTCAAATAACTAGCTACTTTCTGTCTTTCAGACGACGTTAGATATTTTTTCTCTGTAAATAGCTCTTCCAGCTCTGCAATTTGTGCTCTGGAGAATGTCGTTCTTGGCTTTTTTCTTTTTGGTGCTGCCCTGCTTTGATACGGATGGCCTATCCTTCGATCTGAAGCGCAAAAGGAGAAGTCCTAAATAATTCCTGCCTATGTCACATATTATTTAGACTGTTTTTCAAGTAGCTCTAATATCACATTGATAAGGGTAACATTTAATGTCAGATATTTATTTGACAAAGACTAGATTCAAAACACATCTCTTTAAAAAATTACTAGTGCAAAAATGGGTTGTTGATAAGCTTAGTTCTCTCCTAGGACAAGGGGGTCTTATGCCTTACTTGCAGCTGCTCAATTCACGTGACTGTAGCTAAATCCTTTTTTCAGCTCTAATGGCAAAATTATGCATAACTTGCTAGTAAATTTGCACTTTGCAGCTCCATGTAAATCTCAGATCTGCTAAATAATAGATTCTAGGTTATATTTTTGCGACTGTTGTGAGCTACGAAATGATTGCTTTTGCATGAAAATGTGAGATTTTCCAAGAATGACATAAGCCATTGCATTATATTCAGGCGAGGAAGCGATTATCCATTATGTTTAAAGCTCTATAGATCTCAACTATCAATATCAAGATTCAATCAGTAGACAGTTCAAAGATCTAATTTTATTTTGATGATATCAAGACTTTATACAGAATCAGCTTTCCGTTGAAAACAATGTTAGATATAGAGAATTTCCTTCTAAATTGTTCAAGGTTCCTTAGAAAACATTATCTTTTTTGCATAAACGCTTGTATGACCCAGTTACTGCTAAAAATAATTTCAATTTGCACGTAAAATTAACAGTCTTTAGAATTTTCACTATGTACCATTCTATTTTATGCCTTTTTGGTTATGCATCTTCTATATGTCGTGTATAAATGAATGGCGGAATCGCAGTGTCAAACTTACTTGTTTGCTTTGTCAGGATCTGCCATGGGTGCATTGTCAGAGGCTCTGAAACCCTCTCTACGGTGAACTTTAGAACGTCATCGTTGGTTTCACAGCATTGGTAACCGATGGTGTGTTTGCTGTTCGTTTTCTCGTCGCATTCAATTGTCACTGCCTTGCTTTCTTCATGATTCTGCAAAATTCGACTGATGGAAAATGACAGACCTTTTTCTTCCTTGTCTTTCTTCTTCTTTGGGTTTTCTTCCATTTTCTCCTTCTTGAGATCTAATGACTACTGAGGAAATACTACCCGACAACTAGAGTTTTCTTTCTTTCTGGTCTCTTTTATACATCTAAAAATCCACTGGAACTTGGTGCGTTTATTCGGGTCCAAAATGACATTCTTTTTTGTTTTGAGAATTGATTCTTTGTAAGTTTCGTAACTAGCTCGACCTTCACTGAAATCTAGCCTTTAGTGGTTCATTAAATCCCGGAAGAAATATTTTCTTACGTCTACCTTTTATTTACCTTGATCTGCTCGTTCCAAGTTTTGATTTTGTTTCTTTTGTTCCTCGTTAAGACGTTACTGATCCTTTTTTTTCTTTTCTGGGTAAAAATCAATTATCTTTGAGTCTGCATTACGAATGGTGCAAAAAAGGAAATTATCGAATTAAATCGATTCCACTGTTTTCTTCAAATCTTCAGACATCAGTTGCAAACTGCACATTGCCTCGAATATTCTTCAAATGCTGACTTCTGCTTCACGTCTTGTAAAATAACCGGATAGATGAGAGTTTTATCTTGAAGATTTATCCAGTATAAAATGGTTCACAAGAATGAATCG
Organism: Rhopilema esculentum; assembly: GCF_013076305.1. Next base: position 6,979,775 of record NW_027018682.1, on the reverse strand, counting down.
AGAAAAGCAAGTCGTATTGTGCAGATTCCTGTTGTGAGGTCGTATACCGGCTAAAAATTTCTTCTGAACGATTTTTTTGTATTTCAGTATTTGCTCTCAAATTCAAATGTACCAGAGTTATTGATTCTTTAGAGCAGTCGCTATACGAATAAGATATTGGGTCCCAACAATAATTTGATATCACTTGCAAATGTCTTTGCAATCTTTGTAGATGCCAGTGAATTCTGAAGCTCGTAGTGATCTGACCTTTGCTGTTAAGACGAACAGCCTTTCTGTGAAAAAGAGGCTCCCAACTTGGTTTTTATCTCCAATGAGGCATCGAGTTCATCGGCTCTTAATTTAGGAATAAAGATTTTGACTATGCAGAACAATGATAGATGGAGATAAGGTAGATTATATCTCAAACGTTCCGAGCTTTATTGTCTTAGCAAGTAAAAGTGCATACCAGTGAATGAAAGATATAAGGAACATGAATAATCAGCCACAGCAAATTTGATAACTGCAAAAGCCTAGTGTATTATGGTCAATGAAATTGGATAACACCAGACGCCATCTTAACAATAAAGTTTGAAACTGGATTAAAAGGATCTTATGTACACGATCAGTTATCATGATCTGCAGGTTGTCAATCAATGTTTTCTCTGCAAATGATTGTTTGTTTGTTTTCAATACCCTCTTCAACTTCAACTGTTTTCAAACGGTTAACTATTACAAAAAAACATCTGGTTACACGAGGCCAAGTGAATGGTTGGTGAGTGAACCAATGGAAACACGAGTGCAGTAACCTCTGAGTGAGACTTCAATGATTTATTTATAGCTGATATCTTTATTCGAAGAATGGTGGGTAGGTAAAACAGTAGGCCTATGAAAAATTAATTTAATTGATGAATGCAATTTGGGTTAATAGGGGCGTGTAGTCTAATGAAGTCTAAAAACGGGCAAAACTGGGGGCAATGGCGACGCCAGCGACTGAGCTTTAGGGGGGGGGACAAAACAAAATATTTTGGGCAACGCCATTTTTTACACCAGAAAACGCCCTTTTACCAATATGGAATGCCAATTTACCTCAAAGGAAGGCCCACAACCCATTTATGGCTACGTAAAGACAGTTTGAAAATCACAGCATTACATCTTATAAAGTACGTCGCCAAAATAATAATCCTCCCCCAATATTTTCTCATTGAATTTAGACAAAGTATTTCCAGTTAAGCGTTCTTTGATTCTGGTAAATGAAAATTAAATTAATATATCTTTGAAGTATTTCCAGAAGATTCATTTCATGCTTTGGAACCGGATATAGCTGTTAATTGGTGTTAATTGGTGAAGGTATTTAGCAATTCTTGCCAAAATTGTTGGAACACTCAAACCAGACTTCAACAGTTGAACCGATTCTTATCCTATTCTGTTTTGTGTAATTTTCAATTCAGTATTATTAGTTGTATATGCTCTTTTGAGGTTGTGGTAGGTAGATCATCAACTAGTAGGCTTTCAATAACTTCACTGGACCTGAATTGTTTATACAGTTGTTTTGACGCTTGGTGAAGACAAAACAAGATGGTGGCAGAAGATCAAGTGGTAAACAATGTATCATTTGTATTTTATAGCTTTATTTGTAAAATGTTTTGCAGGATGTAGCTGAACACATTTCAACGTGATATTGATTGAAATAAAAATGCTGGATATGAATCGCATCCTAATGATTACTCTGTACCCACACTTGCCGGGGACATTTCTTCAGCATCAATCACCAAGTGAACCCGCCGCAATCGTTTCGATGTCCCATTGGTTCTATCTGCCTTTTTGACAAAGGTACGTTCTTCCTGATTTGGATCAGATCATAATCATCAGTTTAGAATATGGCATTCACTTGATTACTTTCTGCTCCACCTGAAGGCATTGCTCAAGGTACTTAGGCTAATGTTCTACATATGGACATGTGGAACATTGGGTTGTGGATGAAAGAAGTACAAAACGGACAATAGCATAATATACTATTACAATGAGCTATCTAAATAAAAGCAAATGTCTTTTAAACATAACATGTACATTAGAAATTGTTTTAGCAAGCACGGGCCGACCTTGTAAATCTTTTCCAGCTGTTAGCTTCTTTTTTCTTTGGGACTTGAAATAGTGAAATGACTGTTAGCAAATTATTTCATTCTTATTTTATCTTTTTCACTAGACGTTATTACACTTTTATACTATACTAGACGTTATGTCCGACAAAAAAATCTATAAGGTTGAAAAAAGATTTTTATTCTTTATAAAATCCTTCTTGCCAGTATTCATCTAAATATCAGAAAGACTAATTAGAGCATATTAGGCATATGAAACAAATTTTAAACCTAATTTCATCTTAAGGATCAAAGATGCGGTTAATCCAAAGTTTCATATTTTCCCTAAAATTTCTTCTCGACCATTATTTTGTTTTTCTTTGTACATTATAAAGGCAATCAGAACTCAAAGCAAAGTTAATTCTTCAGATTTTTGATTTCAACTTTTTTATTTTATTTCAAACGTTATGCCTATGCATTGATCAGTTTTGAGATTTTGAGAAAATTTCGTTTCCTTACCAGTCTAAATTCGCCTCCTAAAACAGAACTATAATCCTTTAGCGCTACTGTTTAAACTTAAAAGCAAGCAAATAAATTATTATACTACCAAAAATTATATGAATGAAAAAAATTATTCCTTAAGCAGCTTTTTTAGAAAAAAAATAATCGATCTTTACAAGCAGCTTCTCCACCAAAATTTAAGACTTTACAAAAAAATAATTTTTTCGAAAAATATTTTCTCTGTTTTTAACTTAAGCGTCTATGGTATGCTTCAAAAAATTATCTGAATTCCAAAAATCATTCTTTAGGCTGTTTTTGTAGAAATAGAATTATCACTTCATAGATAGAGATTCTTCAGCGAAAGGTAAGGTTATTGGCTTAGAAAATGACAAATTTTTTCGCAAAAATATTTTCACTCTTTTTAGACTAAACCTCTTTGGCATGACTCAAAACATTATATGGGTGTGAAAAAGAAGCGTTAGAACAGGTTCTATAGACACATAATTATCGTTTTCTAGATCCAGATTTTCAAGCAAAAAGTAAGGTTATAGGCTTAGAAAATGACCAATTTTTTCCCAAAAATATTTTCGCTGTTTTTAGCCTAAACTTCTTTGGTATGACTCAAAACATTATCTGGGTGTAAAAAGGAGGCGTTCAAACAGGTTTTGTAGACACAGAATTATCGTTTTCTAGATCCAGATTTTCAAGCAAAAAGTAAGGTTATAGGCTTAGAAAATGACCAATTTTTTCACAAAAATATTTTCGCTGTTTTTAGCCTAAACTTCTTTGGTATGACTCAAAACATTATCTGGGTGTAAAAAGGAAGCGTTTAAACAGGTTCTATAGACACATAATTATTGTTTTCTAGATCCAGATTTTCAAGCAAAGAGTAAGGTTATAGGCTTAGAAAATGACCAATTTTTTCCCAAAAATATTTTCACTGTTTTTAGCCTAAACTTCTTTGATAAGACTCAAAAAATTATCTGGGTGTAAAAAGGAGGCGTTCAAACAGGTTTTGTAGACACAGAATTATCGTTTTCTAGATCCAGATTTTCAAGCAAAAAGTAAGGTTATAGGCTTAGAAAATGACCAATTTTTTCCCAAAAATATTTTCGCTGTTTTTAGCCTAAACTTCTTTGGTATGACTCAAAACATTATCTGGGTGTAAAAAGGAAGCGTTAAAACAGGTTCTATAGACACATAATTATCGTTTTCTAGATCCAGATTTTCAAGCAAAGAGTAAGGTTATAGACTTAGAAAATGACCAATTTTTTCGCAAAAATATTTTCACTGTTTTTAGCCTAAACTTCTTTGGTATGACTCAAAACATTATCTGGGTGTAAAAAGGAAGCGTTTAAACAGGTTCTATAGACACATAATTATTTTTTTCTAGATCCAGATTTTCAAGCAAAAAGTAAGGTTATTGGCTTAGAAAATGACCAATTTTTTCACAAAAATATTTTCACTGTT
>NW_027018682.1:6482812-6968907 GCF_013076305.1 Rhopilema esculentum | reverse complement strand
AGGGTTTTTATAGGCTAGAAACATGACCAATTTTTTCTAATTAAAAAATATTTCACGTTTTTAGCCGTTAAAACCTCTTTGGAAGACTCAAAACATTTTTCTGTGCGTGTAAAAAGGAAGCGTTTTTTAAAACACCGGTTTCTGCTCAGACACAGAATTTTTATCGTTCTCTAGCATCCAGAATTTTTTCACAAGCAAAAGTAAGTATACGGGCCTTAGGAACACATTGACCAAATTTTTTCACAAAACAAATATTTTCCACTCTGTTTTTAGCCTTAACTTCTTTGTAAGCACTCAAAAAACATTTCTGGTGTATGACTGGCGCTGATAAGACAAGCGCAACGTTTTATCTTAAAACAGGTTTTGTAGACAAAAGAATTATCGTCTTTCGATTAGATCCAGCAAATCTTTCTCAAGCAAAAGCAGTTAAGGTTATATAGGCTTAGAGAAAATGACCAATCTTTTTCCACAAAAAATATTTTCACTGTTCTTTTAGCCACCTAAACTTCTTTGGGTCTAAGACTCAAAAACATTTTCCTGTGGGCTAAGAAGGGAAGCGTATTAAAACAGCGTTTGTAATTTAGACAAAGAATTTATCGTCTTTCCTTAGATCCAGACTTATTCAAGCAAAACAGTAAGCCGTTCTATCACGGCTTAGAAAATGACCAATTTTTTCGCAAAAATATTTTCACTGTTTTTAGCCTAAACTTCTTTGGTATGACTCAAAACATTATCTGGGTGTAAAAAGGAAGCGTTTAAACAGGTTCTATAGACACATAATTATTTTTTTCTAGATCCAGATTTTCAAGCAAAAAGTAAGGTTATTGGCTTAGAAAATGACCAATTTTTTCACAAAAATATTTTCACTGTTTTTAGCCTAAACTTCTTTGGTATGACTCAAAACATTATATGGGTGTAAAAAAGAAGCGTTAAAACAGGTTCTATAGACACATAATTATCGTTTTCTAGATCCAGATTTTCAAGCAAAAAGTAAGGTTATTGGCTTAGAAAATGACCAATTTTTTCCCAAAAATATTTTCGCTGTTTTTAGCCTAAACTTCTTTGGTATGACTCAAAACATTATCTGGGTGTAAAAAGGAAGCGTTTAAACAGGTTCTATAGACACATAATTATTTTTTTCTAGATCCAGATTTTCAAGCAAAAAGTAAGGTTATTGGCTTAGAAAATGACCAATTTTTTCACAAAAATATTTTCACTGTTTTTAGCCTAAACTTCTTTGGTATGACTCAAAACATTATATGGGTGTAAAAAAGAAGCGTTAAAACAGGTTCTATAGACACATAATTATCGTTTTCTAGATCCAGATTTTCAAGCAAAAAGTAAGGTTATTGGCTTAGAAAATGACCAATTTTTTCGCAAAAATATTTTCACTGTTTTTAGCCTAAACTTCTTTGGTATGACTCAAAACATTATATGGGTGTAAAAAGGAAGCGTTTAAACAGGTTCTATAGACACATAATTATCGTTTTCTAGATCCAGATTTTCAAGCAAAAAGTAAGGTTATAGGCTTAGAAAATGACCAATTTTTTCACAAAAATATTTTCGCTGTTTTTAGCCTAAACTTCTTTGGTATGACTCAAAACATTATCTGGGTGTAAAAAGGAAGCGTTTAAACAGGTTCTATAGACACATAATTATTGTTTTCTAGATCCAGATTTTCAAGCAAAGAGTAAGGTTATAAGCTTAGAAAATGACCAATTTTTTCCCAAAAATATTTTCACTGTTTTTAGCCTAAACTTCTTTGATAAGACTCAAAAAATTATCTGGGTGTAAAAAGGAGGCGTTCAAACAGGTTTTGTAGACACAGAATTATCGTTTTCTAGATCCAGATTTTCAAGCAAAAAGTAAGGTTATAGGCTTAAGATAATGATCAATTTTTCACCAAACTATTTTCACTGTATTTGAATAGAACTTCTTTGGTATGCTTCAAAGCGTTATTTGAGTGAAAAAGTTCATTCATTAGACAGTATTTTAAACATGGAATTTAATTTTCCTGGCTGTAGATATTTCACAATAAAGGCTACAGGCTCACCAAATAGATCCTTAAGTTGATAAAAATGTTCTTGGAAAGAATTATGTGATGCCACAGAATTTAGAAATGGAAAGCAAATGTTTTGAATCCTACAAAAGTTTTTTTTCTGACACTTAAAAAAGTAAAAACCCTTAGAATATTGATCAAAAACTCGAAGTTAGGAAAAATATAGATGACTGTATATAAACTTCCAAGCTAAGAGTTTTTTATCTATGTTGACGTTTTATACTTTGGAGACTGTGAGAGGAAATATATTTGCATATTTCAAAATTTTTTAAAGGACCACTTTTAATTTTTTTTAGTTTCAAGCATGAGCTTGAATATTTACCTTATTTTCTAATATTTAGCTTATTAGCTCATGAGCTTGAATCATTTTCAAGTTCTATAACGTACTACTTACTATACAGTCACCTAATAAGCATGTTTGATAAAAGCAATACGTAATATGCATCGAAAGTAACAGAAGGAAAGGAGAGCAGGTATACAACTATTGGGAAATTGATAAAATTTTGGCAAACGATCTTACTATTTAAATGTTTGCTAGCAACAGTCTCAATTTAGAAAATATCAAAAGTACAAACATGTAAACAACAGATTTTCAAATTACCTGTTCTTACAGTAAGTCCTCGAATAAGCACCCGGGGGCATATTTTGCAAACAAATTTTTTGGGTTGGGGGCTTATTCGGGGGGGGGGGGGCTTTTTCGAAGATGGGGGCTTATCTAACAGCAACGAACAATATTACCAGATATATCGGGATAAACCTGTTGCTGACGAAATCAAACCTTAGCCAATGGGGGCTTAATTGAGGGAGGGGGCTTATTTCACAAAAAAATTCTTTAAAATGGGGGCTTATTCGGGGGGGGGCTTATTCGAGGTGTGGAGGGGGCTTATTCAAAGGTGGGGCTTATTCGAAGACTTTCGGTAACATATACAATTTTACGAGAAGTTTAGCAGAGTCCCTTGGATTCTAAAAAGCCTCTTAGGAAAACTGTTATTGATAAAAACACGACAAACCGTCCAAGTCATCAATCTTTTCGTATACTTGCAGTAACCATGGATACAGGCTCCGATAGAACAATATTGCATGCATACAGCATTAACAGTTTTACGATTAATATCAAAGTATTCGAAAATTCTAAAAATATAGACAGTACACCTTCGCAAGAGGGCAGGTACGTCTCTGATTTATTACATTTACCTGATTTACTGCCTAACCAACAAAAGGTTTTTACAAAAGCGACATTGTCCTTTTAACCATATATTATCACGAGATATCCTCAATGCCTGGCACTGCCAAACAAAGAAAGGAAAGTATGAACCATTCATCCTAAAAAACCTATAATGTGTCTTTAAAAAAAGTAACTGTAACGAACGCGCAAAATTCGATAAAAGGATGAGAGTCTTATGTTTAAAGAGAAAGGCAAAACAATTTCTCTTTACTCACTTTCTTCTGCCTTGAAGGTGTTACTATCTCAATTCTTACAGTTTTCTGTTTCAATACGATGGTGTACTACACTCCTTTTAGACTCTAGGAATTTGCAAATTCGCACAAAATAACGAGCCACCTCGACATGAATTCACCTTCAAACAAGATGATTGTTGAAGTCTTCTGCTCGACTCAATGTTAATTTGGGTTGCCTTTCTTCTGCATTATTACCATCAAAGGGTAATGAATGTCCGGGTCAAAAGATGAACGTCCTTCTTTGAATTTCTGCAAACAATGATTTAAATTGCTAAAAAATATTGGATGAAATCTAAATAGCGATAGTAATTTATCTTTTTGAAGGGCAACTTAAAGATCCTCTAGTTGGACAAATTGAAATATTAGTTCTTTAATAATTCCTGGAAGTGGCAAAAATGTAAGCATAACGATGATTTACTTCTACGTGCAAGGCACACTACATCATTTGGTAGTACCTTTGGTCTTTAGAGGATAAAGACAAATTACTCATCTACGGATAACAAAAATATATACCTGATATTTCTGCCAAATTTCTTTGTCATAATTTTCAACAACTTGTGTTGTGAATGAAACGTTCGCCAAATTTACGAAAGTGTCCAAGGTATTGCCTCTTTTGGGAGCAAACAAAATCGCTTCTCCCTATAAAAAGGACAACACAAACATCGATTTCAATAATTTTTTTTAAGTAACATTGTCAGGAGTGCAGGAGTATACCAATCCAATGTCTTTATCAATCACATTCAAACTGCATTTTAAAACAAACGAAGAATATGATACTTATTCTTAACCCTATAAATTGCTCATAAAAACCCTAGATATGTTCATAAAAATTCACAATACACTACTACAAAACTACAGTAAAATATGTGGCCCATTCACAACTATTTATCGACTTTTCCCAAAAAGATGCTAGGCGAGACACCCAGAAATTTGTTTATGTACACTTTGCTACCTTTTTGGAAAAGGCTTTTATTATAAATGTAAAAAGAACATGATGAACGACATATAAAAGGAAAAAATCGAAAAGAAAGGTAGACACTCTCTGCAAGAAAGGAGGGTAGCGGCGATTCACCGAGAAAACGCTTCAATGCATGAATGCATCTCAGAGTTGCCTTGCCCATCTCTCTATTAAAGCAACTGAAAGCCTGTCATCTTTATACAGCTAAAAATTAAATAGCATTATGTTTGAAAAGATTGATAGGCCATGTTCTCAAGCATGTACTTTGTTTCAGAAGGTCAATTCTATGAGAATCATATAAGTGACAGAACAGCAAGTAATGCTCCGTATCCTCAATGCCATCATTCAAAGGGCATTTTAGATCAACTGTTTCTCTAAATTTATAACTAAACTAATGGAGATTTAGTTTGATTGGACCCACACATAACTGGGTTAGAATTGCTAGGCCTTTTGGATTATGAATACTGAAACCTGGTTTAGGAGGGGGACGAATTTGTGACACGAGCTTATTTTGCTTTAAACAGATAGACAGTAGATCAGATAGGCAAGTTTGTTTTAATCAGATAGACAGTAGAGCTAAAAAGTTGCCTTGTAGCTTGCTGTTCTTGCATAGATTTTTCCAACTACTTTGTTTTTGCGAAGAGAGTAAAATAGTGCTGATACTTTTAGGCTGAGAATTAGTTTTGAAAATGGCTTTGAAAAAAGCAAACATTTTACAACATACTTAAAGCTTTTTCGTCTGACACTCCTCAGAGCATAAAACGTCAGAATAGGTTCCGAAAAAACACGTTTGAAAAATATATACCCAGTTGTGGATCGAAATAGGCCAATCAGAAAAACGCAAGCGCAAGACCGGTATAGTTGACCAATCAGTGCCGCGAGCCTAAAGAAAAATTACCAATGGAGTCCAAGAGAGAAAACGAACTCCTTTTGTCTACACAATGGCGGCTTTTTCGTTTTTATGTAGATTGAATCCAAAACTGCTAGATGGAAGGACGACCGGGCTCTGCCAATTATCCGAAACATGTCGTCATTATAGAGTTTTGCACAATCTGGGTTGTCTAAAAGATGTTGACCAATGGCAGAATCACTTGTTTTAACAGTGTTTCTAGACCTACTAGATCGAGGAGGCTGTTCTCTTTGAGGGGCAGTTTTGTTTCGTATGTTGGAAGGAACATGCTGTTTTATCCTATCCCCCAATCTTTGGGTTGTGCGCCCTACGTAGCCAGAATCACACTGGCACGTAAATTAGTTTTGAGATTTAGTTTTGTAAAATTTGGTGTCAGGTTATTATCAAATTTTAAAGAGCAAGAAGTCTGCTCCAGCAACGGATGACCACTGTTTCCCACCCCAGTCTACTGAGAGTTTTTCGCGTGACAGTGCCCCTGTTACTGCCAATGCAGCCGTAAAGTGGTATTGAAATTTTTATGAAATACGAAATGAAAGATATTTGAAACATATAAAAATTCATTAAAACAAACAATGTACCTTTTCACTTAAAAGTTCAGAAATCGTCTCAATTAATCCTTGCTGATATTCCAAAAAATAGCAACTAGAAAAAAAGTTATTAAAAAGTGAGTTATTTTTTTTATTGAATGAAACAATGTAGATTTTACAACTACAGCAAATGTCCCAGAAATTTTCTTACGAAAGGACTTTGGAACAAAATCTCAAAATAAACGAACTAATCTTTCTCGCCTTGTTCGATTTGAAATAACTAGGAATTGAGTATCATATTTCTAAAATCTAGTCTGTTTTTCAAGCTCATCAACTCACCAGTCTGCACATAGAATAAAATCAAAAACATTTTTTTGAGCTGAAAGTTGGTCCTTTGCCCATAGAAGCTGCCTAAAAAGAAAACGAGATAATTTTAATGTGATAAGGATCATGCAGCGAAAATTGTAAACATAAAGCATGATTTATTTTGTGCCTGAATAATTTTGTAAAGTGAATGTAAACAAAATTTCTTAAAAGTGATATCATTGAAAACGGCTTACCTTGATCTTACCCTTGTATTACCAAACAAGCGATCATTTTCTTGAACAATATCTGCAATATCTTCCCGCAATTAAGGGCAATTATCGCATGACATAAATATTGCATAGGAAAACAGCAAGTGATAATACAGCTTTCTTGGATATAAGACAATGGATACAAATACCGAAATAATTGGAATAAACCCAGGGGCAAAACTCAATGCTAAAGAGGGGCCGGTACTTACTAGAAAAGTTGTAACTTATTGGCTGCTTTTCAAAACCAGACAACGAAATAGCGAGGTCTACTCGAGAGGGGCTTGTCCTTATTAGACGGGGGCTTATTAAAACTCGATGCTGAATAGGGGGGCTTGTTCAAGATTGGCTTGATAGGATTTTCAAGGTAACAGGCTGAGAATGCAGAACCAGTAAAAGTATTTTCTTCCTTAAACGCACTATGCCCTGGCGCATTTGGATGGCCATTGAAATTTCCCTTTGATTAGACTTTGCAACAGACCAATTGTTACGTACATACAATTGGCAAAGTAAGGTTAATTCTCAAAGTTTTCTCAAACAAAAATGCACCGCAGAGGTTGTGAACTCTGAACGGTTGACTCACGGGACATACTGTATTTAAAAAAAACCCAACCCAGTTTAAGGCCTGACTTTCAAAACGCTCCCTCCAAACCGTTCTGCTGCCACCTTTTCTAGATTTTTATTCTATGATCGTGGCAGTGTACATTAAAATTTTGAATTCGTTTATGCAGATGCTTACATCTCGAAAAAAATGAGTAACCAATTATATTGGGGGTATCCTTGTCAGGTTACCACTTCGTATATTATGCAACACTTGAGTAATTTAATAAGAAGCTTCTTATATCAATGTAATAATCATGTTAATTCAAGTTTTTCATCATTATAATAAGAAAGTTTGAAATTATGTCTTGGAATGATGAAACTTTATCCACATTTACTTTTAAACCAAGAAATGATAGACATGCAACACAAAAGCTGGTAATCTTTGCTGGAAACAGGTCCTAGATACTACAACATTTCAAAGTAATCAAACCAACATGATCTATCAAATCTTCCATGACGTAAACTGCAAAAGCAAATTTGTCATTTATCTTATGGAATGTACAAAATGTAAACTACAATTTGTTGGCTAATCAGAGACACAACTGAATCTACGCATTAAAAACCAAAGCAACGATGCTACTAAATCCATTTCCATCCTAGCCAATCAGCACTTAAATAAATCCGCACACAACTCCAAGGACCATTATTGAGCAACTTAATAAAATCGATAGTGAGAAGGAGCAGCTTAGGTTACGTTTAGAGCACAGAGAGGACTTTTGGATAAAAAAACTGAAAACAATTAATCCTCAAGGCCTTAACCAAGAGCTTAATCACCCTATTTAAAATAAATCCTAAACAAAACTGCATCACCCTTATCCCCCATACTCAGGCGTCTTTTTGACTTTCCTTAATTGGGCAAGGGACTTGCATGATTAAATCATCTGACGCAAAACCAATAATTCAAATAGAAAAGAGCATTGTAAATTCCAGCTATCTGTTTATTGTAAATATACTGCCATGAGTACGACTGTACAGAAATATACTGCCTAAATATACTAATCTCTGGAGACTAGTCGGCAAACTCAGTGTTTTTTACTAGTGTACACGTCTTCAAACACAAGTTCACTCTATATCTAATCTATGTCCATACCTTTATATCTATATCTTCAAATCAGCTGTTATTTGCTAAATTCTCAAAATGACTTGAGGGTAAAAATATATACATCATTAACCAATCAGCCTGACCAATCAGCCAGAGATGTGATGCTTCAACAAATTTTAAACAGCGAAAAGATACTTTTTGCCGATTCTTTGTTACCATCTGTCAAATGGACTTCTTCAGCATTACTTTCAGTAGCTAGCTAAAACAAGAGTGCTTATCAATTTTACTCACTGATTTATCTGACAGATAAATTTATCACATAAATTGATTTACAGAGTCTAAATTTTGTCCATTAATACAGGGTCAGATTATTGTATGATGTGAATTTTTAGTAAGACAGACAAAAGGTTCAGGGTTTTCAAAACCACGTGTGTGCAAATTGGAATAAAATGGTTCTATAAAAGTTTCAGACACCCCACTACTAACTATTCTGTCAACATGTGGGTATCAAGCTAAGAAAATGCATACAACATACCAGCATACAGCTGATACATCATCGTAATAGAGCAATAAGAAATGTATGGTTTCTGAAAGGTGGGGTATCAACAAGGGTTAGCTTTGTACCCAGAATTGTTTACCAGTGGTGTATGTTGATCTCTAGAAACAAAGTCCATATAAATTCTTTGTAGCTGAGTCACAAATAAAAATGAATGGTAAATACTAATTTTTCTTATTTCCTATTCCTTCATAGGATACAATAACCTACTCTGCTAAACCACATCACATAGCAAGGTCATCATGGATAACCCTCTTTGCACAGTTCTAAGTATCCAACTGGTAACAGTAACAAAATGAAAGGCAGTCAAAAAACAACAGACTCACTAACAGTCCTGCCAGAGCAGTCATTCCACCACCTAGTTCACAAATTTTCTTGTCTCTGCAAAATATGATAAAAGGATAAAGTTGATCAAAATTATTTCAAGAAATGGAATGTAAATTTCAAGATTGTTATACAAGAGAGGATTGGCAAAAACAATGACAGCTCCCCTTCAATTATTATGCCTAGTGGTTTTGATTTTTTACTTCATACTTTTAATAAATAAAGACTACCTTATAGCCAAGAATATGCATATCTCAATGGTTTAGAACTAAAAAATTCTTTATCCCTGCTAAATACATACTCATTGTCACAACTGGGTTAGAAATTTATGAAAAATTCATTATTGCCATTATGATTTGTTATATTTCTGGTGGATTTTTATCAATTTTATGACCACAAACACAAACATAAAGAACAACCAGTGAGCTATAGTAATATAAGCCTCTAATAAGAAGGAAACTACTGGTGTTCTCATTTAGAGGAACAACTAATCAATATGATGAACTACAAAAGGAAGATGTTTTGAATCACAATTCCTGGCTATTATCATACCATTTTTACTGTAGAAGCATGCTTACCTGAACTTTTCTTTATTATTTAAGCAAAAATATGCAAGGACTTCCTCTGAAGGCCAAATGCCTAAATAAAATTGAAAATATTAAACAACAAATAAAAAAATCAATGAAAAAAATTTACTTCAATGCAACAGAATTGTAATAGAATATTTACTAGGACCTCAATAAAGCATCCAATAATGCTTTCAATTCCAACTTAAGTTCAAAACAGCTAAATACTTTGAAACCCCATTAAGTCAGACCTTCAAGGGAGTAAAAAAAATTATCATAGCAAATGTCTGTCTAATCTGAGGTACAGCGATTGACTTAAATTATGTAGGAAAATCCAGAGGAAATTGAAAATCAGTCTGAATTAGCCAATGTCCAATCTGGGGTATGATTCAAACTAGATTAAACTGCACCTTTCAATTTTAAAGCTGGTTTACCTTTCTCAACAAGCCATGGTGTTAAAAAATTAAAATTACTGTGGTGTATTGATTTTAGGGTTTGCAAAGAAAGTAATGACGATTTACATACTCACATATATTTCCTGTATTGTTGAATCCAATTAAAATCTCTGGATCAATTCTGTTGCTTAAAAGTCTGCAAAAGATGAAAGTTCTTTTTTACAACAAGAATCTATTAACTTACACATTCTTCTTTATTATATGATCTGTAGCTCATTGTCATCATCTTGCAAGATGCTTTGACAGAAATAGAAGATATTTGATTACCAAATACCAAATATGCCATAAAGAATGCTGTCTTAGTAGATTAAACTAGCTACCTGGTTATTGCATTAAGGGTGAAACTTCATGATTATCAAGTTCTATGCAATAAAACATACATAGCTCTGTCAATTGAGCATCAGGAACTCTGCAACAGACAAGAATACTTGCTATTTTTGAGCTCAATGTACAGTGTGACTAGTTCTGGGCTTCAATTCTTCCTTTGTTGTGTCACTAATTTACTCAAATCCTGTCTTGCACTTACTAATTATCTTTTTTGGTTTTACTGAGCACTCTTTATCTAAAGTTAACCCATCGTTTCTAATGACTGAACACTACAAGAACAGGCTGAGCACCCCAAGAACAGCTTAAGAATAAGCCATAAAATCCCTCATTAAGCAGCTGAACACCCTTTAAAACATATCAAAATCAACATAAGGTTCAAAAAATAATTTGGTCAATCACTCTGGATTAATTTTGGGGTGGGAAAGTGCCTGAAAAGTCTAATGTTGTTGGTGTTGTTACACCAACTAATGTTTTGCATGCCAAAAGTGTGAATGGGGGGGGGGGTTAATACTGTCAATTTAAACCACAGAATAGGGGGATTCTGTGCTGGAGCAATCTTCATTTTATTGAGTGAGCAATGGATGAGGTTGAAAAAGAGAAACTTTCCATTATCATAAGGGAAATAGCAGAAACAGCATCTGCGTGTCTCATTCTGCTTGCAGAATGATAGTGCAAAGGATTTCAAAACAACAGGAAATTTTTTTGAATGCACAAAGGAAGCGTTAAGGAAGTCCAACTCAAATTTGCTCCACATGTATAAAAGCCCCTTCACACTTTTGGGGTGCTAAACAACAGTTGGTTGTAATAACACCAATAGCACTAGACTTATCAGGCATTTTCCTGCCCCAAATTATTTTTTAAACAATATGTCAATTTAGATATGTTTTAAAGGGTGTTAAGCCGCTTAATGGGGGTTTTATGGCTTGTTCTTAGGGTGTTCTTGGAGTGTTCAGCCTGATCTTGAATGTTCAGTTTTTTAGAAACGACAAAATTTAATCCTGGTTTGATTAGGTAGCACTGGGTATAATTTGTATTTGTTTAGTAATTGTTACTTACTAGCAATCAAAGGGTAGTTTTTAGGACACTGACAAGCTATGTTTACCAAACAGTGTTCTGGTCCTTCCTCTCAATGTGACCACACCTTGTGACTTCTGCATCTGGGATTAAGACCAGTTTACACGATCATATTCAGGTAAAATTTCTGTCACATTTTTTATGTGATCACAGACTGTGGTCGTGTAAATGACTTTAAAAGTTGCTTGAAGTTGCACTTAGCAGGAATTAATCCCTTTTAATTACCTGATCATTTGCCATCACAGATTTTTCATTTGACTAGCGATCAAATGGAAAAGTCTCTGATGCAATTTTTTCATGCTTGTGTTCAAGACGCATGATTTCACTTAACTTAAAAATCAAAGGGTTTCCAAACCTTGGGTTGGAGAAAGTCTCTTGAGTCTAGACCTTCAATTTGGGAGCTTTTGCTTTTTTTGAGCTTCGGACAAATCTGGGTTATTAAAGCTTAAGACCCAAGTTTCGTGTGAATTTCTACGATCACACTAACCTTATACTTGGAGTTTTTAACTTCAGATGTTTTTCGCTTTCCACCTTGTACCAAACACCATGTTCATCTTCCCGCTCTTTTTTATATTGAAAAATGTCAAAGCCTTTAAACCTCCTCACAGAGATGCTGCTTTCTTCTGTATAGTCGTCCTTGTTTTCACTGCGTGTCTTTGACTTGATCAAGTTTTGAGCTAAAAGCTTCCATCTTTTTTTAGCATCAGATTTTCTTACTTTATCAATCTTGCTATTCATTTTCCTAGATTTTCAACAAATCTTTTCACGCACTCCGCAAGCTAGGCCATCTTCGAATGGAGACAGGGAGCAACAACTGAAATTTCGCATGTTGTGTTACTTCACTTTGACCCCCTTTATGAATGGTTGCACACAATCACGACAAAATGTATCTTGCAGTTTTATAAAACATGTAAAACTCTCCTTGTTTCTCTGAGTCAGTAACTTAATTACATAGTTGTTCAGCAGACTCAGGAATAGGGTTTTGATAAAGATTGCCTCTCTAATAAACGCACTCCTATTAATCATAGAGTAAATAGTAGATAGGAATTGGAGAGATAATTACTTATCCGGTGTTAACTCTAAAAACTGCTGGAAATTAAATTCACGATATAAGTTCTAAATCTGAGGAATTTTAGCCTGAAAACTCTTCACTATCTGAATATCTGAATGTATAAATACTAAATAGTTTCACAAAGGTTTAACAAGTAGCACGATGTTAAGGATTTTTAGTGTGACATGCAACTGTTCGAAGACTAAAGAACTGAGAAAAAAAGACAGTGATTTTTTAATGATTGTTGAAAGATATTTAACTATCTTGCAGTATTCCGGAAAATAAATATTTTTTTTTCAATTTGATTTTAGACGAAATTGGTAAAGGAAAAAGACACTTACTAGTACATCTTTGGCCCCTGACATGTACTAGTGAAAGTGGTTCGTTTTCGTACTCAGGTAACTTTCTAGTGCTTGACCATCTTTTACAATCTTTGCAATGTTTCTTAACTTGTAATAGCCTGAATCATTCCTATAAAGAACCGGGGGGCTACTTTCTTGTGGGTGCTCATGGGAACACTCAGGTAACTTTCTAGTGCTTGCCCATCTTTTACAATCTTTGCAATGTAGTTTAGGTTGGGATTTCTAGCTTGTAATAGCCTGAATCTTTCCTATAAAGGAGCAGGGGGCTACTTTCTTGTTGATGCTCATGCGAACACCCCCTTCACCCCAATAGCCTTGATATACCTGTTTGTTCTCATGAAAGCCAGCCTTTAGATGACCATACTAGCGACAAACATACTTCTTGCCTATTAATGCAGTCTTGTTCCAGAGGGCCTGTTCCTATTACCTTAAGCACAAGTATTTGTATTCCAGGACGTACTGAAGTCATAGTAGACGCACAGTTACCAGTCTCAGATAATGAACTGGCTTTTGTAATGGATGAAAGTCAAGGTTTTGCTGTCCCCTCTGCAAACAGTGCCTTTAGTCGACAAGAAACCTCCCTCTAGTGCTTACATTTACCCAGAGTACTGATATTCAGTTGACGATCAGAATCAGAGTTACAAAGAAGTCTTGATCATTCTACGTCTCTCTCTGCTTGGATCCACAAACGTAACACTAGACACAACCAGAAAGCCAATTACTAAAATGTTAGCTCCTTTCGTTACTGTTGTAATTTCGTCTGAGTAATAGTAACATTTTCAAGTCTGTCCAGAGATAAAACGTGAGGAAAAAAGAAATCTTTTAAAAAGTTTCATAAAGTATAAATATTTCTACATTGAAGCCGAATTTACACCATGGCACTAACAATATTTTCGTTATGTATACTATAATTCATCAAGGCTGAATATGATAATTGCAAAAAGTCCTACTCATTGTATTGAAAAATAAATCTAATTAATTTGATGATTACATAATTGATTTAATTGCACTGCCCTGCACATTTAATTAAAAAATTCTAATATTTATAGCTCCAGTTGCTGCGAAAGAACATGGAATTTCCTGGAGATGTGGGTTCTTTCAGAGAAGATGCTCTGTCCGCCACGTCTTGCTTCTTTGCTTCATGTTGACCATTGTCCTCTTTCATCTTTTCTTCTTGAGAATCATCTTCAGAGTCTTTTTCAACAGTAGATTCACGATGATTGTCTTCTTTTTCATCTGTATCTTCGTTGTTATCAAAGAATTCCTTGCCAAAGAACAGTCCTTGTTGCAGATCATCCTGGACATATATTTCTTGTAGATCATCCTCAGCGACCTCACTTATATGGCTCTCATTGTCGAAAGTAACTTCAACGGCTATGTCCAGATCACTGACTGTTTCGTTATCTATTACATTCTCCTCATCTTCACTATCCATTCGACATGCAACGACTATATCTTCTTCTTCATTGTCAGGCCCAACTGTGCTTCTAATCGGGATGTTCTTCTCCTCAGATTCAACAGCCAAAGTACTAGCAGCCTTTGCTGGGGATGCACTAGGCTTTTCAAGACTCATGTGATAAAAAACAGTCGAGTCAACCTCATCTCCCTGTGAATCTGTAATTTCACGTGGCTTGTCTTCTTTAGGACTTTTAATGGAATCGTCAACATGTAAGTCATCAGTTGATGGCGTACTCTGAAAAACATTACTGAAAATTACATCTTTGCCTTTGCTCAACTCCGTTACTTGCGTCGACCCTTTAACCGTGTCGTCAGCATTATCAGAATCTTTAATTTTCTCCTTTCGAGCCCTTTTTTCTGACTTTTTCCTTACGTGTCCCCCTGATGAAACCACTCCACTTGAGGTGATGTAAGTCCGCTCTGCACACCCGAAAACACGCTTCCACTCGTTTTGGGCGTCTTTGTTCAATAGACAGTAGAATACGAAAATGAAAGTTCCTTGGAGTGAATTGAAAATCGTAAAAAGGAGCTGGAAAGTAAATGTTAACTCTCCAAATGCAAAAACTCCCAGTACCCATGTTGTTCCCATTAGGACACTACAGGTTAAGACGATTCGCAATTTTTTTCCTGCAGCCAACTGTTGCTTCGATGATACCTCTGACTTTCTGAAGATTTTTTTGAAACTTAAACACATCACAACGAGGTTGCAAATGATGACAAGTAAGATTGGTGCAAGATACGCAACATAGAACGGCGTGTTTCTAACCATGCATCTGAAAAGAAAAGCAAACCTAACGGTCAAATTTTCATAAGAAGCGTAGTGGCATTCAAAGAACGGGAGCAGACGTTTGCTGAAACTTTCCTGTCATTTTTAGCCTTTAATGGAGAGTTTAATGAACAATAAACTCCTAATTTCATTTTGAAGGTATTTCCTACAGGAAAAATTTATTTGGCTTCTGTTACAAGAACAAAATCAAAGTAAACCCTCTTCTCATTGAAACTGAAAATGAAATAGGAATAAAAAAAGTTTCAACAAAATTTCCTAAAACTATTAATAGAGTCTGCCTTGATTTGATCGACCCAATCTGAAAAGCAGCCATTTCTCGCACCATGTTATTTCTTTTTTCTGACCACTTCAAGCACATTATGACGTAATTTCCAATCCATGTTTTCAATTTGATTTTAGATAATGCTATGTAATTGGTTGCTGGAAATAAAAATTGAAGAGAAAAAAAGCGAAAGAAAGAATTTTCTCTTGTACCCAGGTATCAACCTGACAAAAGTCTCGGTTGATAGCCTGGCTCACTTGAGTCAGATTGCAAGACGGTTGGCAGAAACTGATATCATATACATACGTACATGGACAATCACTGAGTCAATACTTTAATCTTCTATTTGAACAAAATATCTAACTCATGGTTTGAAGCCGGATTCTCAAATATCATTCATAGCTTTGCTCAATGGCAGTACAAATTCTACTTACAATCAACTGGTTTGCGACAGTCGTGTGTTTGCAAAAATATGTTTGCAGGGAGGACATTAACTGTTTCCCATACCAATCAAAGAGAAAAGGAACACATCCAAGCAGATTCAATTAGATACGTCAGGATTTGAAAAGCAAGACATGGAGAAAAATTGAGAACTATACCTTCTACCCTGGGTACCAGACTCACTATATTTTATATATAGTGAGTCTGATACCCAGGGTATATACCTTCCTGACTGTAAGATAAAAATGAGGTATTTGAACAAATACGTACATCCATTCAGATCCATTTTTGAAAGTATAATCTTCTAGTTTGGTAGCACCTGCAGTGATTCCTACCACGACCAATGGAACACCTAAATCATAAAACGAAGCTTTTAGTGCATACAAAGCTCTTCAGCGATGACGTCACAAAAATCTATTTTTAGGTTATTGATTTTAGACCACGTTGCCTGAGAAAATGGCATCAAAGATTACCGTAATGTAAAATAAGTGAATCGTGTTAGAAATTTTCTGGGATATGACTACATAAACAAAACAATGGTTCTTTTCCCAATAACTTATGAATCAAGATAAAAATTTGATTTTTTAAAACAAATTTCAAATCTTTCATTGGTCATGTTATAAATTAGTGGTAAAGCTATTTTGCATCCAGTGAGGTATTTCACTGTGTTCTTTTAAGTTACGTAGTCAAAAGGCAAGCATCCCAACACATATTTTTTTACGAGCTCACTTCTAAGAAAACTTTTTAAAAGAACCGCAATAAATAGCTCCATGTAATAGGAGTAGAGGAAAACAGTTTAAAAAAATCCTAATTAGAAAATACTTTATGGCTTTATGCATTCCATATCACCCATTTGCAGTTCTTTGTTGGAAAAAGTTTTGAAAATCAAAACCTTTCTCGGAAATGGATGGAAAAATTGGTCAAATATCGGCGTTCTTGGGGAAGGTTTGTCACTGTGGCAAACTGTGGTATGAACGTTGTAGCTTCAAGATACAGAGGTAGCTGCCTTTTTGTGTAGGCATTTACAAATAATTTGTATTTTTTTGTAATTGTTGTGTCACATACGCTACAAGCAGATATTTATTTACTGAAACGCTTATTGCTTCAAATGTAATCTTTCATTTGGTCCAGTTAAAGTCAAAGACAGCGAAAGCTAGGCCTAAACACAACAGTGCTTCTCGATCTACTGTTTGATTTCTTTTAGAGCCTAAAACAACCAATCAAATTGTCTAAAACTCACCCCAACTAATCAGGCACATTCTTCTTACCATGTGATGACGATATATATTGAATACTTTAATAAAGTGTTGATAAAGGTTGTACGCTTCAGATGCCATCCATAGAAAGGAGGACAGCACAAAGTAATGAACGAGGACGGCGCTTGCTTGACACTGTTCTTTATTTGAAGCTTGCATTCCCAACAGCAGAAATATCAAAGAGCCAATGATAGAAATTGCGAGACAAAGGTGGATTCGAGCAGGAGAGGTTTTGAGCAATTGTTTCCTAGAAAAACGATAAAGGATGAAGAATAAAAACAAACTATTTTGTTACCTGAAAAAGTCACTGAAATGGAGCAAGAAAAGCTTTATTAAAAGTTTTTAGCGGTATAAAATTTGAAAAGGGATTTGACAAAAGAAATTATTTTACAGAATACTAAAGTTTTTGTCTGACACATTTGAGTATAGAACGTCAAAGTTAGGGTCGAGAAGATCAAGTAAGGAAATATAAACCATTTTCAAAACAGGGCTTAGTACGGATCTTGCCAACATGTTATTGCTTCATCGAGATAGAGCTGTCCGAATGGACCCTGAAATGTGATCAATTTTGAATGACGCCCATGATTTTTTAGACAGAAGGAGTTTGTGTTCATCTTCGACTCCAGTGGTAATTTTTCTATAGGCATGCAGTACTGATTGGATACCGGCCATGTGCTCGCGTTTTTCTGATTGGCCTATTTCGATTTACTGGTGGGTATGAATTTCCTTTCTTGATTTTTTCGACAGACAGTTCTGACGTTCTTTACGATGAAGAGTTTCAGACGAAAAGCTTAAGTATGCTGTAAAATGTTTGCCTCCTTCAAATCCATTTTCAAGGGCTTTGTTACTCAATAGAAATAATGTGGAAGAAAAAAATATCACTTGATCTTACTTGCTGCATGATTAATTGATGTATCTTTTCTTGATTTGTTAAAATTGGCATATTTGTGATCAAATTCGTGCAATTTCAGTGGCTAAAAATTAAACCTTAAGTGGTAGAAGTTTTATATTGGGAAGGGATAATGCTAGTAATATCAGAAATATATTATCGAAAAACCAAGCAAACCTGAACACAAGAAACGTGACCACCATAACGAAGAGCAGAAACAGGGAAATCCCACAGCCAATGTACGTGATATAACTTAGGGCTAGTTTCTCTTGTTCTGTGATTCTCCCACCAACAACGTTCATCAGAATTGCAAAGTTTGTGAGATGGTTACATCGACATCTTCGAAAACCGTCTACCTCCCCGACAAATCTGCATCCATTACTTGCCCATTCTGTAAATGAAGAAATTGTGATTCTAAGAACATATGTTGCGATTCCAAGAATACATGCGGAAGAGAAAGTATTGTATGAACTGCTAAAATTGGCTTAATACAAATAGAATAAGCAATGGCATTCATTTTTGAACAAGATAATTTGGTACAATTGACAGAGTTGAATGTAAATCTAACGAAATCTTCATTAGCCTTTTTTCACCTATATTTTATCTTGTTCGATAATATCGATCTGTTCTTGGTAGAAACATCCATCAAATACGCTACACCATTGAATCTGCAGCATAACACCCCAAGAATACAATTCACCCAACAATAAGACCTATATAATTTAACGGGTACACTGTAAATCATACGATGGCGAATCCAAATACACTTCATCCTATAAATGCACGATAAACAAGTATACGTTCGGCACTGGTAACGCAAAACAACTCTTTGTTTAGACTGAAACGACAGGGTACCTGAGCGTGTAAAATTCCAATAAACACAACTAACAGATCCCGTTAAGCTTTGGTTGAGGGGCTGAAAGTAGCTTTGCACTTCTTCGCTCTCGTTCAGATTTTGCACACTTTTCCCTTTGATTGACGTAGACATCACTTTACTGTCAATCACTTTCGTTGCTGACTGGTTGAGAGATGTAACAAATAGCTTGAAATTGTCGTAGAGAAACGAGGATACTCGAGTTTGGCTGCCACTGTTAGCACGTAGAAGAGAGGCTGGGAGGAAAATGTTAGCGACTGAGTTTGATTGATAGGTTGGCTGCGAAGACTGCCGCAAAGTAACATTGTTGTATCCAGATGTAGATATGTATCCTTGAATTGAAAAGCCATCTGCTAGTGTTGTATCTACAACAACTATGCCGAGTGCAATGTTTTTCTTTGATGCTGTGAACGACTTTGTTTTATTTGCTAGGGGGATCTCGTCAGCAAGTTTCTGAACAGCATTCAGGAGCCTGGTAAAGAAAAGGTGAGATGACGTCATTTCATTTCATCACTTTACACGAATATGTATTTAAATATATAAATGGTATTTTACGTCTATTGCACTAAGTTCAACCGGGCATAGTACCGGATATCAGTTTCTAGTGCACTTATATAGACAGTTACAGAGGCAATGATGTGACTATGACTTTATTCTATAATGAAATTTCATTACTTTACAGCAAGTAAATATTTCATTACAAAAAACTGTTAATTGAATTGATACTGCTTGTTAATAAGTATAAGTACATTTAATAAAAGCAATTTCGTGTAGACTTAAGCGTGAAATCAAGTTTGATATAAAGTGCAGTATGAAATTTACTTTTGCGTTTATACGAAAATTTGACAATATAGCTATGATAATAAAACGTGTTCGCGGGCTTACTGTTCAGAAGTTCCGTGTTTCTGTTGCGAATCAACAATTATGCTTTCTTGTGCATCCATCAGATTATTGGTAACGTTGATCACATCTTCTATAATCTGCGAAATTATTGTAAACATCTTATAAAGAAGACCTAATTATAATCATGATTGTCCTTTCACTTTAAAAGTCGTAGTGAAAATACTAGATACTAGATGCTAACAAGAAGATGCTAGTGGATAAAGACCAGGTAAATAGCAGTCTTAAGACATTTATAGTCATGATTAAAGAAAATAGCATAGTAAGTTAACAAAGGCCATTGTCCATTCAACATTTTCTAGCCCTTTCAACACCCACAATATATAAATAAATACAATTTACAACAATACAATGATCATTGATATTACTCCGTGATCCTATTAAGCGTAAGGTCTACGGTAGAAATTTGTAACCGCATTATACACTAGGCCAAGAAATAGCGAACAGTTTGCAACTGTGTGCACTAACATGTAACAATAGTTGGTGTTATTGAAGAACGAAATGGTATACGTACTTGATCTAAACTTTGTTGTGAATCAACTATTTTGTTGACTGTTTCAACAGAAAATTTGACATCCAAATTGTTGGTAAGAAGCTCAGGACTTTTAGTAAGATTGTTTAACTTTGCTGCAGTTTCCACCACATTTGTAACATTGATGGCACCCTGTGAGAAAATTCGGTAAAAATTGTGCCTAGTTCTAACATGGAAGGTAGTATTGATTGTATATTGTTACTTGGATTATTTATGAACGAAATTGGCAATTTTTTAAATTCGTTTTACACAAATGCATCTAAATCTTTCCAAATTGCTCAAAAATGTGCACATGTCGTTGAAAATTAAAAATTGCCTTTAAATGTCTTGAAAATTTTATTATTTTTTTTTGTAAAATTTTAATGGTATAAATCTATTTAAATTCAATAGATAGAAAACGTTTGTCAATTCAAATTTCTTTTGACCCTAATTTTCTAAATCTTGCAGTGAAAACATCCTCTTTATAAGCTTCATTTCATTTCAATATATAGAATGCGCATAAATCTATTGTTATTTCTGTCTCACGCAAAAATGTAAGATATTTGCAGAGTCATTTATGACAAATCAGTCTTTAATCAGAAAAGTGTGATGACATGCAAAGCTAGAAAAATTGCAGCGTTTTCAGTTCATAGTTTGCATATAAAAATCCTATGGTGTAACAGATTGCATAAACAAATGTTTACATTCTTCAGTTTGTTTACAAAAAAACTTTTATTTTAAAGTTTCGTAGGCAACAATATCTCAAGCTATGGTGATTTTTACCTGGGCCAGTTCAGATAACTGTTGAGTGGTTTTCGTTTTATACGGGCACTGATCATTGTTTGGTGTTTGCCATTGAGGAGGCTTAGAAAGTCCAAACCCCTTGCAGATTCGAGTCGCCGTATAGAGAATGTTTCTGTTATAAGGACAGGTTAAATTAGCAGTGTGTCCATAAGCAGTGTCAGGCCAGCTAATGACACCTTTGATTTCAGCATCACCCGTAGATTCCGCAAAACAGCAATCTACAATTTCAAATATGTTCGTTGAATGGATGCACGTATGATATAAAACCAAATACCCAAACTGCGATAAATTCTAAATGAAAAAATTACACACCAGGGCCGTAGCGGCTTTAGGGTGTGTGAGTGCCGAAACACTCTATCGATCTACATCTATAAAACATAATTTATATTTTGAATTATAAATTTTGTGACAAAATTCAGGATAGCATAGCGATATCAATGTAAAAAAAGCACTATAAGTGCATTCAAAGGTGATGGTCTGCCGTTTGTTTGGAGAATTCGCCCCTATTCCCCCATTCCCAACCCCCCTCACTCCCGATAACTTTCCTCCCACCATGGTTTTGCCTATGTAGGTTGTCCTATAAATTCTGTTTCTCATAAGATTTAAACCCCCGAAAGTTCGTTTGAACTGTGAGATATGAAGTTTGCGTTTCACACAGGGTAGAGTTTATTATTTTTCTGATCCCAAATAAACCAAATTAAAAGCTTTCTTAAAAGCCACCGCCAAATATTAATACACTGAATTGCGGCTAGACAATGAACAGCTTACACCTCCCTCTGTTATAATCACGAAGCTAGGGTAATCAAAAGATGTAGATTTAAAATTCTTGAATTGAAATGCCATCCGTTAGCGTTGCATCTACAACAGCTATGCCAAACGCAAAGTTTTCCTTGACGCTGTAAATAATTTTGTCTTATTTGCTAGAGAGAGTGGTAAAAAGAAAAGGTCTTAATATATCTTATACGACAAAGAATCGCAGGAAAATCTTACTTTATGATATTTTATGAAAGCTTTAAATTAAACAAATATTCTATAGACTATTATAAATTTGTATGAATGTCTTACCATAGCTAGTGACAGAGGAAGTTGAAACAACAAAGGTTGACGTCGAAAAATCAGCTGGAACCAATTGAATTGATTTGCCACAAACATTTGTCCTTTTTACTGTGTCGATGTTAGAGTAATAGACGAATACATCTACCAAAACACTGCCTTGTCTAAAAGCAACCAGCATTTTGTGAATAATGTACAAAAGTGAGGTAAACATGATAGCACAGCAAAAGTGAACGATTAAAGGAAGGCCTAGCTTTTCTCAAAATCCTAATCGATTGTGCGGTACGCCCAGTATGAGCAATAATGTTCATATATTGTAATGGTTCCACATTCCTATAACAACATCTCTTGCCCCCTTACGTATATCAGCTACACTGCCGCAATGAATAGATATAACGAGAAAGAACAGAAAGTAAGTGCAAAGATTATGCTAGAGATGTAATTGCCTTTCCAACGTGTTATTTTATTGCTAACACAGATGAACACAGTTTTTTGGATGGGATTACACATGTAATGATAGCTACCCCTAGTGTTATAAATGCAAAAATCTTCTGATAGCACAAAACAATGTAGAAAAAGATCCATATATTACCTTATGTTTTGAAGCACAATTTTGCTCTGATCCGTAAGGCCTTTTTTAGAGAAAGCAGTTTTTACCTACAGCAAAATAAAAAACTTGGCATCAATTGGGCATTATTCTTCACTGACGAATACTTTAGACCAGATAAGCTTGGTTTAAAATGTTATACATCATCACCGATACGGAAAGGATAAAACAAATGATATCAGTAAAAATTTAAAGAAGAGAGCAAGTTTTCAATCCTTTATTGGCACGCATCAACATCAGCAATGTTACTATAACAGCAGCGAAGCACAGCTGACAAATTCAACAAAGCTAAAATGAGGTACAAAACAACAAAGTAAAAGGATAATCTTCTTTTCCTAAATTAAAAATGTGCCATTCTCTGGAAGGTTGATACTCAATTGTGCCGGATACCAGAGCTTGTATCCTATTCATCCATCACGAATCTCGCCATACCTCTCTGCTTTCTTCTCCAAAAGTGCCTGTGCAAGGTAGGGACAAAGGAGCGCAAAATCTACTTCTCAAAGCATTTTCGCCTAACAAATATCCATTCTCCGACATCAACAAATGTTTAAAGTTGCAATTTTAAATATTGCATTTCACATTCAGAACAGACAAGCAATGATGTAACGAAATCAAAAGAAAATTTGTATTTTCTTTACACGCTTTACTGAATCCACTAACAATATGGATCAAAGTGGACACTTACAAACGAAAATAAGGTACTTGAGTTAAATTTCAAAAAACACAATTAATTGTTATCATAAGATGCCAACGTTCTGAAGAAATCTAGGTAAGTCACAGAGCCCTTAAGGGTGGAAATTCCAGCAAAGAAAATTGATAAAGACGTACTGCAGTGGTAACATTTCCTTCAAACCAAACATATTCGTCAGTTGTGCGATCAAGTAACAAAGATGAGAATGGCTGCTCAACTTTCAAGGAAAGCATTGTTGAAGAAACATCTGCAATGATAGAAGATTTAGAGACATGTCAAGACAGTCTTGGATGTTCATAGTCGATGTCCCACTCATTATGCGAGGCCTTACCTTACAAGACTTCAATTGAATGATTTCAGTCAGGATCTAAATTGCCTAAAATCACTCCTGTCAAAAAGTCAAAGTGTGTCGTACATATCAACACATTAATTTAATAAACAGATATCAGACCTCACTCTAAAATTTCTCAATTTCTTTTTCAAAGATTAAAACGTGAATTTCAAAAAAACAGCCATACGTTTTTGGTTAATACCTCTCTGTTTACATTTGAAGGAGCCTGAAAAGAATTACTGCATAGCACTTGATATGCTTTGGTCTTGTCTCTCGTTATGGAGGACAACGATGGCAACGATATCAACATACTATAGTGTTGCAATACAACTTGAGCTATGAAATCATTGTCAATGTAAACACGCTTTTGATAGTTTTCCTCACATGATCAATATATTAAACTATTGTATTTAATAAGGAGCTTTGCAAGAAACGTCGCTAATATAATACATTTATTTTTTTCTACGTACAATTTTAACTCAAACTGAAAGTTCTAGCTGATATTGTAAGCCACGCAGTTAAGTATGTTCAAAAATAATTTGCAAAGAAAATTTTAGATACCTGTAAGCCTAATATTCGCTTTAATAGAATCCACAATGCGATTAAATGAATCCAAAACACTGCACCAATAAAAACCTTGCTCTTCTGCGCGAAGGATTCGAAAACTAAGTCTGTGTGTCATATTTGTGCTGCCACTGAAGATCCCAGTACCACTGGAGCTCTCTGTTGTAGCCGTACTATTTGTAATTATCGAGATATCAAGAACACTGTCATCTTTCTTCCAATGAAAGCTCACTGCAGTGTAGTTGTTATAAGAGCATGACAAATGCACTTGGGAATAATTTGAAACTTCAGCCGAGATCGGGTGGGTTTCAAAACGTGCTGGGCCTTGAAAAAAGATAGGCTTCGTTAGCAACGACACTTCAAAAGAATTAAGAAGGTTTGAATTTAGCAAACTCAACGCCTATTTTCCATTTTGGGCAACACAGCTAGTAACCACAAGTCTTACTTCGTGGACTTCGTGGACTTTGTGGATATCTCTCTATCTAACTACGTCTAAACGTGTAAATTCCAATCAAAATGCACATATAGAATAACCTACCAATTCTTCTAATTTAGCTAGCTTAAAGATCTGTATAGATAGATTAAACCAATACCGATGCAAAGGCTCCTATGCAAACTAGAAAGTTGGGGAGGGGCAAGGAAAAATTAAGACTGATATCAAAATGTCTAAATATCAAAATGATTCAATCTATCTAAGACCTTCTTGGCGCAGACACGAGAGAGTCTGTTACAATTAAATTTCAGTGCATGTTTCTCCTGCACCTTATTGTCTTGATATGAACGCTTTAAGGAATTCACGTTTGAATAGATTTCTCGATTAAAATTTAAAACAGGCTAATCTGAATGCAGGAGTGCTACCCTAAAAACGTAGGAGGGGGCTATGATGTTAGCAGTGTTTATTATTCACACCCTTGCCCCCATCCGAAACCGCTCTCATTTTCAACAAGAGGGCTGAGTCCACCATACCACGACACCGCCCTCTGAATGACGATTGATTGCCTTTCACTACTGCACCAGCTTTATTTGGCATAAGAGTATGCTATTTAATGTATATAACGAATATGACAAATGAATATATACATACTTGAGCATACAACGCCATTGCCATTAAAGCCAGGATTACAAGTACATGTATAGGCCCCAATATTGTTGCTGCATGCTGCATTTTGATCACATTGATGTGTACCCAGCGTGCATTCGTCGATGTCTGAAAGATGTATCCAATTTTAGTCCTTCCAAGCGGCATGGGTACTTCACTACGAGACTGTTTACAACAAAACAAAATATGAAAAAAACTCATATAATCATATAATCATATAATAATAAAGGCAAGGTTTCCAGACTCTTGCTTTTTGAAAATTGATACAAAATGGTCTTGCTCTTAGAATGTGCTTTTTAAAAACATGTTTGATTTGATTTTTTGAAACCTCCCATCCCACCAGGTATGTCCGGAAACTTTACCAGATACACGATTGATGATACCTTCGATTACACGTAGACCTACCACAAACTCTTACATTCTACACACTATACTTACCTGGCATGGATTCACACCTTTCAACAGCTCTTATTCTTCTTTAGAATTTCTTATTTCCCTGTGTTCCTACCTATCTTCAGAGGGTATATTTCCGACATCCATCGAGCAACGCCCTCTTGTTGCGACCATAGCTCGTGATTCCTAAACCTGGAAATAAGGAGATCTGGCCACTTCTCTCACTCTAAGTGAATGTTTGGTCATATCAGCGACTCGAACCATAGACACTTGGATGTGTAGTCTGCGACCCTAATAACGTAGCCATATTCGCCACCTATCGTCCTACTTTTAACAAATACTCACCCTAATCTCTTAGTCACCTCTGACAAAAAACTGAAAGGCAATGATGTTAAGCTATGAAGCTAAATGTGTTTACTTACCTTTCCGTATAACGAGAAAACGAAGTCTACTCTGGCCTACAATATTGCAAGAGTGTTAATGGCATTAAAAGGAATTCAAGTAACTCATAAATTTGTACCATAGTCTCACTCTAATCGGAAGTTTGGTCATGTCAGCGACTCGAACCATAGACACTTGGATGTGTAGTCTGTGACCTTAACAACGTAGCCATATTCGCCACCTAGCGTCCTACTTTTAACAAATACTCACCCTAATCTCTCAGTCACCTCTGACAAAAAACTGAAAGGCAATGATGTTAAGCTATGAAGCTAAATGTGTTACCCATCTGTTTACTTACCTTTCCGTATAACGAGAAAACGAAGTCTACTCTGGCCTACAATATTGCAAGAGTGTTAATGGCATGAAAAGGACTTCAAGTAACTCATAAATTTGTACCATAGTCTCACTCTAATCGGAAGTTTGGTCATGTCAGCGACTCGAACCATAGAGACTTGGATGTGTAGTCTACGACCCTAATAACGTAGCCATATTCGCCACCTATCGTCCTACTTTTAACAAATACTCACCCTAATCTCTTAGTCACCTCTGACAAAAAACTGAAAGGCAATGATGTTAAGCTATGAAGCTAAATGTGTTACCCATTTGTTTACTTACCTTTCCGTATAACGAGAAAACGAAGTCTACTCTGCCCTACAATATTGCAAGAGTGTTAATGGCATGAAAAGGAATTCAAGTAACTCATAAATTTGTACCATAGTCTCACTCTAATCGGAAGTTTGGTCATGTCAGCGACTCGAACCATAGACACTTGGATGTGTAGTCTGCGACCCTAATAACGTAGCCATATTCGCCACCTATCGTCCTACTTTTAACAAATACTCACCCTAATCTCTTAGTCACCTCTGACAAAAAACTGAAAGGCAATGATGTTAAGCTATGAAGCTAAATGTGTTACCCATTTGTTTACTTACCTTTCCGTATAACGAGAAAACGAAGTCTACTCTGCCCTACAATATTGCAAGAGTGTTAATGGCATGAAAAGGAATTCAAGTAACTCATAAATTTGTACCATAGTCTCACTCTAATCGGAAGTTTGGTCATGTCAGCGACTCGAACCATAGACACTTGGATGTGTAGTCTGCGACCCTAATAACGTAGCCATATTCGCCACCTATCGTCCTACTTTTAACAAATACTCACCCTAATCTCTTAATCACCTCTGACAAAAAACCGAAAGGCAATGATGTTAAGCTATGAAGCTAAATGTGTTACCCATCTGTTTACTTACCTTTCCGTATAACGAGAAAACGAAGTCTACTCTGCCCTACAATATTGCAAGAGTGTTAATGGCATGAAAAGGAATTCAAGTAACTCATAAATTTGTACCATAGTCTCACTCTAATCGGAAGTTTGGTCATGTCAGCGACTCGAACCATAGACACTTGGATGTGTAGTCTGCGACCCTAATAACGTAGCCATATTCGCCACCTATCGTCCTATTTTTAACAAATACTCACCCTAATCTCTTAGTCACCTCTGACAAAAAACTGAAAGGCAACGATGTTACGCTATGAAGCCAGTCACCTCCGACAAAAGACCGAAATACTTGCCAAACTGAAATACTTATATAAGTAACTCACCAGCTAGACCATGGTCGGACTCTTAACCTTCTGACGTCATCATGTCTGTAATAGGCATAATGATAAGATGCAAACAGAAATGATTGTTCTACCCACCTCATAACACACGTTGGGCTTTTGAGGAACAGCTTACCTAATTTGTTGGCATTAACCGCGAGCTATTTTGATCTGCGAAAATTAAAATCAACTATTTCGGGGAAATATCATTTTGTATCAGTTTGCAAAAATATTAAATGGAATAAAATTATTAAATACATAATAGTAAGTATTTTGTATTTTGGTTAGATTTTCAGAAGCCGAATTCAAACAAGGAAAGCTAATTTTGCAACAGCACTCCTTGTTCTGATTTAAAGGCTCTTGCGCAACCGGCATGCTTAGCGGCAGTTGTCTTGAGAAATTGACTGTGTTTTGTATTTTCATGCAGTACGATATCAAGCCGGTTTTCTGAATTTCAGTCGCAAAGCGTGCCGGTATTGCGCAAGAGCCTACGTACAACAAAATACTTACCTTGATCTCTAATTCACACCTAAGAGAGAAGATACTGATTTTATGAAGCCAAGTGTGTAATCTGTTTGTGTACTTACCTTTCAGTTTAACGAGCACATGAATCCTAATTGATCTACAAAATAACAAGAACGAAAAGGGCACGAAAAGAAATAATAAATAGCACACCCATTAATTAGCACCACTGTCCGGGTTTTGACCTTCTGACGTCATCTAGCACCATAGCTAATTATAACCGGTAATTTAATTGAAAGCGAAAATTTTTTACATACCTTGAAATTAACCTAAGGATCTCGTGCAACAACTTACCTAGTCCATTCTTTCAAGTATAATCTTTCCTTCCACCACTGCGAGTTATAATATCCTGAAAAAACAAACTGTTTAACTATAACTATTTTACAAAATTATTAAGTGAAAATATTTGAAGAAAATTTCGTAAAAATATTTGTCCGAAATTTTGTCTCGACGCAATTTTTGTGGTTAAGGCTCTTTGAATGTTAAGTATGGATTCGCCTGTGCAAAGGAAATCTATTCCCCGTCTTGCTAGACGGCGTGCAGACGCTGTTGACCAAATGAAAAGAGGAGAAAAACTCCCCCCCCCCCTTTCAATTTCAGAGTCTGCATGCAGGCTAAGCTTTGCCCGAAAGATCTTTTCATATGTGAAAATATTTAATCGTCTTTTCAGGCGTTCGGTAGTGCTCAGGCGAGAACTCAACGCGAAATTGATATATAATTTTTATGATATAATTTCATATTATGATATGTTATAATGCAATCTAAAATGATAAACAACAATAAAATAAAAATTTTGAAGTATGAAGCAATACAACATAAAATAGCACAATACAATCATAATTATCAGAAAATTACTGATATTTTATTACTTTGAAGAAATCTTATGGGGTGTCATCGAGAACTTTTGGGGGCAGCTGCCCTTCCCCATGACACCCCATAGCACCATCCCTGCTTTTTATGGTATTCATGAAAAAGCTTTTTAAAAAATGGGTTATTGCCGATGGTCAACTACGTAGTTATTTACGGTTATTTAATTCATATGAAATGTTTTAGTTACCACATCATAAGCTCAAATATGAAAAAAATTGTTGAATACCGCATTCGAAATTGCTTTAATTGCTCCATGCATGGACTTTCTCTGTACACTTTACCTGTAATGTTTTCATGTTGCGTGAGCCAAGATCCACTTTTATTCCTTCACAGTTCATTTCGGAAAATAATGTCGCCTTGTGCAGTGCTTTTCAGTTCTTCCCTAACACGAAATAAACTTAATTGAACTTCGTAAGCCTTCGTTTAGTTGCTCTCGTTGGCTGTGCTGTACGACACCAACTAGTTTTACTTCTTCGCAATCTGTCGATATTTTTGCATCAATGATTTTCATTGTGTCTAGAAAGAATGTAATCTTGTTGTGTTTCTCGCTTTATACCTATACAAACCATAAAAAAGCACTTGTTGTGAATATGAGTAATTGAATGGGCCTTTGTTTTGCATCCTTTTGGGAAAGTGGTCAGAGCATAGAGTCAGAGATGTAAACACAACGGAGTTATCATGAGCTGCTTTACTTTGAATGATTTCAAAATATTGTAGGAATGGATTGTTACCCTGGGGAATTGGCACTTACATCCTTGTGGAATGGATCTGGAAGTTGTCTCCATTTTCACCGAGATCAAAGACCCGTGAGGGTGATTTAAGGGGGGTGATTACGACTCTCTCTTAAATCTCATGCGTGCAGATGCAAATCAGGGCTAGGCCAAAAATTTGCTGTCACGCACATTTTTTCCATTCTTTTGATAAGTAGCTTGACAAGGTTAACCGCTAAACAAATTGAAAAGTAAATACAGTAGAATCCCATTTTAACATACTCGGTAATTATGTACTTTCTGATATTACGTACTGGTGTGCGTGGTCCCGGCAAAGGTGTGCTTGGTTTTAATCAATTTTTACTTACCCTGGTTACAACGTACTTCGGATATAACGTATTTAATACGCTGGTCTCTTAAAGTACGTTATAACCGGATTATACTTTAAATTTAAGTCAAGAAAAGCACTAAAGGTTGTTGTATTGAGACCTCAAGCTGTTCAATTTTTCACAAAAATCCAGTACACGCACACCTGATCACAGATAAAAGAAGTGAGAAAAATGAGGAGACATCCGCTCCAATTCAGCTACAACGCACAGTTTCACCTTTGCTGTCTTGTCATATTAAACTGAGAAATACACTTTACAGATGAGTGAATCAGCTTTCTGTACGATCTCAGTAAAAAAAATATTTTTGTCACGTTTAGATTAATGATTGGAACAAAATTTTCTTTTGTAAACTAGACTTTCATAAGTTACTAAAATTAAATAAAACAAAAATACGTCAAGCCTCTACCTGGCACCAGAGGTGGCTCCAGCCTGGGGCAAATGGAGGGACAAAAGGTGTGTCAGGGACCACGCCCTTTTGGACCAAGCCCTTTCCCTTGATTGAAACATTTTCTACCGGAGGTTACAACTCTTACTACCGGAGGTCTCCCAAGAAATGTCATTTAAATGTGACGGTCTAGATAACGTACATACCCCCCCTGAAGTTTTCTCGTCAGGTTTGCAAGAATCTCAAGGACCGAAAAAGTGGGGGGGAACTAGTCCCACCCATCCCCCCCCCCGTGGCTCCGCCATTACCTGGCACCCAGAAAATTACCTTTTCCAAAGCCAGGTGCACACTAAAGCATGTCAATAATGCTCCAACTAGCGCTAAGTTTTTGGGGGAGGGGCTTATTTCAGGTTGTTTCTGCTCAGAGAGGAGGCGCTCATTGATGGAATATGAGTCATGGTACGGAAGGAGGGACATCTGAAGGTACTACAAATGTGGAAATGTTTTCTCGGTCACTAATCACCAATCAAATGATGAAATGATGTTGGTTGATTCACCACACTTGATGCCAGCCAGTTATTACCATTGTTCCTGTGTACCTTCTGGGGAAAATGAATTGCCCAACAATGCTATATGCTTCAACTTACAATAACCTCAGCATCAGATCCTTTCACTATTTTCAGTAACAAGGAAAAATAGAAACCTAATCCCATTTCCTGCTCACTATAAAACTAAAATTGGTTGAATTTTTTCGGTTGATATACTGACTCTAGCAAACTTGTGACATTCCCTGTTGTTGTTAAACCCTGATTCCAAATTGTTCTGAAAGGCAAGCCCAGTGTCCACCAATAAATCAAAACAATTATAAAAAGTTTTAATCAACTGATTTTCCGTATACAAAGTATATTTACAATATACTGCGGGCCAACCATTTGCCACTGCTTGTCATAGATTTTTAAAAGAGACCAACCACAAAGGCGAAAAAAAACATGATTATTGTTATGCTTTCACAAATTAGCATGCATGCTTTAGTTTTTGTGATTTACGCTGCTTTTTCTTTACAGTCACCCTTTAACCTGCTAAAAATTTCAGACAAGAAACGTTGTGATCTTGACTTTTAACTTTCGACTCATGTTCTTTGTTGACCACAGAGATTCTTCTTCAAGACAAGTATCGATTCGAAGAGACAATTGCTAAAACACCTACAGACCCATCAGTGTTTTTGCTTCTTCACTTTGCGACATTAAAATATTACTCGCATAGCGTTCCAGTAACTCGCGCTTTTTCCTTCGAACAAGCATGTCTTCGACATCCTGTTGTGATGGAACGGGAACGTGGGCTACGAATGATTCAGGAGCTTCACCTACGTTTTCCATTGTGACGTCATCGCTTTCTTCAGTCTCTTGTACTGCGTATATATCAGTTTCGTCAGTTTCGCTACTTTCAACTTCCCCGAGGTCCTTCTTTTGCTGCCACTCAGCTACAGCCTCGGCAATAGCCCGTTTTTCAATCTCCGCTTCCAATGTTAAGAGCACGCCGTCGTCTTCATCGCGATAACCATAATAATCAGCATCGATAGCTTTATACAACTCAGCTCTCGTCTTTCGCACTGGTTTAGGCGGCTCTTGTTCAAAAAGCTCACGTACACCAGGAAGCTCCTTCGCAGCACCAAAGTACTTATAACCTCTGTTGCCTGGAAGTTCTTTCCCTTCATTGTCAAGCATCTTTGGTCCCACTTTTGCATAATCAGGTCCTCCAAGCTCCAATACGCGATCCTCCCAATGTCGCTTTTCTCGAATCAATTTATTAATTTCATCGTTGAGATCCCTTATTCGAAATTCTCCAAGACCTGCATTCTGTACTTGAGCAACCCGCTTTGAAATATCCCGAATGACTTGTCGTCGCCATTTTTCAGCCTCTGGTAAGTTATCGCATTCAGTAGCTAGGTACGGCCTCTTGGTTGCCTTTTCTTCCTTCCCTTCGTTGGCCATCATTGTTGTCCATCTGGACAGGATGGCCATGGCCTTCTCAGCACTTCTTGCCATTTTTCAAGATTATGATCTAGAAAATATAGAACATAAATTAATATGCAATGCTCAATCACCCTTGCACTCTTTTTTCCTGAGAAAATTTTTAGAATCATCTACAATTCTGAGTGGCTCAGTAACACTTTTTAGTTTGAACAAACCTCTTGAAATAGAATAATGGTGAAAAAGTCACTTTCATAAAAATATTGCTCTAAACCTTATTGCAAAACTGGAAAATATCACTTGAGAATGTGAATAATAATTTCAGTTGCGACAAAATGGTTCTTTTTGACTAGGGAAGACCTACCAAGTCACGCGCATTTGCGTGAGACACGCGCATTTCGGTCCTTTCTCACGCTCACATGTATCAAAGCGGAATTC
The DNA here is from genome assembly GCF_013076305.1 of Rhopilema esculentum. The sequence goes on along the minus strand of NW_027018682.1, from coordinate 6,935,820 downwards.
TCACGCATTCTGCAAAAAACTTCTTGGTTTGTTTAAATTTTTCAATTTTATTCCAAATCTTAGCAAAATCGACCTTTCCTAACAAGGAATGCTAGCACGATAACAGCGATAAGATAATTAGATGTCTAGATAACAGCGAATCCGCACAGGTTAAGTGATTTTACATTTAATAGCAAGCCTACACATCATTTCATTTCATTTTAAAATCTTTATACACGAATTCCCTATCAGCTATAATACAAATAAAATAAACTACTTCTATTACAATTACTTCTTTAATGTATATAAAATAAAGATGTTGCTGTTCTACCTAGGGATCGTGTTTTGTTTTGGGAATTTATTAGCTTTGTAGGAATCCCTTCAAGTTTCTTTTGAACATGGAAATTGTGGGGCTCATTCTGATGTTTCTTGGAATCTCGTTCCATGTTTTGGCCCCAGAGTGAAAGAAACTTCCCTTTGAGAATTCCAAATTTTGCCTTGGGATGTCAATATCAAGCTGATTCCTTGTCAAATACCTGGATATCTCTGATCTAGTGATAAATTTACCTTTAAGGCTGTCAGGGCAAAGGCCATTCATCATTTTGTACGTCATTATGGCCCTGTCATATTTAATTAGATTCGAAACTGAAAGCCATTTACAAATCCACCCGTCCTCAAATTTAGCACTTTCAATTAATGTTTGGGCCCTGTCTTGAAGACGCTGAAGATGTTCAAGCTTTGAAGCGGACAGACTCCCTCATAATTCATCACCGCATCTTAGATGGCTCACGAAAAGTGCCCTGTAAACCTGGTCCAATTTCGACTGTGGGAGTATGTTTTTAAGTTTCCTCAACGAAGAAAGACCACTTTTGTACTGGTTGTTCCAAGATAGGTTTTCATCGATAGTGACTCCGAGATATTTTACTTCATGGATTTTTTCTCCACGTTTATCTCCCCCTGGATATGGTTAATTCGTCTTTTATGACCAATGACCATATATTCAGTTTTATTGGTGTTCAGACTAAGCTTATTTTGCCGCATCCACTCTGCAATTATCCTACCCTCAGTGATTAAGTCATTGCACAGTTCTTCAATGTTTTTTTACAGAGCATGTTATGCTAGTGTCGTCTGCATACATATTTGTTGAGCTTTTCTCTAAACATCGCTCAAAATCATTTACGTATAGGATGAAAAGGCACGAACCCTGGGGAATACCGCACTGAACCTTCTTTTGTTGTGAACTGGAACCATTGATTTGGCAGTATTGTATCCTATCAGTTAGGTATGATGTAAACCCCTGATGATGGGTTCCTCCTAACCCATACTTTGATAACTTAGAGAGCAGAATTTTGTGATCCACAGTGTCAAATGCCTTCTTTAGATCAAGGAAGATGCTAATATTTATTTTTCGTTTATCGGCATGTGAGAACCACGAGTCAGTAAAATTGAGTAATGAGGTCAACGTGTTGTGCAGCTTCAATCCCCTACCTGCTTCCCTGCTCAAAAAGGCATTTCCAAAGAACAAAAGGGCATGGCAAAACAAAAGTTTCTAGGCCTACGCCACTGGACCCTACTTTTGGTTGTATGGCAGTCAGGATTCATTCTGGGTTGGTTAAGGTCCGCTTATGATGACCAAACATTTTCCCTTTCTTTTAAAAAACTCACTCATTTTCAAAATGGACGAAAATTATCTTCCTTGAGAAAGGTCAGACTGGCAAATCCCCCAAAGTGCTACAAAATGGCACTTTGCTGCTGTCAAATTAATCTTCACATACATTTATTTCTTGTATTCAGGGCTGTCAAGTGAGGCATTCTAAAATTCTAAAATCACAAACTTTGTAACAATTCACAATATTCAAAGAAGTCTCTGTTCTTCAAGATTTATTCAACACCATTAAAATTGTACTGGCTGATTAAATGATTGAGTGGGGTTTTAAAAAGGCTTCAAACAAATTGAGAAAAACAGGAGCAATATGAAGGATAACAACCACAAAAACGGACACTTTTCAATCTGTTTCTGTGAGCAGTGCAAACGCACATGTTTTAAATCTAATAGTTTAAATCATCTGAACAGTTGTCAAAAAACAAAATTAACCAGTTGTTATTTACTGCATAGATATCACTGAAAAATAATTACCCTTGAGATCTAGTTTACATCTGCTGAAATTGTTGAGATAGGGACTGCATGTTTAACCTAGATATCAAAATTTGTAGCCCAGTCTATTCCGCTTCCATGTCACTGCTGTCAATATGTAGCCCAATATTATCCTTTGGTAAATATGTTGATGTGCTGGTGTAATTTCTGTACCTTTAAGTCCTTGGTACTGCAAAATTTAGTAATAGCACAGAAAAGCAGAAATACTGAAGTACATTTCATTTTACACTTGTCAGAGGTTAAACTTTGGAGTCCTTTGTGAAAAGACGACCTTGCTTTCTGTAACTTTCCTATACAAATAAGACCATATTTACATTATATTGTTTGATATCATACTATACAAGTACTATTGAACAGAAACTGTCTATTAGTAATCGTGCACTATGATGCTAGAAAAATTAAGAAATAATGGTACCGATCACTGTCAACTTTAAGAAACTGCTTGAAAACCAATCTTTGGAAGATGGAGTGGAAGTGATTCTTTTCAAGGGTTGGACACCTGTGACATAGCTTTCTTGTGTGTTTAACCCATTCCTCACAAAGAGCTGTTTTAGCGGCCTGACCTTTTCTCCCTATGAACATGAAGGGCCCTTGTAGCAGCTTTGGCATCAAATTCAAATGACCTAATTTGAAACGTTTATTTTTATCTAACTGATTGCCTAGGCTACTTTTGTTTTATATTGCCAGGTAGATGAAGGCATGAACAAATAGCAGTTGAGTATTTTGTCAGGTTTTTCTATATGACATACCATGGCAGCCTAGGAATTTCATGAGTCCCTGACAAATTCAAGCAAATCTTTTGAAAACAATTTGAACATATCAGCATATGGTATCTCCAGGATTTATTAAATGCTTAACAGCAATTCAGATTTAAAAGATGAAAAATTTGAAGGATTGCATTTCAAAATGCCAACTGAAAATATGTATAAAATGGGTCCTTATCCTATGAGCATTCTTTTTCTACATACATGCCAATGCATTTATTGACTTGCTAAAACTGGGAGAACAATCATATTGAAGCAAATGGTCATTAATCAAGATATTCTGATAAAAAGAGCCAGGTGGACAGAGGAAATTGCTACAAAAAACTAGATTCTGTCAGAGGTGAAGGACAGGTTACACACGAAGAGGTGTAGGCCTACCAGTTCTTCTTCTTTTTGGCATTCACAATTGATTATTTTAACTGTCTTCATATTTGGTTCATTTAAAACAGCTAGTTGCCTATTGTAAATAATTTTAGTCGTCAGAGAGAACGCAATAATTGTTGTCCTTTATTCTGCCCACACACTATTAAGAATCTGTTATGGATTCTGCACATAATATTTGTTCAACTTGATCATGTTCCTTAGCAATTTTCCACCTTCTTAACTTCTAACTTCAGATTGCAAAAGAACAAAGAATACAATATCTCTTTGAAAGCCTTTGCTTCTTTGACGCATAATTTCTTGCAAAACATATCTTTCTGGGGCATGCATGCATTTGCCCATGCAAAAAATACTTCAAAGTTGGGCTGTTTATTTTTTTTTAAAAAAAAAATAATAGGGCTTTGTGTTCTCTTATGAATCTTCTATGATTGTGAAACACAGCCAGAAAATAATACTTTTCGCTTTGATAGAGTCTTTGTGAGATTTTCCAGTTGATCCGAGGGAGGCATTAGATTTGTGTTAATGTAAGGCCAGTGTTGTATGATAAGGTGCCGTGTACATTTACAAATTTCAACTTTCATTACATAAAGGTAATTAGTTGCATCCTACAACCTTTTTGCTTTGCTTCTCTCAGTGTCCTAGGCAACTCACTACAAATTTGATTGAAACAGCATCTTATTTTTATCAATCGATAACTTTGTAACTTTTTATCAACAGTGTATTTTTGTATCTCTAGTTAAAATGTATTCGATTCATTGTAAATATATATTGCTGAATTACATGAATTTGAAATTGACAATCTTTTGCATGCTATGTTAACATGTATGTGTAAACAGCACCAGGTTATAATTTACACGGCTATTTAACCTGAAGTATGAAAAAACAGTGCTCACTTTTAAAAATCCAAGGTTTAGTTGGTTCAATTATTCTGAAAACTTACCGAGAAAAAGATTATGTGAGATGTTCCCGCTTCTCTGTGGATTTAGGCCTGAACGTTCCGAGATGATGAGAAGACAAGCCTCGTATTGGATTAACAGCCAACCTCATGTTCCCCTTGATACAATATCTTCAAAATTTCTTTACAATCATAACACATTTTCTAGATGAATTTTAATAAATTTCCATCATTACTACAGGTAATGATGGAAATTCCATCATTAGGTACTCCTCTTTGCACAGGATAACTTCGGGTAGAGGTGTGGGGTGTGAAATCCACCGTTAATCTTTCTAAGCCAAACAATATTATGTTGGGCAAAATGGCAAACTGGTCCAGTAGATCTTCGGATAAGATAGAACGTTGAAAATTTTTAACGAGCGATGGTGTTGTTTCGATAGTTGTGAAACACAGCAACACGAGCAGCAGTAGCGTAGTGAGCGGGGAGGGGAGTCTAGTTAAAGTGGGGATTTCCGAAGACAATGTGCTTTTAGGTGACCTAAAGGTGGTAGTCAAGCAAACTTCTCCTTCTTATCCACGTTATATTTCTCAACCTTGCTTTAATCAATTCCAGTAAGTCAAACGGATTCATAGTAGGTCTACCGTAGCATCATCTGCCTACCAATGTTTTACATCAAATTTAATGCAAGTTATCTTTTGTACTCCTTCCCAATTCTTTTTTGCAAGCTTTATTACACTCATTGGGATACTCGAGTTTATTCTTGACTTTGGTCCTCTTTTCAGGACACTTCTTCGTGCCAGAAGTATATAATTAACTGCAAATTTCAAGCCAAAAAAAACTTGCTTGAAATCTTAGACCCCAAAAATAGCATAGTACAGGATTTCAAAACCCACAAATGAGGTAGACCTCTCTGTCTTAAATAACCCGGGTACCCCCTGGACTATTAATTTCATGTCTTTATCTATAGATGTTCCTCGGGTATAAAAATTGAACACCCTATCCCCTAATAACAGTGGCAAAAGAGTTCTCAAGAGCGACCTCGCAACAAAAGCTATTTTTAGAATTCGCTTCCAGATGAAGTCAAAACAGCTCAAAATTCAAAAGATTTCACAAATCTAATTAACCAAAATAAAAAAGGATGTAATTCTCGCTTTGTCCATGGTTTATTTTTGCAACAAAATTTGTAGTATGTAGTTGGAATGGCAATGTTGGAAAGCTTAGAGGTGAGATGCCATTTTTGTTGTTGATCGATAGAGGGAGAGTCACATTTTGATGAATGTGTTGCAGGAATAACCGAAGAAGCCAAGAGGGCTAATATAAATACACATTTCAAACTTTCAGGGGCCTTCAGGTGGAACATACCTCAGCCATCGTTAATCAGCAATCTTCCATGACAACAAAATATGAAACGCTTTGTTTTCGGCTCCTCTGATCAGTGGGCGGCTTACAAAGCTTGGTATATCGTAAATAACTCAATGCTTTGTGATGTAGGCTGGCGAAACATTGCAACAGGATCTGTTCCTGTTCTACACAGTTCTATTTCAAAACAGTTTAGCAGTTATTCTACGGAACATCTAAAAATCAACGAGACGAAGTCAAGGACAAAAATAATAATCCAGGTAAAAAACAAACAGCTTAACTTCTGCATGGCTCTAACACAGCTATGTCAGCTATTGCTTAAATTTCAGAGAAATTTAGGCCACTTGCATTAAAAATGTTCCGCCTAATTGTTATGCATTTGACGGTTTGTTGTGCAGTGAGGAGAGGCGTGGAGCATCATCCCGGAGAGGAGGGGGGGGGGGTAACTTCCACATACACTGGTATGGGATATTTTGGGGGTAACCTTTTTCGAGTAGAAAATAAATTTTGGGATATCAATTTTGAAAAAATCAAACAATGTCATAGATTTGGGATTGATTTTTAGCATGACCTTAAATTTTGGGGTATCATTTTTAAAGAAAGGTAAAATGTCATTTACTTGATTGAGTTGTCTGATTTTTGCAAATTTGATATAGAATTTAAGGTTATGCACTATATATTGTATCTAAATTTAGGGATAGGGCTTTTGGAAAGTTTTTAAGGTTTAGGGTAAAATTTTCATATCTCGAAATGGCATACCCATGTCCTCGGCCTGTTGACGTCTCAGAATGGCACACTCCCGTCCTCGGCCCAATGGCACATCCCCGGGGCATGGTTCCGACAGTTGCTTAAAAAATAATTAGTATCGACATTTGTTTGCCATTTTCTGTATTTCGTCCTACATGATCACCTTTTGTCCGCACACGAGGTTAATTGATACTTTTTAGTGATTGAATTGTATCGACCAATCACAGGCACAGCGGAGCAAGGGGGGGGGGGCTTGAGGGCTTTAGCCTTCCATCCACTTTTTGCATAAAATGAAAAATATTAACAAATAAACCACCAGTAAAGCCTCTTTTTGTGCGGTTTTAGCTTTCTTTTACTTTTCTCGCCCCCCCCATCTTTCTCAACGCCTGAATCAGTGTAAAGCCCTGTTTACACTACAGAAACTTATCTGGGTGTCTAGTTTCAGTGGCAGGGACAAACCGATATCAATATGTGCTGAATGAGCACGCTGCTCCTGAATATTCAGCTCCTGCAAGACCTGCTACAAAAATACCTCATCTCATTTTTTCTCGAAGCAGCTCCATAACGCTCCTCCGTTCTTACTTCCTTTGACTCTCTGAGGCCCTGGTACCTAAGGTACTCGTAGCCAATTTGCCACAAGGTAGACCGTTCCACAGCATTTGCATCAATATAGCTAAATTTCATAACCACAGATCTTTTACATATTCTTCGAATTTTCTATATATATTCTCTTTAGTGAAGACATAATATAGATGTTTACGTGGAAGAAATATATGGAAGAAAAACGATGACAGAACACAACAAGAATCCACAGGTCAATCAAAGGAGATTTTTGCTGCCAGATAAGGATACATTCGAGTATGTCTTTAAAAGATCAAAATTTGGAGTTTTACGAGCAGCACAGTTTGTAAGTATACAATCAATCAACTTTTAGGACTATTTCCTATTAATTTCGTATTGGAATACAACGTGTCATTTTCTATGGTTTTAATTGAACGAACTTCCCTAACTTGTGAAACATTCTCTGTTCTGGGCAATTTTTTATCTTCACATTTTCTCACAGTTTTACGTGGCTAAGTGATAATTTGATAAAAAAGATGTTTACGAGTTTCAGATTCAGACCCACTTATCTGAAAACGCCATTGAATACCTGTATGTAAAATGTTTTAGTAGAACTTATGCTGTAAACCAAAGCAAAGTTGTGTGGAGAGGTTGTTAGCCTTTTAGGTATTTCGTCAGGAAGCGAACATATAATCCATATTTCAAATGTGCCTGTAGATTGTGTTTTCTCACCAGAAAATGGCCACTTGTGGTGTGTATCTCGAGCATATCTCTCTCACTGATTTTACAGCAACGGCCTATTATTCCTCAATTTATATGTTATCTACGTATTCCTCATTTAGATATTCACTTTGGTTTCCTGGATATTGGTTGCGCATTTTACAAACAACGCAAGTGATGTAGATTCAAACATGATTGCATTCGTCCTTTTTGCAGAGGTTTTTTCATGGTTATATTCTATAGTTGCCCTCGTAATCTCCTTGTTAGTCATGACGAGGAGGCTAGACGACTTGAGTCGAAGAACAACGGTGAGTTCTATTCTCTACGATCATCAAGGCTGGCAAATTAATTGCATTTATGACAGTATTTGCTGTTGCAATGCAGATGAAATTCAATTCAATTCAAATCAAACTTTTCATATGCCGCCTAAACAACAGACGAATTGCATTATTATACGCTACCTTGGCAAAGCAAAGCTTGTCGTGCCTAGGCCGCTTAAATTAAGTTCATGACACTGAAAAAAGGAAGCTAACAAAAAATACATGCAAGCTAAAGGCAGCGCAAAAGGAAAGTCATAACCGAATTTTCGAGCAGAATCGACCTAGGCAGAATTATGTCTCCAAAATTTAGCAATAGGTCTCAAAACCAAAGCACATACCTCATTTTCCTTCTCCTTCCATTTCACTTTGCATTTGGGATCCCTTAAAAGGTGTACATATCATCATTCTACGAGGAAGTACTGGAGCCATTAAACATGTAAGACTTACAAAAAAGTTGTTACCATCCTTAACAGTTTATACTACCTTAGAATTTTCAATCACTTCGTAGATCATATGCTGCTCTTTGATGTGTTCAGTTTTTTGTGTCGTTACGTCATCGTTGCTGGCCGACTATGTCGACAGGCTAGGGAATGATGCTTCATTTTGTAGTAAAGTGAGCAGTGCATCGTGCGAACAACTCAAGGCCGCTGTGGTAAGTGCCATATGATAAAAACTCTTTCATTGCTTCCTCTGTTTGTGTTCACTTGGTTAACAAATGTGAACATGTTTGATGGACAATTATAGCCAAAAAGAAGCATGTAGCAAAAACATAATCCTAATTCGTAAATGACTCAGATGTAATATACAATATAAGCAAACACAAAAAAATATGCACTTGTCCTCTGTATTGCAGACGATATTTCAGCTGGACATCATTTATCGTGTTAAATCGCAGAATATAATGAATACACCCATAAATACAGGAAAGGTGGAATATTGTTTGATAAGCGTATCAACAATTTTTTTCATAAGTTTTGCAATTGCCTTGTCATATTAGACATTTCGTCTAGTCGCTTTCTGTCAAGGAATTTTCAACAAAACCAAGTAAGCTATCTTAAATGAAAAAAGAAGTCTTCGTCAAAATATGTTTGAAGAATTTTCAAATTTGGGTCATATAATCTGCAAGAGCTTCAAGTGGGCGAGAAAACAGCTATATTTAGACAACAGTATTCTGCCTATAGTGAATTCTATGTCTTCCATTTGCCATATCTCTTTGACGTGCCTAGATCATATGGTCATGTCTCTGAAAATAGATTTTTTGTGTGGCGTCATCATATTTTTCACTTTCTCCAATGGTTTTGTGTATATACTGTCATTTGTTACTTATTATGAAACCACTTAACACGTAGCTGGCTTTCGCTAGCGGTTCTCAATTCCTTGTCAACACTAAACAATCCAGGAAGAGAAAAGTATCAAGCGGGTGAAAACTAAGTTACAAGGAAGGCTTTTGGCACTTAAAATTAAGACGGGATAATAAAATGCGGAAGTAGTGCAACGAAACTGGGAAGAGACTGTTTTCTCGATTGAATATGAATAACAACTGTATTGTACGGATATTGCAAAATGTTGAGAATTTCTACCGTGAAACGAGAATTATTCTGTGATCTATCAAATATTTTCTATTCTATCATAGTGTCGCAATCATGATAAAGCAATCATGTTATTCTTAATAAGTGTCATAATGTTTTGTTCTTCTTTCATCATACTTTGAACTACAATAATAACTTAAATTTTATTGAGAAAAAAGAAAGCTCCACACTGTTTTTTCTGCTAGGTGCTTGGGTATCTTTCAGCTGCTTGCTTCATCTTGGACGGGGGCTATGAACTATACATACTCAACGAAATCGAGCAAAGTACGGTTCCAACAGTAGAAATCTTTAAAGACCAAGATACCACACATTCTCGGGAAAGTGAGAGAAGAGGAACCGTCTTATAATTGGAAGATTTTTACAAGTTGATGTCATTGCATCGAAATCAAGGCCAGGGTACGTGGTTTGGAAGCAAAATGAAGAATCGTTGTCGCCGAAGCTCCGAATTGAACTTAAGAATGTATAAGTTCTCCCCTATTCAGGATTGCTTGAAAATATGATTTGTCAGTGTAAATATTGCCTAATCATATTTTCATACAAGTTTATTTATGTTTCAAGTAAACAAACCTAATATTTCTTATCATCAATGCTGTTTGATAGACCGTTTACAAGAAACAATCGATACAATGACGGCGAAGTCAACAAAAAAGAAAAAAGAACAATTCTGCGTCAAAACAACGTTCGGATTGCATGATTTCCTTGCAGTGCATTTTATACAATGTAATTTTATATCTTCCTATTTTATAACAAAACCAAATCTAATAAACAAAACACACTCAATACAAAGCAATTTTTTATAAGTTACTATTTAGTTCAAATGAAAGCCTTTCTCTTTGGTAGCTGCCAGGAGCTTTTCTCTTAGAATCTCTTCCGATGAGTACTCGGGTAGCTTTAAATAATGAACACAAGTGTTGACAGAGGGGTAACTGCCGTCTCCCTCGCTTTCTTTCTTCACAACTGTCAAATGGGGATGCAGATTTGCGATTCCACCAGGAGGCAAAGAGGAGCAACCAGTGGCGAACTGGAGGAATGCCTGTTCGTTTAAAAGAAAAAAAACATGAAACGTATTGTTTAACGCGCGATTTTGCAAAATTTAAACATTCAGAAATTTAATGCTGAGAAACTGTGATTAATGGATTGAACGCAGAGTAACTGTATATTGTCAAAATATGATCACATGTAATGCAACATCCTGCCATAACCTGCAGGCGAAGCTTCTTTTTAACATTCTTAACAAGACATTTAACATGCACATCTGTTTTAATATGCACATCTGTACAAACGAGGAATTAAGTGACAGTACTTTTGTCGTGCGTTCGTCGTTTGAGAAAATTAAACATCTTGTGTCTTGGCAGCTTGTTCCAAATAAACACAGTTCGCACTTACACTGGCCAGCATAGAAACTTTCGACTCCAAAACATTTGCCTTATCAGCAAGTAGCATTTGCAAAATTTCAATCGAGTAACAAAAACTATTGAAATACCACCATACCTTCCTTTCATCTCCGCTCATGCTCACGAGCACATTAACAAGTCTCAGAAAACCAGGGCTTTCCTTTGTGTAGCCAAACTTTGGTTCGGTGTAGTTCATGAGATCATCACGTGACCACTGGGGTGCTTGTTCTCCGCTCAACATTAGTTGTATTTCTCTTGGGGTAAATGCATGTAGCTTTTCCATTGGGAAGACACGATTGAAGCCAGCTGGATGAAGGAAAGACACCAATCACACCGGTAATCGGGCAGAAAGAAAATGGATACAATTTCTATTTCTTCTGCCTTACAGGCGTGCTAATTTATGAGGTTCACCTCTCACAGTGTTCGATAACCAGCAGCTTAAATCAAGTCTCTTTCTTTTTATCAAAGTATCTCTTGTTTATATCAAATATAGGGAGGATAAATAGTTGTACCATCTAAGCTACATTGCCGGCAGTTTTTCGTGTTTGATTAAGGCAGGCAATATTATGGAAACTCCAGACAAAATGTTGCCCTCTCAGTTTCAAAGTTTCAAATACTTTTAGCGAGTCAAATTTAGAAGCAAACAGCAACTATCTTTTCAGGAATCACCAAAATTTAGATGGCAATGGAATGGATGACATGGAAAAATTAAAAATGTAGGTTTTCGTTCAAGGACATAAAATAGTGATATCATACCTCTGAAGCTGTCAAGCTGTTTCTCGATTCCCCTGTACATGGAAAAGTACATGAGATGATCGATGTAATCTTCAGCGTTCCAGTCCGTCAACACCTTAAATAGATATCAAAAGAAAAAGACTTTAATAACCCTTCAAACAACACATTTAAGACTATCTGCTGATGCACTTAAAGGTAATGTGTCCATATAAAAGGACTGCGTATACCCAACTTGTCAAGCCACCCATCAAAATAACGGTTTGCGATTGGTTAGTATTCTTGCGATGCAAAACTGCTCACATGAAAAGCTAACCTCGCAGCAGTATAGGTAAACAAAACGACCGTAGTGGCTGGGGCGATGACATGAAAAATCACATGTTTCTAAAAACCCCCACAGAGTCGCTTGCTTTAGCTGGACACATTACCTTTAAAGGACTTTTTATCATGCAACTTTGGTTGCGTTCCCTAATTCGGGATCTACTGATGTGAAAAGAATTTCGTCCTTTTTTAAGCCTCTGCATTTTGCTCTTGGCTTTGTGCAGAAAAGGACCCATAAACCAGTAGTTATCTTCAAGTTGCTTTGAAACATTTGATAACAAGATTGCATACCTCGTGTTGGCCACCAGGCTTTAGACTGACTGCATCAAATCCATAAACTTTTGATGGGGGAACGTATTGGAAGGTCAGTCTGCAGGTAACAAGAAATGAAGAAAATTATGATTTTAAATTCAAATGAATAGACTTAAGTGCACTTGCTTTTTACTAAATTCCTTCAAAATAATAAATAAAATAAACGATAATAGGTTTTATTGATGAAAAGACGAATAATTAATTACCCGAGGTCTTCTAATTTGCATTCATGTCCATGATCCGTCTCAAACATCAAGTTCGCCAAGCCCTCCTTCTGCTGCTCTGACGTCATATTTGGATCACTCAAGATAGACCTTCGTCTTTTGATAAGTTTTCGCAGCTGCTTAATGAACGTAAATATCTCCGGGAAAATCATTTCAAAATCACAGTCTGTGAAGAAATCACCATAACAATAACAACATTCTGAGACAGCATCTAAAGACTCGCTCGATCTTGGGGACATGTTTTCACTGTCGGCACTCTCTGATCTTACGCTAGCACTTCTGGAGAACGACCTGCTGTCAGCGAGTGACTTTCCAAGGCAGAGCAATTTGTGGAATGGCTCTGATAGTGGAATATCCACCAGTCGATTATCTTGCAGGCATTTGGCAAGAAAGACACCAAGAAAATGGAACAGATTGCAAATGCGTTTGATGTCTCTATGGTCTTGTGGATACGGAGCCGGAAATAGGCCATTAGGATGGTGGACATACAAATCGGCATTCTTTGCAGTAAGCGATGCCTGTAAACGAATAGGAATTATATCAAAGCAAAAACACAAATGTGAATATGAAGTAGTAAACACTTTCACCAAGACTTCTCTTATTTGCAGATTTACTCATGCAAGGTGCTTAAAAGAGTTTTAAACAAATTTCCACATGTACTTTTAAATGAGGATGATGGGAGACTTTATCGAAACGTTCGAACAATAGCATGGCCGTTTACGTTTTCAACAAAGGAGAAGTCGCAACACAAAATTGTAGATTTATAGAACGTCTATTTCTTTCTAACATGGTCCTTACTTAGATCTTTATCATTTAAGACTCAAGTACATAGTTCAATACTGGTATAAATATAAGTCATAAAGCTGGAAAAATCGATACATACATCACTGCCAAAATTGTTGAGTGTATCGCTGGTAACCCACATGCCTAATTCTTTCTTCTGCAGCTCTTTAGCAACAAGGGCATAAAACTCAAGACTTGGTCCAAGACCCGTGCCCTCCTCTTCACGAAACTCAATCTACAAATAAAAAATCAAGCGTATGAAACAGAAAGAGTAATGTTGTTTCAGTATAAACAATCATCAAATCAAAAAATGATAGGAACCAGGAACAAACAGCTACAAATGTTGATATCGAAGGTAGTGTGTGGCAATGAAGAACAAATGCAGTGGGTGGCCTCAGTCTGCTTGAAACGACAGATAACAATATACAGGAATATCTGAAAGAGATTTGTTATTTAAGACCAAAGTGGGAACAATCCAAAATGGCAAAATGAAAGAAACCTGTTAGCATTTTTAGAAAAGCAATAGTGCTTGTCCCTGGCATACAGAGCTTACCCGGCACAAAATGGACAGTTGTTCACTACATGCAAGTAAAACAATACATGATATTTTGATTTACCTCGAGTATTGCTTTTCTGCTAGCATGGAAATCAAGAAGCCTGATGGCATATTGAAGAAGCTTGAAAAATAAGATTGCAAAAAATTATAGAAAGAAAATTGAACAGAATGATATTTCAATATTAATCTGGCCGTAGCATGTTGAGGCGAAAATTCTGAGGCGACAGAAATAAACCTGTCAATCAACGAAGCAGCCAATCGTTTGTGAACAGAACATGGAATTTTTTTGGGTTTCGGGGAAACGGTGAGCTGCGAATCTCATCGTCTGTTTCCTTGGCTGGTTTACTGTTATTTTAGAAATGTTTCACAAGTTTTAATGTAAGCAGTTTCATCACAAAAACAATTTCTGCTTTTCCTACTGTCAATTAATCTTTTATTTAGCAGTATGGCAAGCATATTTCACAAGAACTGCTAATAGCTATTTTCAAGAGTAAGCCAGCAAAAAAAGCGGGTGCAATTAATTTTCTTCTTAAGTCGATCTCATTTCGCAACTTATCAATCAAACCATAATATTGCAAGCTACCAAAATGTTTCTATAAGAAGGTTAAAAAAATGACTACCTCTTTTTCATCTCTAGGCACCTTGACTCTTTCATGCTTTAGTCTTCCAATCCTGATTTCTTGAGGCTCTAACCTCCTTGCAGGGTGACCTCTATTCCGTTCTAGGTTAGCGTCATGCATATTTTGTAACCATACAATGGACCTACGAGCAGACAAAAGTTGAAACGGATAAACGATTGACGACCAATAACAATATAATGCTGTTGTTTTCGCGTGGGGCAATATTATATAATCGAAACTTTTTTTACGGGTCAACATTAAACAACGCGGAAGGAATTTTCAACAAGGAAAAGCAGTTCAATTCGATTACTATCAAACAATCAGTAGATATTGTTCATGAATTTAAAACGGAACAACCAATCTGAAAGCTAAAACGCTGAAAATATTTCTATAGGAAAAGGGAGAAGGAAACCTAGCAAACTTTTTTATTATGATTTCTTACAACTATTTAGGGTATTCATAAAGGAGCAATACCTCGAACATCCAAATGCGGTTGCTTGGAAGTACATCTTCCTCGTTTCGAATGGGAACAGCATTGGATAATTGATAACGAGGAACTCGCACCAGGCAGGTAGCGATCCCGAGGCTAGCACTAGGGGCTCCTTGAAGGAAAACAGCAAATTTGATGAGCATTGAGCACAAACAGAAATAAAAATAACAAAATAAAAATACACGTATAATACTTAATATAACATGCACCAAATATGCACACCAAATCTAAAAGCATGATTGAATTCAGAGTCATTTGGGATATCGTATGCAATAGCAGTTGACTGTAAATCCTAAATAGAGATGACTAGGCGGACTCCCATTCGAGTTCTACGAGCCTCCTCATAGCATCGAGGTTGCTGTGCGAGTTTGAATAACTATTAGGAATACATCTCTAGTCAGAACGTAGTGAGCTGTGCTATGCACACAGAGCCTTAATCCAGAGAGGAGGCGATAAAGAATGGCTTTTCCAAAAATTATAAAATCTGATTTGTAGCCTCACTCATTGAGGTCTATTTTCACCTTGAAATCAATGTTGTAGAACAAAATTTTGAACATTAAATGGTCATCTGCTCTAGAATTCAGTGAATCAAACGACGACAGTTAATCGATCTGTTTTACTGTGGAAGAAAACAAATACAATCGCACAAATACATCTGCATATTCCTACCATGTGCTATGATCCAGGTTAGATACAATAACTTACCTGAATTTGCTGAACTAATTTGTTCGTTAGTTTCATTGAGACAAACTCTTCTTCAGGAACATCAAAAAGGTAGTTATCTACAAAAAGATTGGCACTGATTGCAGCTTGACATAAAACACATTTACTTACCAAAAGATGCTTGATTCTGAGGGCAATACCTTGAATATATCTCTTAGCAAATTTTAAGTGCTAGTACCCTTGTGCTCCTTATAAAGCCCACCGCCATACTTTGATTTAAAATTTTTCACGACATGGTATTGACATACACCGGATATTTTCACGTGTAAAAGATAGGTACGAAGCAAAAAAATTTCTCAAAAAAACTTTTGTTAACCGAAGAAAGCTATCCCGAATTCAATTCTTTTAAGATAAACTCAACATATCTGAATAATTTTTCTCCTCAACTACACTTTCCCTCTTATGTGGCCTCTAAAAGTAAATTATTTCCATAAACATTGCATTCAGTGTTTCAATAAACTATTTGTCTACCTGTCAGACTTGTTAACTGCATATTCTCTTCGCAAAGTTTGTGAAGCGACTTAACAAGGTCCAAAACCTCTTTAGCTTGGGTGATTTCTTGCGGAACAGGGGCAAATACATCTTCCTCTTCTTCTCTCTCATCTTCGTCGATCTTGGCCTCTTGAGCACAAGCTGCTTCTCCTTCCTTCATTCGACAAAAATCCTTAAGCAAAAAAAACAAATTATATTAGTTGCAAATATCTAAAGATGTTATTGATACATATCTTAGAAACATATAAACGAACCTAATCGAATACATTTACCTTTTATACATTTACCTGCAGCATATTTTATGCAATTTTTCATCACGAAAATGAATAAGAATCTAGGAACCTGTCTCTAACCACGGCTGAAATTTCACATAAAAGGAATCCAGACAAAAAGTAACAGAACTTGTGCCCACCTTGTAGGCATTCCGAAGGTAGTTGCAATTGCGTTGCCTCTTGCAGCTTTTCGTCGTTCCGTTCAATTTCCATTTTTTAATGAATTCTGGGCCTGCGTTTTGCTGAAGATATTTTACAACATCGTGTTTAGGAAGTTGTGATGTTCCAAGGTATTTTTCCACGAAGGACACATTCCATTTACACTGAGAATGCAAGGACGTAGTACATGAGAATCTGGTCGGTGGTTAATTTGTTTGAAATACAAGATCTTCAAATCACAGCTAAGAAACATAAGACATTTGGAAACCCGAGTTTCTCCAAAGACTTAACAGCAGTCAACATTGCACCAGATATGCTTCGGGGGGTTGGGGGTAAGGAAAGAAGTAGTAGGATATCTTTTTATGGTGTAGCAAAGAAAGCAAGGGAAATGATAGCTTAGTCACCAATGGGACGTTACTGTAACGTGCCAACGGTGATTGGTGTCAAAGCTGGTATTCTTAGCTACGTGCCTCAGTAAATAGATGAAACACATGAGGAAATTGCCAAACCAAATACATGGGTAAAAGGTATAGGCTCTTTTGGTATGCATCCACCAGATACTAATACCACGATCACGTTGTTAAAAACGCAGAGATTATGTAGTGATTCCATTCATTCTAATTTTTCCTCACCTATCGCCATCCATTTCTACTTTGTTTATTTTACCTACAGTAATTTCTTCACATCACTACCTCATCACTACACGCTACGAGCATATCACTATGTCAACATTTCCTCTCTTTTGTTTAGGCCATCATCAACCCTACACATCTACCTAAATCTCAATTCATAAACTATTCACACTTAGCCTAGCCCTTCCTATCCTTTGTTTTCCTTACATCATTAGTGTTAATTCTAGATATTCATTTCTGTAAATAAGCATGTTAATTTTTATGTAAGTCAGTTCAGTTCAGTTCACATCAGAGTTACACAGGCAACACACTGTCTCTCTCACTGGCTCCGTGTTCTCTGCACGTAAAATAAGACACGCTGGTTTGGAAATGACACGTTAGTCAAGGATGGATTTATTTAGTGTTTACATTGATCGTAGTTCCGATGTACACTAAAAATGGTGACCACGACGTGACCGACATGATCAAAAACAACATCCTTCGACGTTATTTTCAACCCAACTCAACTCAACCGAATTTGTCAGCTACATTCACTCACTCAACTGGATTGCCACACACTCGAGCTCAGCTAGACAACACAGCACTCGGACACAAGTGTCTCTATTCGCCTCACATCCTCGGCAGCTCCACGGCACTCTCCGGTGCTCGGCAGTGTCTCACGCTCTTCGCAGGTTCTTGGTTACCCTACTCATAAAACCTTGGCATCCACGCACTCGACTCACTGCAGTGCCCTCGCATCCCGGTTCCTGGTCATCCGACTCACGAAACCTTGGCAAAACAACTCTACCGGTTCTTGGTCACCCGACTCACAAAACCTTGGCAATTCACTCATCGCAGGTTTCTGGTAAACCTATTCACAAAACCTTGCTCAACATCGGACTACGTCGCAAATTCAAGTCAATTTTCATCGCTGCTTGCAGACCCTCGCAAGGTACACGAAAGCAAGTCAACGAACAAATAGACATTCGAACATTTAAGTAATTTTTATACGTATATTTCTATCGTCTTAATTATTCGCAGCTAACCACATACTAACATTTATCGAATCCTTCGCTATCGCTTGCATTCTAGGGGGGGAGCTATGTAGTGATTCCATTCATTCTAATTTTTCCTCACCTATCGCCATCCATTTCTACTTTGTTTATTTTACCTACAGTAATTTCTTCACATCACTACCTCATCACTACACGCTACGAGCATATCACTATGTCAACATTTCCTCTCTTTTGTTTAGGCCATCATCAACCCTACACATCTACCTAAATCTCAATTCATAAACTATTCACACTTAGCCTAGCCCTTCCTATCCTTTGTTTTCCTTACATCATTAGTGTTAATTCTAGATATTCATTTCTGTATATAAGCATGTTAATTTTTATGTACGTCAGTTCAGTTCAGTTCACATCAGAGTTACACAGGCAACACACTGTCTCTCTCACTGGCTCCGTGTTCTCTGCACGTAAAATAAGACACGCTGGGTTGGAAATGACACGTTAGTCAAGGATGGATTTATTTAGTGTTTACATTGATCGTAGTTCCGATGTACACTAAAATTACGTAGGTTCTTCCAAAACTGTGCCTTTAGATTTGTCTTTCATCATGGCTGCGAGAGACAGAAACTGGCCCTTCTACTTGCAAATCTACCTTACGTTCCCTCTTACTCAATGTCAGGTATTATCTTTATTTATCCAAATTTGAAACAATCTACAAAACCCAAGAATACCATTTAAAGTGATGATAATTTGAAAATTGTCAACGTACCAATGGCTGTTCTTGGATTTCTTGTTTTCCATCACGAGACTTGTAAACGATACTGGAAAACAAATAATAACAGTCAGATATGTTGATTTCATATGATCTACAATTAGAAATAGTGTATGCAGTGTCGACACATGGAAGGGGGATTGGCTGGTGAATGTCATTCTTTCACTATCCATTTTATATTTTATGTTATCATCATCGCACACGAACTTCCCTAATTGTGGCGAAAAGAAAAAAAAAGAGCTATTTGCATCGTCAATTATTTTTTGCTACCCGCCACCCGACCGTTTTTGTTATGGGCCCTCTTTCTTGTCGATTTGTAGAGAACGTGTTGTTCCAGCCTCTTTCCAAAACTATTCATCCCTATAACTGCGATACAGAGACTGCGCAGCATTGATGCAAACTCACGTGTATGTTGGCTCCCAAAGTCTCACTTGCTTGTCTAGTTTACCACTGCTACTGGATATGGTGGTCGCCAGTTTTTGTATGTAGGAAAATATCGATGCGTTATGATCAACCAAAGGAATTTCAACTTCTTTTCCCTGTGAAGGAAATAAATAATAATCAGATTTAAAAACTCTATTCGTGAGGTGAAAAAAGAAGGCGTTGCCAAACATAAAACCGAAAAACCAAAGGTAACTGACAAGACAAACTACTTAAAAACCAAAAGAAAAACCCTAATCCCCAGTTCAAAATCAACTTTGATATTTTCGATATTTGGAAAGAACAAGGTAGCAAGGAAAACATCGATTTAGTAGGACTAGCTTCCAACAACCCCCTCTAAAGCTTTTTATCCCCCCTCTTGCAACGAGGGCTTCGGCAAAGAGGAGCAGAATCAAGCTATTAGAATTGGTCCAGTTCACATCAGATCCCTTTAAGAAATCTACCGAAGCCGTAATTCTCAACTGCCCCTGAATTACCAAAAACTTTGGACTGATTAGAAGCTTTTCAAAAAAACTACTAAAACAGCCTCAAAAGTGAAAAATTATTGCAAAAAAAAGATCTTTTACCCCTGGTACTGTTCCTCTGATGACAAGCTTCAGATCATCACCAACAGGCTCTTCTGATCGGATTACTTCGCCTATAAAAACCAAGAAACGGTTTTATTTAGACAGAATGGATTTTCTTTGGGGTGATATTTAATAAAACTTCCAACATACACACTATCGTCAAGTATAAAACTAATCGTCCACCAAAAAGACTTTAAGGGAATGTGACACGCGCACTAATGGTGACAATAATAAAGTACTTATTGTATCGACAGATAAATAGAAAAAGCTTAAATAGAGCTTTGAGAAAAAACAAAGTTTAGCTCAGTTTATGTCGTTACCATTTTGCCAGCATGAGAGAATAAATTGTTCTATGGTGACATGTTCTATGGTAATATGTGCTATCGTAATGTGTTCTATAAAGGTCGGATACCAATCGAGTGCAGTTCAACGTGTCACTTACCTTCCTCAGGAATTTCCACGTCTTGATGTTGCGAAACATTTGGTCTTCCTGGTCTCGGGTCAAACGCAGGAATGAGAGCAGAGAACTGACGCTTCAAAACGAAGTCGTCATCCCACTGGCGCCTTCGCAGCTCTGAAGATCTGTCTGTTGACGAGCCTGGTTGATTTACCTGAAAACAATGCAATTGAAGTCATCCTGAAGTCTGATGAAAACTTAAGAATCAAGAGCTTCATAAGCGTGGAAGGTGAAGATTGGCAAAAACGAATGCAACAGTACGTGCACAAAAGAATGCAATCACAAGTATTTCTAAACAAATCCGAGTCTCGAATTAATTTTATGAGAAACGTCTCACACCATCTAGTGTTTACTGCAAAATTCTTCTTTGAGGCCATTAAGGCTTTTTTAAGGCCCCTTCTAGCAACAAATGTTCTATAGTATCTGTCTTACCTCCAGCGTTCTTTCATACAGATCGTCTGGATCGTTTTCGTCTTCGTTTTCAATATCCTCGAATTCATCTGTGTCCTCTCCTTCGTCCATTGGGAAGTCCCTTTCATCGGCAGGAAAGTCTTCCATATATTCCTCCTCCATATCAACCATTAATGGACACGATTGCAATGGATGGCTCGGCGCTTTGCCAATGGTTTTCGTTTCGGTTCCATCA
Source organism: Rhopilema esculentum (assembly GCF_013076305.1). The sequence continues at coordinate 6,914,765 of NW_027018682.1, read as the reverse complement.
CCTTTATCTCCGTTGTTGGAAATAGATAGCGTTGTTGAGCTAAAATGAAAAGACATATTGCTCAACGTTCAGTTCCTGTTCAATAAAAAGAAGAGAGAATAGCTTGCTTTTTATGTACTATTACGCATCCAGGAAACATGAAGCAGTAACCTTAGTAAACATGGGAAGGATTTATGGAAACACGTTTTCTATTGTAGGGATGAACTGACTGGAGACAGCGGAATTTCGCTGTCTGGTGTACCAAGGAAAACAATATGTATATTAGCTTAAACAGCAAATATAACAATTTCTTTGAATAAAACAGAATTTTCATGCGTATGGGGTGTAAACGCAGCTTCAAAGAAAGACAGTGAATTTTTACCCCTCGTTTTCCAGGCTTTGCTTTTCTCCAGGGATAAAAAGAAGTTCCCGGACGATATTACTTTCTCCTTTGTCTTGGGTATCTGTTTTGTTCCGTTTCTTTGATCCAGTTTTTACGTGACCAGCATCCTCTGGTTCGTCATCGTTATCATCTTCATCGTCGTCATCATCTTCATCACTTGAATCGTACACCAGCTTTGCCTCGATCGCCTCCAGCAAGGTCATTCCTTCTGGTGTCTTCTCCAATGAATCGATTCTTTTCGGTGGCTCCGGCTAAAATTCAACGACTATCCATTAGACGGGTTCGCTTTCATAAGCCGTTCAAAAACGCAGGAATATAATCTAGAAGTAGCAATATTTTAGTAAATAACCCCGGGAGTAATTAGTGAACTAGTATGCTAAACTTCGCAAGATAATAAACGAATGTCAAGTAAACAAGCAACCAACAACTTGAAAGAAAACACCTTATGTTCGGCTGCTTGTTTGCGCAACTATACTCAATCTTCCACCATACTCATTACCCCTTAGGCCGACAGATTTTCTGCTTTAATAAAATTAGCATTGCAGAAGATACGAAACGGAAGATTGTTTGAAAACATTTGCTAGATATAAATTATAAATTGAACAGCGTCGATTACAATTCACTGCAAACATAGAGAATATTTACCCCAGAACTTTTGCTGAAGAGAAAATCTCCTTCACCAGATGACAGCTCACGTCCTCTTTCGTTTTGACGATTCTTGTCAGATTCCGAGAATTCGTCACTTCTCGTATCAAAAACGTCTGTGACATGGCCATCCTTGTCTTCAGTAGAACTTTGTGTGTCAACCAACACTTTAACATCACCACCCGATCTACGCCCAACTTCACTATCCTCTTTCATGCTGCGTATTTCTACAAATCGAGTGGCATTTGTCACAAGCTCGGCCGCCGCGATATCAGTCGTGACATCTTCCTTTGCTTGTGAAACAACCTCTTCAGTTGTTCTCTCCTTGGCTTCATCCTTCACCTCTACTTCAGTTCCTGTTATAATTTCAACACTTGCTTTATCGGCTTCACCGTCTGCTTCGGTGGTGTTATCAATAAAAATATTAAACTCACTTCGTTCCTTTTTAGCCTCAGTGCCTTCCTTACTATCAGATAACTGCCACCTTCCAGCACTGCTTTCACTCTTGTTAGAGCTCTTGCTGCCATCTTTTTTAGGCTCAGAAGATGGTCTGAAAGTTGTATCTCCACTCTGTCCTAATGTCACCACATTTTGTTTATCGACATAATCGACCATGCTTGGTGGAGAACTGCTTTCACGCGATCCTTGAGACGAACCACTTTTCCTTGTGTTCTGTAGAAAAGAGCTCTGCAAAGTCCTTGAGGCAGCTCTCAAATGATCTAAACTTGCAGCTTCAGCCAAAGCACTTGCAACAAGGTCAGAAGAAGCGTTATCCAGCAAATCTTCGACTGCCATTAGCAGACGCAGGTTTGCTAAATCAGCTATCTCTCTCGTAGAGGTTTTTGAGTCTCTCAGCAAATTACTCTGATTCTCTAGTTCTCCAACATCAGCAGCGTTCTGTTTGTTTATGCGTCGTCCTCCAGGTCCCATGCCATCTCTGTTCACTCTGCACGACCGTACCCGGAACGTAGCCGGTCTTGAATCTTTATTTTCTTTTAGCTCTTTGCGTTCAACCTGGGAGATTGTTGACTGTACATCTGGATGTGAAATGTCTACAACTTTGACGGCTGAATTGTCTTGATTGCTGTTGTCCTGTGAGGGGGCGGATGTGCTTTGTACCCACGAGACATCAACCCAGCCTACAACGAAGTATTTTGATGAGTAATTGACTCATGTGGAAAAATAAGGCTCCACCAGTTTCAATCGAGAAAACATTATTTGGGGGGGGGCAAAACATTAACTGCACCCACTCAAATGGCAACCTGCCTCAAAGTACAAGTGATGGTGTATAGACAGCAAGTTTACCTTCTTTCTTTGTGTCTGACGTCACAGCCTCAACAGCTTCTCCAAGCTGCCTTGCTCGTTCCTTTAACAGCTTGAGATCAGCACCATCTTTGCCACCTAGTTTCATTTGCTGCAGTGCGTGAGATTTGAAGACGCGGCGTTTGCGACTACTAACATCAGTTTCAGTTAGAAGTGAGCCTGTTGAGTAATCAAAGCAAATGAAAAATCTCTGCAGGCACCATTTTGGTTCATAAATTCAAACTTCACTCATCATAACAAAAATTTTGTATTCAAATGATATGATATTGATATGATAAGGCTTTTCTGATACTTCAGTAAGTGGAAAAATTTCTGATCAATAATTTGTTTATCTTTGTAGCTTCTTGATCACCTCAAAATGCAAAATTGAAATTTTACCTGGGGAGTCTTCAGTGATGCCTGTTACAGATCCATAAATCTCAAATCCTGAAAGGGACAAGTAATGCGTTTGGCCACTGGCATTTGGGCCAGTTTGCTGAATTCGAAACATTCGCCAGGACTGCACTGAGTCTGCAGCAGCAGGCACATTCAGCATCCAAGTGGCAGTTGACCTGAAATAAAGCAATTGTCGGCAATTAAAGCTCTGAAAATATGTAGAGACAATTTCTGCTTCGAGATAGGTACTATTAAACACGGCGCAAATTTTCACAACAATAAATTAATGAAGTTATATAACGTCGAAGCTTTAAGAGAAGAGCAGCAACGTGGTCTTGATAAACGGAATTCGTGTTGATTATTGTAAAGTGTCAATTTCGTGCAACAAAGTATATGGAGGCACGAAAATTCACGCGCAATTTTTGGAGATATCATTTTGGTTTTTTACGGGATCATTATGTGAGTACTAATATCATATTACTATTCGTTGATAACATGATGTGTTATGAGTGAAATATAAACTGTCCAAGTTAAATCTACGTCTGTTGATTTATGCCTTTAATGCGGTAACATTTTTAGTCACCGTGTCGCTGTTGATACTCACCCTGGTTCATTCAAGGAAGAATCATCTTCATGTGTGTTTAACGTAGTCCAGGTTTGGCCATTTGTGGAGCCTTGCAAGGTCCAGTTTCTTAATGCAGATCTTGAAAAACAATCAAGAATTGAAAATAAATTTGGGAATGAGTAGGAGAAACTTGTAACAGCATTTGTTGCTATCTATTTTACTAAATGCAAGTGCGAATCAAAAAGCAGACAACAAAGATTGGGAAATACATACTGGTCAGGTTATAAATTTCCACTTCTTCATAAAACAGACTTTCTACTTTATCTATAAAAACTTTTTAGGTAAAAAACGTCCTCATGGAGTTACAAAGAAAACTGACATTTTGGAAAGGAACAACAAATTTGAAATCCTAAAAAAATATTGCAGTCGATTGTCAATATCTTTGTACCTTCCATATCCCCGCGCGTGTCTAAGGGAGTAGGCGGTCGGCGTAATCCACATTCCGAAGTCGATCGTGAACCAAGAATTCCTGTAAAAACAAAACAGTCACTAAATAAAGCAATATTTATGTTACTAATGAAAAAGAAACTCAGCTTCTTGAATCTGAGAGCTTTTCCAATGCTTGTTTCAGTAACCTAAACTGGTATAACCTTTTATATCAACAGTTGGTTTACAGGAACGTGATGCTTATGCAATACAATTTCCACTGATTGTAGCTCATAACTTCTCATATCCTATAAATAGTCATTTAATCGGACAATTATGCCCATGTTCTGCAAAGTAACAGTAGCTTGAAGTTCCCTGTATTGTAACAACGCTGTGTATTTTTCCGCTCGTAAAAAAGTTCTACAGATTATTGAGAAAACCTTCTGGCTACAATTCCTTCTTATGGTGTCAGTAAAGTCTGTAATGTTTGTTTACATTCAACGTGGTACTTGCGTTACCCGACTGTTCATGCTTAATAACTCTCTCGTGCCAAGTGTACGCTACCAACGGGTGCATGGATATTTCATAATATCCTGCGTGGCGACTTGCATGGATATCTTCTTCAATATCCACGATATTACCGCCATGGCAAACGCCATCAAACTGGCACCACCATTTAAGGAAATGAATCCCGTTGCTTATAAGCAAATTCTGTGTCCAACGTAGTTCAATAACTGCTATTCTACTTTTTGCTCAAGTTACACGATTAAAGTGTAAATGGGATCATCTCTGGCCAGGTTCAGGACACAATGACAAAGCAGGTTCAGTTTACTGTCCTTAGCTGAAAGTCACAAAAACAGAAAAAATCTCGAGACTAAAATTGTTCTGCTCCAGCACGTTCTTGCAAGACTAGGCTATTACAACACTCGTGTCTAACTCTATGAGAAAAGAGCTTACTTGTCATCGTTCGTATGGCAGTTCAGAGCAGCTGCATCTCTGCTGAGAATATCTTCTGGTTTACCATAAGGCAGACTTCGCCCTTCTGACGAGATGACTACAACCAGGCCATACTGGGCTGGGTTTACCCAGTCATTCACGACTCTGTAGATGAATACCAGAATTAAGACGTACAAGTCCACGAAAGAACAACAATAAAACATGGAAGACTTGGTTTTTTAAGATTTCACTTAGACTTGCGAGGCCAAGTGTTAACTAGCTTGATCTTCCAGTGGCTTAGCTTGACCTTCCAGTGGCTTAGCTTGACCTTCCAGGCTGGAGGGGGGAGGGGGGTGGAAGGTCATGAGAAGTTAAATTTACAGACGATGAGTAGTAAAAGACACAGATGAAGAGAAACTTAGTTGCTACATAATTTTGATTACTATATCGCTGTCTCTGAAATCCAATTCTCAATTTGCTTTGCTTCTTTGAGCATTTAATTGTGATTATCAGCTTGATATACTTTATAAACCACTTACCTGGCATTCGTTCCAATCCAATAAACTATTCCATTAGTGTCGAAATCATGATCATATGTGAAAGTCAAGGGATCTTTGTTTTCCTTGAAATGCTGTACGAACTTAAATGTGTTTCGATCGTAGTCATACCATTGTTTAGCCACCTGGAAGTAATTGTGATTCTTAGAATAGATTTCGTAAAAAAGATTTCTTAGAAAAGACTAGCAGATAACTGAAATAATGTTCAGTAAATAATGACGATACAGAGAAACTTTTCTCCAAGAAGGATGGTTTAAAATTATTTCTGACTTTTACTGCTAAATCTGAAATCTTGCATAAGTGGACGGGAAAGAAATACGGAAGTAAATTCGCCGATCGCTTGTCGTCTGGCTCTTATTAAGTCGTCTTGCTCTGTGGAATGATCGTTACTTTTGATGCCGCAAACTCGAGTTCGATTCCAAACGGGTACATACAAATATGGAAAATGAACTTAAACTATTAGGATTTCTTGTTTGTAGCCATTTGCACAGAGCTTTTGAGAATCAAATGTTTGCAGTCATTGGGGGAAAGGATGAAATAGAACAGAAACCAAATTACGTGTACAAGATGCAATACATACAACTTTTAGCAGGTGTTTCTTCAGGTCTTTCACTGTCGTCAATGGCTCCATTTTCAGGTAGCGTCCGGACTGGTCGATCAAATCACCCGATTTAGCATCTCTTTCAAGTCGGAGACGCAGTCGTCTTAGCAAAACCTACAAAAGAAAGACAATTTCTTCAGATGACAAAGTTTCTTTTCAACTGAGCACAGTGGTTGATGATTAAAGAGTTATAGAGCATCACTTTACATGATCAGGAATCTTGAAATATCTTAATTGGCTTCTATAATGAAAAATACTATATAATTCATAACCAAAAAACGAATTCCCAACTTTGACATGAAGTTACTAACAATAAAATATAAACTGATATCAAGTCGTCAGCTAAATGCTATTGCAAAATTCAAGATTTCTGCAGGAAGTCGTGTCAGATCAAGAAATGAGCCTGTGTATTGTCTTTAAGTAGGATATCACTATAAAACTTTGCCATTGCTTTTCGCCCTAGTGGAAAATGAATGCAAGGGTAGCATTTATATTTCAGTTGCAATGACTAACGGGACTTCATAGTTTTAATCGTCCAATATCCTGGCAACAAAAAAATCTGACTTATCTCGCAGTGAGCATGTAAACATTCCATAATTGAATTCACTGCGAAGAACAGACTGACCTGCAAGCCCGATCCTCCTCCGCCATGGTCATAGGCTATGACGGGAAGTCGTTCTGTAGATTCAAGCACAGCAACCAGCTTGCGAACGAGTGCAACGGCAAGGCTACTTTGATGCATGCTGAAATATGGATTCAAGGAAGGCTTATTGAGAATTCAATACATTCACGTTTTTGATGCAGGGTAGGTTTAGTAGTTACAGTGGAGTTTTATTTTACAATTGTGTCTCGAGACTGAGAGCATCCGAGAGGGAGATGGAGAAAGATTTGAGAACTGATCATCACTAAAGGCCCAATAACTGCGCGAAATTCATCATCATAACATAATAATAAAGCAGGTTATATAATAACAATGTTTTAATACTTGCATTAGCACAACGAAATTCGCCGACTACAGATCATAAGTAATATATTCTCTGTTTATCGCACGTTATCATACTAATGCGATAACATTCTCTGGAGGATAGAAATGGAGATAAACCCAAAGGCAAAACATGAGTTAAGAAAACATAATCCCGTCTTATTACTAAACATAAACGACACAGTAGTAATTCAATACAACACAAACCTTTCATCTCCATTAACGTTCTGTGGGATTTCTCCAAAGACTGCTTTGAAAATCTCAGAAGTGTCAGAAGACTTTTTCTCGGGGAGAGATGTCAAGCTGGCTCGAGGTGACTGTAAGAGGAAAAGAGTATTTTGTGAACTTTATCCTTCTCTAGATTGAGTGTCAGAGGCTTTGAAGATAAATCTTTAGACAACCAGGGACAAAAGAATACGAATAAGTACAGGTCATGATTGCAGTATCTGATCCACTAGATCTTAATTATAGTCCAGCCAATATTTTGACAAAAGACAATTGCAGTTATGTTCTACAGGAAGCCTATAAATAACAGAGCACTATATATTGCATTTCTTACATTTAAAAAATCTCAAAAATGAGCCAGCATACGTTCAGATTTTCCAAGTTTCCCATTGATGACCAGATAAATTGATGAACTGTTCATTGGAACAGCATAATAATCACCTAGTAAAACAGCAACAACAACAGCAATAAAAATAACAACAACAGCAAAGTTTTACCTTATTCAAGCAATTGAAAAGTGAGGTGACCAACCCACTGCTTTGTATTTCGTAAGAAGATAGCATGCTTTCCTCTCTCAGAAGTTCACATAGCTCCTTCAAAGCGTCATAGACTTGCTTCTCGCCTTCCAGAGTGATGCGCTATCAAATCAAATGAAGAAACACGTGTTAAAAAGGAAGGGTTAAAATTCTACATCCCTCACCTGAGCTGAAAAGGTATTTCAAATTCTTCGTTAGAAAGGATGGGTTTGCAAACTTTGGTTTTGGTTACTTATTCATTACCAAGAAAATTGTTTAATTCATTGTCTCGGTTACACCTGCGTGTGACTTTGGTTGAAAAGATGTCGTTGCCGTTGTTTAGTTTCTCTTCTCACATCCAGTAAAGCACCAAAGATATCATATAAAGGAAATTCTCAAAATTGTTTAGATTAGACGCCACATCTAACCCAACTTGCAATGACTAACAATCGAAATACAGCAGACGAATTGACACAAGGGAAGTTGATTATAAAATCATTTCTTGAAGTATCAGCAGAAGAAAATTAGAGAAACATACCCTGACGTCTTTGCAAGCGCCATCCAGTAACGCACTGATCTCTCTTAACTTCCCCATAGCTCCATAGCTCCCAGTTGCAGCTTCCTTAAAGTATTTTGAGTGAATTTCATGAGCGAAAACACCAACTTTCTGCCTAAGTTGCTCTTTCTTTGACTGATATTTGCGACCTGGTTTTCCACTCCAGGTTGCGGCAAAATCTGAACCTGTTAAGGTATGAATTCTTGATAAATGATTCGACAAACAATTCGGAAATTATTATACAGAAGCCAGCAGTATTTACTGGCCTTTTCTGCTATTGGCATACGAAAGTGGCTGAGATCCAGAAGCATCTTCTCCCCCAGAAAGGAACCTGGATAAGCGAGTACAAGAAACAATTTATTAGGTCAGGGGTCGGCAACCCGCGGCCCACGGGCCTCATGTGGCCCGCAAGGTACTTTTGTGTGGCCCGGAAAGCCCTTGTTAACCTGTAAATAATTTGGCCCAATGCACGAATGTCGGCTCGGATTCAGTGATCCTAGATTCTTGTCTAGATTAGCATTCCTCGTTGTCACCACTAGTCACTCGAACAAGCTGAACAAGAAGCTTCAAGGCCATGGTCAATCTGTGAATGTCATGTATGAACATGTTGTCACTTTCCTGCTTATGCAACATCTTTGTAAAACTCAGCTGAATCAATAGAACTTGGTTCACTTTCCATCTTCAAATGGAGTTGATCGAGCTGCAGGGTACCAGTGAATTGAAACAGAAATATAAGAAAACTCATATAATCCAGTTTTATATGGAGTATCTCCATGGTGGATGATGGTTCATATCCAGGTCTGGTGCAGCATGCCAAGAAGATGCGTTGCATGTTTGAAAGTACTAATCTTTGCGAAAGTCTCTTCTCAAAGATGAAGTAAGCGAAGAGTTGACTGCGATCTCGAATGACTATCAACATAATCATTCGGCTGTCAACATAAACAATTCTGCCAAATATTGAGAAGTTGGCCAAGGACATGCAGCACCAAGTTGCGCATTAGCTTTTTGTAACATAACATACTGAACAGTGAACATGTACTTTACATCTATCTTTGTATTTACGAACTGCTTCCACGTTACAGTACATTTACCGATAAATAAAATTTTATTGATAAGATTAGCAGTTAGGTAGAATTGGTATATATTAGAATTTAGAACTATACTGTATTTTGAGCTGCGGCCCTGGTATGCATGTCAGAAATCAACTTTGGCCCCCTTTTTTATAAAGGTTGCCGACCCCTGTATTAGGTAGACTAAAACTCAGTCCATGGGCTGTCTTTCTTTCCATTTTCAACCCTTTTGGCCGAAAACCTGAATGTGACTTCTAGTGATACAGGAACTTCGAAGTTAAAAAGAAAAATTTACATACCTAGCGAGGTTTCTGCGGTAAAGGTGTGTTTAGTGCCACGATTGGACTCAAATATAAAACCGGAGAGCTCTTCTTTTAAAATCGTAGCTTGTTGGCCATCAGCATTGTGAATGGTCATCTGTCCGGCCTGACTACAAGCAAGTGACCAGTTACCGACAATAATCCGGTCAGATGACTGCGATGACAGCAACGGCTGGCTCGCTGTTCCACTCGGCACTTGGCCTCGTGCTCGTTGTAGCTTTTCAAGAAATTCACTACGAGACTCAGCAGATCCTCCACCACCTTCCGGGCTTCCGCTCGAGTACATTGTCGCTAATTTGCCATCGAGGACAAACCTGAACCAACCGTTGCTACCATTTGACAACTCAACAGCACAGACGTCGCTCCAGAGGTACAGGCAATCTCTACTCCGTACGATGCACCAATCATGCCAATGGTACGGTTTTCCTTGCACTATCGACTGTGCGTCTTCAAGAGGCATTATTTCCGCCTAACAAGAAAATGATAAAAATAATATCGTTCAATATTTACTTACAAGATCTTTTCAAAAAACCAACAACAAGTAACTATAAACTTCCCTACCCTCATTCTACAAAAGTAACATCATTTAAAAACAAATAAAGATCCCGTTATCTTTAAATTTCCTTAAAATGACGAGAATGCACCAGTTTGGCATGATATTGTGGGTGCGCAGTTGCTTATGGCCTTCAAGTCAGATTGAAGCCTCCGAAACAGGGAGCTTAGATACATATTTGCGAAAACTTTGGCACATGACGTTTGGCAAAGAAAGCTAGCAATTCTCTACCCGAGAGCAGACACGCTAGGCATTTTCAGACCGAAATAAAGTCTTAAAAAACAGCTCATTTACTTCTTTCGATAGGATATTTTTAACAAGAATCTTATTCCAACCGATTAGGCTTTAGAAAACTCAAAAAGACTTGTCCTAATATTTGGTAAACCTACAACATTTGGTTCTATTCACACTAAAAAACTATCAAAACTTAAGTGACACACAAAACCCATACGGTGTTTGGCTCTGCACGGATTAAACCTGATATATATTATTAAGTTGTATATTTTTTTTAAAAAGAAATCAAATAAAAAAACAGAAAAATGAATGCAAAGGAAAAGGACACTTAAACTCAAAAGCTTAAACTGAAGGCAACAAAGAAAAACTTACCCAACTAAAGGGCACTGAATTACTTTACTAATGACAACTTTTAGTGACACCCCAGCTACCTCAACATATAAGATATAACTGCATATTTTGGAACAATCGCACATATACGTACAGTTGTGGCGCTGGAATCCGGCCTATCCAAGTCTTTCTTTTCATGGCTCTCACTTATTTCTTGAATCCTGTTCAAGACACCCAGTCTGACAAAATGAACCAAAAATATATCCTTTCCTTTGCTCATTAGATCTTCAACGCAGTGAAAAGCTGTAAGATGGCCCTCATCATCATCCTTGAAGAAAAACAAGCATGTGTTTGACATGGAATCTACTAATTATAAAAGAATCACATTTAGTCAAATAAACTAATGTTCCAAAAAAGACTTTCTTTCCCCTTCCCTTGGCTCTCTCATTTGGTCGACCAAAAACAAAAATGGGAATTTATTCTCAAAGGAACTAGTACAACACTCATACCTCTACATTGAGGACAGAGGAAAGAACTTCCACAACGCTCGATGCGACGTTTCCAGAAGCAATCACGTCTGGTAACATTTTTTGTGGTATATAGTGGATAACTTTCTTCATGATAGCCAATGTTGCCTTTCTGATAGACGGGACAAGACTAGATCGGAAGGTCTGTGCAAAAACAGGAAGCAACCGGGTCACGTAAAGTGGTGCCATTTCCCAATCTCCCTTGATGACGTCATCAGATGGTTGCTCTTCTTTGGGTTCTTCTGGTTTATCTTCTTCTGACTTCTGCTCACTGGTCCCTAGTTCTCTGGTCGATGAGCTGTTAGCTGGAACCATCCATTCACCTAAGAATACAGAAATCAAATTTGCAAAAGGAATCGAGCGAGCCTGACCCAAGGAGTACATTGACCTAGTCGTTTTGACTTACAACTGGCTTCCTATGCATATATGTGGCGATCATAACTTTATCCAGTATTAAAATCCATTTTGTGAACAACCTTCGAGGCAACGTCTCTGTATTAGAGTATCACCAAGGAAACAAGGACGGCCGATTACCTGGGGTTTGAAGGATCCGTGCGATTTCCTTGTGTCCTTCATCATTTCTTTCCCTTGCTTTGTCTAATGGGGTCTTTCCATCTTCGTCTCTTAAATCTGGGTTTGCACCGTAGCGTAACAAAACCTTTGGAATGAAAAGCAAATAAAATTTCAGAGCATTCACGGAAAATGTTCAATGGAAAAACTGCTATATGTCTTACCAACTGAGTCTAAATAAACACATAGATGCATTAAGATAGAAGGAAATGTATAGGCAGCTTAAGGTAGAGCATCATCGTAGGAGAGGTAACACAATGCCAGACATGATACTCGCTGCAAAGTATGACATAAGTAGCTTCCATACGCAATGGCAAGAGCTATATATAAAATGCAAGAAACGCCAAGATTGGCATTGAACCAAAGCATTCAACCATACACTGATGCAAGTCTTGTCGTATTTACAAGCAAACGAAATGATGTGAGAACATTGCAAATCTTTTGAAAGCTAACGCAGAGAGACATGAAAAACAAGAGAGAATCACAATGAATTCGGTACCTTTGCAACAGCGGGTCTACCAAAGCAGGCAGCGTAGTGCAAAGATGATGATCGTTGGCCTCTGTTTACATCAGCACCACGTTCGCAAAGAAACTCGACCTGCATAGAACGTAATTGATTAAAAACGGCATAAACTATGGAAGGATTGTTGAACACAAAAATGTAACGAAGAAAGATGTTTTTATGTGTCCATATCTTTGAAAATTAATGCAATGAAATGAAAGCTAACATTTAGTCAAAAACAACAGGCTAACATTTATAGAGAAAATATTATATGAAAAAATTGTGTACCATTTCCAATGTTCCAAACGCACTTGCCCAGTTTAGAAGTGTCTGTCCCACATCATCCATATAGTTAACTTCGAAAGCACCTGCGAAAATAGCAATGGTGGTAAAACAGGACAACTTTCAGTTCGACTTTTCAGTTATTTGCGAGCTATTTTTAGGTAGTGATTTTTCGAAAAAAGTTACAATAAAAGAACAGAAAAATTTTCATGACTGAACTAGCGATAGTAAAGAGGAAAGACTAGCATATCAACAAAAAGGAAACCTACCAGAATCAATGGCCTCAATCAATGCATCCGTGTCTTTGCTCCTGATGCAATCAATCAAGTGCCTATGAGACCTCTCTGCGCTACTATCCATCCTTTTCAGCCCAGTTAATCCACTTCTGCCACTGAAACTATTTGACTTTGGAAGGGCATCTCTCCCTTCAAACAGTAATACTAACAACAAATCGATAAGCCTCATTGTGTCCAAAACACACCTCTCGTCTCCTTGCATTGCCTTTTCTATTGCATCCATTAAATCAGCTCTTAGAAGATCCTAGTTGGATAAAAAAAGATTGGCTTTATATTTCCTGTCTATATCTTTCTAATTCTCAGCAGGTTGGTCTTATAATTTTTGGATACATATTTATAGAATGTTTGAAGGGTAAGAATGTTTGAAATGACTTAGAAACGATAAGCATTGTTGACTTTTATGTGCTAGTGTAACCCAGTTATCGCATTAAGCATGAGATGCAAAGTTGGAAACGGAAAATGTTCAGTACTACTTAACATAGCTCTCCCCATACAGCATCAAGGACTCCAAGAAATAGAAGAAGATAGCAATTTGCTTAGGCTAGTTTTACATTTCTTACAGGAAAAAATGATTTAACAAAACATCGGTAGCTATGACATAAATAGCCTTAAAGTTTAACTAGCACATGTAGCTATTTGATTCAGAGTTCAATTACATATAAATAGAAGTACATACGTGGGTAACACTGGGAGACCCTCTGCATAATGTTGACAAAACACTAACAACCATGGATATATTCCCTGCATTGCTTCGCGTATCTGGTGAAGTTGCTGGGACACTGGACTGTTTATCAGACGAGTACTGAGAAGCAGTTGTTGCTAGCTTCTCCAGAAGTACATTGGCCAAACCGTGTTTAGCCAATGGAGCTGGGTCAACACCACGTCTTGTGAATCTATCAGCTAAACAGGCAAAGCAGCGAAGGGCACTGTCAGCAACCTAGAAAGATTAACAATACAATGTACCTAAGCTTAATGTAAAATTTCAGAATACAACAATAATCCAAGCCATATGTGACTAGATTCCAGGAAGCTGATAAAAAAATCTCAAGCTCTGTAAACATTCCTAAATAGAAAAATAAACATGGCAGCGTTTCAGCAAGGTAGGTTGACTTCTTCTTTGAACAACATGCTTTCTGGGCATTGTAAAATTCAATTCATTACCGAAAACTGAGATCTACCCATCAAATCTATGTGACAACATACTGTGATTTGACTCTTCTCTAATATATAAGTTACAGCTTGGAGTAATGATCTGAGTAAAATATTACATACATATGTGTCCTCAGCCTGCAACAAAATGGACAATGAATCTACACAGCTTTCTAGAGTTGGATCATTTGGTTCCATCTTGGCACAGAGTCTTGCTACAACTGACATTGCAGAGTGCAAAGTGTCCTTGTGAATTTGAAATCCATAATCTTTTATAAATGACAGTATGCAAGTTAATCCACCAGCATCATATATTGCCCCAGCTTCTCTTGTGCACATTAGTTCCAAAACCTACGTAAATAAAAAATACGACAATCACCTAAATGAACACAACTCTGTCTAAATTTTCTTAAGAGAAAAACACTGTGGGTGAGCTAAGCATAAAAAGCTTACCTTTATTGAACTCAATATATATTATGTAGGTACAGCGGTGAAAGGTGTATATATACATTAAAAGACAGAATTATTTGGTGTAAATTCAATTGTTGGCAAAAAACAGGTTATTACTAGAGATTTATGTTTTAATAACAAGATAACAATGATAAAACCTTTAAAGTACAAAGCCAGTTACCCAAGAGGATAAAATAATATATATTTTGAAAAAAAGTAAGCATGTATAATGAATAACGCTGGGCTTGAAATATAAGCTGATGTTTAAACAAGATTATGATTGGAAACATGAGGGTGTTAAAGTTTTGTATAAAAGGAAAGATAAATTTTCAATTGCTGAAAGACTGAGACTTGCAACACAACTCCTCGTTAAAATCCAATTTCACTTGAAGTACATTTTCACTAAAAATAATCAGTTTCTGTATCAGGTGTTAAGATAATTTCTAAAGTAACAAATGCAATTCATCTGAATGGCACTTACAAGGACTACAGACTATGATATCTCCAAGTAAACTTACCTTAACACATTGTTCAGCAAGATCCTTGCTTGTTCTTGATGTTATATCAACAACCATGAGCCTAGTACACAGAGCTTTGGCTGCTCCTTCAACACTGACAATACGCCTTGAACATTCAGCAGATACATCAAGGTAGTAGGTGATAGCTCTTGCTGTAACTTCCAGAATATTGTCAGGTGCAGTCTCATCCATGAATATGTGGCATAATGCTGGCAGAAATGTTCTTGGGGGACAACTTTGATAAAAGACAAATTATATATAATCAATAAATTTTAAAATTAAACAAAGCAAGGTGGTATTACAAACTTACTTTTGAGGGACAGTTTTGACTGAATAATTTTAGTGGAAGTTTTAATAATTTCCCTCTATTATTCACTACTTATTCAACAACCTATCAGCACCCCATTTCCCTTGGAAGAGTCAAAGAGAAAAATCTCTAGGTGGAATAACTTGCAATTTTCAAATGCTTTTTAATTATACATTTACAATGCTTGTGAGTGCTGCAAACCCAAGCAAAAACACTATTAAAGCAGAGTTTCTTACATGAAAGCAACATATTGTAATGCATTTTTTGTTCAAAGAATTATCAACAAAGATGGTAATTTTATAGAGCAGTTTCTTTAATTTTAATCTTCTTAGAACTATCCATATGGTATAATGTTAGAAAACAAATCAATAGGTATAAAACCTTCTTTAAATTCTTTAAAAATCTACTCAGAAAAAATTGTGCATCTTTTGTCTCAAAAATTTTAAACTTATTTGAAAACAATTTTTCTTGCAAAGAATAAAAAATTCAAAGAGCGCTTGGAACAACTTATCTAAGTCAATATTAATCTAATTCAGTCTGAAAGAAATTAAGATAGATCTTTAAAATTTTCCACTTGACATAGCAACATTGAGAGATTGATCAAAGTGAATCGAAGCATCATATCCTAACTGGTAAATATGTGAAATTATCTACCTTATTACACAAAAATAAAGTGGCAAATTAAATAATGCAGCCTGACAATTTCCCTTTTAATTTAATGTCCCCGTAATTTCACATTTGTTATGAAATGTTTAGCATTAAATAAATGTTTGTTAATTTCATCTCACTAGAATTTTTTCTGTAACTTTGCAAAACTACTGAAAAGGGCCACATTTTGTGATTATATTTGTAAAATATTATTATATCACAAAAAAAGAGGATATATATTAAATAGTATGATAAAAAAGTTTCCTCAAATTGACTTGAACTTTGTTTGTTTTTTTCTTGTGCTTATTTTGAATGTACTCTTGAGCACATTTTGGGGTTGGGAGGCTCTAGACAAATTTGCAATTTTTATGGTAGTTTTCCTACCATTATCTTTGATGCCAAAACATTGATATCATATTTCAGCAAAACGTACGGGGGCTACAGCCCCCCAACACCTGTTCAAACATGCCTATATTATATATTTCAATAAAAAAGTTTTGTTTACATTGAAAATTGGTGTTAATTAAATATAAACCATTCCAATGTAACAATTTAATTGATTTACATCAATTACCACACATTTTGAAATCCAATCTTGCTATTCCCCTTAATCTGTGATTGTATTCATTTGCTTCATGTTATTTGGTGTACCAGTTTATTTTTGTATAATAAGGTATATCATGACATGATAACACAGGGATAAAAGAAATGTTTCACAATCAAGTAAAAAGATGGCACACATTTCATGTGGAAAAAGGAGAATTCATCCCTACCTTTCAAAACACCTGTCCACATTGTCTGACATCAGGAGAAGCATGCAAAGTTGCTCTAGTGCAATCAGTTGCATGTCTCTCTCGTCCCCTTGGCCCATTGTCAACCATTCTAACAAAGTATCTGGGTCTATTTCACTCATGTTGCTGTAAGAATGATACAAAGATACATGTAAATTTACAAGCCTATTGCCAAAATTTAAACCCGTGCAGATTGAATTAATTTCTCTTTCGTGACCAAGTTTCCAGAAAAATATAACTAAGCCTTCCAGTTAGACAAACTCTAAGTTTTTCCGTGGAATGAGTTGGTGGCTATTACAATTAATCCCAAGCAGTGCCTAAAATGCGGTGTCGTCAACGTTCTTTCGTTAATTTTCTGTCTAACATTACACATTTGCTAGGCTACTTAATTGATCAAAACATTTAACATTTTCAGTGACTGGCCTTTCGCGATTTGAAACTGAAGCACAAACGAAAAATCAGAAAAATTCGAAACTAATATTCTACGCCGAGAAACGATAGGAATGAACGTCCTATCGAATGAATTCGTTCGACCCAAAATCAAAACCATAATAAAATCTCAAATGCCAAAACAGGAATAAACAAGCTGAAAAACAAGACAATGAATCCTTACATTCTATGGAAATGAAACCTTCAAGCGGAAAGTGGACCAGACACTTTGAAGGCGGGCCAGACTCTACAAAGCGGACCAGCTGCCTGCCCGCTGACAATGATGCTGAAAAACCTCTCGCTTGTTTTCACGTCCTTCCTGCTAGGCCCAACTTCCACCGAGAGATTAATAACTCTTCTAGATCGCCACAAACTCACAAGAATCAATATGTGTACCGCTCATACTTTAGATAAGTGTCAGCAATAATTTTCCAATCGATACCGTACTGTTTTAATTTATTATAATGAGAAATTCTCAAGAATTATTCGCCAACTTTTTGACGGTACATTGTGACCGTAATGCGGTCAAAACTGCATTTGCGATTGTTGTTGTTACGAAATTATACAATCGTGCCCAGACTCTTTTCAAAAATAAAGGAAACACGTGCTTATGACATCATTATCGCCGGCAGAATTCGGCAGAATAAAAATAGGAATGTGCGGAATTTCTTTGATCGAACAAAGGGACAGGGTGTTACCTCATTGATGTTAATCAAAAAATGGTTTAAACTAAAGTAGAATCCTAAAACAAATTACGTTGCGTATTGGCTCTCCTTCGCAACGGAAAGTAAAGTCTGCACACAGGCTAGACATGAAAAACTCTACGAAATATTTCAAAATATGCCAAATCCGTTTAATGAGTCAAAAACCGGGTGAGAAATAGCCAATGAAAGATTCGGAATTTGCAACGGATCACTGTTATTTTGGCTCTGTGCATAAAGTTGTATGAACAGAGACAAAATTACTGAGGTTTGATGGGGCAAGAGCCTGTGCTCATCTGGTCATATCCCTGCCAACTCGCGACACCTTTACCTGATTTTCCATAAAAAGCGGTATTTGACGATGCTCTTTCAGGTTATGAGAACAAAATTCAAAATTTCTAAAACTATATTTTTGTGACGTTATCACATAAAAACTCTATAATCAGGCAGTTTCTTTAATACGTATGATTGCTGTTACGGTATGGGATAAAGAATTGAAAGCAATAAAATAGAAAAACTATTTCAACTTTTTCTAGTTCTATTATTTTGTCTTTATTTATCTATTATTTATAGATAATACCCTCAGATTACTGTGTAACGTCTCAGTGCATTTGATGGCCTAAAGTTAAGATTCAGCTTACAATAAACGGTTCAAATACATATAAAATTTCTCAAAGTTATC
This sequence comes from Rhopilema esculentum, assembly GCF_013076305.1. Next base: position 6,896,318 of record NW_027018682.1, on the reverse strand, counting down.
AAAAAAAGAGCAGGTCTTTTTGGCTTACTTCATATGTCAGTTATTAGTATGTGTTGTCACTTAGCAGATTCATTCCTTTCCCAAATTTCAAACAACTATCAAAAAAATAATATCTGCTGAAACGATAAAATACGGGTAGATAGAAAATAAGAGCAAAATTTGATAAAGAATGAAAGTCGACCTTAAAAAAGAAGACTTTTTCTCAACATTTTCATGAAGGTTAGATACAACTATCCATACTATTTGTAAATTACATTTTAAAACTCTAGCGATTTATTGGCTGTTCTTGGGTTGCTTGAGCACAATGGGGTTCCACTTTGTATCTTCACTTTCTTTGCGTCGAGTTGTGCTCGGCTGGCTGTTTCTGAAAGTTCCGGTGGTAAATGTAGTTTCTGTGAATAAAGAAAAAGAACACACAAAGTTAAAAAATGTTGAATAGGGAAGACCATTTTGGATGGTTTGCACTCAGTCCTTTCGAGCACGTGACATGTCGTAGCGAATTAAGGTTAAGAATCCTCAAGATGTTATTGGTAGTGCTGCTTGCAGATGCTAGATGTCACTATACTTATAATCAATACCTTAAGTTCTGTTTAAAGTTATGTTTTCTTTACAGTCCTGTCTAGCATTACAACTGACCGTAATTTTTGTCATGTCGTGCAATTATTGCATAAACTAGCAATGTGCCAGATTGGAATGAATTATAAACAATATCAGCCACACCCAATGTTGGTAAGAGTAGACAGAAATTGGAGGACAAAAGAGCAACAAATAACTAGGCACGAAAAAAATAATGTCAAGAGTCACGATATTCGGTCTTTCCCCGGCTGCAAATAAACTAGAAATAACGAACAGTTATCAACTGCGCGCACTAATACGCACAGAAAGTTGTGTGATACCATGTGACACGTTTGAATCGTTGCAAAAGACGGCACGTAGCGCATGCGCGGGTGGTTGATGACGAAAATCGCAGTATATCATGCTTTCTTCTTTATCGCGTTTAAAATTGTTAAACCCAGGGCAGTGAAATTAAATTCCAAATAAACATGTCAAAAAACCAAACTTGCCTCGATTGAGAATTTCTTTCTTTTAAGTTTGAAAGCCCAGTCCGATGTGTCAATATCATGACCCGCTAGACAATTAATCCTTCCTTTTTTCTTTATATGAATTAAACCTTGAAAGCAAAAAAATTAAAGGAATATTTTTAAAATGACATCAAAATTGGTAAAATCAGCCAAAAAGATTCAATTTGAAGATCAATTAAAATCTGGAATCTTTCATATTTATTAACTTACAATTGAAATTACTGCTGATTGACATTTTCGTTGTTTCAATCCATGTAGTCGAGTTTATGAAGAAATTTATACGTTTTGATTTTCAACCTGTATGGAAACTCTGCTTTCTTATTACTTATTCTACTTCTCAATGTCTTAATACGTTGAACATCAAAATCGTTCAAAACAATTTTTAACTAAAAAAATTGGCACCCTGATAACTGTAAAAACTGCAACCTTGGATGAAAACGAAGAATCGTAAAATATGTAACAGGGAATTAGCTAATTACACGCCTAAAGATAGGAGCTAATTAGATACCATCGTAGTCAGCAAACGCAGGGTTGTGTTCTTTTATTGATCCTCCAAAAGATTCTAGGCGAACAGCATTGTCAACACATTGTTCCAACCTTCTTGAGATTGACGGATCCTGCAAAGAGCAAGGCACTACAAGGATACGATATTTGAATTTAAAATGATGGCTCCTTTACTTAACAAGGTTTTAACAAGATTTTCCAGTCAAATAGATAACCAATAATTACTACTTATGATTCAAAATAGAGCAAAATTAATCAACATCAATTCACATATTTTTTTTAAATCTGCCAAAATAGCTGAATTTTGTAAAAATAACAGGAAAACATCAAATATCAAAACAAACTTCATTAGTGCAAATGGCAATCAACTCTTCGTGAAAAAATTCTTTGGCGTTACAAAATTTGTAAATGGCTTTGAAAAAAGCAAAAATTTAAAAACCTTTTTTTAAAGCATGTAGAAACAAAAAGAAATGGTGCGAAACCATATTATTAAAAGGCACCTCGAAAAGATGAACAGGAATTGTTAATAGACAGACTGCAAATGCATTCCGCAGAATAGAGCGCAAGGCAAGAAGAAACCAGGAAATTGAGCTCATCATTTCATCCGTAGAAGTGAAGGTAGACCACAATGGAGAACCAAATGAATTCAGAGCTAGGCGAAGAATTCTTTTATCTGGCTGAAAAATAACAATTGAAAACAACATGTTTAAAACATAAAAAAGATCATGGTTTTTGAAAATGTTCTAATAGACAAGAGAGTAAATCAACATTTAAATTGAATGACTCGTAGAAAACGCAACTACTGTTTCTGCTTTAATTATAATCTAAAAAGCAACATAAATATAAGAAAGACTGGTGACAAATAAAACTACCATGCACATCAGAATGATTTCTTGATGTCTTCGTTAGGAATTATCTCTCTCTAAGGCTCAGTTATTGATAATAATGTCATTCTTTTTGATGGAATTCACCTCTGATTGCAACTTTAAGCAATAGCAACAACAATCGGGAAACTATGATAAGGAATCAAGGACTCTATTTGGTTCACTGTCATCAAATTTCAAGAAGAAATTATTTGATTTTTATCAAGGCCTCGGTTTAATTTTTGTGGTTGTCAGATCTATCAGCTGTAAAAACCAATACGTTTGGTTAAACAACAAATCTGTGTTATGGCACTCCTTTGCTAAACTCCGCAGTTTAGATATGCCCTCACAGTAGTATGAATGCCTTACAGATTTAACAAAAAATAGACTCTGGGAAAGTCTATCTTTGCTATGACACTGTCTTTTAAAATGCGACAATGAAGTTATACACAGGAAACAATGACATGCAAAAAATATCAAAGATTCCCTGTTTGAATTATAAGTATAGGCATAAAGCATTGATCATCAAGTATAACGACTTTGATTGAGATTCCATCCATATTCCAGCACTTGGAAAAATAGAGCTGCCTGTTATTATTTCTAAAAATGATATTGAATTAAAAGCTCCAATTGTATCGATGAACATACCTGACTACCTGCTGATGAATAGTTATGGTTTTTTATTAAATTTTGAATATCTGAGATAAGTGCTTTGCAAACGGGGTTGATTTTATCACTGAAAAAGAAATAACAAAACAAAAATGCAAAAAATGCAACACATATAAAAAATTACAGGTACAAAATGCAGTGTAAATTGGGATTGATTGTTCTTATCAAAGGAGTAAATGAAGATCTTTTAGATCCCAAAGCTAGAAAAAAGAGCTATCAAAAATGAGTCTGAGAGAATAAATCTCCTACCAATCATCTAACTTTGAAAATCATAAAATCCTGAATGCAGTAGTAATGATGCACTATTGCTAATACAATATGGCAGACTGAAAAATTAAATTTTGGCAAAAAGTACATTTCATTCAAAGATAGAGGTGGCATAAGACTTGAGATACATATATTTATGCAGACCTTTCTCTTACACATCATGGGTACTTGGGTGTCAATAAAAATATTGAACTTACTTCACTAAAAAAACAAGATTTCATATAACAAGAGCCAATGTACTAGCACACTCACTTCTTCTGCTTTGGTTCTGTTTCAGTGTAGTTGGTAGAAATAAATTTTGTGATGTGAAGACCTGAGAAATGATGGTCCCCCATAGTTGTAGTCAAGTCATAATAATGACCAAATTTGACTGTATTCGAAGTTACCTTTGGGAGAGATAACTGGAATTAAACATGGGATTGTCTCAAAACTCAAAAGTAGGAACGTCTTCCAGCTATTTCAGAAATCAAACTTGATGTATGTTTTTAGAATCAAATTGCAGCTTTGTCATCACTAATCCAATATGACACTGTAACTGACAATAATTCATTTTAAATAAAGACAAATATTACCTCTTGGCTTGAAAGATTTTGATATCTCCATGCAATTTTCAATTCTTCCTCATTATTTTTCTTTTCGTCTGGCTCTCTAGGCGCTTTAGATTTAGGCTTCATAACATCAGAATCAACAGGTGTTGGTAATTTCTGAAAAAATGAAAATTATATCACTATTCACATTAGTCTCTCTAAATGAATGCAAAATTTTAAAGAATTAAGGCTATATATGTATATATTATATATGTATATATAATACAAAGTTAAGCTTATCATCATCTCTTATACTGTACACCTGTGAATGATGTCAAGTTGTGTGAAAGTAATTTTTTTCTTGCTTTGCTTGAAAATTTGTTTCTATGCAAACCAAAAATCCAGGTTTGGTTTCAAACTGAGATTGACATTGTTGCTGATGTTGTAGTGGCAACAATAAATGACTTTCAAATAGAAATATTGAAATTTGTTTGAAAATTTTCGAGCTTATCTTGTATCCAATTCATAGCTCAACTAAAAGATGTGGGAAGAAATTCCACATAACCTAGCAGAACACTACAACAGAAAATGGTAAAACATTTACAATTAGTACACACAAAAAAATTATTTGTGCGGGTTTTCAAGAAATAATTAGCAATACGCACTAAAGATTTTTCAGATTTAAAGATCTAGTTACATCTACTCTGGGCAAAAACTTAAATAGAACTAAAGTGTATGTGTAAAGGTAAAAGCTGGCTTTAGCTAAACGAACAAATTTCTAAATATAAATCAAGCATATCATCCAGTGGCACAGCAGCAAAAACGTTTGGGCAGTGGACCCCCTTGCCCCAACAAACCTGAGAAATTTTTGCAATTTAGTGTTGTTTTGCCTATTTTCTTGGCACTTTGCCCCCTTTCCCTCTTTGAGTGTAGGCTTCCCTCCACCGCAGTATAACACTCTACAATTATCCAATTTATCTACCAGAGGAAACAAACAACACAATCAGATTAAGCTCCTCTTTGCCACTAACCTAAGATAAGATTATCCCCTAACAGATAAGATAATCCCTTACCTCAATGGGTCATTATTTTTAGATATACTGTCCTATCTATGAAAAAATACTTTAAATGTAGATTTTATCAAAATATCAATCATTTCTTAATGAAAATTGGAACTTACTTTGAAAATTTCATCTGCAGTACAGGCATTTGCAGAGACAATTGACAAGCCATGTTTGCATATTACACCTTCTGCCAAAAAATACCTCAGCAAAATATTCGAGAATATTGCATGTGTATCCTCCTCTGTAAAAAATTATTCAAAAAAATTTAATTACTAGGCACAATCAATTGAAAATTTTTAAGAATAAAAGCTAAAATGCCATGCTAAGATAAATCTTCAAGTGCAAGAAAAAAATTGTATGTGTAACTACCTTACATATGAAGGTAGTTTTTAGGAAAATGTCTTGGTCCTTCCACTTGATGTGATGACACCTTGTGATTTACATGCCTGGAAATGCAGAGAGCAGGCAACCCCCTGAAGCTAAGAGAAACTTTGTTCATATCAGGGACTGGAGCCCTAGACTATTGGATCTGTAGTCTGTGGCCCTAACTACTGTGCCATCCTTTTACTTAATTTCCTTGTCCTGGATTTATATTTTTGAAATAAAGATATGATGAACCTTTATAATGCTTACCAATTAACAGCAATGATCCAACAGGTATTCCTCCACCTTCAAAAGAAGGAAATGTTGTGTTTATTGGCAATAATGTCATTGTATATGAGGTTCCAAAAGGTAAACAAAATTTTGCGCAGCCAATAATTGGAACAAACTTCCTTGTCTTCCTTGTCTAATTGTAGAATTACTAACCTTAACTGTAGTCAATATGTACTTAACCATCTATCTATGTAATAATGTACAGCAAAAAATTGTAGTTATTATGTATATCATTGGTTAGTACAGTTTTGAAGTTAATTGGCCAAGTTAATGATTTTAATCTAAGGATGAATAAAATGTTTAATACAATTATTTTAAACATAAAAGTTGTTTGATTGAGTAATAAGAGAAAGCTTTGCATAAAAGGTTTGTGCTTCTGAGCTAGTTGCATTTAAGCTCCAGAAAGCTGCTTATGTCCTTTGGTCGCGACACATAGACAGGCACAGTGTTCACATCTTTGCAGCATTTGAAAAATAATGTTGTTTTATATTTTTAACAGGACTGCAATGCAATGAAATACAAGAAAATAAAATAAAATAAAGATATTATTTTATTTTATTTTATTGTTTTGTATTGCAGTCCTGATAATATGAAGTTTGTGAGCCTGCTTGTAATCGCATGCGATGTTGTGCAATGTTTATGATTTTTATGAAGACCTGATAGGCTTTTAAATGCCATGTATGTATTTGAAGGGGTGTATCACAGTTTGAAAAAACGTTTGAGTTTTTTCAAATATTCTTTACACCATTAAAGAAGAAGTTTCTTGCAAAAGAAATAATTTAACAAAAAGCATACAAGCCATGTTGCCATTACTCTATATTTGTCTGAGAAAGGATACTATTCGATTTTGAGTTCTATTAATAGGAGTCATTTGATACCAAACCAGAATCATTCAAATATGCTGTTCAAAGTTGAGTCAATCGAAAATGGGATCATTTGAAACTCATAGTTTTATTGCAAACAGCAAAGACAATGGCATTCAAAAACGGAGTCTTTCAACCTCAGCAAAAAGAGCTCAAACAAAAGATATGAGAACGGATAAAAATGGAGTAATGGAAAAACCCACATTATATTTTGACCAAAACGGGGTGGTGCAGGGTAAATAACAAAACACGGAAATAACAAGAAATGAAAACAACATAAGAGAAAAAGAATAGTAAGGCATGTGTAGAGGCGTGCATGTGCGATCCCATGCCTAATATTACCAGGACTGGTATTGTATTGTATTGAAATTCAAATTTTGTGACAAATTACAAATTGTACAGTTACAAAATTACAAAAATTACAAAAAATACAAAATTTGAAAACTTTTAGATGTTTGTGTGACAGTGAGGTACCTGGAGAGTTGCTTGGTTCCCTGTGCATGTGATACTTGACTTAATAAACCTTGTACATGGGATGCTTTATGCTTTAATAACTTATGCGCCAATCCAAGGTCTTTATTAATTATACTAGGACCCGGCCAGGGTTGAATCCATGTAACTTATGCCATAGACACCCAGCATAGACTAACAGTTTTCCGTTGTCTTTTTATTGTTTGAAGTAAATAAGGAACAGCAAAACGTGCCAAGAATAAACAACAACAAACACACATAAATCAGTTATGGCTAACATTTTATCCTGGCATATGGTGCTTCATCAGAGCCAAAGTAAACAGACTAAAAAGTGTACAAATTTAAAATAGGTGATGGTGGTGTCGCATTGGTGGATGTGGAATGGTGTGATGCAGCACACTTGATATTGTTTTTTTGGTTATATCTGGCATGAGCTTCACATGCATTCAACCCTGGGGACCAGGGAATCGATCATATCATTCACTCCATAAAAATGTGCTCATCCATTTTGTAGATTTCACTATTAAATTAAGCTTACAGTTACAATCTCTTTGCTTTAGTTACAAGTTTTGAAGCAACATTTGGCATCACTATAACTGGAGTGTACTGTACTTAGTTTTTAGACATTTTATCAAAAACCTAAAATTCAAATTACAAATCACATTTAAAAAAATTTCTCGGGTGTGCACGTGCCATACTCTGCAGTCTTGACAAGTTACAAGTGCTTACATGATAGGTGTTACAATGCTACAATGATACATAAAGTTTTATGTTTGCTCATATTTCGTGTTATAACTCATATAAACCATTTTGTATGTGAAAAAATGAGAATTTCCTTTCGATTGCACCTTGATATCCCATATCAGTCCAACCATTTTCTCCCTTTTTCACATCGATCACAAAACGCACTCCTTTCAAAATTGAAACTTGACGGGTCTGTTTTTAACGAGAAAACTCACCAATAATATTATCCAAAGAGGGTACACCAGAGCTAACCAGCAGCTGATTGTTACTTATTGATAACTTTGAGCCTCGCGGTACTGCTTGCCCTCGGCTAGATAGTGGAACAGATTTTTTCTTGAAGTTGGCCGCCATTTTTATTATTATTATGCCATGCCTCGCCTCTCCTTTTTATCAAGCATTGTGAAAACGAGGCTGGCATCATGGCTACAGAGTACAAACAATCATTCTGGCCCATTCTGTTACCGAAGTCTTTGTAACAAACCATCTTGCCTTGGCTTTAAGTTTCAATATCCATGGCCTTTTTTAACATACTAACTAGGGGGAAATTCCCCCTACAGCTCCAACGACTTTCCATTGTTTTAAACAATAGGCTATTGTTCTTCTCCTTATATAAACAAAGGTTTACAAAGGTTTTTTTTCATTGGAATAGGCTAGGGCAGAATTGCACGAAAAACACTCCTTTAATAATGTGTTGCATTATCTTATCAATTTGTACAGATTTAGGCGTTAATTTATAAAATTGAATGTTGTTATAAAAGCGATCACTAAAATAAATTGGCTCTCATTACATAAAGAAACAATCTAAATATTTTAAAACACGAAATACTTTTTGCTATTTTACTTAATTACATCGAGTCACGCCTTAGCCGATAGTGACCGCATGCATCGAATGTGTTTCACTATAGACTGAAATTTGCACAAGTCAACACAATTTTTTTTGCCATAGGTTGGTTTAAAGTATCTACATACCTTGCTGACCTGTTCTTATCTGAGGAAATTGTGAAGTACAATTGAGTCTCGCAAATGTGCTCTGAGATCTGGTACAAAACTACTTCACTTGACGTTTCTTTAAAGTTTTGGTTAAGACGGTTTCTAATGAAATAAATACAGTTCTTAACATCAACCAGTATAGAAGTGCCAGACACCACGGAGCGTTGAGAAAAGTGGGAGGGGGAAGGTCTAAAAAAGTGCGGGGGCTAAAACAGAATACAAAGAGGCTTTACTGGTGGTTCACTTCTAAATATTTTGCATTTTTTGTAAAGAGTGGGATGCCATTGCCCCAGCCCAGCCCAGCCCAGCCCCCCTACTCCGCGGTGCCTGAAGTGTATAGGACAGAAACGATTCAGCGAACAGGAAAAAATTCAGAATAAAAGTAACTACGCTCGTTTTACTCTTGAATAGTCAGGCACAAGACATTGGACATACCATGCTTGACTTTTACGGATACTTCTATATTGCAGCGTCATCTCGTTTTTAAAAAATGTTTGATGTAAACTATTTCGAGACTGGTAGCTACACATTTGCGGCGATTCATTTTCTCAAAGACAGTAAAAAGTTATATGCAGGATAACCTTATAGAAAAGAAATTAGCTGCGGAGGAAAGCATTTGTTTCTATTTTGAGGAGGAAAAAATTTTATTGCTTTAAGCAATAGAAGAATACTGGGGCTGGAGGGGAAATTGCCCCCTCCCCCCTAGCTGGTACGTTAAAAAGGGCCTCTTATAAAGGTATAAAAATTTTTTCATTATACGGAGTAATCTTCCCAAAACTTAGACTTACCAGAGCTAAAACCTAAATTTGTTTACTTAAACAATTCCAAAATTTTATCAACAATTTCGAGGGGTAATTGTTAACAAATTATTTACATCTCAATGAAGTGGAACTAGTGTCTTTTCAAATTTTTACATTTACCCGAAGCCAAATCCTTCAGACCCTTCATTAACTGCAATTAACAGCAAGCGCTTGAATTTGTCTTTCGATGAATAGACGGGCAAACAAAGCATGTTAAAACTATAAAACAAAAATAGGAAACACTCATTAATTGTCCAAGAAACAATGTACAATTTCTTTGAAACAATAATCACTAAACGTATTTTCTAATTAATGTGTGCAAGGAAGAATCAATGACGAAACTAGGCAGGTAATGTAATCAACATTGACCAAATGAAGAAGAGAAATATTGAGAAGCATTTTCGACAAAGCCTTGTAAATCGCAAAAACTTCAAAAACTTCAAAATTGATGTTTTCTCACTCGAAAAAGCATTAAAAGCATACCAGGTATGTGCTAATGGCAGAACATCAGTGCCAGGATGTGAGTTGATTTGAAACATTGGATTAAGATTTTTGAAGCCACCAGGAGGCAATTGGGCAGAGCCTGTAGTGAACTGAAGAAGACGTGCAAGTTCCTCTTGACTGAAACCAAAGATAATCTCCCAAAACCACACCAGTGTCTGCAAAAATATTACAGAAAATAGAAGGTGAAAGAGACATACCTTGCCAAATAAGAAGCCCAGCGTGATCAAGTTAAAATAAGGCAAAGAAATAATGAAAGGCATATATAATGATAAAACGAGTTTGAATTCAATGCTTCAACATAATGTATAAAGAATTTAATTTTTGAAATTAATTGTGAATTCAAGAATCATTGCACAAATTTTGGGCAGATGATATTTTAGGGCAGGCAAAATATTATGCTAATAAAATTGCCTTTAAGAATAGTTCCTTAAAGAATATCGACAAGAGCCACTACCCATAGGAACATAAACGACCAACTGTTGCATTAAAGACTCATTGCTAACAATGGGCCTTTGCGAGCGTGGCGACGATCCAAACAATGGCAGTAAACTGTCTTCAATGACAGTAAATTGATTTCAGACTGTCTAAAAATGCATTGTCGGATGCTTGCGTAGCGCAATGGCTCATTGTTAGCAATGAGTCTTCAAGAAGAAGATTAAAAAATTATGCTTCACGTACGTTGTCAAAACTGTAGCCTCCGCCAAAGCACTTTACGTAATTCTCTTTAAGATCCATTGGACTTATTTCGTGTGTCCCACATATAAGAAGCTGACAGGAAAAAATATTTCCGTTTTAAATAATTGCAATGTAATACATCTAAAAGCTAGTCACATGTGACTACCTGCAAATTTGTGCTTGATAAATGAGACAAACACAAAAATCAAATTTTAAAGCCTATTTCACGACACCTTCTAAGGAAAAAAGGCAAACTTTCTACTTCCGAAGCAACGTTGCTCTCTAATCTTCTAAATAGCAATGTAAACAGCTTCACGGCTGGTTTGAAGAATTTGTTTCAAGGATAATTCAAGGTAAAAGCGGAAATATCTTATAGGCGTCCCTAGAAATTCATATAATACAGCACCGGTTAGCGTATGAAAAGATCCATGAAGGCAAGAGATGATTTAAGATTCAAACCAAGAGGTTACCATATATGGAGAAATTCAGCTTGAAGGCATTTGACGGATACTAACGAGGGTTAAGTCGGCTGTCAAGCAAAAAAAGCCAATCAGCAAGCATGTAAGTGGTATCATGCTGACTGATTGGCCAAATGCTGGTTGACAGATGGCTGAAGCCACTTTAGTATCTGTCGATTTCCTTTAAAACAATATCAGAAAATAAAACATGCAACGCTTAAAAACTAAAAATAAAAACAAAACATGACTTATTAGATCAAACAATACAAAAATAAATTATTAGATAAAAACTGTCATTTTAAGAGACTCGTCGTCAACAGAATTTTTTGTCGCATGGCTATTAGACCCACATTGGTAACCAGTTTTTCACAATATGAAAATGGTACCCTCAGGCTCATTTGCCGTCCTCTTTTGGAATTTCAAATTGATTGAGCCCTGTACTCCTCAAAAAATGTTTCACTAAAAAACTCCTAATATTTGATAAGTTTACTTCAGTAGATTTTCTCATGGAAAAGAAGGAGCAAGTAACGCAGAAGCCCTACCTCCAATTCACTTTCATCGAATATCGAGAGGAGGTTTTCTGGTATTAGAGCATTGAAACCTGAAGAAGACAAATGAAAACTGTTCAATGTTCAATAATGGCTAGTTTAAGTCTCAATTGAACGTACATTTATTTCCAATTAAAAACTCTTTTTTAGTATTTTTGAATTTGGATTCCATAAACTGAAGAAGCATCACGAAATGCCTCCTGTGCAAAATTACTTAACTGCTTATATGATATGATATGACGTCACATTTAAAAACTGTATACTGTATTAAAAATTTCAGGTATAAAGTCTCAACATCTATGTTCAAAAAGATTTATTCAAACTAACTGTCATACGGCCAGAGTTGGCAACAAAATGAAAAGACCAAGAAAATGATTTAGGGCTTCTTCAACAGTTTAACTACAAAAGTTATTGTTGGCAAATGGCTGCTACGGCAATATTGTTAAAAGTATGCCTTTGGTAAAATTTACCTTTGGTAAAAGAGTTTATTTCATCTTTAACACTTTTAATCATCCTGTATTCTGCACTGAGTTGTAGATACTTTAGTTTGTTGTCATTGGTGACATCTATTCGACTCCCTCCGGGCAGCAGTTCGACTGTCTTTTTAGGACATAAACAAAAATAACGTAAGTCTTTTGTTTGACTTCAGTATAATATTTCGTACACAGAGTAACCTTGATTTCACAGGAAATGACACCAGGCACTTAGTTCAGTCATAAAGTACTGTAAGGTTCAAAGGTCATTGGATTGATCGGACGTCTTTTTTGCACCTGATTCATTAAGCAAAGATTCGATGCTATGGATACTAGAAGAATTTTGGAAGCAATAGACATAAAGTGCAAAAATATTCAGTCGAATTTATGTAATTGGCATTTTCATAGTTGGCTGTTGCCGTTCTGTCCTGCACAGCAATACGTGCACAGCTCTCTCCATCGAGGCATCAAGCAATAAAAAACTAACGGGTAAACAGTTTTTTGGCATTCACCTAGTTCTTTTTCTGAAATTTCCCGAAATAAAAATGTAGGCCAACATTACTTCGACTGACGTATTTAAACAAAACAAAGCAAAACAGGTTGATGACGTTACTTTCTTTTGGTAGTTCACTTGCATAATGTTAGATCTAGCCGCTTTTATAGTTTCCTAGCAGGGCAAGATCTTATAGGAAAAAATCATTCCACCTTGCCGGGAAGGGACGTTATGCTGGGATCACCCTTTCAGTCAACGGAAACCCCTGCTAGCCGACACTGTTTTAGCCCACGTAGTCAGAACACATACCGTATTTCTTCGATTTAGTAAAAAAACATGCTGAAAACCTATTAGGGTACGTTACCAGCCATAGTACATTTCAGGGAAAAAAAGCCTTGTAAAGCTTGTCAAGAATTTTTCCAACAAAAAAACAAAGGACGAAGGACCTTCAACTCAACACCAGATGAAAATGACATTGATTGCATTGTTCTTCACTTGCCTCTAAAAACATAAGCCGCCCTTTGTTCATAAGCCATCTTTGATTATAATTAGCCATCCTTAATTATGTACAGCACCAAAAATGCTCAAAAATAACGATACGATACACATTATGTACACATGCGCAACCTGTAATCAGCCAATGACGTAGATAAAATGGCGGCATCCAAAAGATACTGAAGGGGATTCTTAGCAAAACAAAGTTCAGTTTGCCCCGCTTTCCTGGGACTATTCACGCATGCAATCACAATCAAAGCCATCCCTGCAAGACCTGGAGTTTGCCCCTTACCAGAAAAAAGAGATTTCTCCTTGCATACCTTGATAAAATTTTGCTCATCGTCATAAACATCCTCGGTAAATGTCAAATCCAACTCTTCTGGGTTATTTTTCAGAATGTAGTCAATCTTTGTTCTGTATAACTCTTTATCGTCTGATTCAAAAGTCTAAAAAAGTAAATTTTTTATCAATAAGACTTTAAAAAAATGGGTCTTGAATTGATATGCTTAGGCCCAAATTTGCCAAAGTCAAAAGCTACTTGATAGGATGCTTTCCATTTTAAGGATGCATACAATTTGTAATATTTAAATACCTCCATCATTCTATTGAAAAACAACTTTCTGAAATAAAAAGGGTGACACAATCAACTGCTTTTCGAGCAAGAAAGACTAGCAAGTTTGTTACACTAGCTTTGTCATATTTGCGATTTACCTCGCCGAGACCTTCCCTATCTCTGTGCTGTAGCTCTCTTCGTGCAGATTAAATACCGTAATGCCTCGAACAAGCGCCCTCTCAAATATGCGCCGACTCTAGGGGTGAAGTTATTGAATAAGCGCCCCCCTTCAAATAAGCGCCCAACCCTTGAATAAGCGCCAATCCTTCAACATCAAAACCGGGTGCTTATTCGAATTTTTAACGAAAACATAATTGGAAGGCAATTCAACAAGAAAGATTAATGGACAACACAATTCACACCCAAATCTACTTTTTAAATAAGCGCCCCCTCGATTAAGCGCCTCCCTCGAATAAGTGCCCACTCTGGAGCCTCAAAAATTAAATAAGCGCCCGGGCGCTTATTCGAGGCATTACGGTAAGGGAAAGAAATTAAATTTGACAAATGGGATTCAGTCATGGCACATTATAAATGTAGACCGATATCCGTTCAAATATATGATTGCATTAGATAGAACAATCTGAAACTGATGAAACCTTGGGATTAGCTTTAAGCATATCATCGCTATGCGTACACAGCAGCCACTCTACCTCGACAATTTTTAGTAGAAGTTAGAGCTGTGGATGGCAGTTAACACCTCACAACATGTACATAAAGTAAAAAATTCCCACCCCTCAACCAAAGTCGGAACATAGAGGAGATCTCAGTATTGAACTTAGGAGGAGATGCAAAATCTCAACAATTTCTGACAGTGAGGTTATCTACGCTGGTGTAGAATATGGGTCGATCTCTATCAGTAGAGGCCACCCCTATTGGCATTATTTGACTAGCCAGTGCTCTCAAACTAACAACTTTTCTGCGACTCGATAAAGCCAGACTCGAATAGAAATAAAATTCAATAGAACAAAAATTATTCGACAACCCAATACGCACCCTCCATGAAACATCCAAGCCAATAATTTGAGAAAGAAACGCTCTGGAAAATCTGGCCCTCACGAATTGTTGTCTGTCAAATGCACACTCGATAAGATGCTTTGCAACGATTTTTCCAGCAAATTCGTAGAGATCTAGCCTTTTCAAGGACGCTGGTCTGAACGGGTTCGGGTGAATCTACAGCAATAGCAGATTAAAGCTGTAATTAATTTTTCTTTTTTTTTTAATTGTTTCCACTCAAATTTATAGTTGTGTCAGGAGGATTGAAAAATTATTGTTTTCTCACAAGATCTATCAGATCTTAAGTGTAGGAATAAGCCCTCAAGACTCGGGAATATCATATCTTTAATTGAGATATTGTAAATGCATTCCTCTACAAACTACTATCTTGAAATTTGATCAAAAAAGCTGCGATCAGCGAATATTTTGCTTATGTTTGTGTATTTTCAATATCTAAACTTTTTATCAAATGCAAGTTAGACGAGCTGTAGAGGTAAGATACTACACTTTAAGATAACTCCAGGGTATAAAATTCCATAAGATTTATTTTGATTCAGCTAGCTTTCTCGCTACCTGAATTTAGAAGCACCGTTAGATATCGCTTTGGTATGATTCTGATACTTGGAATGAGCTTGCTGTAGGTTTACTTTATTGCCAGCTTAATCACGATGGCTATGCAGATTTTGCTATAATTAGGACTGCTATAATTAGGACAAGAGCGGATTGGACAGTACGGATAACGATATTCGTCTTTTACTTGTCAAAGAAGGGGACTAAATCTGGGGGTCAAATTTGTAGGATCTATTTTGATTTGACAGTACTGGTGCTATCTATAAAACACATTTATGCTAATCTAGCAGATCTTCTAAAGACAGAAATCTGAAATCTGAGATTTATCCAGGCAATGTAAATACCATATATTCCTGTCTACTGAAGAGAAAAAGCTTCTAAAAATTTAATTTAAGAATCCTTGCGCCTTACCAAAGACTGTGCATCATCCTTTCCTGATTTGTGAAACAAATGGTTCTCGGGCTTGAACAGCAAATCGCATAAAACCTGGAACCATTCCCTCCTGACACCTCCAAAGTCGAGACCTTGAAAAGATAAGACGATTTCCGCGTTTTGAATAATAACTTATGACATGATGACAGTATTAAGTCAACTGGAAAACAGTGTTGTCAGCCCTTGTTACTTTATACAATAATAACATCTATACAATAACATTCAAAAATTCTACGATTTTATAAGCTTTAGATTGGTACGTGTTATGGTTCAATGCTTTTCCATACCCCTGGTGATACTGTTGTGCAAATTTTTACTTAGCTAATTTGAAAGGAATTAAAGATTTCTTCATTGTTCGAGAATTATTTGGATACAGACTAGACCACGAAGGTACATTAAAAAAAATATATTGTTGTATGGCAGAAGAACGCGACGAAATTCATAGACCACCACACCAAAATCGCGCCATTTCACTGTCTTGGAGGAACATTTTAAATACCTAGTTGGTATGCATAATAATGCAAGATAGATGAACCCTTAAACGCAACTTAAACAAGAATCTTTCATACATGCCGCAGAATAGACGAACCGACAACTTAAAACTGATTCATAAGGATGAGTTGGTATATGCTCAGCTATTTTTATGCTGTGGCCTATGTGTTAATGTACGAAGAATGAGAACACCTAAAAGTCTTGGTCTTTAAAAGTAGTGGAGAATCTATATTCTCTAGTCGTACGAGAAAAGAAGGAATTTCATCGCAAGAAAGTAATGCTCCTTATCGCAAAAACATTACCAGGCTCATTGATGAAGTCAACTACAAATTCCTTCCCCCAGTCGCTGTCACTTAAGTACTTCACAGCATGCTGGGACTGCAAAAAATAGAGAAGTAATTCAAATGATTACAGTCTTAGATTACAGTAATGTATATTTGAAGCCAATTGATAATGAAGAAAATGCGGCTCTTGAGATGTCCCCTTGAGTTTTTGTAAGAATTCTCTAACAGAATTCTCAATTTCGATCCTCAAGTTGACTTGACAGACGTTTTGTACTTATTATGTTCACAATCATTTCAATTATTTATGAATGGATAAAAGAAGGATGGTTGAAAGATATTTCAAAAATTAATAAGCGAGAGGGGAACGCGATGATGATGTACTCCTTGTGTAAGACCTTTGCTGCATTACTGTAATTATGAAAATAAGCTTTTGGGGAAAGGGGATCACCAATTTGCCACCAGTGCTGAACAGTAGCTGCCAAAAAAACAATCTGCTCTGATTTGCATGAAAACTTGTTTCCCTTAATAGACTTTTCTAAACCAGTTTCTAAAATTTGGAAAAACACCAATGTACCTACATCTTTAAGAAGTGTCTCTCTATTGACCCGAATAGTGTGCCGTGAGTGGGATTTTCCGCTGTAACGTTTTCTCAGCTCTGAATACAGATAACTTCGTTTATTATCGAATGTATCGGCACCCCCTGTAAAATAATGTTGATAAAGTTTGGTAATACACGCATAAAAACACTTAGTAAATGTTTTATTAGATAGTGACGAACCCAAAATTAGAAATTTTCTTTACTAGGGCAAGAGTTGAGTGGTCGTGCAAAAAAAGTACAAAGAGATCGAAATCATCAGCGCAAAAACAGATTAACTTAAAATAAACCACTTCTAATTTTTCTAGATGGATGACTAGGCATTCTAAGGTTCAAGTGCATAAAACCATGTCTATATCACTAGTCTATATCACGTTTCGGTTTTTTTTACGAAACTATGCCACTGCCCGATCGAAAAACGTATTCAAAAATTTAAAATACAAAATACTGGAAAACTGCAAGTCAATGCCTACATTCATTATGTAAAAACGGAATAAAATTGGGCAGGCACCCATGCAGATTTCATATCAATGCCCTTTTGATTTATGTTTGAATCAAGATTATATACCTGTCTTTCTAAGAAGTGTTTGTGTGAATGCAGCAACGACGAGATCCCTACTTTTGCAAGCCAGTAAAATTGGATCATTCATGGGCACTTCAATAGTCATAAGAGGATAGCCAGTGTCATTGTCAATATTTGGTAGCAACGAGAACTGCAGAAAATGGTGAAAGTCAGAGGCTATAATGCGAGAAAGTAAGCATGAATCCTCGAGAGAGTCTCAGTCTATGCCTGACGTCAACTGGCAACGATTCTTTAAAGGGTGTCCGAGGAGCGACATCATGTAAATTACATCTTAATACAAAAAATACAACTGGAACATCCTAAATAAAAGAAGCATCAATCCTGGCGCATACAATACTGGAAAAAATGAGCAAAAAACGGATAAGTTTTTGCACTGTAAAAATCTGGTCGAATAAAAGAAGAATTATTACAATCACGAGTAAAAAGCCTTGAGCGTTGCCTAAAGATCACGTCAGTGTGAAACTCGGAGTTGCAACTTAGAACTGTCCTGTTTTATACACAAAAGCTTGTACAGCGCTGCATATATGGCATCGAGCACTACATAAGAGACTAGTAAACAGTAAGTTAAATTACCTTAAGTGTTGTACGAATTCGCATAGCACGGCATCTTTTCGGTATTATTTTCATGTAGTATTCTTTAATAAGAAGTTGCTGAAAAGCATAAAATTTCCGTTTTAAGACTGCAACACCAAATAGTTAATGCTATAAAAGACAAAGGCGAAATAGACAAAATACATGCATTGCCTTGAAAATAACGTTCACTAAGTCGAATTAGAACAGAAGCAAGTATCAGAAGCATTTTTTTGTCATTTCAAGTTAAGAGGGGGAATAGAGAGGTCAGAGTTGTGTTGCCGACTATATGGCGTCGCCATTGACAGAATGAATCAAAAAGTAGCAAACATTTCAACTGTCAATCAAAGTCTAGATACAATGCAAGGTACTTATGCTCAATCTTTATTCATTGGATAGGTTGAACAAAGAAAAGGTCTTTTAAATCTCCTATATAACAATTCTTATCTGAGTTTTAAACTAATGGAAACGGAAAGAGACATTTTCTCTTAGATATATGTTTCAATTGCCAAATGCATGAAATAAAAGGAACTAGTGACGATAAAAACTTAACGAATAAAATTGACAGAAGTCAAGCAATCGTTTACTTTACCTTTGTTGTTAAATATATGTAAACTTTTTTCCTTTTCGACCCTGCGAAGATGGGATCATGTACGCTTCAAAATACGTATACGATGAGGGATTTTGAACAATAGAATTCATTTTAATCCAGTCTTCATCTACAACAAACCATTGTAAGATACCAAGAATAAGAAATATTTTGCAATAGATAGTCTGGATTTTCCCTTAGCGATCTTCCTTTTCTACTAAGGCTTGAAATAACATTTATAGTTAACAGGAAAAAGTTTATACTTGCGGACCAACTTTATAATATAACTTTCATTCATCCATTTATACTTTCAATTCACAGACTTACCATGTCCATTAGCCTTTTTAAGTTACATTTTTATGTAAATCGAAATCGAGCAATCGTGACGCATTGTTTTTTTGGCAGGGCAACACTAATGTCTGCTACACAAATACTATTGTCTTGATTAACCAATAACAGCGCGACATTGTGCTTTCAAACAGAGGCAGTTACTTCAACACATTGTAAACAAAACCGTAATCAATTTAGTTAGACGATTAGTTTCGTGTGTTTATCTTTTTCTTTTTTGTACATTTCAATAGTTTAATCACGTAATTGCTTACAGAAGCAAGGCAAAAGTTAGTGAAGACATTTCCTATAAGTTATGTGAGGCAACAAAAAATGCAAAAAGCCGAAGCAAAATAAATGAAGAATAAATCGTCTTACTGATAAATTTCAGTCCCGCCATCCCGGTAACCAATCGGTTTGCTGACAATAAAGAAGTTAATGACGAAAAAATTGAATCGAAATAATGATATGATCCTTACCGCATAAGACAATGAAAGTGATATCGCTGTTTGCTATAGGCTGGTCCCCGTGTGTTATGGATACTTTGTAACACCCGATGTCATGAAAGATCATCACCATTGCAAAACTGTCAACCAGATATACATAACCATCGCCTTGATTCATCTCCCTGCCATTTTCTTTAATCTGTAAATAAACAAAAATTTCATTTACGAAACCATTTACATTTGACGTGTTGAATACGAGATACTAAATCATAAAATCACATAACAAAAAATAAACTAATAGAGATAAAAGCAACAAAAAAGGAAAAATATGAAGAAACTTTTGCAGGAATAGATAATCATTTTTTACACATTATATTTCATAAAAAACTGGGAGAATTTCCAGTACGTTCTTATTTTTTATAAAATCTGAGCACTTGATGTTTTTTAGAAGTTGCTTAAATTTTTTGGTAGCAGAAAATAGTAAAAAATGAAGTTTATTTCTATATTTATAGTTTAAAATAAAAAAAACTATAAAACGCCAAGCTTAAGGTAGGAAGAAAAAGATTGGCTGTATTTGAAAAACATCTTTGAAGTTATGAAAAAAGATCAAAACTAAAATACAGGTCTTAAATACGTACATCTACAGATCAAGTAATAAAGGGAAAGTGCCAAAAAAACCGAAAAAAAATAAAGAGACAACCAACCTGAGTGACCGTGACGGTATACTTTTCAAGAGATTCCTCTGTAGATTTGCAGACATTGCCATATTTATCGCATTCACTCAAAGATAAATCAGCTGGCATATATGGTTTTTGCACGATTGTTGAGCTGGGGGTTTTTACTCTTGTTTTAGATGGAACAACAGCCCCTGAAAAAGTATGGCTGAATACAAAAGGATACATAGGCAACTAGGTTGCGAACTGGTTATCTTTGTCCTTTGCATTGCAGGCTTGCAGTAGCTGCCTTTGCTACCGTAAGCTAACGTTAAATGGTGCATTCTACAGAACAAGAAAAATGACTAGGAGTGTTAAACAATTTATTTCGACCATGAGGAAGCAACACCAATGCATGATTCTGATAACAAAAGCTCGCTTTTTAAGTTCTGTTCGAAAGAATCCACTGCAAAAACTACTGGACAGAGGAATTGAACGAAATTGCAACGAGAGGTTTTGCAACACCTGCCGAAAGGTTGATATTCTACCCTGTGTCGAATACGTGATATGTGTCGAATACGTTTGAGACTAACAAGTTTATACTAACGTTTCATACTGCCCAGTTATGAACCCAAACAAAAATACTAAAAAATAAATTAAGCTTTGTTGATCACAGCAGCACCATCCACATTAGACGCGAACGGCCTTACTTTACTATTACAGTATTCTTTTATTGCTAGGCTTAATATTAGATCTTCACCACAAAAGTGCAAAGACCGATCATTAGCATACACACATATCAAAGCACATCCCGTTCATCAACCAGATGTATTCTCTTCCTTTAGAACCTTAGCGTGTGGCATCACAAATAGGTAGATAACTATTGTATACTGTTTCCTTTTTGTATACAAATAGTTGGTATTAATTAGTTTTACATAATTACTTGAGAGTTATGAGAATTAATTATCTTGCAAACGAACTGTATTATTATTGGCCAATTCAGTAACTCACAGACACCTGGATGTTAGTTGGTCCAAATAGTTAAAGAGGGAGACCTCAGCAACAAGGTGACAAAGGTCTCACCCTGCCATCTCCCGTTTTTCACATAGACAATGCCTGTCTCAAAATCCTGGCTGTTCCTAGAAGTGCCGTCATTTGTATCACCTGTAACTTTACATCAATTTCAAAACGCAGCTTCGCAAAATAGCGATACGCTCCCTTTGGAGTCAACATTTTTGCCAATATTTATTGGGATCAACCATTATTAGATTATGTAAATATCCAATACCTTACGCCGTTCATGTTATGGCCTTAAAAATTTCAAATTACTTACCTGGTATAAATTTTTTTGTGAAAGATTTAACACAGATCCCATTGGCGTAAAAAGAAATATCATGTTCGCTGGCAGAAGTCGGAGTGAACTTAGCTTTGAAAGACCATTGGCTGCTTTCCTCAAGTGCACTTGGTACTACATCAACTCCGCACATTATAACTGCCATAGGGTTTTGGATCTTACTGCATTCAACTGCCCGAAACATAGTGGAATAAAACTGCGAAAAAATAAGGGGAACATCGATATTTTGATTACACAAACGTTGATATTATATAGGTATACAAACGAAAGATGGAAAACGCTAACCTAGTTCTGATTCATTGTAGAAACTAGATTAGAAACTAAAAAACAATCTTTAATTATTAAGTAAACGACTTCATTAAAATCTTGGAAAAAAGAGATTTTCATGAAACTGTGGGGTTTTCAAGTTAAAAACTTTGTAGTTTTGAGAAAAATCAATACTATATTTCAAGGAACTTCAATTCTTTAATGTCCCACCTTAATAGTGATACTGCACATTTCACCAACAACTGCTTCTTTATCACCCCAAGAGAAATCAAATGAAGTTTTATTTGGACTGAATGGCACCTGGGGTCTTGTGTTATCTCTTCTTCCAAATAAAAAGTTTAAGATCCTCTGTCCTAACCCACTCGCTGTTTGAGAATTCTCACTCTGTGGGGGAGAAGAAAGAGGACGTCTTGGGCTCACCACTGACGGTACCACAGGAAGATGCCGACTCCGTGTCTGAAGGTTTCTCAATGCTTGTCCTATTCCCTGTCCTATTGCTGCTAAAACGTTTTCAAAGACGTAGCGTAGCAGCAGTGAATAGAGGTAGCGTAGCAGCAGTGTAGCAAGTACAATCAGAACTAGAGCAATGATTGATAGTAGCAGAATCAGTCTTGCTAAAAGATAAATTTGAATAATCAAGGTAATAAAAATCTACCATTTCCCATCTTTTATATGATTGCATTGTTAAAAAATAAGCAAACAGATATGAATTTATCGATGAACAGTTCATATTAAATCAACATTGCACAGTAACAGTCAACTCCAATGACAATTCTGTTACAAGCAAAATCCTGGTGCTGAGGATTTTTCAGCAAACTTTTAAATATGGTAAATGTTTTCAACTCAAATAGCCTATCCTATTCAATACAGCCTTAGAATGTCTTTTGAAAAATGAGGAGAAAAATGGACTATGATAATATACCTAACTGAAGATGACCCTAGCTAGATTTGAAATGTTTATATGATACTGATTATGTTTTTGTCAAACTGATTATTTCTAACCCAGTTTTTCTAACATTTTTATGACAATTTAATTTAAACTTTATCGATCCTTGATTAGTCAGCAACTGGATATAGGATTTACATCGAAAAAGAAAGAAAGCAAGATGTCTCTCTTTGTTGCCTAGATGGTTATCTCGTTTCTTATCAAGCTGTGATTTAAAAATTAATTCCCAGAATGAGGATTTTTCTTTAAAAAATCTGCAGGGGCTACTACAGTAGAAATACTACCAACAACAAGCTCTATGCCAGGACGAAACATGAACCATGGAGTGCATTAATAAGAGAAAGGAGAGTAACATGGCTAGGACATCTCATGTGCATGCATCCAGAAACACCAGCAAGCAAAACCCTTGAAGAATATCTCAGGAGAGTAAAAAGGCTACAAGGAAGACCAAAGATGACCTGGATGCAGACAGTAAGGCAAGGTTTGGCCAGCATCAGAATTAAACTGAATCTCTCAAAAGAAGCACAAACATTAAATATATTATCTGAACTGACACAGGATAGAAAGAAGTAGTAGCAGTAGTACTACAGTGGATGTTCTTTGAGTACCTAATAAACATGCTTTGTTTTTTGCATAATCCACTTCTTTATTTCTTCTTTTTTCCAAATACTACCATCTGTACCATTCTTGAAAAACAGTATATAGTGTTGATAGGTAAAATAAAGCTACCTAGCCCTATAACATTAATATAATACTGGAATTATTTAATTGCTTGAAGGGTTTGACAAGGGCTTTGGTAGCAATAGTTTTATGTATCAGATTCATTACCAAGTGATCTTGTGATTCTCCAAAACAGGCCAAGTAATTTCATGAAGACAGAGGTTGGTTTTTCTACTGGGTATTGGTCCAGAAGATTAGGATCAGATTGGCTCCTCAACATCCAAACTCTCTCCCATAAATCCTGGATTTTTTTTGCTTCTTCAGCATTGAGTAAGTGAGCCAATTTATCATACTGGAGACCATTAACTAGCATCTCAAGGCTTTTGATACCACCATCAGATAGTTTTTTGAAGATATCCTCTAACTTGCCTTCTTTTAGCCAAAACTTTAATGCCATCTCCTTTCTAAGTGTCCTCAAATCATTTTCCAGGTTTACATTTTTACTGAAGTACCAGTCATTACTTAGGTATTGAACTTCATCAACAGTAAGTAAGCACAACTTCTCAAGTCGGACAATGCCTAAAAAAGAAGCATTTTATTTCATTTCAAATAATAGACTCATAAATGCACTTTAAAAAAAGTGACTTAAAATCAAAATATTCAAAGAGAATAATTGACTCCTTGTGTAATTTAGTAGATAAGCAGCTCCGTTTCTTTACTTAGCATCTTCTTTGTAAAATTTCAGAATTATTTGAAAATTCTGGGGTTTCTTCTGTCTTCCATCTAAGGCAGAACCCAAGGGGCAAATCACTCTTGAAAATGGTGTGCGAGATTAATAATCACTAGTGATTAATTTGTGATTAAATCAATTTTGTGTGTGATTTTGATTTTTAATGATAAAAGAGATTAATTTTTGATTAAGTTGTGATTAATTTGTGATTATTTAGAAATTGAATCATAGATTCAAAAGTGCTCTCAAATAATTTCATGCGCAATAAACTTCGTTTGAACATGTGATGATAAACCAATTCATAGGCTAAATTAAACAAAAAATTTTCACAAATTAAATGACAACCTATCAAGCAAGTTTGGCAAAGATTTTCCAACATACCATATGAAATTGAAAAAGAAAAATTAGCAGTTCAGGGGGAGGGGTGGAGAAAATTTGACCGTTGCAGATTTGCAAAAGTAAAAAGGTGCAAAAGTTTAATAACATTGAAAGCAAAAAACAGAGTTATAATTTATGAACAGCAGCATAAGTAAAATTTTAAATCAATATGATATATGATGGGTTTTCTACATCATGGATGCAGGGGGTGACATTAGCCTGAAGTGAAAAACAGTGCACAGTTGTTGAACACCTTGTGAAAGACATTAAGACAAATGCATGTACTCTGTTCTCAGCCCCTCACAAATGAGGGCGCTATTGCAAAAATGAAACTGTCATTCCTGAAACTTTCACCGAGGGGAAAAAATTACAAGTTCCGGAAATATGGAACTTTATTATCAAACTTTATTTAGGGAAATTGCAAGAATATGACATAAATAATTTCCTATAAATGTAACAGTTGCAACTGCAACAGCCCGAACTCTATGGATCCGCCCTTGCAGCATTCAACAAGAAATGAGTGACAAATGTCTGCCATCAGGCATGGTTTTTGGTCAGATCAACTTCAGTGGCATTTAGGTAAAAAAACAGCAATGGTTGTTTTAGTGACCCTGGCATCATCACAAGGCCTTAATTTTTGCTCCATCACAGGGTATTTAGAAAAATTTGTTGTTGTTTTGTTCACGTTCTCGGGCATGCTTTAGCAGATTTTTGAATGTGTTCATAAAATGTTTGGAAAAGTGTGAAAGGGACATTCTAAATATTGCACTTCTCAATAACATATGCAAATAGACGTGGTCAAAGATTCTAATGTTTGTTTTTAAGCAATTTTTGTGATTAATGTTATACTTTGTGATTAATTTGATCATTTTTTTAATGTGATTAATTTGTGATTAAATTGTGATAATTCTTGAGAGCATACGTGATTTTAAGCAGTGATCTGCCCCTCAGTAGAACCTATGCATATTACTAGTAGCTGAATTAAATGATTTTAATGGATTCTAAAATTTTCATCAAATTTTCAGAAAAGCCTCCATATTTTTTTGGATTTTATGCAAAAAAAGTTTACATCCAGAAACATTTCAGCTATTGATTAGTTGGAGATCATTGACTTGTAGTCCAGACTGGCATAAGATTGAGATTCTTGATAAGATTGCATTTAAAGATTTACTATGTTTCGGTATTTGGTATTTGTGTTTGTATTTTATGCTGTGAACACGGTTTTACTACTCTTACGCTGAATACATAATGTGGCCTAGTATTATATCCTGATCGTATAAATTGTTTCGTTATGTTCGTTCAACCATAGTTTATCTTTCAAGATACCCTCTGTGACATTCTAATAGTGTCCTGGTCATTCCTCTGGTTGTGACCCCACCTTTTGATTCCTACACCTGGGATTATAGAGAGTTGGTGACTCTCCTCACTCTGAGTGAAAGTTTTATCATGTCAGGGGCTCAAACCACAGATTGTTTTATCTCTAGTCAGAGCCACTGAGAGCAAAGCTGGGCCCTGAGGCACCCAATTTGTGAGAGCCCCTTGCTTGACAAAGAATATAGTTCTGCAATATGATAATCCATGTTTCGCCTGCCCTAAACTGGTGCATGATAGCGTCAGCCATATGAAATGGTGCCATGGTTAACAAAGTGTTTGTTGTATAAGCTTCATGTTAAATTATTTGATAAGTGTCGTTCATAGCTAGAACCAGATGTAGTGTATTTTGTTTTCGTTTTTAACAATGATAAAAAACAATTAATATAGATTAATACAGAGTAATATAGATTCCATAATTAAGGGCTTTAAAATGAGCCCAGGCCCCTGGGCACTAGCTCTAGCTACCCTACCCTGTCTGGAGTCCTGTCTGTAGTCAGTAACCCTAACCACTGACCCATTAGGTGAACGAAAAAGAAGAAAGAATATTATTTTTGTTCCCAATAAAATTGCAATTTCTTAATGATTGCATATAAATTCCATTACTCCTTTAGATCAAGGTTATAGAATCTACATAGATTAATTAGAAATTGCTTCCATGTTAAATTAGAAACACATAGAGCGGCAGAGTAAACAAAATGAGAGTTTCCAACAGGAAGCAAGTGGGTAAATGGTAAATGGAAAGTTGCGTACCTGCATCATAAAAGGCTTGCTTTAACCTCACTGCATTGGGTGCATGCTCTTGCAACCAACCCACAACTGCTTCAAAACCTTCTTTGTTTTGTCTATAGTATATAGCATCTTCAATATAGGAAATCGTGGTAATGCCTATTGACAGTCCAAGAATAATAAAAATAAGATTTGGTAGGACTTCTCTTTGCCGTACATCAGTTGGCATTTCTAGATGTTGTTATAGGTTCAGGGATAAGGTTTTTAAAATTGTACTGCTACCTCTTTGCAAGAAGTCATGCTCTCGTCACCAAAGATCATTCACCGTCTCTTCAACGGGGTATCATTCTGAATGTTAAACAGGTCAGAGAAGTCACAGAGTAGATCTTCTCATTCCACACAACATTTATGGCACTACCAATGACATCATTGGGTACTACCTATTTAATAAGTCTCGTTTTGAGATCGGCGTTTCAAATTTACGTCAACGTTACGTCATTAAACACCAAACACCCTAACCACTAGCAAAACAAAATTGATAAGCTGGGATTAAACACATTGATATTAAGATTTACATTAACATGACCATATATAAAATACCGTAAAAGCTCTATCAAACCCCCTCTCTCTTTTAAGCCCCCCTCTCTATTAAGCCCTCCCTTATAAAACAAAAATTTAAAATAAGTCCTGTTGAATTTTGTTATCTTTTTTTATTACTTCGGACCCCTGTGGTCAGTCGAGGAGAGGGAGTCAAGAATCGAACATACACAGAGCGGACACGCAGGGAGTTGTGTTTGCATTTGAACTCAACGAACGGTCTTTTTAGCAATTACGAATCATACATTGTACTATCGAGTTGTGTAAGTCACCCAATTGGTTTATTTCACGATATATATATTCACACTAACTATAACCTCGTTTTCAATGTTGGACGTCTTTGGTCGTATTACGCCGAACCCCGTATACTAATTACAGACATAAAACTACAGTTCGTGCCTTGTAGTGGTGTCTGCAAGATAGTCAATATTCAACAAGTCCCCCTCTCTATTAAGCTCCCCTTCTTAGTCCCTGATGTCAAACAAAATAAACATATGCAATGAGTTGGTCTCTTGACGGGTGTGGTGACGATAAGATTGCGTGCATTGATTACGGCCCATATAAATATTTCCTTGTGTGCCTTAGAAGTCAATCAAAATTTGTTTAGAAGATCTCCCAGGGGATATCAAATGATCCTTGTGACTATGCTCTGAGGAAGACGAGGACATTATAATTGATTGATTTTAAGAAACTTTCGAAGCTGCTAGCAAAGTTTTTGAGAACATTTGTATGACATTTTCATAACAAAAAGCGCATAAGGGCATTTTTATAACATTTTTTACATTGAGTTATTAGTAAGCCTCCTTTCTCTAATAAGCCCCTCTCTCTTTTAAGTCGCCACTCTAGGACTGTAAAGAGTAAATAAGCCTCTCCGGGGGCTTAATAGAGCTTTTACGGTAGACGTATTGTTACGTATCCAATTGGCAAACGTAAGTCAAATCACGTTTTCTCAATTATAAACGCTGCGCAGAGCCTACATTTAACTCTTCCTTAACTTAGTGCATACGTCTTAGATGGTGGTAGAGTATCAAACGGACAAAAAAGATAGGAAAATGCTTAGGGTAGGCTTGTTCTTATGAAAATGTGTAAAAACTATGACATTTGAAATGCAAGAAATCGATACTTTCGAGAACAATAACGACACAGTAAAATAAGATATAAGATAAAAGTAATTTGGTGAAATTTATGGGGGAACCGTGGCTCCACGACTTTTCGTTTATTACGATCCTTAATTGAATATGATAATGTCTTAGCAACTTTCAATCAAAAGATAAAATGACCGTTATTGATGAAATATATAGACGTTAAATTTTTCTCATAATTGGAAATAAGTGTATATAAGGCGCATTTGAATATTATGCACCTCTACTTTTGAAATTGTCTCTACGTTTCTGGGGAAATATCCTTCGGTAAGCTAAAAAGAATTTTTCTTGTCCATTCAAGGTGAATAAATAAAAACATAAAATTGCACAAAATAATGCCATCGCAAGCAAGTGGAAGTGAGTCAATTTGCAATTTGCTAAAGAATTCCAAAAAATCCGCTTATCACGAAGCATTATAAAAACATTTCAAAAAATTTTCAAACTGTTACTTCAAGGCTTTGTGCATTTATATCAACTGGAAGATTACTGCAATATATATCACTACATTTGAGGGTTAACATTATGAAAGTTTGTTTATTTGCTGGGTAGTTAGAATATTCGTTAGTTATCTGGGGGCAACACTTGACAAATAAACACATTTGGAGGCTAGAAATAAAAACTAAAAATGTTCTTTGCGTCTAAATGGCAGGCCAGAATAATTCAGAAACTCTGATAGATGTTGTTAGATTTCAAATAAGGTTATTTTTTCAGATATTTCATTTCTTTATTTAACGATGTTTGATACACGATTTGGGTAAAAGTAGCATCAAGGGAATAGTATATTTAGGTACATTTCGGGATAACAGCTGATATCATATGCTGATATTTATGGGTGGCTGATCCAACCTATGGATTGAGCCCCCGTCTTTGTCTTAGTAATGACTATCTACATCCCTGGACAAAGAGGCAAAATAACTTCAATCCACCTAATTGGGACAATTTCAGGTTTCGTGATTTCAAAGTGAATATCGCAATAAAATTTCGTTCTTTGTAGGGCAAATGAGCTATTTCGATATTTTCGTTGCCATGAAAGACATTACACGTTACCAAGGGTCTATATTTAAGTAAAGCTGCACAGGCAACAGTAGGAGCCCTTGTAACACACCTGTCCCGATAGAAAAAAGGTGTTGTAAAGAATGGTGGGTGGGAAAACCAAAGCCTTAATGAATTCTTGAGGCTATGAAACAGCTTCAAGATTACGAAAGTCTGGCACTTTTCATGCTGAACAGATCTGGACTACCACAAATTACGGCAGCGATCGAAAGAGCAATTTTGTACATGAATATAAACAAAACAAAAATGTCTTCCTGTAAAACATTAGAGTCAATTGTAAAAGTCAGTGAAAAATTTACAACCAATTTTGACATTGATGAGCATCATGTTCGTTTACAATGGAAATGCTATAAATTCATAGTGCAAAGCAGGGGCGGCGCTAAGGGCGGTGTGGGGAGAGGTAATTACTTTTGTCAAAAAATTAACTTGGTACAAAGCACTGAAACGAGGCAAAAGGGCGTTGTCTCACCGGTCAAGCTCATTACCCTCCCACTCTGCAGTAGTACAAAGGGGTACTCAGAAGGAGCTTGATAATATTGAAATTGATATAGTATTTGAGAATTACTATTTAATTTTTCAATGTTTAGAGCAAAATTTGTGTACATGATGCGTTTTTTCAAACATTTTCTGCATATTTTTGTAGGGATTGTAGGGGAAAAAGCAAAAGTGTAGGGAAAAGTGGGGGAAAACAAGGAATTAGCCGTAGGGAAATGTAGGGGGAAAACGCATGCGCCGTAGCGGAAAATAGCAAACGTTGAGTGGGAGCACTGGTTCGTTGAGTTCACGAGTTGAGTCGAGTCGAGAGTTATGGATTTTCCAACAGAGTTTTGAGTTACAGCTTTAATAATGTAAATAGTTGTTATGTTTATGAAAATGAGATAAAACCAAGTTCAAGCTCATCATTGCAGCCCACGTCTTACAAACCTCACAACAGATACAATAGTATGTCAACGAGCACTTTCTATGAACTTTCTTAGTTTTCTGCAATCATTTGGCTTCCCCTTTTAGACTTTCGTGTGTATTGAATCTTGCAGAAAATGATCAAAAAGAAATATTCGATCAGAATAAATAGTGTCTGACTAACATAAAAACAAACTACCCTCACATATATTTTGTTAACTCTCTTGCTTTCGCTTCATAGGTAAATATTTTCTGTCCTTTGCAGCATTTCTCTTTCTTTTCTTGCTCAAATATTTTTCAATTTTTCCAGTCTCTTTGAGCTTCTTGAATTTTTCAGCAAGCTCCTTTTTCTTTCTTTCGGCTAAGAAGATCGGGAAAGGAACATAAAAATAGAACCCCAGATAACTATAACTTTGATTCAAAATGGCCTAGTCATACGGATCTGATGTCATATCAGATCGCTTTTAAATGTTGCAGTCGCAATTTGAATGAATCCTTTCGTGACCATAACCTAAACTCCATAGCCATAAATTGATGATATTTGCTCTATTGATTGAATTTATTTCCTTAAGCAAGATAAGAAACTCAAATCATCTAATTGATAAGATTCTGAACATATCACTAAGGTGCCTAATATGCAGAAAGTAATTGCTTTTCAAAATAGCATACATACATTTCTTTAAATAAAATGGCCGCTTTCCGCGTTTAATTGCTTCTTTTTCATTTCTCTTCCATTCGCGATGTTGCTCTTTTCTTTCGTTTTCTTCCATTTCAATTTTTTCTTTTTGTTCCTTTCAAAGAACAAAATGAAAGATAAGAAAATAAGAAAATTTAGTTAAATAAGATTAGTCAAAAATGATCAACATAACATTTAGAAATACAATACAAGTAAGCTTGAAATCTGTAAGACCACTTGCTCTGTCTTTTGCTAAAGAGAAGCATAAGAAAATTGCATGCTACGCAATCATTCATAGTTATTTGATACAATCATTTACCAATATGAAAACTTATATGCTTGACTCTCCTCTTTTATGCAACTTCTTTTATTGCTTGAAAGATATCCCCCTACACACTTGACACTTAATTGCAAGTATGAAATATTTAATGCTGTTTTTCTTTGCATTTTCTTAGATAAACAAAACATAATATGCAAAACTTTGGTTCAAGTACATTAATACCTACAATTTTCTGCATCAGCTTGTGCAAAGCAGCTTTCTTTTCAAAACTTTTCTCACTTCTGAGTTGCTTTTCGACCACCTAAGAATTACAAATTTTCAATTTATCAATAAATGTAAACAAGCTTAACACAAAACAGTGCAAACAATAATGGCACCTTCTAAACACTGCCTTGAAAATAAATTATCTGTCCATCAACCTCAGTTTCAAAAGCAATGCAAAAAGTTCTATGTGCTAAATTCAAATATCTACATAAATATTTATTTTCAGATATCCATGGTTGAAGGTATCCATTATTACAGACATGGTTATGGAATGGAATGTAGAAAGATTACTTAAAGCATTTTATTTTTTAAGCATTATATTATAAATCACTAGCCTCCTTCTCTTTTTTCTGAATTTCGTCCAAAAATGAATATGATTTCTTGAACAATTCTATGTTCAGATTCCCGGAAAGGTTGTCAAAGCGTGGATCCCTTGTAACCTAAAAAAAGAGCAACATTAATCACAACAAATGTTTAATTTCTCAAATAATGTCAAAAACCAACGTTAAAAAAAAACTTAGTCATTTTCAAGCACAAAATATTTCAGGATTGCCACCCTTCATTGCTGTACCACTCAATAAAGTAGAATCAAACAGATCCCTGTATTTTATTGAATAGAAGCTGCCTTGATTTGAACCCACCCTTAAGTTTTGCAAGGGAATTTTTGCAAATAGAAGTTCTCCTTGAAAATATGCTACTGGAAAAGAAGTTACAGGGGTATAGGTCCTTCAGGCTCTTGCTGAGAAAAAACGTGAGCCTTTGTGGGAATTCAAGCATTTTAGGCCTGTAAATCTGCAAATATACAAAAAGACACACAAAATTTGTAGTCATAGCAACATACCATTTTATACCAATCAAATATTCAAATATTTGTCAATAAAAAAGCCACCTTCGAATCAAACTGCTGATAAATAAAAGCCACATTTTTCTGATAAAAAATTAATAGAAGCTGTAAATTCTGTTCAAGAAGATAAAATACAGAAAACTCAAGATGCAGAACTGAACCAATGGTGACACTGTATAAATTTCAAACCAGGATGGTAATTATAGATATATTTCTAAGTTCTTTGATGCATTTTCATTTCATCAAAATGACAAACTTTTTTCCATTGAAATACAACACCAACCAATTCTTTCTAAACAAAGAACCATCCATCCAGCAATTTTTTTTCATTTGCCCTTTAGGCTGGTTTCACATTGCATCTTTTTTCGCACCTTATAACATGTGCCAATTTCTGCTACACTTATCCCTTACAGTGTTCAGAATGCAGAAATTTTGGCAAGTGGCAACCAAGGTGATTAGGTATTGTAACTTTCAAGTTAGCGATCAGTTAACTTGCACACAGAAGTATACAAAATGGATTTTGAATTGTTTATTTCAGAAGTGGAAAAATGATACCCCAACCACTGTAACAGGAATTTCAGTAATAGTTACGGAGCAGAAGTCACAGAAATAATGCAGTCACAAAGTACGCTACCCTAAACTTCTAATAATTTTTTTATACTTACGAGGGACTATAAAATGAGAATAAAATTGATGAGTCCTGGAGAGAATAAAATACAAATCCTGGAGGGTTGTATTTTGAATTTTCTTCAAAGATAAACTCAAATAAAACTTACTCCAAGGCTCAAGCAGAAATAAAATTCCAAAAAACGATTGATTTTTTATTTGAAAAACTGATCAAACAAGACATTTATTTTGGGTCAATTGGCAGTTCTCTAGTTTTGTTTATTATATGGATTCCCAATCTCCTATTTTGTCAATGCCTTAATAAATTATTGCAAGTGCTAAACGATACATTTTGAAATTATTTTAAGCCAAGAGGGGAAATTTTAAAAATAGAACTGCTGGGCTGAAGGAACAGAACATCACTGCAATTTCCATAAAATGTGGCCAAACCGTGTTTTGACCTGAGTTGTCAATATGAACAGGAAGTTTGAAACATAAAATGTTTTCACAAGAATAAGTAAGCCGCCTTAGTGTTTCAAATATGTTTAAGGAGAATGTTTGAAATTTTGCTTCTTTGATGAAAACTGTAAGAAAATATAATCTTAGGCCAGCTTGAAAATGTGACTCTCACTAAGTCGACTGGTCTCAGCAGCATTGGAAGAGATTTTAAAAAAGAGACACACTACAACAAAATTCTAAAAGAGATCCTATCAGTTTCCATATTTCACACACAGTAGAGAAAGAATATCTTGAAAAAAATTAACAATTTACCGCTGAATTGGTTTTGACTACTCTTCGAAATCCTTTTGGTCTCTGTTTTGATGACATCTCAAGGGGTCTCAAATGAAAATATTCTTAAATTTAATGCTAAAAACTTAAAGCAAGGAAATGAAACAAGATACATTTGAAAAAAATCTAAAAAAACTCAAACCAGAATCCATGGTACCTGCTATCTTTTTTCTTTCTGTTTTCGGCAAACTGGTCACTCTTTTTCGCTTCCCTTTTCTTTTCTGTATTATTTGATTCTTTCTTTACACCAAACATTACCTCTTCATATCTGCAAGTCATAAAATTTGTATTTGTATTTGCATCTTCAAATGACTTAAGAAATGTGATGGAATTACTTCTAAGAGGCAGTATTTCAAGTTAAATAAAATGTGGCCCTTTTAAGAGAACTGTATTTATACAGAACACTAACTGACAAAATATTTATGACATTAACAACATATTAACAGTAAAAATGTTCTGAAATATATGAATGTTGATATTTTAATGTTAATTGGAGAGCAAAAGACAGGTTTCACTGAGTAAAAATATTTTTAAAATTTTTCTTTACACAAGAGGAGAGCCTTTTAACTTAAGAATTTAAAAAGAAATCAAACTTAAAGATATTGAAGTTAACCTTGATTCTCCAAGCTTCTTCTCTAAAACCTCTAGATCTTCAAATGGCACATCCCCTAATTCTAATGAAGGTAGAAACATGATGTCATTAGATTACTTTGTAACAAAATTTTATTAAAGATTAAAGAAAATTTTAAGTAAATGTTAAATTATTGTAAATAGTTTAGAAATCTCTCTGAGTACTGAATTGAATAAATTTCAAGTCAATCAAATGATAAAATACAAATACCTGGACTTAAAGAGCTGACCAATGAAAAAATGCTAAAAAGTGTGATCTACGAAAATTCCTGGATCTCTATGAATATTAATTAATCGCAAACAGATAGGCTATAAGAACTAGAGGCTCACCATTTCTTATTGAATCCTAAAAAGGAAAATAAATTCAAAATTATTGGGAATTCATACAAATACTCTCATACATGAATCCAACAAACATAGCATCACTATAAGGCTTACAAATGCTATTAAAAATGAAATACCACAGCTTTTAACCTGCTATTCTGCAACTTGATTTGTTACAGCGCAAGCAGAAAATAATTCCCACGCACAACAAATACTTTGCACTCTGGCATTCATGGGAAAGAGGGTTAACAGGCAACCCAACTGCACACATTTTCAAACTCCGTATTGTACAATCTGCAGACGTTTTGCTTTTGGGTCCCTTTTGAATATTAGGGTCCCCTTTTGTTACAACCCTGGATGAGATGAGTATAACAAATAAATTTATTACTATGTATATGAACAAATTAGAATTTGGCTCATTTTTGCTGATAAGTGTACAGGCCTAATGGATTCTTAATCGTAACAAAACGTCTCAATTTACTTACTACCCGAGGTTTGCAACCATATAAACTTTCCGAACTTGATACTGCTATCCAATAATTCAGGAAATTATTTAGATCGATTTGATAGGGTTTTGACAATTTCACAAACACTAAATCTGATTAACACACGGGCGTTTCATTAGAAATTAAAAATGTGATGGTTAAAATAAATTTTCTTACTTCTTTGTTTTCTTCTTGATCAGAAGAATCGGTCGATATTTCAACGTCACTTTCGCCCATATCTGAGTCAAAACTATCATCCATTTTGCGTTTTGTATCAGTCGTTGTGCTTAGGACTTTTCAAAATGCCCTGTTGCTCCTCTCAAAAATCGATAGCCAGACAGCCATTTTCCAGTTGCCTCTTTTTGCTGAGTTGCAACCTCTAGGTGAAACTGGAGCACTTTTTGCAAAACAATAGAGCGTTATTCAAATTCTTTTGCTATAGGTGTATAATTTTCTCTTTGTAATAGAGCTACTATGTAATTTATTTATTTAACAATTACACTTTATTTTGTGTACAAAGCTATTTCGTTTATTACGTAGATTCTAAAGGCTGATTTCCACGAGGCGAATTTCGCAGCGAATTCGCAGCGAAATCGCCGATGAAGGCATCAAGGCATGCGCAGTTTTGATTTTTGATTTCGCAGCGAATTCGCAAGGAAGTAGAAAAGAGTTCTACTTTTTCTCGGCGAAATATTTCGCAGCACCTAATAACCAGTCAAAGCATGGTAAATTTGCTTGATTTGTAAGAAAACGATCTTGGAACATTCGTCATGCGTGCAGTTCTTAAAATAGGCGCCTTAAAGTTGAGTTTTGGAGGAAATTATTATATAATTTCGCAGCGAATTCGCAGTCTCGTGGAAATCAACGACAATTTCGAAGCGAATTCGCTGCAAATTTCGCCTCGTGGAAATCAGCCTTAAGGAAATCCCCCTTGTGTCTCGAATGTTCTGTTTTCCATGGGCTCCGATGCAGGTTGGAAAGTGGAGGGGCCAAGATAAAATAAAAAGATTTTAAAAAAAGCTCTATAGATTTGAAAAAAGTGAGAGGTCATGGTCCCCTCCCGGCCCTCCCTTCGTCGGAGGCCCAGTCTTCGCGACAAAGCACCACGCATCAGTACACAGCATTCCATTCTATTGTTGTAAGATTATATTCTGGCACTTTCCTTTTACGTATGAATCATAGAGATGGTATAAATATACGTAAGTTAGTTAGATTCTAAGAGATCCGGAGAGAGATTCGGAGGGTTAAGACATGTTAATGCTAAACAGTTGAATGAAGCTAACCGTTTCGCCCAAGAGGCTTGCGAAAGCCCTTGCGGCCCAGCATGTAATTAGGACAGGCAGTGCTTGAGAAAGACTACGTTTTACCTCGTTAGTCTTTATATATTTTGGGATATTTTATTTGGTATTAAAGTTCGCGAAGAACCTTCGTCTATTATGTTAGCAGTTTGGATTAAAGTTTAGCCTCGGATTAAGAATAGCCGCTCAAAACAAATTGTCATTTTCTAAAGTTTCCGTCTTCGTAGCATATCTCTCTCGCGATTTTAAACATCCATTTTACATCTTGGAGAATGGAGAGCCTTCTATCAGTAGTTAGGGACTGAAATTGTTGTAAACAGCGTACACTCGTCACCAATTTCTGAAAGTTTTTCAGCACCCCTACTATCAACTGCCCCTCCTTTAAGTTTGCTGTGGGTGCGCCCCTGTGTTGTCACGAATTCACTGTGCTTCGAGACAGGACAGCAGAATCTTCGGAGGACAGGGCAAAAGTTAACAAATGCAGCAAGAACGAATCTTACTTGGGGCATCCATGGCAACTGAGCAGGTATAACGGTTTTCCATATTTTGTCATATCTCAGCTTCTTGTGCACCGGGGGGCCAATAAATGGTCTGTGCTAAAAGGGCCGGTGCTAAGCGTTGATCGGTGTCTAATTCCTTGATAACTATTTCTTTGCTAACATGGTTTCTCCAAACCCTGAATCACGTCCTTTTTATATTTTAATTTTGGTTGGTCTCTTTAGTTTTCCCTTTTCACTTACGATTGTAACAGTCTTGTCTATCTTTCTATGTTATAGAGATGTTTGTAATTGTCATGTTATTGAAATTGAAGAAAGATTTTCATTGTTCTTATTATCATTTCATTACAACTATCGTGTTCGCTTTTCTTATTACCTTTGCCCTGCGAAAGGAAAAGGTTGGAAGATTAGGTCAACTCTCCAAAAAGGTTGCCCACCCCTGCCCTAGCACCACATCCCTGCTATTAAATAGGGTATGATGAAAAAGTCTAGTTTGAACACAACATCACTACTTTAAATTCTAAATGAGATGCTGTATAAAATTCATTGTTTTTTGCAAAAATGCCAAATATTACGTAATAAACCGTATAAACTAGCAGTAAAGCCTCTTTTATACGGTTTTAGCCCCCCCCCCACTTTTTGTAAACCCCCCACTTTTCTCAACGCTCCGCGGTGCCTGTGACTAAGGACTTGTCTTGAACGTTTTCAGACCAGTCTTTTTACTGAAGCGTGCATTGTTGACAAGAACTTGGAAAGGATTGCTATTTCTAAAGCAGACCTGCCAACCTGAACATAGATAAAATAGGGAGATACCAAGATTTTTGATAAAAACAAGAAATGTAGAAAGGTAGGGAGATTATATTTGTTCCATTTCTGTACCTAAAACAATAACCAAACAACAATGAAGCAAGGTATACATGTTAAGGTAGCTTGTCAAAAAAGTGAGTCATTTCTAACAGGTGCAGTTTTTTTTGCTTTTGTCAACATCTTCTTCAAGTTTCCCATTTATGGCAAGGAATTCTTGAATCACAGTGCTGTGATTTAATTGCCAGAATACCAGTAGCAATCCAGCTTCAGACAAGAGTCAGTCTTTTTTCCTGACAATGCTGAACAGATGTTCTGCTTCGACCTTTCTATATGGTTGTACCAGGACTATCTTTCGATTTTTGGCAGCAGCTTTTTGATCCAGGTATCTCCCTTTCATTTTAGTGCTACAAAAGGCTATTACATCCCTCCAGACCACACAGCAAATAACTTATGAATTTTCTTGTAAAAAATCGAGCGGACGTTATGAAATTGTGAGAAATTGAAAAGATAACGAGACAGAGTGGTAATAGGCTGCCTATTACCACTCTGTCTCGTTATCTTTTCAATTTCTCACGAGAAAGTGGGAGTCTCCAGGCAAAACTGGGAGAGTTGGCAGGTCTGCTACAGTGAAGCTGCGGCTTTGCAAATTGAGTGAACAGAGATCCTGAAGTTTCGGAAATGAAACTTGGACAAAAACATCCCTTTCTTCGAACTATACTTCAAAAAGACTATATTCTTGTTGAAACAGATTATACCATACAAAAATTTATTCAGCAGCTGTTTCTTCTTTCTTTAATTTGTAATTGTTAAACATCTAAAATCCTAGAGACAGTTTATGATAAACCCTCCTCCATTCAAAGTTATTCAGCAGCATAGAGATGGGGGGGGGGGGTTAGGGGTTGATGCAAAATCTTGATAGTATTTTTTCGGGATTGTAAACTGTTACCTTCACTACACTTTCTGGCTTTGGCAGCCAAAAAACACAAAAAATAGCCTGCTGATATCTTAATCTGAGATTATCAAAATATTATCTCATTTTATGTACAAATCTATCAGGTTTAAAAATAGCTTTTTAGCCAAGATGCAAGTCTATAAGACTTCAAGATATTCTGTATCTTTATCATTATCAGCGTCTCCTGAATAAAATTCATTAGCAGCATCAATTCTTGAATCTTCTTCTTCCTGTGAAATACGTGTATCAGGATTAGGTTCGGTATTCAGTTCTAGGCTTAACAGATCTGGTGGAACTTCCTGCATTTGAATACTTGGAGCGGCAGTCATGCACTTCAAATGATCCATAATTGTCTGTTTGATGTTATCAAGGTACTGTCGTGTATTTGCATTTGGGAAACTTCCACTCATTTCAGGGCATAGTGAATAATCAGGGCCAAAGTACTCTAGGTATCCTGCACTTGATGGAATTTTTTCACTGACAGTTTCATCTACTAAAATGGAAGTCTCATAAGTCCAGCAGCGAGCAACATTACGTATTGTGTAGCCACCACCACCAAGAACAAGCATAGGTATATTAAATGAACTAACAAAGCGAACACACTCTCCATGTCCTTTAATATTTAGATTAAAACAGCCAAGGCGATCCAATGCAAGGGAATCAGCACCACACTGTAATACAATGCATGTAGGTCTATACCTATCTATTACAGCTTCAACTGTGGGTTTAAACAACTGAATGTATCCCTGGTCATCTATTCCATCTTTTAAGGGCACATTCAATGAATAAAATTTCCCGTCGTCTGCACCTGCCTCATACATGTCACCCGTTCCTGGAAAAAACATATTGCCATACTTGTGGAAGGACAATGTCATCACACGATCAGTCAAGTAGAATGCCTCTTGCACTCCATCACCATGATGTATGTCTATATCAATATAAAGGACTCTTGGGTGGTATTTAAGAAGCTCAAGTATAGCAATTACAATATCATTAACATAGCAAAACCCAGAAGCCTCAAACTTCTTTGCATGATGTAGCCCACCAGCCCAATTAATTGCAATGTCACAAGCTTTCTGATTCAGTTTCACTGCACCTTCAAGGGAAGCTCCAGTATATATAGAGCAAAACTCAAAGATTCCTGGAAAAACGGGACAGTCTTCTCCAACACTGAACTTTGACAAAGACCCCGCGAATTCATGAACGTTTTTGGCTGTAACTCTCTGTAAAAACTTGATATAATCTTCTGAATGAAAGCGACACATATCATGAACTGAAGCATGATAAGGTCTATAAACTTCCATCTTTTTAAAAAGTTCATAGTTTATAACAAGGTCGTGTGTCAGTGAGAGTCTGTGAGGCTTCATTGGATGACCGCTTCCATAATGAAAATTACCAACATCAGGGTCATAAAAGTAAGAAACACGCCGACTTGAAGTCATTTTGATATCCTCAGGAACTACTTCGCAACTTAAAATGATTATTTTGGAACAAATTTCAATAAGTACTTCGATTTTTATAATCAATTCTCGAATTTCACGTCTACCGATCCTTTTCTTAGGCCATTTTGTTCTATCAAAGCCGACTACTGAATTGAATTGAAACCTCGTTTCCGTTATCGACATAGAAAACAATTCTCGGGGGAGAGAGGCCACAGAATAGAGAGAGGGGGTGCTCTCTCTATTCTGTGGAGAGGGGGTGCTCAGTCGATGGTTCATTTGCTGATTAAAGCCAACTATCAAGTTTCCCGAGCAAGAAGTAAATAAAGCCGAATCTGCAAAGTTAAAAGGGGTCTCACGCCGCAATCCCAGTTGAAGGGGGTCTTATGATCATAGACTTAACAAATAAGATGGTCGTGTGAAGTTAATCAGGTTGAGCAAACAAAGAATGCAGTGTGACAAAGAATCATATACAATCGAACAGCAAAATGTATTAGTTTTAAATAAAATTTTCTAAACAAGACAAGGATCTTTTTAAACAAGTTTTTGCGAGAAATGCAAATTGTTGTGATAATTTGAACGAGAAAGAAAATGTGTCCTAAGTTCAATTGTCGTCTACACTCAGTTTTTTTTCTAAGAAACAAAGGTCGATGTTGAGTACCCCAGTTTCTTAGTGTTCTGGAAATTTCAATACTCATTATTTCCTAAGAGTTTCCTATTCACGATGTCATGAATGACGTTATGAAATGTTCGTGACCTTTTTATCACGTCAAGAGATTCGCTTCCGTTTTCTGGTGCTGTATTTAGACGTGAGAAGTATATTTTTTTCCCTTGTGTCTTAAGTTCTAGGTCAACAGGGCAATCATGTTCTTGGATTTTACAAAATTTCGCTGTTCTAAGTTTTATCACGATTTAATAGTTTCTTAATTTATTTGCTTCGAGTACTGAAGTTTCTTAATTTTTTCTG
Source organism: Rhopilema esculentum (assembly GCF_013076305.1). Next base: position 6,855,042 of record NW_027018682.1, on the reverse strand, counting down.
ATTGTCCAGTACTCGCTTCTTATAGCCAGTTTCTTTTAAAAAATGAGTGTATTGACTACCAAATGAGCAAAAGAGGGAAGAAAATCTTTCTAGGACAACAATTTGATCGCGTCAAAACGCCATCTGGATTTTATCCAACCAAACTTCTATAATGGCTCTTGACTACTGACAGACAATAGTGTCAGAAATTTGACCTGTTTGGGTAACATACATGGACATAGAAACAAAAATTTTACGGGAAAATATATATCAATCGTTAATAAACAAATCTACATTTCCATTCTACTCGTGCTTATACTTGATTCATTTGAAGCACTTTTATTGACAAAAATATTCAATAGCCTCTGGCTCTAGTTTAGATCGAGCTTGCAGTCCCTCAATAAGCAGCTTTGTATTGCTATCATCACAATTAAACCTTTATAGCTCTCTTCTAGTTACGTCTGCATTTGCATTTGACAATATTATGCCCAATTGTAAAAATAAATACAAGTTCTCTCCTTAGTGATGTTCTATTTCTTGGTCATTTGAGTTCATTCCTCTATCTCCCCTATCAATGCTTTATGCCAATGAACTTGAAATAGCATCAAATTTGATTTGAGATGACAGCAAATGACAGTTCATTATAATGACATCCAAGCTGAGTGATGGGCCAACTCTTGACATTCCTTACTTACCCTAAGTTTTGCTCGGCAAGTCTGTTGCCTGATTTCTTCAGTCCCCTGATTAAAATCTTCAATTCATTCAGCAAACCCAAAACGCATCCTCTGAATCACTCTCGGAATTGTCCTCAAAAGGATGTTTTGAATTGTCAACATATGTCTCAATCTTTGCCATGTTCTCTGACGACTCCTCTTCGAACTTTTCTCTCTGAAAAGAAATCATTGTAGAAATTCAGTTAGCTTGGTGCTGTAGCAATGATAAAAATGCTACCAAACAACAATTCTCTTACATGTATCCCAACAAGATTGAATATTTTGATTTACGACTGAATAATGTAGATTTATAAGAATTCTTTAGTAGCTACAATTTTTCTCAATGATATAATTACCTTTTCACCTGGTAACCTTGACATTCTTGCCTTTTCTCTCTTTTCCTTACTGAACAGATGCATAGGGAGACTGAATGTGACATTGCTGTTGTCATCACTTCCTTTCTGAAAAGTAGACTTTCTGTCCTCTTCTTCCATCTTTATTAATTTTGCTTTAATCTGCTTGTATCTGTGCAAATTGAGCTTTCTCTCCTGCGTTTGCATTACCTCTTTCTTATTTTCCTTCGCAGATTTTATCTTTGCTTTCAGTTTTTCCTCAGTATTTCGGCAGTTTTGTCGCCTTCTCTCGGCTGCATTGCTTTGTGCCTTCTCGACTAGTCTGGTTTGATTAGCTGCCTTTCTTTGCTTTTTTATTCTCAATCTCTCCTTCTTCTCTGCAGCCTTTCTTTCCTTGCCCTCTATCCTCTCTTGCAAAAGCCGCTGTTTCTCTGCCTCAAGCCGTTGCAGCATCTCTTTTGAGAGGATGGCTCTTTGTCTGAGCCTTTGAGTTCTATCTCTCAGAAGAACATCCTTTCTCTCCATGGCTTGTGATAATCTAGAATACAAATGCTTTTCTCATCAAAACTTTAAAACTTTAGAAGTCTATAGATATCAAAACTTTATTTTTAACAAAGTAGTTCCAAACAAGAAATGTATCATTACTCACTTTCTCTTTATATCTTCCTTGGTGATGGCAGGCAGCTCTGGCAATCTGTTACACTGTCTTCTCGGTCTATTTGCTTGATGGCCCATTGCCATTCTGGATTGTGGTCTGCCGAGTAAATCTTCTTCCAATAGCTCAACGTTAAATGCAACAGCCCGTGCATGACCATCTTCGCCGGTCTTGACAACAATTCCATGTCTGATTATTTTCAGTTCTTCATCTTCTCCACTTTTTGGCAACGGAGCCTTGTCAAAAGGCAATTGAAGCTTCCTTGGTTTAGCAAGAACAAATTCTTTTAAAGAATCAACCTCGTCTTCGATGCATTTTTCAGCATGCTGGATACGTGAACCATATTGCTTTACTTCTTTGCTAGATTCTTTATGTTTACTTGCGTGCTGCTGTACCTTTTGCGTTGCTAATGTATCGACTGTCACTGCGCTTTCACCACAGCAAAACAAACCTCGATACCAATGTTTGTTCGATTTATTCAAATTTCTCGATCCGGACTTTTTACTTTCAGAGAAAGCTGAAACTTTGTTTTTCGTGAGTAAATTTCCCATTTTTTCAACGTGTGCTTCGACAATCAATGCTGATTTAATCTGAAGAAATTATACTGCAATGGCTATATGTATCATACGTCAGATTAAATGGAACCTGATTGATAGGCAACGACGATTAATTGGAACCTGACGTCAGAGCTTGACGAGGCCAATGTTCTTCATTAGTTGCATAGCATAGCTCTGCTTTATAAGTGAAAGCCTGAACTGTTCAAAGCTTGTTGTAACTCGGTTTAAAAGCTCTGTTTTTTAGAACAATCACATAAAAAAGATGCATGTACCAAGGCACTTAATTATTGCATAAAAATTAAAATTTGCTGTTGTTCAAATAAGTGAAAATATTTGCATATTGCACATTTAATTATATTTGCCAATTAGGTGTTGAATGAATGATTATTTCTTTCCTTATATACTTTTGTCATTTAATACTTGCAATAAGTATATCAGTATGACAAAAAATCACCTTCAAGTGGTGTCGGTGAAAAAAGGAAAAAAAATCATCGCAGCCATAAAAAATCTCATGGTGTCAGGTTATTCGATGTCAGGTTATTTGGTGCCAGGAACCTTGCACTTACCTCACTCAGCATTTACATCTTGATTCTTAAGAGAGGAAAATTGGTTTCAATTAAATGAAGCTTGAAAATACACATTTATAATGTTACTATGGAAGCTAAAAATAAAGAAAATGTAAAAACTTATTTTCAGGAGTGTTTGATAAGAGCAAATGTTGAAGCAAGCAATTTGGCGACATTCTAAATGGGAAATTCTAGATGGGAAACGCTTTCTTTAAAATTCTTGAAAAAATGAAAAATTTTCTTGAAATTTCTTTGTTTGAATATTGTCATGTTTAAATCACATCATGTGTGAATCATGTCTTATGTATAGTGGGATTGGCTGCAAACAAACCTCCTTTTGCTTCAAGTTGCCAGTTTTAATTGGCATATCTGGTCGATTGATTGCCTTCAAAATTTGCGAAAAGGAAATTTTTGCCAAAAACGGGCCCCAATGTTGTGAGCCCATCCAGAGCTTCTCCATAAACCTACTTCACGGTGTTGCTCACGTACCCCCAAGTTTCAGTTGCCACTGAGTGCCTGTTGCAACCAAAGTTGCGTATTCAGTGTAAATTGTGCACTTTATCATCTGTTGCCGACCCCTCTTTAAATTCATATTCAAGCTTCTTCATGGTCATAAATTTTCAGTTTGATGTGTGTCGTGGGCACCCATGAAATTCGTTGCTGAAATGTTAATTTCCTAGAATGTTCTCGATTATTGTACGTGTTGACCAAAAGTGTGTTTGCTTCCTTTTTTTCTTCATTTTTGGGAGAATAGTCATTGGCTCCTAACTGGCGCATAATGGGAAATGCCATGTTTATGGTAGTCGCCTTCATTTCATTTCAAGTGTGTTTTCCTGTTAACAGCGACCCTAAAATTTACCATAAAGCGACATGAAATTAAATTTTCTTGCACTTAACTTGGGAAATTATCGGAAATATTACAGCATTTTGCTAAGCTTCGAATCTTTGTTCTTTTAAAAGTACTTTTCACGTGAATGTCTACTTGTAGACTAATCTTCAAAGTAACAGAGGCGAAGGGAGGACAATCATTCTCAAACAATGCTGTTCCCAAATAGTTCACTCTTTCCACCTTACTAACTGGAAGAGCTAAGGCTAAATTTGCTTCAACATTCCACTGCAATCTGGCTTTTTGGCTATTTTCCCAAAATCTACCAAAAATGTCTTAAATACACCAACAATATATCAGATAAAATATGTTGATTGACTTACAAACAGCATCAGTCCATTTTTAGTACAGAAACAAAGTTACAGTTTTGTAAAATTAGCAGAGATAGGCAGGGACCTACTAACACAAGAAGAAGCAAAGAGAGCATAAGTTTTTAAAAAATTTTTTAAAGTCAATTTGCCATTGAGAAAATGAAATATATAATTTACACAAATATTGCAATATCAAACCATTATCTACCAAGTCCTATGTCTACTAATGCTCATAGAAAACTCTTTTGAGCAAAAATTTAAGTTGATAACACCCAACTGGTTGGAACAAATATGCAAACATGTGGAAGGACATAGATGTTAGCAGCATCCAGTTTCTGAATGTAACAGGCTTTGTTGTTCGAAACTTTGACAACAGCAACCATTGATGAGGCAAATGAGTTGCTCTTCTTGTATTCTTGTCTTGTTTTTAGCCACTTTTCTTTGGCAACTTTCATGGTTTTGTCAAAATCAAAGTCAAAATCAAAGTCAAAATCTGATCTTTTCTTGAACTTTTGGTAAAATGATCAAACAATTGATTCTAACGACACACATAGTCAAGAACTATTCAATTCAAAGCCAAAAAAAAGGGTCTATCAAATAAAAGGTGATTTAAACGAACAGGGGTTAGGTGATGACCCACTAACACCAGAAGTGGACAGAAAGAGGGTGTGGAAGTAACATTCTCGCTGCACCAACTTTATGATCAAGGATCACGGTTAATGATAAGGTTTAAAATCTAAAAATTTGATAGTTCAGCATACTTTGCAAGTGTATTGACATTGAAGCACAGTAAATTGATCCATGCAATTTTAAACTAGTTATAAACTTTGTCATTGTAAAGCTCCATAGATAGATAATTTCTTATTTGTATGTGTGCTCTAAAAAAATTTATTATTATTATTATCATTAAGAAAAGTTCTGACAATGTATAAGCATATACGGTACATGAAAAGATAATTGATGCATATATATGTAAAATATAGCTTCATGAAATAATAAAACAGAATTTAATTGACATAAATGATCACAGTTTTTTAAATCATTTCAACATCTCTACTTTCTGTTTCAATTAGGTTTCGTATTTTGTCTAAAACAACTGGGTTGCGACTAAAGCATGAATTTTTATTATATGGTGGTTCAATCTTAACAAGACCACCAAAAAGCTCGATGGAAAACTTGTCGACTTTATAAGGTACGTGATGCTTTTCCAGTCTCTCTGTAATCACTTCCAACTTCTCTTTGGTGTCGGGCGAATTTATAGGTGTACAATTTTCTTTTCTCTCAATCATTCGAAGTAAAGTTTCTTGAATACTTGCCCATATTTGATCATCAGAATCGTTGTGTATATCTTTCACACATTCATAAGCATCTCCCATTATAAATTCGAATTTTAGCTTTTGTGAAGACTTGAAATCTGTTACGGCAACATTGTTGGTATCTTTGTTCTCTGGATTCGCGGGGTAACTTTGAGAAAGTTTACAACCATCTTCCGCCGTTATTGACGCGGTTTCTTGACATAAAACAATTCGATTAACAAGAACAAGGATATTAGTTTGTGGGTCATTCGTATATAGGAAACCTTCCCGAACAACATTGTCATTACATTTCACTTCGAGTTTTTTCCCGATCAAACTGCGTGGAGTATTTTCCCGCGACTCCGCCATTTTGTCAACAATGTAATTTTCCTCGGACCTCGTTTTCACAAAAAAAATAAAAAAGCGAGCGCCGATCAGCGGCGCCTTTATGCATCGGTCCTGTTTTTTGGGCTGTGGGTGTGCTAATCACAAAGACGACCCTAAAAACACAATCATTTTTGAGAGGGTTGGGAAAAAAACAATGTGTTATTTCTTAAATATCAATACAATTTAATTCAATTGATGGGGGGGGAGCTACGGGGGCTTGAGCCCCCAATAGTTTTCAAAATTTACTTAGAGTCATACAAAAAATCGTCCTGCTCTTGGTTTCTGGCATGTTTAAGCCCCAAAACCTTTTAGCCCCCTCAATCTGTAATATTCTCCGCGGTCCTTGACACGCGTTACAACTGTAGTGACACAAATGATCCAACTCAAAGAAATTACCGCAACCCTCAATATCTCAGGTACTTTTACCGGATTTGAAAAAATAAATATCTACTTCAGGGAAAAATTGGATAGACATATCGACCCCAATCTTCCCCATTGTGACTGTCATCCATTTAGGAAAGTCTTTGTCATCGCGATTTTCTGACATTTAATGAAACTTTTCTCTGTAACAGTCCAATTAGCATACACGACTCCTTTTTAGTAAGAACCAGTAAATTTAAGTTCAGGATGACTCTTCTTGAATTTTTCGAAAATTTGAGGCTGGATTGTTCTTAAATTAATAGGGTGTAAGCAGTGCCATTTTTGGCCCTAGGGAGGTGTTCAGGCCTCATTTGCCAACAAAGTGAGTGAGGCAACCTTCATTTGCCAACAAGTTTGAATATTCACCGAAAAAGCACCCACACGTGGCTAAAAATCCTCGTTTTTGAGATAAAACTTTGTTCAAAATTGCATTTAACAGTAGCTCAGCCTCAGCTTGTTCTTAATTTGCTCTTAACTTTTGACCAATTTGATGATCGTGTTCTTATAAAATTGCTCTTATAAAAAGAAATGAGTGTACTTCGCATCAATATACTATTATTCGAATAAGATATTTTCATTTTAATAAAGTTAATGGTGAATATCATGTATAAGTAATTGTGCTTTGTTAATTAGCAAATGACAAATTATCTATTTTGCTGCATATTTTTATCAATATCAAACAATTTATCTACACGACCACACAATTTAATCAATCGAAGTAATCAATTAAGTGCTATAAAAAAGTCATGCTTCAAAAAAAGATATTGACACCCCACTCTTACTAAGTTCTTGTAAAAAGTGCTAATGGCAAAAATTTTGGAAATAGACTCCGATCTCATGCTCACCTAGTTGGCTAGACAATTCTAAATATTCTTATTGGAAGACCAATTGCCACTACTACCCCCTCCCCCCCCCCACATTATGTACTCAGTACTCTATCAGGCATAAGCAATGTTTGCACGTGTAATAAATTCTTTTATAAGTCTAAAAGAACAGAAGCACAGAATGAGCCAAGGGAAACTAAAGAGTCCATTATTTCCCATTTGCTGCTCATATCGAGGAACCTACTTATACTGACTGGTGAAATTTTACGCCCTTATACACTGGTGTTTACTGTAATTCAAAAGCATAAGATAAATTATTCTTATATTTTACGTTGATTAAATGAATAGGTGCCTTTTAATTGTTGATATTTGTGACCGAATCAAACCATCCCGCATAAAGAATTTATTTTTTAATGAATCACTACTGCAAAATAAAACTTAGACACCTCAACCTTGAAAAACTTTAGACAAAGGGTAAAACTTTATATCGATAATTGAAAAATGTAACTAGCATCAATTTTTTAATGTTCAGTCATATTGGACTGTTTCTCTACAAGTTTTCGAAACAAGCCATCCTTCAATTGAATCAGCTCCTCATAGGTACCAGATTCTGCGATTTTTCCATTGTCGACAACTGCTACCTAAAATTTATTTTGATAAATTAACACATCAAAAGAAATGTCACATTATTGATTAACGTGATGACGAGGTCTGAATCGTAGCTTTGTCTTTCAGGCATGAATCAGGGAAAAGGGCCAAGGGATAGACACGAAAGACTTTCATGAATAACTTAAATCGGCCAGTGCCCCAGGTTAAGAAAATAGCCAGAAAAAGGAAGCTGTGGCATCAGCTTGTGGTTTGCCAAAACACCGGATTGGTGATAACTGACACGCAAAAGGAAATATGACACGCAAATGAATTGTAGTAAAACGTAGTAGAGACCAAAGTATATTACCCTACCTGGTGCGCTGCCTTTATAGTAGACAGTCGATGGGCGATTATTATCGTTGTTCTACCAACCATAAGCTTCTGCAACGCGTCTTGAACCAAATACTCACTCTCTGCATCCAACGCGCTTAAATAAATTGCAATGAGATAACATAGATATTGTCGTGAAGAACTAGACTATACAGGTATTGAAAGTTTGCAAAATGAAAAAAACTAAACTTCTTTCCAGTCACCTCGAAAAAATTTGTCTCTGGTATCTGATATACTTGCCTATGGACAACAATCTTTATATTCGATCGTTATACACGGGACATTTACGAGAAAGCTCTATCAGTTTCCATTCCAGTAATGTTGACTCTCTTCTATCGAAAAGGAATTTATCAGATAAAATTGAGGCTCTGACAACCATATAAAGCATCAATGTTTGAAAGAAGAAAGAGAGGTACCCAAATCTAGCAAAACTAGCAAACTGTACCAAAACTTTAGCCAGGAAATCCTGTTTCTTGGAACGAAACCTTTCGCAATTGTAAGCATGTAAAAACGTAAGCAGAGCAGTTTTTAACAGAGGTATTGATGCGTTTCAGATGGTTAATCTTTCTAGGAACACTGATCGACTATCCTTGAAATGCTTCTGGTATTGCAAGATGGTGAATAAATTCACCAACTCTCAGAAGCCATTTTTAAGTCTGTGTCCAACTTTCTCTCCTTCATTCTATTTCTTTCCCTTTCAATTTCCGTTTATAATCTTTGTCTATTTGTTTTCCTTCCTTTGTTGCTCGTCTTCCCCTGGTTTTCTTATCATTCGTTCGTTACTTCTTCCATCTGACGTCCTTTCGGACAACTTTTAGCGTTATCTCCAAAATAATTCAAGCATAATACTTTTTATTTCTTAGAGGTTTAAATTCATAAAAACAAACGCTGCACAATTAAGAATAGACGATACATTCTTAAATTCAGTTTTCATTTAAAGATCATTAAATAAAGCATAGTTGAAATACCTTGTCGCTTCATCCAAAAGGAGAATTTTGGGGTCCTAGTAGGAGAAGGGGAGCATTTTAAAAGAATGAAGAAGCAGTCTAAAAGTAAACAATGACAATTCAAATGTAGTGTGTCCATGCAGTGGAATGCACGATCGTTAAAACTTCCGATGAAAGATTGACATGAATGCAGCAGTTCGGTAATTTGATTGGCTTAGCCTAAGCCTCTTTTACAATGATTGATTCTAACCAAACAACAAACCCTCGATACCTGCTATTCGACAGAAAAATATACATCCAAATGACGTATATACAAAATAGGATGCAGGTTTAAATTTGACAATACAAAACTAAATGTGGCATAATGGAAAGGCATCTCATTGCTTATTGTTTAAGGTTTTATGCAGCTGGAAATTTTTCTCCCTTATTCTGCTAAAAAATATGATATTGTAGATCTTCCAATCTTACAGACAGAGATTGCAAACACAATACAGCAGAGAATTGATACCTTCATGATCGCTCTTGCAATGGCTATTCTCTGACGTTGACCACCTATAAAAACATAAAATGTTTTGCAAAATCAAAACACAGTAATATCCATGACTCTTTCGAATATCCCATTCAAGTTGGACCTGAATATAAATAGCTTTCTCCTAAAAGACATGAAAAATTCAATAAACAAAAGCGTTGATCTAGAAAAAAATTGAATGTACAAGAAAAACAAGTTGTCTTGCCTGATAACATCTGGCCGCGTTCTCCAACTAATGTGTTAATTCCATTTGGGAACGATTCTATAAATCCCATAGCGTTGGCCTTCTCAGCTGCCTCTACGATTTTCTCAGTGTCCATCTCAGACAGGTCATCAAGGCCATAACAAATGTTTTCAGCAATAGAGGAGGAAAACAATATTGGTTCCTAGAAAAAGGCGTTGCAGATTGTGAAAATAACAAGCTGGGGAGGGGAGAACAATTGTTTTGAGTTTTCATCTTTTGAAGTCACAATTCATGCGAGAGTCTGTCAGTTAAATTAGTAGCAAACCATGTCAAGGTAAAGTGTCAAAGGAAGAGTGTCTACGTCATCTAATGAAATCCGAACATAAAGAGGTTTTAAGAAAGCATCGTCACCGGTTTATAACTGGAATCATACTCCTAGCAGATACTCAAATGTATCTTCTATGAAGGATCTGACTAGCTTTTCTGCTTCTATTCTCTGCAGTTGTCTATTCTTCCATTAAAAATTTGGCAACAACGAACTTAGCATAGTTACTATAAAATCAACCCACCCATAGCTTTATCAAAGCGTTGCTTAAAATCCGGTTCTTTAGCATAAGGGCCTATCTCATTAAGTTCTGTAAACGATGCTTATTGCATAACATCAAACGATCGAGTACCTGGTTGACTGTCCCGATATACTTTCGAAGCCACGTGGGGTCAAGCTTTTTTACATCGTAGTTTCCGACACTGATATGGCCGCAGTCTGGGTCGTATAAGCGAAGGAGAAGGGAACCTATTGTGCTCTTCCCAGATCCACTAGCACCTACAACTGCAGTTATGGATCCAGATGGAACAAATAAATCCACTCCTTTCAATATCGGGGTGTCCTTTCTTGATGGATACGTAAAATGAACATTACTAAAATTTATACTGATGTTTTTGAGAACGCCTGGTGGTATAAGTCCTCCTATAAAGAAAAACATCGATAGTTAAGGGTATCGTGAGCTAAAATTTAATTTTCAGTCAAAGACAGATTGCTTAATCTCTACCAAAGATAAAAATTGTAAATAAATCCTGACCTACTCCTTATTCCAGAAAGCACGAACAAGCAGAAACATAACCAATCATCATACAATTAGCTTTGTATAAACCAATCAAATCATAGAATAATTGAGTTGATATCAGCATTTCATCATCAGTTACAGCGATCGCGCAAGAAACTGCAAATTATATCGACACACTGTCTTCAAGCTAATTTCTAAGAAAGCTCTGGCCGAGATTTTGTAATTATATACACCGCATAATTACCTGTAACAGGGATTTCAGGCTGCCTATCAGCAAGCTGCCAAATCCTAACACTTGCTCCGACGCCTTTCATGAGCTCAGAATAAAAAGTACTTAGGCCTAAGGGAGAAAAGACTGTATCAGAGAAAAAATAGATTTAATTAATAAACAAAGGAAGGTTTACTCTAAATTGCATGGCCTGACCATGCATTATCGAGATTTGAGACTCTCCTTGCACATTATTTTCTTAGCTACAAGAAAATTGCTTTAGGCCTTTTCCTTTGGAAACCAAATTTATCACATTCAAAATTGCTTTCAAAGTCCAAATTTATCTACTTCTTACGCTTGTCCCTTCCGCACTTTTCCCTTTTGTGCGAATCTCACTCAAGATCCTATTAAAAACCGCATTGCCGAGATCCGCCTTAAGAGTCTGCCAACCAGGTCTTAATACGATTACTGCCCGAGTAAAGACAAGGTTAAAACAAAAACTTGATAAATCCTTATTTATGAGAATTCGTTCAAAATAAAAGCATACTTCAGCATTTTTTATTCCAGAACGAGGTAAACACTCGCAAGATAAGGCTCAGAGAGGGACAAAAAATACGTGTACACTTGATATCTCGAGCTCGAGAACTTAATAACTCTCTCTGCAAAAAATGGAATCTCTACAGTGGAAATAAGAAAATATCTTACAGTTTATAACATAAGTATACTAAGGCCAACAGAGGTAGTGGTGTTTTTCATTCTTTTTTGTTAAAAGACTGTTCTTTAGCGTGTGTGTTGTGATACAATTTAGCTCTACAATCTTGAAAATATTGCACTTCAATTTAAGGGTGAGACAGACACCTTTAAAGCAAAATACATGACACTTTTCACGAACTTTGCCAAACGAGTTACAACTTTAGCCACAGTCTAAAAGCGTTTTCTGCTCAATCCGTCTAGACACAATAAAGTAGCACTGGACCATTTTAATCAACAACCATATTGGAAAATTGAACAAGCTAAGTTAAGAAGACATAATCTTGAGCTTCACCTGCAATTGACATTCCAACATAGACCGTATACAGCAAGAATGACGTCAGATCACCAACTGTCATTTGCGCCTGCGTCATCATATAACCGCCACTGTAGAGTACAGTGATGACAATCATGTTGCCAGAAAAACCTGTCTAATAACGATGAAAGTAAAATAAGCAATTTGCTGGATGACGAATCGGGGCGGGAAATATGAGCTTGAAACCTCGACAACGGAAGCCAACAAAAAGGTAAAAATAATGGACACAGCACATTCAACTAAATACATTAAGTTAACTGAATCTTTCAGCAGTCGACAGATACCATAGTGGCTTAAGACATCTGTCAATCAACAATTGGCCAATCAGCAAGCGTCATGCCACTCAGATGCTTATTAATTGGCCAATAGATGATTGTTTAAGTTAAGATGGTTTAAATCACTTTTGTATCAGTCGGTTGCCCTTGATATGGACAACCTATAATCAGAACATTCTTGCCAAATAAAGGAACGAAGAGTGCTATCTCTGGCATTTAGTAATTCCTTCAAAGGCTTGTTTCCATATAGCTTGAAGAGCTGCCTGAAATAACGATATGGTGCTATGTCCTGGCAACAAAACATATTTTAATGTAAAGGCTCTCATTAGGGACTGCCAGAGAATGGTGATTGAATAAAGCTCAATACAGATTAGCAAAGTGAATACTGATAATTTGACTGCTTTTTTAAAAGTTTTATCGACTAAGATTGTTTGCATGATCTTCGAAGGCATGAGAAATGTCGACAAACAAAATGTTCAGAAAATAAAACCCCAATTTCAATCACTGTAAGGAATTAATTGAATGCCAAATAAGATAACTTGACAACTTACAAATCCAAAAAATGCAGCTCTCGCCAAAGCCTCTTTATAAGCTAAATGCAATACCGAATCCACTCTCCCGTCGTATCTGAAAAAGATGTAAGCAAAACCCAATAAAAACATTGTAACTAACTTCAGTATTACTAGTGACAAACGAATAGCTTTATTTTGCCTCAACTTAGCTATCCTTGTTGGTGAACATGAACAAAACTATCGAATATTCGTGGCTGTGTAGTATGGGGTAAAAAGTTATACATAGTATTTAGATTGCTCAGAGTTATTGAAAATAACTTCACTAAACTAATATGAAAGAAAAAAGGCACTCGAAATTGAAATGAAAATTGCTCCCTATTCCTAGATTATATTCCTAGTTGATGTAAAAGCAGTCTGCGCACATTAACAAAAAGCAGTAGCCGGTAACACTTAAATTTCTGTGGAAATAAGTTGAAATTTTCAAAACAGTGATAGAAAAGAGTGCACTGCAGAGAGCTTAATCCTAACCATTGTTCCTTGACAAAATGCACCATGTACTCTAACAACAAATGTATAAATTTTCGTAGGAAGGGAAAGATATTTTTTAAATACACAGACCATATTATCATTTCAGAAAAACCACAGCGGAACATGATTCAAAAAATAGATTTTTCGAACATTCGATGACATTTATCGCATTGTATCACGTAATAACCTTTCAAACATTTCACGTAATTACTGAAAGGTTTGAGGGCTCACCTCTGTGTCTCTTTTATTTCCTGAGCAAATGCTCTTACGGTCCTGATGTTACTTATTCTCTCCTCTGCCACCTTCGAAAATACAAACACATTTCAAACCTACGATTTTACAATTATAGTAAAAAAACAAGAGTTACGCTTGAGTGGAAAATAAAACTTGCCAAATACCCTCGTAAAAGGCTCCTTTGGCAATCTGGAGCATTGGCCGTGATGAGGTAAAGGGAAACGTTTAATCAGGGGCGAAACTACCGGGGGGGTGTGGGGGGGTGTGACACCCCTCCAATCCAAAAAATAGTCGATTTCGCAGGGCAATCGAAGATTTCGCAGGGCGCCAAGAAAAGCTTTGTTGCCACGCAGAAATGCCACCTCTGAAGTTCGTAAAGGGCCGTTCACGAATTTTGAAATGGAAATATTATATTTGTTATAAACCTCCCTTCCTGACATTGCATTTTAGAGAACGGAAAAGGTATGTCAGGAAGAGCTCCGTTATTAGCAAAGCGAAAGCATTCCTTACCGAAAGTCATAGCCAATGGATGCAATGATTGATGCATATGTTTATGAGGGCAAGATTGAGTCCATATAAATTAATTTAAGTTGTAAATTATTTTCATGACAAGCACGGCGTCACTGGGGAGGAATAAGGGGCTGAAGTCCCTCACTTTGGTCAAGATAGGATTTTTTTATCATTTTTTCTATTACTTTTTAACAGTGCATGAACTAAAAAACATAAAAAATCGTTAAGATACCGATTTTGTTTCATCGAATTGCTAACTTTTTCACGTAAATTTTTATTATTTTTCTTTTATTTGCATTAATTCAGTAAATCATTTTCTGTATCATTGCAATGTTTTAATTTTGGATGTGTAAACATGGCCTTCTTGACACAAGAAACTGCACATTTCTGTTCAGGAAAAAAAATTCTCCCAATCAAAACAACATCTTCCTCTGTCATTCACAACTACGTGCAATCTGAAACGAAAGGTTGCCGTTTCTTTCTTTCCCTAACGTCTAACACTAGAGTTTTAGCATGACATCCCCCTCCCCATTTTTCCCAATAAACAATAATATTTTCAATAAACAATCAGTTTATTGAACAAAACAATCAGCACAAAAGCATTTTGCTAAATTTTTGTCTGAAGATGCTTTTTAGCCCTTTTACAAGGTATAATTTCAAAAATTTCTTCACGTCGGACCCAACCATGGTGGGTCCTCCTACCTCACTAAACTTGTCTCTTAGCCCCACTGGGCTAAATTTCGTTGCGCTGTTTACATCATGTACCCCTCACACCCCCAATTAGCTCTTTATCAGCTTAATTTTGCAAACCAACATTAAATGAAGTGAATATAGAAAAAACAATTTACGCTCACGTACAGAAATAGAAATTTCATAGGCAATGAAGTTTCAAGTTTGTTTTTACTGCTTAGAAGTTGGTCCTTGGTAAAGACCAGTGTACACTGGTAAAGCTTTCACTAGTAACCTATAGACAAACCGTTGCTACTAGGTCTGCAGGGCACCACTCAGTTTTGCAGGGCAGAAACCCTTTTCACCCCCCCAAAACTATTGGCCAAGTTACGCCCCTGCGTTTACTTAAAGGTAATTGACGGATACTAAAGGGGTTTAAGCCCAGCAACAAATTGACCAATCTGTGAGAGTGATTCCACTCACACGCTTATGGATTGGCTGACATTGATTAACAGATGGCATAAGCCACTACTATATCTGTCGATTGCCTTTAGAATATTGAAAATGCGGAGTCATGCTTACCTGAGAGGCATCAGCCAGTGAATCTTGGACCTGTTTTGTGATATTCCGAACATACCTGCCGTATATTACACTAAACAAAACAACTGGTGGTACTATGCTTAGAACTAAGCCAGCAAGTTTCGGTGATACGAAAACCTACAAAACAAAACATTTTATCAGATTTTAGATTCTAGAAGATCACCGGCAAGAAAAGTAGCTCTTATCATAGAACTTATCATCTACGAGGACACAAATATATGGTTTTTTTTCGGGTACTCACATGCCGTCCAAGTTTGAGGTACAATTTTATTCAAGCCCAATTCAGATGTACTACTTGACATCTTTAGAACTCTGCTGGCGATTTTAGCAGTAATATCCAATAGTGAAGGAATGACTGCTCAATTATGCAAAAAGTAAAATGACGATAACAATGGAATAACGCGGAAATGTGTCAAGGAAAATGTTCGACATTGTTTCTACCTATAAAAGGATACGGGTCAGATCAGTCCGCCTTCTAGATCCAAATACTCGTAATTTCATAAGATGCTAATTTCAAAAATTTTAATCAGGTTTTCAAATTTTTTATTGATTTTAGTTCGAAGCATATCTTCAATTTCTTTCAAATTTCTTCAATACCAAAATGTCAACAAAGTACTCTCAAAAGAAAATAAAACGAAATGACAGAATTTTGCATACAAAAGCTAGCCTTTTAAATACAAAATTGGAAGAGCGGACCTCCGGATGCAAAAAGCGGCTTCTTACGAAAACTAGCTCTTGTTTCATACGCAGTAGCAAAATGTAAGAAATCTCCTATGTAAGACCAGATAAACTCTTTTATATTCAGTTTTTAAAGGAGTGAGCGTATTGGATACCGTGTGATCAAATCGTTCATATTGCCTGGCAGTTCCCTCAATCGTCACAGATACAACTTGAGGTAGGAACTGTGGGACAGTTTGAAATACTTAAAGACATCATTTATCCAACCAAAAGCGAATAAAAATTCAATTTAAAGCAGTTTGAGGTTTTTTTATGATTGTTAAAATAAAGTATGCAATTAAAATGTCATAGAGAAGAAATTGGAAGGTTAAGCTGTCACCATTAACGAAACCCCAGCAACACCTTGGGCGAAAGATCGTAGACCATCTGATATATTATCTGTGATCGATTTTCCAACTAAGGTTGTATCTGTTGACAGACGGTTGATCAATTCTCCTGTTGGATTTTTATCAAAGAAAGCAGTTTCTTGGCGAATGATTGAGCCAAATATTTTCTGTCGTAAACGGTTAACAATCCTTTGCCCTAAAACAAACAAAGAAATTACATTAAAATAAAACTACTTTCAGCACTTCTCAATTGATTCACTTCATCAAAGATGCTAAAAAGGGGGTGCCCTCCTCGTTTTATTTGTTCATGTCCTTTAGTATTTCAAAAACATTAGTAAATGCTTGATAAATAAACATGTTAAAGAAAATATAAAAACACATTACCTAACTTATGAATTACAAAATGAAACAAGTCATATCAATCATTACAACTTAAGATAATGCTGCTTTTCACTTTTATCTTTTGAATTTACTAAATCCTCATTTTATTGGCAAATTTCAATGCTAATTAAACCTCTCTCATAAAAAATCTTGCATTTTCTTTAAAAGACATCCTTCGAGAAAGAATCTTATGCTATCGATGGAATAATCAAGATCTGACCGTTCCTCTAACTTCTAATTGTCTCAAATGGAATCAGCAAATCCAAATCAACATAATGGTGTTGCAAAGTGATGATGTCCATAAATACATTTCAAAAAAATTTGAAAGTCCCAAATAGCCCCAAAGAATCAATAAAATACTTCCAAATGTGCAAAATCAGTTAGATAAGATCTGCTCCAAATTGCTCAAGATACAGGCTTTTCTCTTCATCAAACCACTTTAATTTGTCCCCCTTTCTAAAACTTATGAAAAAAGCCAGATTTTATTGGTCATATCTCAGAAAATATGCAACAGACCTATCAAATTTATGTGCATTAAGAAGTATTTCACAGTCCTTTTTCTATGTATGTCATAAACATTGAAAACTTCTAAAAATATATCTTTTTGACATCACTGCTTTGCAACTTAGTTGCAACAAACCTGAGGTCTGAACAAGGTAAACCCTTCCTAGATTTGCTAGTGCCCCAGCCAAAAATGTCACTGATAACACTGCACATGTAACTTTCAAATTCCAAAGCATTTCTGTAAAATCTTCGGTTGAATTGTATATGATATCGATCAGTTTTCCAATACAAAAAGGCACCAGCATTGTAACAGATGATGAAAGGACCAGCAATCCAAATGCAACTAGAATAGAAATGCCATAAAAACTTTGATCAGTATCACACTTCAGAACTTAACTGTAGTTACATCTAGATTCAACTTCAGAATTGAAATTTACCTTATACATACACCATACAATTTTCAATTCAGCTCCCCTTTAAATATTCCCTTCCCACACTAAACATAGGAACACATACAGGGTGGGGTTGGGGGCATTGTGTGGTTGCAGTACCTCCAACATTTTGTCTGTCAGCACACTAAGGAGTTTTAGCAGGCAAAAAAAGCAATTTTGTACTCACCCTGTAACCTTTTCCCAACAATTGTAACATATTAACATTTCTGTAGTAGCTGAACTTTCAAAGAATGGCACTAAAGTATGAACTTTGAAACAGAAATGCATGAAAAGCATATAAGAGTTATCTTTTGACCACAACCTTCAAGAGCGAGACAAGCTCTTTTTGTTGGCAAAAATCACTTCTTTACCCCACCAAATTTTCTTTGGCTTTGTCCCTGCTCAGATTTCAAAATCACAAATAAACTGGGGGGTGCATTAAAGGTTATTCAGTCTACATCATTTATTGTCAGACATAGGAGTGTGATGCCAATTTTTCTGCTTCATCAAACTATCCCAGTCTAGAAGAAACACTTATTACACCCTTGACTATCACCACTTTTTGGGTAATTTTATTGTTACTTGAAAAAGAAAACAAAATACAAACAAAGAACATGATTATTGAGCATCAAGGAACTCTGCTAGTCATCGCCTATTTAACATTATAAAGAAGAATATCAAACAACCTCCAAGCTTCTTCCATTCTGGCTTTGCTAACTCAGCAAGTCTTCTTATTTCACGGCCTTGGCTCTTCTGTTTCCCAGTTTTACCAAAGACTGATTGCAAATTCCAGCCACTTTTTATTTTTTTCTCTACATTATTTGACGAAAAACGGATTTGACTTCTTCCTTTGCCTCCATATCGGTTAACTGCTCTGAAATAACGAAGACTTGAGATGTGGCAACGAAAAGTTGGTTGAAAAAAAGTTAGTGTGGGTAATTTCTTGTAAAAAATCGTAAGAGATTTGGTTGTGCTGGAAAATGTATTGGAAGACGTTTTGAGGCACCATCTCGAAGGCCAGGAGCTGTAAAATGTATTTCCAAAATTGATGTGGTTGGAAGGAAAATGTCTGATTCGTCGAAACAGTAGCATTATTCATACAGAATTAACAAGAATAACAAGTATGGTGATGCTCACTTCTCTTCGCTGATTTCAGCTTGTTATGATCTAGCCATATTTTTTTGGTTTATATTGTGCATTTTACGACAGAGAAATTAAAACTTACAAGACAGATATTACAACTCCATCTGCAGCCAGCAGCCTCTACTTGAAACATGACCACGAGCCACAACAGCAACAACAGTCAATAAACTCGAGATTTCGCTCAGTGGTCCCCCCTCTAATCAATTTTTGCCCCTCTTTTTGAAATCCCTAGCACATTTACTCAAATTTTTCTAATATTGAACTTAGCTAAAGATAAGTACCAAGAATCTTAGCATTTTGTGTTTCAATGCTGAAATTTTTTTAAATTATCAATTAATGTGCTACCTTTTAGAAAAAGAAAAATACATAACAAAATATCATGCGATCATGTGCCATCTTCGTCAGATCATAAGATCAATTGAATTTGTAAACAATAACAAAGCTGTACATGTCCTGCTTTTCAGAAGCTTTCAACAAGGAATATGTATTGTAGAGTTTGGAAAAGCGAAGAAAGAAGTAATCACAGATGAAAAATAAGGACAAAGCCCTGGGTTAATTCTAATTTACCAGGAGCGGACTGGCCGGTCGGGCTACCGGGCGATCGCCCGGTGGGCCCTCCCAAAATTATTGCAATTTTATCTTAAGTTTGCTATTAAATAAAAACTCGTATTATTTGGTAGGGGCCCTCTTCTGTTGCCAAACACCGAGACTCTCTCAAGATTAGTAGATACAAAATGAATAAAAAGATCACTTTGCGGTATTTAAGTACTGAAAAAGCATTTTCCAAAATTTTGAGCCCCATGGAAACAAGGAGAATTCTGGGCACAGGGCTCACTGCCCCTAATGCAATAATACGATACTTAAAGGTAATGTGTCCATATAAAAGGACTGCGTATAGCCAACTTGTCAAGCCACCCATCAAAATAACGGTTTGCGATTGGTCAGTATTCTTGCGATGCAAAACTGCTCACATGAAAAGCTAACCTCGCAGCAGGTTAGATAAACAGAACGACCGTAATGACTGGGGCGACGATATGAAAAATCACATGTTTCTAAAAACCCCCGCAGAGTTGCTTGCTTTAGCTGGACACATTACCTTTAACTGGAAGTTCCAAAATTTGATAAATGTTCTCTTCGGGCTCTCAGTTTAAATGTTTTCATTAAATCATAGGTTAAAGTGGTAAGGACATGACAATTTTTGCGACTCAATTTCTAGGAAGGCACATTATTTTAATGCTAACCAAATCGATTTGGGAATATAGATCAAAACAGCAGAAGGGCTCAACCACCTCAGCTCTGACAAAATTTTTGGTCCAGTACATCCATACTTTACTCCAGTATAAAACATATTTGGTGTAAGTCTCCGGAAAAGTTTTGGCATAATTCCATTTGCGTGGTCTGACTGTGCTAGTTTTATATTCAAAAATTTGCTGACGTGGCGAAAACCATGCGAGATTTGCCCTGACGAACTTTGCAAAATAACAGGCCCGTAGACACTGGGGGCAGAGGGCAATGCCCCCAATATTTTGCAAAAATTGTGTTTGAAGATCTTATAAGCGCAGTAGTTCGTAAGGCAGGTAAAGGAAAAGCTATATTTCTATCCATGCCCTCCAATCCAGTTTAGCAGTCTACGGCCCTGCATAAAAATGAATAAGTTTTAAATATCTCCCATTGTAAACTAAACAAGGAAAAGAAACGAGATACAGCTGGAAGACTTAGATGCATTACAAGCTTCATGCTCATAGAAATGTAGAAATGAAATGATATCTAAACATAGAAAGGAATGACTCGTTTTTTTTAAAGTTTCTTACTGAGAACATTTATTTACTGTCTTCAATAGACAAGACAGGGTTTTTTATAATTGCATTTAAAAATTTGTTCAATGTTATGTGTATAGAAAATGCTGGGCTTGTCGCTAAAAGTTGAGAATAAGACCTTGGCTCTTTGGTAATTGAAAACTATTAGAGGGATGGGGAATTATTGTAAATGAAAGCTTACATGTATTGCCTAGGATCTTCCTTTCGAAAAACTTGATGTGGCAAGTATTCTAGATGCATTTCTGGCCATCCCTAAAAAAATAATATTGCGAAAATTTTTCTTGAATTCAGCCAGAATTCCAAAAGTGGCCTTTATTTAACCCCTGAACAATCTAAACATCGCCCCTTCCCCCACTTTCATCAACGTTTCGTCAGCCCTGTCTATGCTACTGATGTTACCATCTTAGTTGCTGCGCAAACAATAAATTAACCTGGCTGCTCAACTAATGATCGGAAAAACATCAACTCCCATTATGTTTTGACTGGAAAATTACATATCAAAATTTTCTGAATAGCTTAGATATTTCTTGAATAACTTTATTAAGTTCTACCCTGGGTACCAGAGCCTCAGTGATCGAAAAAGGTGACCCCTCTAAAAACCATTCTCGATCATTTATCACTGAGGCCCCCCTTTAAAAGTCCTTCAGCTTGAAAACAACAATTTTTCCCCTCGCATATCATGATTTTCTCTCATCTTTTATTCTACGTCAGAATTAAATTTCCAGTGAAAATGATGCTGACCTGGACTAAGGTTTGTAGATCCCCCTTTTAAATCTTTTACACTTACGCCTACATCCCTGGTAGTTACTAATTAGAATTAATAGCAATATTCCAATTATGTTTTAAGCCAGTATAAAAAAGCGGTGCAATAAACAACTTTGGGGAAATCCGTAAACTTATTATTGATTTCCGGGGCCCTTTTTCGGCGACTTGAACCGGGCCCTGTCCGCCCCTGATTCTAATCAATAGGTAGTAAGAAATTCTAAAAAAAAACAAATAAAATCACAAAGATCATACGTAGATAATAAACAATTGCAGAAAAACCATGTGATTCTTTAACATCATAATTATTCCGTTTACTACTAAAGATATGAATAGCGTTTTGGTGTTTGCCTGTTTTCCTGAATATTGGGAAACCTTTTAGGCCCCTAGCCTCAGGCCTTGTATACTTTTGTTGATTACAAAACACAGGAAACGGAGGGCATACATAGGGGACATGTGCCCCCCTCTGCCTCCAATTCGCAGAAGCAGAGGTTAAGTACCTATTCAAAGATCACGGAGGTTGCCCCTCTTTGCCTACATGTCCCCCTTTTTGAAATGTTTACTTCATCTATGATTGACTAAAGCTAAATTTGGATTTCATCTAAAGTGTCCAGAAGTTTTGAATCCACGTACCGTAAATCCTCAAATTGGCCCCCCCCCCTCGAAAAAGCCCCTCTCGAATATGCCCCTACTGTTACCGTAAATTCTCAAATTGGACCCCTCAATTTGATGATTTTGCCATCTGAGGTTGCCTATGGCGTTTTATTGAATTACCACAACAAATTTCTACTAAAATAAACGAGGTCTTTTAATAATATATTCTTAATGTCTACAATAATTGTATAAGCCCCCCCCTCGTATAAGCCCCCCTTCCTTCGAATAAGCCCCCATCCAAAAATATCAAAAATAAATAAGCATCCGAACGAGGATTTACGGTATGCCTTCCCGCTAATTTGAAAAAGAAGCGAACGAGCCTCTCTTTGCAACAACACGACTCATTTCCGGTCACTTTCCATATTTGGAAGTAAGTAGCCTTTAGACCTGTATAAAAGTTGCTTGCGATCTCTTGTGCAAGGGAAAAAATTGTCTGGTTGGTCTTTCAAAGTGCAAATTATTGCTAATTGCGCGTAGCGGATAAAGCAAGAATTTTCCGGAATGAGTGAAATCGAGGACGCAATTATTGTGGACAAAATGGACGAGATGGAAGCTGAACACTTCGAAAAGGGATCAACAGATTTGCTTGATTTTGGAGACACACCTGTTCACGAGCAAGAAGAAACTCCAGTCTCTTCGACCACAGATCAATTAATGGATTTGATGAAACCAGACACAACATACGCAGAAGTTGCCGAAAATAAGGAAGATTTACCTGCCACTATTGGCCAGGAAAACGTGCAAGAAATCTTTGAGCCCGAAACTGTGACCTCGACCGCCGCTGATGTTGACCATGAGAATCAAGAAGAACAGAAACCTAAATCAAATGAAGTAACCCAGAAAAGTGGTACGGAACCTTATCTATCTTCAGAATACATCAAAATGTTGATATTTTATCTGGTAATCCCCTTCTCACATCTTCGTTTGCGCAGAAAGAAACAGAAAGTTGATTTAAGACATTTTTCCAAGGCCCAAAGCAAGTGATGATAGAATCGGATAAATGTTCGCTTGCCTGAAAATACGACCTTAACCAAATTCGGGTAGCTGGTCAAAAGAGAAGTTGCATTTCATGCTCTCAGGGCTTTGTCTGTTGGGAGACACTTTCTCGTTAAATAATGTAGTAAAATTTAGAAATTGAAAACAGATCAATCGGGTCATTTGACCTGTTGTGGAAAAACTAGCATTTCGAAATTGGTTATGCAATGGCTAAATATACATTTTTTAAATTAATCAAACAGGTTTGAACCTGCAGTTCCAAAATAAGGGATATGTTTTTATTATCCATGGCCTGTGTTGGCATGCAGCCAAATTGCATCATTGCCCCTATCAAATAAAACAAAAGCATACAATTGTTCAGAAACACGTTTTAACAGGTCTATCTTTATGGAGATACTCGAAATTACAGCCACACTATCATTTATTGTTTTCTTCATCATGCAATGTATTAAGTTGAAAATGAAAGCAATGTAGGCCTTGTCACAGCTAACTATAAGACTCATTCACAATATCAATATCATTTATGCTTCAGTTGAAATTTGGGTTGCACCCATCTTTTTGGTTTGGTTTATGATTGAATAAGCTTATTAAGTGATTAATCCTTTTCATAGATTAAACACATCAATACAAAAGATATTATTGTCTTTTTCAAACACCAACAAATTGTAAAACCATTTTTCTGTTGTGGTGATAACAGGGTGATAAGTCAAGATCAAGGCTTGTGTATCAATGTTTTTAGTTTATTTGATTTATCTTAACCAAATTTTCTTACTTGTAAAATGCCACACCCATTTTATGTTTTTCCAAGTTAGCAGGTAAATCACAAAATGTACTGTTATCAGCTGCTGATAATGGCACCTTTGAAGACCTATAGCAGTCCATAAATATTGAATGAGCATAATGTGAATAGAAATGCAAAGAATTTGATGATCTAGTTTCGTGAGCAAAATTGAATATTGTTCTGATGCCAACAAAAGGAATGTGCAATTTGTCTTATCAATTATTGATAACTCTGGTATCTGCAGCTTTTAGTGAGGAAAAGCCATCAAACTTATTATGCAAATCAAAATGCAGACACGAAAAAAGTTTTAATCAGTCAGTTCATAAGTTTATCTTCCCTGCAGAGAGTATCATGACTAAAAAATTCTCTTTTCTAAGAGCTAAATTTTGCAAAAACAATGAAACAATGAGCAATTTGTAAAATTAGAAGGAATATAATGCGTGTGATAAAGATTTTGTTGTTCTGCCAAACAGAAAATGTATCCCCTTCAACTAATTTAAGTTTTAATGTGTTAGTTAAGTAAAAGATTCCTTTGGATTATTAGCAAAAGAGCTGAATTTAGCTATCTCACTACCTCTGGGTTCTGAACAAATTTATATTTTATTTTAATTGCATCAATATTTTGTAATGAGTTTTCTACCTTTAATACCTGAAAAATTCTACATCAAATTAATACAAATATACCAAAATGACTTGGAAATTAAAGTCAATGTAATCTTGACTTATGTTAAAAGATAAGCTATTTATATATATATATATGTTTTATTTCATTTTATAATTTATTAGTAGTAGTCCATTTTGCTCCTTTTGGAGTTGAAATCATATTTTATTCATAAACTCAAATTTATTCAATTTTATTTGTTCATCGTTCTCTATAGTCATTTCATTAATCCACATGTAAAGTCTTAAAATTTGTGCTCGAAACAGTAGTTCACCAGCAAGAATATAGTAGATTGTGGTAAGTTAACTCAGTTATTTGGTTTTGCTTTCATAGATCTCATGAATAATCCATGCCATGTGAACTATATTTTTGTCATGAAAGCTCCTGAGTAAACTGCAAATGGTTTTAACAGAGGGCACTGCATAACTGCAGCCATGATATTTGACTCACTCGGAGATTTTGGTATGGTTTAGGTGATGATACAGTTTGTCAACTAACAAATAAGATACACAATTGTGCTTGTAATTTATGCTCAAATATTTTCATATCAATTTGTGTATGAATGTATTCTGAACATAACTAATATTTTTGCTTATAGGTTGAGTAAAATTTATGTTCAAAATTTCTATTCAATCTTTGATGTGTAAACTTTTTTCTTTCAGAGCTGACAAGTTGTATGGCAAAATGCCTCATCAGCAATAATGTTGACAGAAGAGGTATAACACTGTTTGAATTTCATCTTCTTAGTATTCATTATATGTCCATCTGCTTAACTAAATATTTCTACTATGCAAGCAAAATGATTCATTGCAGCAAAATCTTTGCACAATTGAATTGAACATATGCTCAAAGACAGGATTTGCCCAGAAAGGTGCTCTGAAATCTTAAAACAATAATGCCTTGAGACAGAACATTGTTTTAAAATAATGATGATCAAACTTTAACCATAATATTATGATTTATAATATTTGTACTGTACAAGAGTTTATACCACTTTTCTTTTGACGATTCGATTACTTTTTATACTGAATTTTATATCCTGTTCCTTTTAAGGCCACATCTACAAGAATATACTTTAAAATGAAAACCTTATTTTCCATTCAATGAAAGAACAAGCATATAAAAACAATTAATGAATTGAATCATTTGTAAATGCAATATTATTTGAAAATGCTTCATTTCCATTTGGATGTAAAACATTTGATTCCTTTTCACTTAGAAAAACTGACTTACTGTCTGGAGTTTGTCAAAACTTTTGTCCAAGCGACTGTTTTTTCTGATAATATCCAGGAGCCAGGGGTGTAGTGCTGTGGAAACTCAATCTACATTATCAATGCCAAAAAGGAGCAAATTTCTACATTTGCCACAATTATTTTTGCATCATTTTATACTTCTCCTAAACATGCAATAGAGGGCCTTAAGTTTTATAGGTGCTTGTTTTATGGAGCACCTTTATTTTGCTTAGAACAAGGCCTGCAAAGATAGAAGCTTTTTGCTCTTGTTAGAGCTTTTCAATAGTCTGTAAGTCTGTCATAATAGCCTAATATGCCTTGTTTATACAGATCCGGAAAATGTGAGATTTTCCTAAATATGAATATCTGAGTTATTTTGATGCTTAGTATATATGTTTGTCATTGTATAATGCCTCCACAAAATTTTTTCTTTAAGAATCACTTGATTTATTTTAACAAATTGGTAAAATAATCAGGACTTTTCGTTTGAAGCAAGCGATCACTCGCGATCGTGTCAGCATTCACGCAAACCAAACCACACAAATGTTTGATCGCTCGCGCAAAACGGTAAATTGTGAGGAATAAATGTTTTATCAATTAACACAATTTTAGTCATCTTTTGTGAACCAAGCATCAAAACACAAGAAATATAAGTGAGTTGACTTAACGATACCTCAACCAAAAAATGCATTCGAAAATCACTTCCACTGCAAATGTTTATGCATACTTTAGGTACTTAGTATTTGAACTACATTAGCACTTGAAACAATCTCTGGGCAGTTAAAACGTTTTCAAAAGGTATGGAACAACATTTTGCGTACATCCGGCAATAACATTTTTGTGACCTTTGTGATGTACATAAAGTTTATAAACGAAGCACACTTATAAAGAGGATTTAGTCTTTCTTCATAACCATTCATTTTCATGCATTACATTAAAAATAATCGTAACCATTCATTTTCATTTGATATTACCTTAAACAAAGGTACCTTATAACAGGAACAATTTTTTCACTATCAGAGCAATTGCACGTGCAAGAAAGATCACGCAAGCGATGGGCCACTCGCATAGGCTATTTCTTACGAAAAGGCCTGACTCCTAGTTTGAGGTGCTATTGTGAAGAATTGTAAAGGGGGTTTATGTAAATGTACTGCTTTTATTTTGCAGTGATAGATTTAATCTATTGGAAATGCTGGAAGAAGACTGCTGCTGTCTTTGGGGGCATTCTCTTCATACTCATGTCATTGATGTGTTGTACTCTACTCAGTGTAGCTTCTCTCTTCTCGATGGCAATTTTGGCAGCTGCATTCTTATACAGAATTGGGATGACTGTCTTCAATGCTGTGCAAAAGACAAATGCAGAACACCCATTTAAGTATGTATTTATGTCAATTTTTGTATAAAGTAATTGAGTTCAAGGACATCATTCTCTTTTGTAGCATCCAAAAGTTTCTACAGTAACTTCTGCTCTTCATAGCTTTTAAGATATCCTAAGAAAGTGGTTAGCAACTGGGATGCTACTTGTTCAGCGCTTGTAATGGGCTTTTGATTCTTGGTTGACAATGGCAAAGCAGACCAAGAAAGCACCAGTCTGCAATTACAGATTATAAAAGTAGTTCTAATTTAGCTTTGGTATCTGTTTTTTAATGTGTCAATAGTTATAGGCACATTTTGTTTCTAAGCCCTTTGAAAAATTATCATACTCAGCCTGAATCTTTTGCTTTTGCGATAAGCTGGTTCAAAGCTTCTGCGATAAGCCTCGTGTTGCTTAAAATGTTTAATTATCACCATAAGTTGAAAAAGTTTTAGATGATGTTTCAAAAGCTTGTTTTGATGACTGTGTGACATTTTGTGCATGTTTTTGTCTAGCTGATACTGTTTTGGAGCTTTAAAAATAAGAATTGATCCTAATTAAGTTTTGATTGGTAACTATCAATACAAACAACTGAAATGGGTTTATGTCTTAAAGAGGATTTGCAGCACATGGTCAAAATTTTGTGACTGCCTGACAGGATAGAATTGAGTTTTCCATAATGTTCATACTCACAAAATCAATCTATCTAAACAGATTGCCCTACTAACTTTTTTTTTCAGAGGTTGCTCTGTGGATAAATTTTGTCCATGACTATAAGTGAGAAGTCAATAAAGTAATCGCAAAACAACAGGGGTTTGCAAAATTTCATTAAGAAACAGAAAACTTTTGTAACTGAAGAAAAAAAACACTTCTGGACTCATTTTCTATGATGAGTCCGTATCCACTGGTAGCATAGAAAAAGTAACAAAATGATGTACTAGCATAATTGTGTAAATGTATGATGAATTTTTTGTACTTAATGCCAAACGACTTACCGGAATTTGGCTATTTCCTTACAGTAGCTATTCACTTTGCCATGGAATCAAACAGCACCCATAAACCTGTTTTATGAATTTTACCTAAATTTCTACTGGTTGGGATTGATCCAGATATTAGTTTTAGCTAATGGTGCAATATGATCCAGCATGTATATTGTTATCAAGTCACACGATGAAACTACTTACTATAAAATCTTTCTATTTCTAGGTAAATCTTTTCCAGGTAAATTACTCACTGCTTGAATTATTT
This sequence comes from Rhopilema esculentum, assembly GCF_013076305.1. Next base: position 6,826,764 of record NW_027018682.1, on the reverse strand, counting down.
TTTTAGACATATGCTAGAAGAAGACCTTGAGCTATCTGAAGAATCTGTAAGTTCATAATTTGTTTTTTTCTCAATAATAAAAGTCATTGGAAAATCATTACAATATTTAAAAGACTGTTTATCTTATCCTGTGTCATTATCTGTATTTATTAGAAATTTCCAGATACTTCTGCGAGTATTGTTAAATGTGATTTGTTTTCTCAGTGATATTTTGAATTTATTAAGCGATGTTTTTTAGGTGCAAAAATGGGCCAGTGAGTTAAGGCAGTGTGTCAACACAAAAGTTAAAAAGTTGCAGAAGCTCTTCTTGATTGAAGATGTGGTGGAATCTGTCAAGGTAATCTTTATGCATAATCACCTAGAAATTGATCTAATAATTCCCTATGATTATCATTAGTTGCTTTGTATGTATCGTACCTCCATTTTGCAGCGAATGCTTTATTTTAAGGCAAGTTTTTCAGCCTTGCTAGAACTTTAATGTTTGATTCTTTTCTTGTAAAAATCATAAAATTTTAGAGATGGAGAAGGCTGCCCTCAAGCTTTGGAGGCGATGGGGCAAAATGATGCCTCCTTTGAGCAAAGAGCAGAGCAGAAAATTTTTTGGCCATGCCCTTTAGATAAGCTTATAATGTTTTAGAGAACAAGAAGCTATGGTTATCAAGCAATGTTCTGTCCTTTTCTCTGTTTGTGGCCACACCTTTTGAATCCTTTCCCAGGAATTACAGATAGCTGGTGACCCTCTCCTCAATCTTTGTTAAGGCTTGGTCTTGAGCGATGAATTTGTAGTCTTTTGCAAACTATTTTTGTGGTAGGAAGGTTTGTATGCTCTAAATACTCTAGATTTGTATACTTGTATACTCTATGTTCTGGAATTTTGTACTTCTGAAGAGTGTCAAACAAAAATGTTTAGTATATATATTTCAAAATTTTTGCTTTTTTCCAGGCCAGATTTGTAGTCTTTCACCCTAATCTCGCATCTCTGTTTACTGTCAATAATTTTATTTGTAACTCTACTAGAAGTGGAAGTAAAATCCTTTTAAAATTCAGGATTTAAAATTTCTAGAATTAATATCTAGTTAGATCTTGCTTGATTGAGCAATGCTTTTTATCACTCTGAATGCTTTGATGTTTGTATTTTAGTTTGGTGTAATCCTTTGGATACTATCCTATATTGGATCATGGTTCTCAATGTTAACTATCTCCATCATTGGTGAGCAGCTGTGATATATTGATGAAATTTTCAATTACGCTGTCAAATGCACTCTTCTGCATATCTTATTAATGGAAATTATTATTATGCCAGCAAAGCTTACAAACTTTTCTCAGTCATGAAAGTCTAAGTTTGTTCATTATGAACTTTCTCAAGTAGTTACCATATTGGTACACCTGGAATCTGATGGAGTTGTTGGAAAGTGTAGCTTGTTGAAGTAATAAATAGGCTTCATATATTAACAGTATCATCTTGTACATTAACATGCTTGAATTTTTCCTGTTTGCATACACCATTTTTTCGACAATTACTATCTAAATCTTTTGCAACTCTTTTAAGGGTCTGCATTAAGATTAAGGGCTTTAATGTTGAATTTGAAGCTTTCATTTGACAGCAAATCTCATTTTTCAAAGCATGCAAAAAGCATAAATTTGCTTTTTCGCCATAAGATGTGGACACACTTGCTAAGCAACGTTTTGTACAGTACAGCTATATGACTTTTGTTTGATGAAATGTTTAACCTTGAATTCTCGATCTCGTATTTTATTAAGTGTTGATATCTACAGTTCAAATAATGAACGATTCTTTTTACCCTGCATTTTATGCTACATGTGTAGAGCACGTCCATTCAAAGCGCTCTTACTTTTATCCAAAATATGTCATTTGAGTTAGGTCTAAACTTAGCTAAAATGGATAAACAATGTTTGATCATACTGGTATTCTTGATAGTTCAGCTTTGAATAAGCCTCATGGTCTCCCACTGAACCAACGGCTATGTTATACTTCTTTAAGATTTTTGGGGTTTTCAACATATATAACTTATTTATTGATAACATAAACATACATTAGATACTTTAGCGCTAAAATTCTCGTTTCCCTTTTGTCTAGCTTGTGTCAAAATCTTCACTCTACCAGTCCTGTACGAGCGACACCAAGTAGGTCCCTCCATTCTTATCGTGTTTTTACAGTACGAATCACTCAATATGTTTATTTATGCTTGTGCTAGAAACATTTCCCTGTTTTCAGGAATAAATGCATGAGTTTCTTTACTCCGTTGTTATTTTGTTACAGTTTTCAAAAAAAGTATAAAATCTGTTTACATATGAATTATTGTTCGGTCAAAGTAAAATAACCAATTTTCTCAGAAGTATAAAGCACAATTAACCTAATTAAAAAAATTAATGTCAACTTTTGACAATTTTCACTTAAGGAGTAACACTTTTAATAAAAGGATACTCATTTACATATTCAGAATCGAATGAGGCCAACCGAATTTAGATAATTCACCGGTCAATCTTCGTTTTTTTTACGATTCTAGCAATAATTTTTTACCGAAATTGTATCACACTATGAGCAAGAACACAAGTATAGTCTGCGTAATGTTTGATTATTTTTTACAGTCTCGTAAATATTCATCTTGATAAATTCTTTCGATTTGTTCTTCCCAGGAGCAAGTAGATAGTGTATTGTCAACAGTTAAAGGCAAGGCTAAGGAAGTCATGTCAATGTAAGTAATTTTATTTTCTATAAATTCGTTTTTTGTTTGTGTCCATTACATGAAAGCTAAATAAGCTATTTTTACCCTGTTATTGTGAAAGGAGATGCTGCCTCTCAAAGAGCAGGGGAATTTTGAAGTTACTATTAAAGATAATGGAAGAAAATTGTATGTATTCAGCTACCATCATTTTAGAATGGCAGCGTTAAGATTTTGAAACCAGTTCGTCTGAAAAAATTGCTTGCGAACTACTTGTGAAATCTTTTTGCTTAAAATTGGTCTTGCTTTCATTGAATACAGTGAATGTATATATAATGTATGTATATATCTGCTTAACCAATCTCGTTTTTTTGCCGTAGAATCCAATCAAAATTGCCTGAAAAACTTAAGTTTGGAAAGGCTAAGGAAGAATAAATTTACAAGCATTAGATTGAGAGAGAAAGATGACGAAAGCTGATTGTTGACAAATGATAACGTTATTGGTTGACAAAGAATGGCTTGTCTGATAACAATGTGCTGATTTGGTAGAACTGAAAGTTATGAACATTGCTGAGATATGAAAATATATGATAGTTGTTAAAATTGCACTTTATCTAATAAAATTATTCAAACAAATGCTCCGTGCCACCATTAATGCATTTTGCTGATAATGGGCTCTGGTTAGAGGTTTGTGTCTTGCCTTATAACCCAATTATATTTCCCTATTCCATCCCATCCCACGCCCCTGTGTGAAAGCTTCTTCGATCACCAACTCTGCCTTTTCGCCCACAAATCAAATCATTTCCCTCTGTAAGTGTGATATGATGCCAGTTAAGGACTCGAGTATAATGCTTAATGATGACATAAAAATGCTGTCATCGTACGTTTCGTTTAATATATTGTGCTGATATATAAATAAGTATATTAACATACATTTAGATGTCATTCATGGAAGGTAAGGATCAACACATGCATTAAAACACGACATTATTTTGCATTCATTTGCTGTGTAAAGATTTGTTTTCGAAGAAAAGAGTTATTTGCTGTTTCTTAGCAACACGAGCTGCAGGATGGTTGTGTTTTGTAAGAGTTGGGATTTAGGTTGAATCGAAGGTTTGTGTGCGTTTCAAGTTGAAATGCAGAATATTTGGGGATATCCCTATCACGGAGATTGGATTCACCTATAATTTGTCAATCATGTACAAAACTACATTAATTTTTTATGCAGAGTACCGCCCCCCTTATATGCAGAGTAAGTTTCATCTCACTGGGTTTTGTTATAATTCAATGATAGGGCGATTCCAGATCAGCCTCTTTTCACTGGTAACCCGACAGTCTTGATTCGCGTTGAATTTCAATGAAATTATCAAATTGACCTACCCCTCTACATACTTTCTGCTATATTATTGAGTTTCGATAGTTTTCTGTGGGCTGATTTTGTCAAAATTTTAGTTTTTATTGTCACCAGTCAATGGTACGGTCTCACCGTTTTGCTTTTTGACCTAAAGTTTGTGGTTCTGCGTTGGTTCTGTGTTGGACATAGCTAGTTTTGTGTGCGTTTCGCCGGCAACGTTTTCGTTCGTTTGCAATTTGCTTGCCGTTAATTTAATTTAATTCGTCTACGTGTATAGCTGCTGTTCATAAGCTAGCGATAGATTAAGGGATAATTTATTTCATGTGCTGAAAAAAGTTGTTATTTTTGTTGTCTTCTTTTATGGTACTTTCACCATCGTTACATCTTCCTATAAGACGATTTGTCTGGAAGCTTTCGCTAGGCTTTCTAAGTCAGTTAAGAGTCCCAGAAACCCTAATTTGCTACCACAACCACAATACGTCGATGTGGCATAAAATTTCCGGATAAATTGATGATCATGGTTGAAAGGGTTTTTCCGATTATTTTCTAAACACCACTGAAACATAGACTTGATCGTTTTATTGGCTTCTTAATAAATGAGGGTAAACTCGGTTTTTGTAATTTTTATGTCTTTTTGTAAAACGTTCAATCCTTGAGTTCATTCGGGTTTAAAGACGAGAACTGTTTTTACACTTTAGAAAACCATAATTCATTTTAGGGGGTTCAGGGCAAATGTTCAGGGATACGAACGTAATAAAGTCATAAGAAATGGCTTTATTCAGAATAGTTTTCAAAATTAGTATTACACACTTTGTGTATAAAATACCTTAATTGTTGTTAATTGTTGCAGGGGCTCAATACTCTGAAAATTTTATATTCCCGAGTTAACAATAGAGTTCTCGAGTGTGACGTCGCAACAAAAGCTATTTTTAGAATTTTGACCACATAACATAAAAAACACCATTAAAAACTCCCATATATGCAAAATCAGTTAAATTTGTAAAAAATCGGGTGAGCTATGGCCGATAGAAGATTTGAAGTTTGCTGACTGACTGACAGTTCATAACCGAGACCAAATTACTGAGTTTTGATGGGAACAGAGCATGTTCTTATTTGGTCATATCTCAGCCAACTCGTAATACCTTTTTCACTGATTTTGCAGATTTAGAATTATTTCATGATGATTTTTCAGGACATGGGAACAAATTTCAAATATTCTAAAAATATATTTATATGACGTCATCACTTGAAAACTCTATCATCCTATTTACCTATTATCTTACAAAACTGTTCTCCTTCTTTCTTCATCACAAAAATGTTGGAGGTACATCAATGATCTTATAAAATTTACTCCTATAAAAAGAGTTTGTAGTTGTAATGGCACACAAGTTGTGTTTTGATTAAACGGCCATTATGCAAGATAATAGGTAGAAATTAGGCATAAAATGAAAGTGTTCAGTCATTTTCAGTCTTAGTAAATATCTTCTTTTACTTTTATTGCTCAAATTACCAATTTAAAATTTTCAGAAGACCGATTGTTTACCTGTTGTGACGTTGTGAAGGTCGCCAACTTTTTAAGCTGTTTATGATATGTTTAAGCGTGTTTTTAAAATGTTTCCAATATTTTGTTTGTAAACAAGAGCCTTTCTTATTTTTTGCTTGTAGACAGGTTTTGCTGTTATCATTCCGTGGAAGTTGTTTAGAAAATATTGCAATGTAGTATATGTAAATAAATTTATGTTTAGCAATTGTATGACCAAAAACCAAAATATTTTAAAACATAATGTAACAAATATAAATGGGTACGAAGGAATTGCATCTTCTCTCCTAGAAGTAGCAAAGGAACCGTGTAGGGTATACCAATAGCAGAGCCATATAAGGACTGGGGGCACGTCCCCCTCTCTGCTTCTCGCCAGGATCAATTTTGTATTTCGTTAAGATATTGTTGGCAGAGGAGTAACATGTTGGCAACATATTTTTATGATTTAACCCAATGCTTCTGAAACTGCATATACGTAACAAAGATAGTCATGGGTGTTTCCTATATTGTTAACATTGGCGTTCCTTGCTGGTATAAGGGCATATTCTGGCAGTAGAAAAGGCGTGACCTAAAATTGTTGTTTTGTCCCTCCAGAGCTCAGTGGATGGCGTCAACACTGGGGTATAGTGTGGTGCAGTGGGGTGTAGTGAGGGGCGTTAATATGTGACACGCTCCTCCCATAATGTTTGTAAAATTTCATTTCGTCGGGCAAAAATCCAACCATTCATGTTATTCGTAAGGCAAAAAGAACTTCTAATACAGCAATAATTCAGTATTTATACCATGTTATTTTTCTCCCGCTTGTGCAAGAAAGTTTTTGCCCACCAAAATGCGACTTTTTTGCCTTTAACCGACATTCCCTCGAGACATTCATCAAGGTATCATACCTGCTCGATAACCGCGCCATTCATGAGCGATTGATTCAAGCGATTCAAGCTGTTGATTTTTTCATAATAAGATGAAAATAATTGAAAATTGCCATTGACCAACAATTAGCGACCAGAGACTGTATGACTAGACTGTTTTCTCAATGAGAAATAGAAAAATCATAACATTTATCTATGTAGTTGAAACGCAGCTATCTTGGTTGTTCTTCTCCGTCTACTAATTCAATATTCAGCTTGCTCTTCGTGCTGGCTTTTTGTTTCAGCAAATGATTAAATGCTTTTTCATTGCAATCTTGTTTAAAGTTCAAACATAGCAATAAGTTTATAAAACGGTTTTGAAGAACCAGATTGTAATACCGCTACTCCAAGCGCTAAGCCTCGCTCTTACCTGCCTCGTTTGCGCATTTCATACTTGTTTGTGCACACTCTTTTGCGTAAACTTGCATGGCACTCTTTGTTGCATTGCGTATACTAGTAGGAACACTTTCACTAAGGAAACCCACCCTCTATTATAGTATTATTTTAAGAACTACACTATGGATTGACTCAGCTTATACATACGTATCTAGACACATTCCTATTGTTTTTCTAGCTTGTTTTTCCTCTTATGTAGACACCTAAGATTAGCACATTTACATCTTTTATTTGTACAAGAAACTAGTTTAACATATATAAATCATTCTCTACGAATCCTGAGTTAGTTAAGAGTTAGAGCTAGCATTGTGAGCACGTACACTTCGCTCTTGTGAAAGGCTTAGTGGTACAAGTCGTACAACGATATACGTTTGAGAAAACTATATCTGTGTTTATTTGTTGTGTCATTCTGAAGTTTTGCCGAACATTTAGCTCGGAACCTGCCGTATTTAGAAACCAATTTACAAAATGATAAAAGCTCGAAATGTTTTCAAAGAACGATCTCAGATATATGTCCTATGATATTCTGACTAGAGCTTAAGTGGCTAGGAGGCGCAGCCCCGTCATCAAACATTATTATCTAGTTTATCATAATTTTGAGAAAGCTTTTGCGAGAAAATGCCCTACCCCTGTGGCAGAGGATTTATTATAATTGTCATCACTATATATACATATAGTTTATATATCCATTGTGTTTTCTGTGAATAATGGATTCACAAACAATAATTTTTTTCTAGTTCATGCTACCATTGATTTTGGAAACTGCTTTGATAAACAGAGGAAAATATTTCATTAGACTGCTCGGATGACGGAGCTCGATGCTAAATTTATTGACTTTTATTGAAAAAATTTATTGAAAATTTACATAGATAGCTTGCTATCCAGAAGACAACTTGCTCCCAATCGCAGACCTCAAAGTTTTGAAGAAATTAGCGTAAGACCAAACAGGAATTGAAGATTAACAATTAAAAACAGCTTGTATTCACGTGATGGAGGCCAGTTTCACACCCCGAAAACTTACAGGAACTATTCTATCAAGTGTCCATCAGATTCATGCTTAAAAGATTTTCGTCGAGCAGTTTCAAAATAGCGGACAAAAACTTTGACACCACCCCTCTCCAAGCAAAAGAGGTAGTTACGTCTTGAACGCAGCGTGGCTTTGTGTGGGGGTGTGAAGGTCTCCAGATATTCAGGAACAAAAATGGAAATAGCCGGTCACGTATCAATGAAGCTGGCTCATGACCAAGGAAATGCTCTACAGTGGTAACGGTGTCTGCTTGCTCAGTAATACCAGATTGAAGGTGAGACCTGTCTATTTTCCTTCTGCCTATAAAATACTGCAATGCTCAAATCTACAAGTGTAGACATATTCGAAACATACCAAATACAATATTTAGCCAACTGTTTTCAGGGAAACATGACACCCAGTCCGTACTTTTAAAAGAATCATGATTTTACCTTAATCCAAGATTAGTAAAATTCAAATACTTTATCAATAACCAGAGCAGTTTATTACAAGTATATAGGCACCGACGACAATAATGCAACACCGTCTAAGAGGCGCGTTTGAGTCCAACTTCGCTATCTATAATATAGCACAATTTAAGCAAACATTATGTATACTAACAAATATCATTAATGGTACAATTTTGTTGTCAAAATGAAAGTTGACAGCATTTATAGATATCAGGAGTTCCGATGCAAGCTGAAAATTGGAGGGAGCAAGGACAAACTTCCAATTTTAAACTTTTTCATTCAGGGTTACAATTCAGTGTTGAAAGCTTGTCTGGGATCTCCACGATGGTTATTTACACATGAGTGATTGATATTGTACTGATTGAAGTGTTTTTACCAATGAATAAAGACAAACACCAAACTTGTGATAGTAAGCCCCAAGGGTTTGCGGACTATAATTAGGTTCATTTTTTCGATCAAATTGGAAAGTAATCGATAGGAGACCAGTCGTGGTCTGCAAGGGAATCGTACTTGCTTAATTTTTCTCAAGAGATTCATTCATTTATGAAGCATGGAATCTTGTTTGATAACTTTTCACATAACAAAAAGCTTTGAGGTACAAATAAGCTTACATAAAACACTTGAAACAACAAGTTCTACCAGTGGTGGTTCAGCTGTGAGGGGCAAAAATGTTGTAAGGCCATGCCCTTTTAAGTTTGAGAAAGCAGCCTTTTACGAGCAGGCATCCACAAATTTACCAATAGGGACAGCTCATGGCTAACCTTTCGCTACGTAAAGACTAAGACAATTTCAAAATGATAAATTTACATCACAATGCATACTTTGTCAAAATATTATCCTTCTCCCAACATTTTCTTATTAAATTCAGACGCAATACAAAACTGCTATTGCCAAAATCTGGGCAATTGTCTCCCAGTCTCCCAGTCCGCCTTCACGCGACACAGCCATTGAGCCTACCTTCCCCTACTGACTAACTTGTACCTTAAAAACTATTCAAAAAAGATTTTGATAAGAAACTTGCTAAAGATTTCTTTTGTTTAAAAAATTATTTAAGTACAAAATAAACTAAATATTGGGACTTATTCCTGGGGTCCGAAGCAGGTTGGCAAGTGGGTGGGCCAAGGGAAAATTTCACTATCATAACAAAAGATTTCGAACAAAGCTCTATTGTCTTGCAAAAAAGGAGGGGGCATGGCCCCGGCCCCCTTCTTCGGAGGCCCTTTTATCCTGAATCCTGGGTTCTCTAAAGGATTCCAGACCCATATTATTTTTATTTCCTTTGTTATTTCTTTGAGATTTTTAAGTAATTTTCCTTGTTTTTAACATGATAAGTATTAAGTACATACCAATTAATGTTTACTGTTAATGTTAACTGTTAAGTTAAAAGAAAGTAGATAAAATTTATAGTGTACTGTTTTGCGATTGCCAATATTGTCACAATCATAGGGTGTATTTCCTTCCAAATGATGATATGTCCCAAGGAAACTGCTATTGTAATAAATCAAGAGCTAACAACATCCTGGAGAATCATGACATTCTATGACGCAGAATTCAATTGGCAATGCTTTGCGTGGAAGTATCCAAGGGAATGTTTGGTTGAAGGAGGTATGAGCCTTTCAATCAGACGTAAAATTGTAAACATTTAGGGTAATCTGGAACAATTACCATGTCACCAAACAATCGTTTGCTTTCCAGTTCTACAAAGGTTGTCTCTCAATTTACGGTTTCACGGAGAGCGTGGTGTGCGAATATTCGATAGCTGTAGCTATGATCATTCAGAAAACCATTTCTGGAGAAAATATAGGCCCAATGGAAAAGCGGACCGAAAGTTTGCCAAATGAAGAACAAAGATTAGAGTCTTTACAGAAGTTGCAGAAGTGCTGCACGTTCTATGGCGCGGAATACATCAATGATAATTTCAGATCTGTTTTGATGCTCTTAGCTCACGGTCTTCAAGACAATTCTCCAGTTGCGAGGAAGCTGTCGATTGAAATTACTTCTGAAGTACTCCCGTGCCTAGAAACGGGTGGAGAAAGCGACAAAATTATTACGAAAGAAATTATCCCGCGACTAGTTGCAAACCTGTGTTTCTCAAACACAGCAATAAAAAAATGCACTGTCCATACACTTCATGTTTATATGAAACATTTTAACCGAGTTCAGGATGTGCTTCGCGTTATTATTAGTCAACTTGACAGCGGGGATGCGAAGACCAGGACAGAATTAATGGTTGCTTTGCCAATCATTATCACTCCAGCATTTGCGGAGGAAGATATTTTTGAACTAATAAGTGCATTAGTGCACCGCCTGGAAGTAAGCTCCATTAAATCAGAGCATAATGCCCCATCAATGATTTGTTTAGAGAAGATTAAATCGGTTCTTGGAGAGAATGTATTTCTGTCGTATATCAATCGTCTGCCAGACAGGCTTCAGAAAGAATATAATTTGGGAGTGCAAAAATCAATTCTTGCTGGCCAGGATGCATCAGCAGTCGAAAAGCAAACATCAATTCATTCACTGATTGCAAGAACCTTGAGTAATGGCTCAATAAAATCCAATGGCACATCTGTAAATGGAACAGAACAGAGTAATTTGAAAAGGAACAGTCCCTTAGCAAAATCTACAAGTAGTCTTGACAAAACGGGACCAAAACCAGTCAACAGTGCTGAAAGGGTTGGTCTTGTCAGAGCAAGGAGCACAGAAAGACTAAGTAAAACAAAAGGATATAGTGATCGTTCTAAACGAGCATCTTCTGTTGAAAGTGTTCCTAATGAGAATGGTGTGCATTCCACAAGCCAAACTCTATATTATGGATTTATTCCAGCTGAAATAATTCTAGAATTGGAGGACAGTAGCTGGAAGACTCGTGCCAATGGAATCGAGGCATTAAAATTACTTGTTGAGAGTATACAAGATAATTCAGTTTTATTGAACAGTTTGGGCGATTTGTTAGAGATGCTTACTAGATTTGTTGAAGATTCAAACTTCAAAATTTTGCTTACAAGTTTACATATCTTACGGGATGTTATTGAAAAGGTTGGCGATAACCTGAGACCACATATGGAACTACTTCTTGCAGTTGTGCAAACAAAACTTGGTGATTCAAAGGTAGTTATAAAGCAGCTAAATATGCAAATACTTTTAAATCTGATGCATGTTGCAAAACCATGGGCAGTTCTCAAGCCATTAATGCCATGCCTGAATCATCGCAACTCGAAGATAAGAGAGGACATCATAAATATGATCACTGCCGCCTTGCTGACTTTCCCTAGTTCTGATTTCAATCTCACAACACTGCCAGGCTTAATTGCACCAATGCTAATAGATGCAAAAAGAAAAGTAAGACAGGCTGTTCTTGAGTGCTTTGCTGTGATTGCTCAAAGCCTAGGACCAGGGAGAATGCAGCCTCTAGTGACATCAGTTGATATGATTGAGCTCAATCCAGAGGGGGAGGGTGTAATGGAAGCAGTTCAAGCAAGACTTGCAAGGCGCAAACTGCCAAAAATCACCCCAGAAGGCACCATAGAGTACTCCATGATAGTCACTACAGCGGTGAAGCATAATTCTCTGCAAGTACCACCTGATGTCTCATGGATCCTTTATGGACCGTCAGGCCTATCAGGAGAGTCAGGCAAAACCTCAGGGGAAGGAATTGTAAAGCGTTATCGTAGCGCAGGAAAGAAAAGACTTCCTTGGGAAAGTGATGATGAAACAACAACTTCTTCAAGAAAAAGTATTGGCAGTGCACCAATTCAGTCGGTAAGTTTGTTAAATTCTTAAGAAATAATTTAAAACAACTGCCCTCACCAGTAAAGGTACAAAATCGTCAAAAGAAAGTTTGGGATCAATAGACAATAGCTTTGTTTGGTCAGATGATAAAGAAATCAAACAATTGCTAAGGATTTGGAATCAGAAAGTAAAGTAAGGTGAGCGATGAAACAGAGAACACTATGGCCCTGGTCACTTCTGACTATTAAGCCTACTTCAAAGGTGTTGTACTAATCAGGGGCCGATCCAGAGCAAATTTGAAGGAGGGGCAGTTGGAAGTGGGGGCGCTAAACAATTTGCAAAAATTGATGACGAGAGTTCGCTGTATACAAAAATTTCAGATCAATTTTCGGAATAAACAAGATAGCTTTGAGGTAATCCTTGAAGCAAATTAACTTATGGGTCTTAGAAACTTTTTCACTTGATTCTCATTCTTCAAAAGGGGCGCATAGTTTCCAAAAAAGGGATGCCAGACTTGCTTCAACTCATTGAGGGAGGGGCAACTGCCCCTAGTTGCCCCCCCATTGAATCCGCCACTGGTACTAATGGCCCTTCTAGAAATTCGTCATCAAATTTGGTTGGCACTACATCTTTTCAAAGAAAATCCACCTAATCGATTGAGATCCTCAAATGCATCCTTAACCCAAGTTTCTAATTCATTCTTAATCAATTTTTCTAGGCTTTATGTTTGATGTAGATTTAGCACAGGCATTTGTCAAAAACATTCCAGATACGCTCACAAATTTTTGTTTAATCTCATTTGGTTTTCGTAAAGAGCTTGGTGCTCTATCATATTCATTGCAGAATCATAACTTTTTACTTTCTGGATTTTGTGGGCCTTGTTTGCTGTTACAATCAGTAAATGCAGACTACATAGAACATACAATGTTGTCTTGATACACATACATAACAGGCCTTGTGAGGAACAAAAATGCAGGCGCTTGACAAACTGAGCACCTTAAAATTTCTTGGCACTCAATCCAGCTCCTTGGAAAATTTTTTGGCTAAATGTAATAGCTTACTAGTTAAATCAGTGTTAAGTGGTAGTTGGGAAATTGATGTTTGTTTGGTCAAGGTGGAAAAGGTATTTACTTTTTAAATACTATGATTTGTTAAATGCGTCGAATGCATTGAACAGTAGGGAATGCATTGCAGTTGAATTGCCTTTAAAAATAATACTACAGATTCTCTAAAAGTAAGAATTTCAGGACCCTCCTAGATTGGGGAAAGTGAAAGGGGTTCTGGCCATAATGCCTACAGAGATATTGGTAAGCACAAACTTCTTAAAGAAGTTTTATCCTTTTATAAAGCTGGCAGGTTCTAATGCTTGAATCTCAGAAAGAGAATGTTTACCTTTGTTAACCAACACTTCTAATGAAGTACAATGTTGGAAGAGGCTAAGAGGTAGTAGATCTTATGAGCTTGGTCAGATGATGCTTGCATGCCACCTGGCTAATGAACAGCTGTCTTCAGTACTGATGGTATATACTTCAATATTAGAGAAGACAAAATTTCTGTAGGGGGCTATTTGTATAACCCTATATTGCCCCTTTTGTTGGCCTAGGGCTACCAGCTTTGTTTGCAGGTAGATGTCTTTATAGATGGTGTTTCTATGGTCTTAATATTATTCACCATAGCGAAAATGATTTTGATAATAATTATGATGATAATGTAGTCCTGAAACTCGTTATCTAGTCATATTTTGGTGGAAAAGTTTAATGCTTCTATGATCCAGCAGAACTTCTAAAACCCATCAAACAGGTGACATCCTTTATAAGTATGAATTTGTATCAACGGTCCTTTCCAAAAAAAGGCTGGTTTCTCCTGCTGTGGAATATTTGAAGGCGATATTTAAATATTTTGTAAATTAATTTAAGGTCACAGTAAACGTTTTTGACACAATATTTGGTTTTCTCTCCGTAAATGCCAAACTATTAACGGAATCAGAATAATCTCTCACCAACAAATCTTGAAACACACCGAGTATCGAGGAAAGATCTCAGTAAACATGCGCTATGAAGTTAATTTTCTTCAGATGTAGCTATTTCCAAGAGCCTTTTCAATTTTTTTGCGAATATTAATGCCAGATGCATCTTTGATCTTTCGAAAAATGCAGTTTCACGGACTTCATTTTATCTTGTTTTCTTGTATAACGCTATAATGCATGACCGATTTCTTTCTCTTGACAATAAATGCGTCAATTTTAAACCATCTGGCGAAATGCTTGAAGTGGTTTAGATGTTTGAATTTTGTGTTTTTGAAACGACCTAATTTTAAGTGCATTGATTTGAAGTATTGAAGTTAAAGAGGTAATTTTCCAAAGACCATCTGGCTACTATGTTTTATTAATGCTAAAATAGTTTTAAAAATTCACTACGCTTGGGACTAAGGCAAGAAGCCGCCAAATCAGTGAAGAAGAATGAAAGCAGTGGTTTACTCTAGAATAGCCTAGCACACAAAGCTAAATTCCACCCTATAGCATTTCTGAACACTCTTAATGTCATCCATCGTTATTCCATCTTTTATGCCAGTCGTTTATCTTGGTTGATGTGAGATATTTGTTTGTCGATGTTAAGTTCTTTCCAGTTTTTTTTGTTTTTGTATTTCTCTTTTTCAGCTAACTGATTCTCGTTCCCAATAAGAGATTTCATTGCCAGTGTGCCATTTTGAGAAAATAAGTCTTATTCACGGAGAGGGCGTTTATTGGAGGGGGCGTTAACAAAATAATTCTATTCACGGAATACCTCGCGAGAATATGAGCTATTATTCTTAGCTTTAGGGGCGTTAATTGGATAATGGCGTCTATCGGAGAGGGCTTTTATTGGAGGGGGCGTTTTTTCGAGAGTGTGCGTTTAACAGATGAAATACGAAATACGATTAATAGACTATCGTTTTTGTTGCTAAAAATGCATGGCCTTCTTTTTGCCCTGGAATCTCACATAGTCAACCTCAGATTAGAGATAATCCTGACCCAGAGGTGTCCTAGACAACCACAATCTCATTGAATCCGTAGAAACCATATAAACTAGACATTATTGAAAATCAATTATTGTACGCAATCTCGTGTCATGCATAAAAGAAAATGGCAAAATTATTGAAATACTCGAATAGCAGAGCTAAATTTCTAATCCAATTGGAAACAGATATCAATATAGTCTAGAATGTGGCGATGCGAAGGAGAAATGACTCGATGTTTTCTACTTCTTTTATCATACGGCTCGAGGACAGAAAGAAATCTCTGGCAGCCTTCAGTTCTCTTCAGGAATGTTTGAACAGTTCTTGATATATCGTAGTAATGGACAAATTTTGAATAGGTTTGTTGTTTTCAGTGATTGAGATCGCTAACTTCTTTTTCAGACGTTAAACAGAAAAGACTAACCCGGTTGAAATCTGATTAATCACTTTGATGATTTTTTAACAAACACCTGCTCTTGTCGCTATTTAAGTGGCTACGTGGATCTCGAAGCTTCATATTTCGTTACATCGATTGTTAATAAGTGCTCATGTGATAATTGATCGTTCCAATTGGTCTTTATTAGTCTCTACTATTCGATATTCGTCCCTGTTGAATATAGTCTTTATTAGTCTCTATGCTCGGATCATTTGCAAAGCAACATATTACAGAAACAGAAAATGTTTGGCGAACGGTCAGTCTGTATTTTCATAAGCAGTAAAAGTATTTCTTTTCTATCAAAGATATTTCGTAGACAAGTTTGCATTTTCAAGTAGATTTTCCATAATTTGCAGAATGGGGGCATTTTTAACGGCATGAAATTCTCATTCTTAATCTCTTGTGATAAATTCCTTATTTTTGTTTAAAATCAATGCCGTTGCTAGTTCTATTGATAATGTAGTTAAGTTTTCCATGTTTTCGTCGATGCACATGTAATGGGAACTCAGACAAATATTGCTAGCTGTTAAGTTACTGTATCTTGGCTCTAAAAAGCGTATATTGATAGCAATGGACAGCAAGGGAGTATCCCTGCATCTTCTTCGACTTGCAGCTCTACCTGTCATGACATGTCTGAAAATTTCAAAGCTGCAAGCTTGCTGTCTTTCTTCTTATGATTAAGTACCTGTTTTAATAATAATGGCAATGACTGAAACATGACTTTTGTTTGTAATATCTACGTAAACGCCATATGCAGTACGCGACTTTTTAAACTGAACTTAAAGAGCTGAAAATTTAACAAATAAACGCTTTTTTTATAAGGAACCACCTACATGTAGAAGGCCGAAATATTTAAAGAACTTATACTACTACAAACGAAATCCCTAAGGAACTTTTCGATTTGAAAATTTTTTATAACTGCAAGCGTCAAGAACTCAAAAGCCGGTTCCATTCATTTGCAGCCAATACTCGCTATTCGTGTTTGTTTGCTATTCATGTGTCAAGTTCTTCATTGAGTAGTTTCCGCATATGCTGAAGGCTTGTTGTAGTCAAAACATCGAAAGTGAGATTTTCACTATACATAACCTTCTTTGTGTTTTTTCTCCTGATTTCTAGCACAAGGCAAAATTCAAAATTTTTATGTTTTTCCTGTTTCTGTACTATTTTTATGGCACTTGATGTTGCAATGAAAATCAAGTACGATTAAGGAACTTTTGGTACTACAATTTGATGATTTGAGGTCTACAAATAAGGAACTTTCGGAACTAGGCCTTGAGCTAGGTTCCTTATAAAAAACGTGTAATCAGTTGGGAGGAGTTCTTCCTTCTATTATCTATCTAAGTTGAACAGGAAATAGGTGCCTAATCGTGAAAAGAATCATTCCCTTCCCTTCTTTCAAGGAATCATTTGCGGGCAGCTTCTGAAGGCTGAAGGGGATCAGTGGTTTCATGTAGACGGTTTCTTGCCAAAAGATGCGTTTAACTCGATTCAAAAGCAGGGGATTGTTCTGTAAAAGAGGCTGACCTAACAGCAGTCCCATAAAAATGACGTATTCATCTTGAGCCTGGTATATTAAGATTACAAAAAAGGTTATGTTAATCTAACAAAATTTGTTTATCGGACAAAATTTTTGTGCAACCAAATAGAAAATATCTGAAATCTATTCTCCGTTCTCTTACAAATAAAAAAATCTTCACAAATAGAGACAATATGATGTGTATATAGGGCTTTTGCGCCATCAATTTGTTTTATTATTTGCCCCATTACCTTTCTTAACGAAGTTACAAGCACCGTGCAACCACAGCTTCAGTAAAATTTCGTTTGCCGACCTTCTCTAGCAAGAATGTGACATAGCTAAAGGGAGCCTTTGTATTCACCTTAGACTTGCTTGATAAGTTAAATTGTAGCGGTTAAATGTTTTGTTGTTTTTTTAAGATAGGAAGAAACATCGATTCATGTTTTGTCGCTGCTACTAACTTATTCGTCATAACTTTAATTACGTTAAATGTGAAACCTCAACCATGATCAATCCGATTTCCTATGTTCACGCCTCTCATATGCAGCCATCCACCAAAACATTCTTCGTGATCCAATCATGCACATGTTTTCGAAACGTTAAGCGTCAATGCTCAATCTTGTAGAGGTGATCACAATAGCGTCATTATTACCAGCGAAGACTTGACGCCATTGAATGCAAAATTCATGAAACCTTCTAAAGCATAATGCACGTCTAACGTTTGAATTCAGCAATTAATGGCTGGTATGGTTTTTCAGCAGGAAGACAGAGGATCAGATCCTATACCATACGCAACCAGAAATTCCTGGGCACCTGGTCAAAACGTTAGCTACACCGAGAGATACCAAATCAAAGGAAAGTTGGGCACCATGCCTCTTAAACAGCAAGAGAACCTGGAGTTTGTTAAGAGTGATTCTGTTGGGTCCTATTTTCATATGTACAAACAAAGAATGAGAAAGCTGAAGCAGGCTGGTTTACAGGCGGATAACACCATGATCAACACTCTAAACAGGTAAATTTGTACTTTATAGCACGATAACCCTGAACATTGCTCTATTTTTTCAAGGCTTATGAAAGGCTCAGAGTCTAGAAAAGTTGTTAACCTTTCTCCAGACAAAAACATCCTAGAAGGCAAACCTTCCTCACAAAACAATAGAAAGTGGGCGTGGCTTGGTTGTGTCATAGGAGTTTCTATTGTTTTTCGGGACTTCCTCCTGTCAGTGGCCGAGCGACCGTAATGTTTTCCTGACTCTGGAAAGGCTAAGAGATGTGGATAATAGTATTCAAACATAGTCATTCGGTTTTAGATTTTCAAACAATGAACCTTCTCTTAAATTGGACCGCCCTGGGGCACCATTCAGTTCATAGTTGCAACGAGATTTGATGTGGGAATTTATCATAGTCCTATAGATATTGATCATTGATACAGACCACCAAGTTGTGATAAAGGGGTGTTTGTTAACGATAAAGGAAAGAGACTGGTTATTTGAAGCTAAAAACGACATCAAAACAACTAAATAGCACTGGAAGCCGATCTAAGGTTCGAGTTTGACTTGCGATCTCATAACATCCCTAATTGGGGGCAGGGTGCTAAAAGATTAGAGTTTAGTTTTACCAAAAAGGTTTATCGATTTGCCAAAATCAGTTCAAGTGGAACAGATATGAGATAACTCATCAGACCCATCATTCATTTTAAAAAGTGAACTGCTAACCCACAGAAACCTTTGTATCAAAATTTCTATCTGAATTTGCTTCAATGAAAATTACTGTTTATCGGTCTGTCGTAAAGTGCTCGATGTTGTATAGGCAGAGCTGTGAAAGCTTTGCAACTGACCACATCAAGCGTGTACTTAGCGTAGCAACTTAAAACCGTCCTTCTCTTTATACGAAAAGCTTGTTTTAAGATGGAAGAATTTTAAGGCCAATGTGTGCGAGTTTAATTACACTATGAAAAGCGAAACACCTGTTGAAGCACATTCATATCTATTTTTGGACAATAGTCGTTGCTGATTTGTTAATAATGCATTGCAAATAATCCTTTTTAAAAACAGTCTCTGCATTTATAAAATTTTGCTTTAGACCAAACTTTTTTTTTCATGTATTGGTGTTTTTTCGAAGTTTAGAAGGTACTTCGAAGGATGGAATGCTGCATTCCATCTTCCATACTTAACAACTACTGAGTTACAAGCAAGGGGTTCTTTGTTATTAATTCAAATTTGCAGTGCTATGCTGCTCACTCAAAGATTGGAGAGGTATGGTATCAAACTGGTGTATTTGATTTAAAGCTGGGTATATGTTAAGCAAACCGAACGTTCACACTCGTGTGTCTATGAACGTTCTTTAACAGTTTTGGAAAACAGTTTTAAAAGGGGGCATTGTGGCATTGATGCGGCAGTAATATCAAGCATCCTGATTGTATTTTTCTACAATAAACTGTATTTAAAGTACCTCGTTTTATCTTTGTTGCAGGGGTAATCCACTCTCCCCCTCGGACCCCCAAAACCCGTTAGTACCCAAGAGTGCAATCGGGAGAGACACAATTAGAACCCCTGTATCTGGCAGCCGTTCTCCAGTAGCACCACACGAGGATAAGCCGCTTTCTGCATCTTGGTCTGGATCTGAGTACAATGAAAGTCGTAACTGGCTTGTTGCTAAGAAACCTGCTGATCTTGAGCCCATTGGGACACCGGTCCCTGAAACAGGTAAGACTACATTTTCGTGTAAGATTGGAAGTTCAATTCTGAATCTTCTTTTTAAATGATGTTTTATTGGACAGTGACATGTTCTTTGCTTGGTCACTAGTTTACTCTCACTGAGGTTGGATGTGTCGTGCATTAGGTATCTTGCTGTTTTAAGGATCAGTCAATTCCGTGACATTGTTTCTTTCTCCATCTTTACAATCGTTTACTATTGCAACATGGACCAAGTCGGAAATCTGCTCCAAATGTCAATAGAGTGGGAGGTATAACCTGACGCGAGCCTGATATCAAATTTAATCACACGAAATTAAGGTATTTCGTGTTTTATCCTCCAGTTTTAAGGACGCCCACGAATCCGAGATAAAAAGGGATATGTGTTGAGCTTGCACATGCGTAGGAGTCTTTATATAGATCCACATACCACCATTTTCATAATAATATAAAGGTTTGGGAGATAATACCTTAATGCTAGCTGCCAGTATGCCTGGTTTGTCGCTAATGTAAAAGATTACTTTTAAATATTATTAAATTACAATTGTCGAATGCAGCTTCACTATAATTCTTATTCCTTACATTTGTCTGTCGGATGAGTTGTTATTGTTTCTTTCACTGAAGTTCAGTTCTCACTTTAGTTCTTAAGAAAGAGTTTTAATATTAATTGGTGTCTCCATGTTTTTGTGCTTTGTTCTGAAACTGTGAAGCCTCTTTCAGTTTCATTGCAGCTTGATGATGATGACATCTATGCTTGTAGATTTTTTAACCTGCAAATGATCGAACTGAAAAGGCGTTCCTGTTTTGTAAGCAAGGTTGTGAATGGCTTTTCTAAAAGTATCGATGCTACGACTGTTTATTCTTACCTTTTCAACAAATGCTTAATCTCTTAAACGGACCATTTATCTAATCTCTTAAACGGAAAAATGCTACGGGGATGTACCATAAAATGCCACGTTAAAATTGCCCTTAAGACCAATGGTTTCCTTCAAGATCAGATACCCTGAACTTCAGTTATTGCAAAGTGATCTTGATAAAATCTCAACTTCGGGTTCTATGCCTCTTAAAGCAGTCATTTTGTATGTCCTAGATGTTGTTAGAGATATCGAGAGTCCCGTTCACCTCAAACCAGCTATTGCACGATCAGCATCGAAAAAGAGACGACAATTGCGGTTGGAGCTTGATAAAACGAACAACCTGAAATTGGAGGACGAGGAAGAAAATGACAAGAAAAAGGTGCACTTAGTACCATATAAATCTTTTTTGTTCGTTGCTTCGATAACATGATAACAGTCATGTGGCGGACACCTGTTTGGCCAGCATTCATGTGTCCGTAATAAAGAGGTGTCCGTTAATGGATGCTATCTCTGCAAAGCTGTGTTCACAAAAAAGCATTTCAAGATGAAATTATACGAATCTGTCCTTTGCTGGGAGAGTTCACTATATTTTGATGTTGTGAGAAAGTTTTGGATTGTTTATTTTGGCACGTAGCCTCTTTTGACAGGTGATATCGGCAATTTAGCTTTTTTTATTTTCTTAGCTTAACATGTTTCATTGCAAGGATTCAAATAATAGGTTTATTTCCGCGAAAAGATGGACGAAGCTGATTTTCTTTGTAAAATGTAACAAATTATGATGGTATGTAATAATCTGATTTTTATTTCAGAAATCACCTGTTGATCCATTGGCAAACATAAAGCAACAAGCTCATATACTCAAGCAGCAGAAAGTTACCAACGAAAGGTATTTTGCGTTATGAGATATGCATTTTTGTCCCTTATTTTATTCTCGAGCTGCAGCAATGCTATATATTTTTCTTGTATTACTATGTGTAAAGAATATTCTTTGAGCAAGAGTTGTTCATGATTTCATCTTATTTCATCTATATATTAATCTCATCGTTATCTTAGGTCTCAATCTTAGCTCACAAGGCTCACCTACCTGAAGTTTTAAATGACCTGCGTTCAAATTAAACAGTACAATTTTTATGCGTTATCAGTAGACCTTTAACGGTTGATTTTGTTCCCTTCCATCAGCCAAGAGCTTGGATCACCTTTTGATTCACGGCCGAAAATTGCGAGAAGCCCATCTGCTCGCAAAAGTAGGCAAAAGCCACTCAAGGGTGATGCAACGAAACCTTCTTCAGATACCAGTGAGAGCGGAAAGGAAACTCCAAGCCCACGAGAAAAACCCCATCGCAAGGAACTGCTTGAAAAGAGTTTACAATCGCCTCACGATCACAAGAAGGAAGGCTGGAATGAAGCAAACAATTTTATAGTTGGTAAGAGCATGGCAAGGGATTCTATTTTAGAAGACTCTTTAGACTATGAAGACGACTTTGAAATCCCAGAATCAAATGGAGCTAGGGAAGAAACTTCAGATGAGGGGTCTTCAGACGAACACAGTGGTAGCTCTGACAAAATGGCAGAGGCAAGGGCAGAGGACTCGAACAAAGGACATTCAAGTTTGTCAAAGTCCGCGCTTGAAAGAGTGAAGCAGCGGCGAAGTGAGGAAATGCGCAAACGAGAATTGTCTCTCATAAAGCAGAGGGAAAAAGAGGCCGAGGAAAGGCTCAAGGCTGAAAGGGAGGCTAAAGAAGCCGAAGAAAGAAAACAAGCAGAACGGAATAGAAGAATAGCGGAAATGAAGCGAATTGAAGACTTGCTAAAAGCGGAGGAGCGCAAAAAGGAGGAAGAAGAACGACGAAAAGAAGAAGAACTTCAAAAGAAAAAGCGACAAGAGGAGGAAGAAAGGAGAATACAAGAAGAGCTTAATGTTAGTAGTATTTTTGTTATTGTCATCTTTTATTGGTATTTTGGTTATTACAGTGGCACTTTTCATTTGCTACAGTGGTTCATCGGACACGGCGTTATTTTAATAGTTATGTAGAAAGATAAGTACCAGGGCTTTTAGAAAGAGTCAAAATTAATGGTCAAAATAAAAGGTTTTTGTAAATAATAAAAAGGCACTTAAGCTACATCTGTTGTATTGCATAAAAAATTGAATGAGATTTGCTGTTTTACCTTTCCGACACATAACAGTCAATGCCGTATAGGCAGAGCTGCTCACGCTTTGCTATATAAAACCATCCTATTCTATGCACAAAGTACAAACAATTATTATGGGATTTTGCTGTTACAGGCTAAGAGGGAGATGCAAGCCAAATTAGATGCCGAAGAAATGAAGCGCGCGGAAGAGCTTTCTAGAAAAGCAGAGCTGAATCGTAGGGAACAAAGAATGAAGGAATTGGAAGCCCTGATCAAAGCAGAAGAGGTAAAACACGAAGAAATGCGGAGAAAGAGTGAAGAAGCTAAGAAACAAGAAGAAGATTTAGAAATGAGAAGGCAGGAAGAAATTCGTAGACAGAAGGAAAAGGAGGTTGAGGCACAAATCGAGGAAGAAAGAATGAAAAGAGCTGAAGCAGAGTTGAAAGAAGCGAGAAGAAAAAAGGCAGAATTGAAGCGAATTAAAGAGATTGAGGCTAAGAAGAAGGAAGAGGAAGAGCGCAGGACAAAAAGGATGACCAACGCTGCAGAAAACAATGGTAATGAAGGTCACACGACCAAATATGAAGCGTTCGCGGTGAATCTTGGTGACTGTGAGCGAAGCAGTGGTGTTACTGAAAATCGAATGAATGATGATGCAAATAACAACTCGAGTGAGTTTTTGTCAATTCTTCACTGTCTTATTGAATGCCACTTTATTCGTAACTGGCAAACTCATAATTAAAGATTAAAAAAGAATCGAGGCAATTTTTTTAGGTTAAGGAGGGCTCTTATTAATGGTTTTGGCTTACAATGGATTTATGATTAATGGGTTTATAAAACTCATTTTGTAAATTTTAGGATAGAAAATTTCAGGGATTTTGATTTAGGGAGAATTAATTGTATTTTTGTGCTTCTGAAGATCACCAAGTTTAAATGTGGATAGTCTGCATTTCCTGATCCAACTTTTTCGGAATTGTCATAGTTTTGACACTTTGATCAATCCATTATATATTCTACCTTTTTTACTTTATTTGTTCAGGAAAATATAACAATGAATCATACTTTTTCAGTAAAACCTGCCGCTAGCCGTTCACCAAGACTGAAGAAAAATTATAATGAAAGGTGAGTGGACTTGAATTTCTGGCTTATCAAAATATGAAATGTCATTCGTCTTATTCCCCAAAATCAATATTGTGATTTGAATTGTTGGTTCTGTGCACATCACCATCTCGTCCAACATTGACCTCGGCGTGAAGAGGGTTAAAGTCATCCGTGCGTTTACATTTTAGCTAAGACACTTCTTTGATATCATCGTTTGTTGAATAGAAATAGCGATTTGACTCTGGTTCATTGAAGCTACAGAATGTATGTTGTCAATGTGTTATGACGAGAGTGCTGCGAAGCGCTAACAGCTTTTCACCTTTTATAGGCGCGAAGGAAGAGCATTATCCGGGTCTCATGTTCCAAATCATGTCGAAATTGACGTCAGTGCTGTTCGACGCTCCTGCACAGAGGGTCATATGGCAGTGGAGCCTATGAATCCATTCGATAATCCAGAATTGGCTTTGAAAGACGGGTTGCGACAAATTGCTGCTAGTTCCGAAGACTGGTAAAGCCAGAAGCCTTTTATTTATCTAATTTTGATAATTAATTATTATATACATATTTTGATCATGTGAGATCAAGATCAAGGACATGCAAAACACATTTATTACTCGTTTTCAAAGGGAGGTTTTTCGACAGATTTGCTCTGGACATGACTGGGTTGAGTAAATAGCTCGTTGATCATATGCATGTTGAATTTCTTGTTTATCATTACCAATTTAACGTCCTTTCATTTCAACATTTGTTTGTATCAACAATATTGTCATGCTCGCCTGTTGTTGCGCAGGGAGATGAAATGTGAAGGGCTTCAAACTTTTCGACGGCTGGCGATGTTCCATCCAGATGTCATTTGTCAGCACCTGCACACAGTTTGCCTTGGAATTGTAGCAGAAGTAAGGATGTTTGCGCATTTCATGTCAATTGCTGTTTTTTTTATTTTTAGTGATATTTTATAGCTTCAATGTTCACCCATTACGTGTTAAACAAGCAAGCCACTAGGAACGGGAACGCCGTTGCAGGAGCGACTCGTAGCAAGAGAGAGTTTTTTTTAAATATTTTGCTTGTTTTGATTTTAAGGAAAAAAATTAGATCAGGTTAACGGACATAACGCTCTTTGCCAATAAGTATGTGCAATGTCAATTAACGGTGCATCAAGCTTAATTTGGTGGGGGGGGGGGGGCAAGTCCAAGTCCTTCCTGTCTGCTTTCCAATTGACAATAATTGATTTTACAAACGAATGCCAAGTTTGTCTCACGTAAGTTTTGCCACTGTAAATAATGCATTTCTTCAAACCCCCCGCTAAAACAGATCGAAAGTCTTGAAACTCAATAGCATTGTGATCAAAAGTCATTTTTGTTGCTTTTTTAGGTCTTTAGAAACCCGGTAGCTGGCACAAATGCATGCTTTTTCTCACCGTTTTAAAGCTACAAAACATAAGCATATTTTTATCAATGATGTCTGACATGTGTTCGTTCACTAGTGTATATTCAAGTTTACCAATACGAGACAATTTTTTTCAGGTAAAGAATCTTCGCTCACAAGTTTCGAGGACTGCAATCCAGTGTCTGGGAGAGACTGTCTCTTATTTACCGAAGCAAATAGAGCCTGTATGTTCAGTTTACCTCTATTTCACTTTTTTAATAAAATTTGAGTGACATCTTGAAAGCAGTGTAAGCATTAATGGTTGTTAAAGCAGTGGAAACTTTAACTCCTACGAGCAAGCCAAAAAATATCGATTTTTTCAATTGTGGGAGGGGGGTCAAATTCCTCAACCCCTAGTTTAACACGCCCCTTCTTGCAACGTTTTAGACCTTTCACAACCTTGGGCCTGTGTAAGGCCTGTTAAGGTTCTAAAATATGTGGATGAATCAACAGTGTCCAACTATCAGCGTTTTTGAGGGTTAAAGTGTTATTTTTTTCACATCTCAGGAGGGTATTTTGAATTTGCTTGTTTTGAAGAATTGATCTTTAGCAATACTTGAAATTTGTGGGGAAAATGCACCTCTTGAAGTGAAGTATGTAACACTAATCAGTGATATAAGACCATTTCCCCTTAGATAAAAATACAGCTTGTAATAAAAGTTTACTCCTCTTAAACACTTCTTTGTTAATATCTGAAGATTTGAAAATCCTGTCAGCTTTTCCTTCGCTTTATTTGGATGGTTTATTTTTGGTTGGTAGGAGCTTGATATGGTCGTAAGTACATTGCTGTCCAAGTCCAGTGAATCAAATGCATTTATCAAAGAAGATGTCGAAAAGTCGTTATCTGCCGTCGCCAGCCATGTCAACTGCGTGAAAGCAATGGGTGCTTTTATCAATGGCGGAGCTGGGTATGTCCATAACCACTATTTATTATCGTGTCTGCCACATTTTACTTCATTATTTATTCTGTGATTTAATTAGCAGTCTAGCAATTTATGAAAGAATTTAGGGGTAGTACATTATTCGGACGAAAGCTTGGAAATTATTCAAAGAACCAATGTTTGCAGCAATCATCCATAGATGATATGTGTAGTCAACCATGTGTTTGTAGATGATATTGGACAGAATTTGATACCACTTATCTGTTTAAGTGTAGTAATAAGTAGGTGCGCGTGCTCGGCAGAGACGGCGACGCAAGTAGGTAGATTTGCCCCCTCCCTTTAGTGGTTTATAGGTAGATTCTCGTGGCCTTACTTGCAACAGCTGCGTTATAGTGTTCTTTGTCGTCATCCTGTTGACATGGCAGCTGATTTTCTTATTGAATGAACAGCTACATCCCCTATTATATTATGCAGGTGACATCATCATTAACTTGTAGTATAAGTACTATTGTTGATTTTCTGCCAGTCATCGCAACGCCCAAGTCCGCAAAATGTGTGCAAGGTTTTTGTCGCAGCTGGCGGAGAGGATTGGCGTAACGCGCCTCTTGAGCGGTGGCAAAGACGTCACGGAACGAATCTTACCAGTTGCTGCTCAGTTTGCGGTGGACGGTAATCAAGAGACGAGGTAAATTTTTATGTTGTGGGAGTACCCATATAACTGGTTCCATATAGAGCCTTTGAGAGTACATGGCCTAATAAACAGGTTTTGATATGCTACCGACAGGAGGTCGTTCTCCGAATAAGAAGCTTTGAAAGCAGCAGGGACAAACTGAATGGTGAAAAACTTTTCAATTTATCCTCTGGAACAAATTTCCTTGCATAGTTTTGAAGAGGAAAGAAGTGCTGATTTATATTCGAAATGATGATACACAAGAATCTGTGCCGTTGCTTTAAAAAAAATTTGTGTAGTTTTCATTATATAAGCTATTGCGATGACAAAGCTCTGATGGATCTCAAAAAAATATATCTTTTAATTGTTATTTTGATTTTGTTATTCTAAGTTAAACTAGTTATCATACTTTTTGTAAACAATTCTAGCTGAGTAAAGTAAGGGAGATTCAAGTTTCGTTGAAATGCTCTTTAATAGCTGCGATAGATATGATTTGTAAGCAGACCCAAATCAATAGAACAGAAGTCAAATACAGTTAAATGCACAGTGAATGGCTTGTGAATCGCAAAAGATAAGAATAAAACTTACTGTAAGGATATTTAGGGTACCGGCTATTTAATTTGACTGAAAGATCGAGCAATCGATTGCTAAGCTCAATGACACTTGAACATGTGAAAAATTTTAATTGTTATTTACCTTTAGGTACTACGGACGATGTATACTTTACTTGATGATTGATCACCCAGACCTTGAACGATTGATAGAGAAGCATCTGCCGAAAGCCAATGTGCGACCTGCTAAAGATATCGTGGAGAATCTTAAGGCCAAGGTTGGAAACATTGCCTAGAATTTCAGCTTTGCTTTTTAAGACTGATTTTTGTGGGATTTTTTTATAAAATCTTGAATGAAAAAATTTGCAAATTTATAGAAGAAATTTCGGATTATTTTATTGCATTTGAGGTGTCATAATCTTAAATGATATTCCCTTGGGTTATTTTGATGATTTTGCTTGGGCTATTAAACCTCTCATTCCCTTACTTTCTAAATTAATGATAATAAAACTTGCAAAAGAATAAAACACCTTGATCTCCTGACGCATTTTGCAAAATGAGTTATTGTTTAAAACTTTTTCTTTGTCAATTGTTAATATAACAACAATGTTTTTCCGAAGGGTCTGAGAGACGCACCGAACGAGCATGGCTCTGCCAGCATTCGACGTTCCCAACGCCATGCTGGTAGTGGAGTGGCGAGTAACTCAGTTGCCAGAAGCTCTACCTTCAACGGTAGCCACTCAGCTGTCGATGGTCGCCAAGGCAGTGGCAATAAGGCTCTTGTCAGGTACGGATTCAGATTGTTAATCAATCTTGATTGATATATTAAAGGATGAGAGAAAAATAATCCAGTTTGCTAAGCAGAAAACTATCTAGTGTCAATGCATATATAGATGTGAATCGAATTCGATTTTTTGTTTTAATATGGTATTTTCTACTGTTTTCCAGGGCAAGCACGAACAAAGCTGCTCGGCAACAACAAAATTCAGAAGGATATCAGGTTTGTATCTTTGAAATATTATAATAATTATATAATATAATAATAATTAGAGAGTGCCTTATATTGCAAGGTTTGATCAGTACAATGTTAACCGTAGAAAATACGACATGTTGATCTTAATTGGATACATTGCAACCTTTCGCACTTTTGATTGCTACAGACAACAAAATCGCTACTTCTCGAATGGATAGAAATCTGAAAAGGCGATCATTTCTTCAATTTCAGCCTGCAAGGCCATTGGACCTGGAATCCATAGCCGGCTTAAATGCTAATGAATGGAAAACAAGATTAGATGCTATCGAGAACTTTTACCATCTCGTACGCACAAATCCGGACGGAGTGGCAAGCCACATTAGCAAGGTTGGTGCTTTACAATGACTTTTACTGCCATTTATTGAAGTTAACGAACAAATAAGCAATCCACAGCTATTTCTGGTACGAACTTAAAACAATGATGATTTTCTTTCCTCTTTTAGTTATTTAGAAAATACTTAAACAAGGGTGAGAGTCACAAAACTCAGCCAACAATTGACAAAATGGGAGTACAGCATAGATCAAAGACATAGAAGAGTCTTTCTTGTAGTATCATTTTCTTAATCCATCCAAAACCTGCTCTTTATAACAGCGTTTCACAACTTTCAAATGCTTAAGACTTTCCACTAAAAGATAGGAATTATAATGGGCGATCTTGCTTTTCATTGACAGGGATGCATCTATGGTTTCACTTTCAAATTCACCCCAAAATTATGCGGCTTGATTTTCTCTTGCGTCAGAGTTGATCTTTGATGGCAAATAATTATCTCAATGTAATCTTAGTTCCATTTTTAATTTCAGGTTTTTGATAAGTTTATACCACGGCTTACTGATTCCAACAGCAAAGTAAGTATCCTGCACTCCGATCAACCAACCGTGTTACGTTGCACTCTCAACCAACTTTACCAGCCATTTGCGTATGATTCCCAACTTTTTCTTGCCAGTATAGTATAGTATAGTATACCACATGCCTTTGTCTGATAATTTTCAACCGAGTTCATTATTCTTTCTATTTTACGCAATCATATGCGTCATATACCGGTAATAATAAGTAAAACTATGAACCGAATCGTTTACATCCTCTTACTACTTCATGTACCAAGACATGGAATTTGGCTGTGCAGTGAGGTAGGTATACAGTGTGGCCAGGTAGTCGAAATTTTCAAAGATTTAATTCAAAAAGTTAACACGAAATCATGTCTTAGCCATATCTATTTTGCTAGCTTTGACAGACTCTTCCATTTTTCAAGATGACTTCTAAGCTCAGGGATTTTCATGCTTAGAAGCTTTAGTTAAAAATTTCATGTTTGTTGCATCATTTTTGGAGATAGTCAAAGAGGATTTTTGCCGTAGGTAAACCTGCAAGCTCTTCAAACGATGAACAAAGCAATCCCCATCCTTAGAGATGCCCTGACACCCCTCATCACACTGCTGATGCAGTCACTGACGTCATGTGTTGCGTCGAAAAATAATGCTATATACAACGCTGGAATGGAAGTACTTATTTCGCTGACTAAGTTTGTTGGTACGTGTTCAATTCAATTTGCATTTGGAAAGATAAAGTCAAAGCCTTTCCATAGCGAATACCTTAACCTAGCTTTTTGTTTTTTTATTTTCAATATGACGTGTTACTAGTTTTATGTTTACAGTAGTTTTGTTTTTATACGATCTGTTACGAGAGTAAATGTACTATTCTGGAATGATTCAATATTTGAGTTAAAATTTTCAATAGAAATAGAATATCTTCTTCGTGAAACCTTAAAAGAGAATGAAAAGGGATCATTATGTTCTGTAGCTAAATATGAAATATAAAGTTGAGGATAAGAGGGCTTCAAGCTATTATGGCCAAGCTATTATAGTTTAAAATTTAAGATACAGCTTGCAGTGTATCCCCGTAAAGAAGAGCTTAAGAATTTACAGAAAGTCTATCCCTGATTATAAACCTTGCGTCAAAGAGCCTATTTTTTGCATAAGAAAATATATGATCTTATTTAAAAGGTCATGGTCCTCTCAACCATATGTAATCAGAAAGCACCACTTTTGCCAGGCATTACTTATTAACATCTCCTTTTAGATAATACCAATTGACCCTTATGTACCTTTAAAAAAATCAACATAGTCTGACTCTTTGAAAAGTATTTTCTTCTAAGGGGGATCTATTATACTCACTATGCTTAATTTTGGATTAATCAATTTCTGTTCCTGTCTCCCTTTCAGATAACGTTATTTTACTACAACCATTAATCACGGCTGTTAGATACGGAAACACACGAGTGAAGCCAGAAATGGCAATGCGTCTAGCAGGTTTGTGATCTTATTGCTTCTAATACTTACTTGCATTAATCACTTACAATGCACACCTTGTGACACCCTCGGCATCACAAATGTAAAATGTTATTATCCCCATTACTATGTTTCTAGTTTCCCTGTTTCAAAGTTATTGATCCAGCCTGTTTACAAAAAGCATGAATGGATGTTGGAAGAGCATTGGAGTGACAGTGATTTGGATTATTTCATTAGTTAATTTAATCCTAATATTGACTACCTTAAAATTGAAGTATTTTGTTTTTAAAATCACTTTGAGTACGGAATTACCGTTTATAGTTCCAAGACTTTTTTACTCATTCACGATGGTTTTATGTTGACAAGATAACATTTATATGTTTAAGAAAGGTTCTTTGGCGTAGCTTTTTGTTGCCCCCAAGAAACTTGCGGGACCTGTGATCATGTGACCATTCTTATTACTCTAAGAGTGTTTTTGTTTTGAAGAAACATTATAAACTTCTGTTTTTATTCTG
Organism: Rhopilema esculentum; assembly: GCF_013076305.1. Next base: position 6,795,598 of record NW_027018682.1, on the reverse strand, counting down.
GATCTGCCCAGTCAATTTTCTTGTTCGGCCGGTCTAAGCAAATTTTATTTCTCTGTTTTCCAGATTTAGTAACGCCTGTATTTCAAAGAAAACCGAGTCTGGTTCAAACGCATATTCTACCAGTACTTTGGCACTTGCTGTCCACATCAAAAGTTGGGAGTGCTGCCAATGCTAGAAACGATATTAGCACAGCAACAGCAAAGTTGTGTGAAGAACTTTATATTTGTTATGGAGAATCTCTCTATGACGAAGCAGAATCACAAGGAAAAAACGTGAAAGAAAAACTCAAGCATTATATGATGTAGCTTTTAATCACTTTATTTTCTTAGTTTCTATGCAAGTTTCAAATTTTTATGGGGTTTTTAAACACAACTGGCTGAATTACCCTCTGGCTGAATCTAGATTTTAGGGGGGTTTGATTAAAACCACCATAGCTTTAAAGCTTTGTTTTCAATTTTATATTTAAGATAATTTTTTGGATTTTGACAAATTATTTCTAACTTGGGAACTGATTACCGAAAGATTCCCTTAATGCTCTAATGCTGATACAGAAAATTATAAAGCATACCTGCGCCGCGCCGCCCAAGACAATGGGGAACCAGGCGTCATCATCCAAGACTTCTCTCGCGCGCTTTGAACGGCCTTTCGAATGGATAAAGTAACTGGAGAAGTCTTACTCAAAATGGTTGGCCTAATATAGCTAAATCGGGCATCCTTCCTGTTTCGCCATTGTCATTCAGCCAGATGTTTCTCCACGCTGGTGGCAATCATATCGACATTATCAGAATTCAGTTGATTCTGATTTTGTTTTATTTCCACGCTTGTACTCAATAAAATACAGTATCAGCTACATCTTTGTATATCACAAAACTGCCAGTCGATACCTAATTTGGTAGTTATTATTAATGCATAAATAAACACTACATGTAAATATGCGAAAGTTTTAAGAATTATTTAAATTAGAAAGAAATTGCTTCTTTTTTTAACTTGGACTCTTTTTCACTTGTGAAGCGTTTTGTTCTTTGGCAACCTTTGTACCAAGCTTAAAAAGGTAACTTGTGTTAGGTTTGAAGGAGTATTAAGCCTTATCGGTTGAATTCAATCAAAACCCCACTGAAGCAGGGCAGAGAAAGAATCGAAAGCCCGACATGGAATTTACACTGATGAATTTTGTGAAAATATAGTTGTCGCTATGCTAGTACAGTAACATTTGGCAATAGAGAGAGCCCTATAGTGGTCCAGGACAATTTATCATGGAATACTAATACATGGAACTTTCAGAAATACTAGCTTCGCGGAATAAGGATTTAGTGCAAAAGTGGTGCAAAACTAAAAAGGTGAAACTATGATATGTGACAATGTATCCGTGACAACTAGGGATGACCGAGGATGAAATTCTATAAATAGAGCGAGGGGCCTTTCAAACAAACTTGTAAAATACAATAGCAGGCATATGGAAAGGGCATCTTTCGCATTAACTGCCTCTTTTTCTACACTACCGACAGTGATGTAAGGAAATCCACTAGACCTCCAATTTCGTCCTCACTTAACCTCTTACCCCATGACATTTTCGTCCCATTATCGCCCTATTGTACATTGTAGAAAGCTGTTTTTCTTTCAAAAGTTTTCGTTGAGGCTGATGTAGGGGATTTTTTCTGAGTATTGCACTGCCAAAACCCTAGACCAATAATACCAGATAATAAACCCAAAAACCATCCTCTAAGCAAAACTTGAACAATAGAAGACCATGACAAGGGTGTTAGCAAAATGAGAAGGGAATTCCTGCTCCGTTTAGATCAACTAAAAGTATTGCTCTGTCTTATAACGTAATTTGTTTCTTTCAAACTTCTATCCACTATGGTTTCTCCTCTTCTCGTTGTACTATTTTTCTTAATATACATCCTTTTGCTTTTGTACTATCTTTTCTTTTATACTTCTTTCCAGCTTTTCTCATCTCCTCTACTTTTTCAAATTCAATTCTCATATCTTTCGTTATTCTCATATTATCTTTTTCCTACTTTGTCTGGTCTTTCTTTTATCGCCTCATCAATCTGTCGTCGTTTGATTTTATTTGGTTCAGCTTTTGTTTGCGAGGCTGATTCAATATGAGGTTTCGTGAATGATTGTCGTACAGTGGACTGTGCGGCAGTTGTCAGTAAAACACCACAGCTTTGTGCAAAACCTGCACATACAAGAGAAATAAAAGAAACGCAATGGGTATCTTTAAAATCAAGCTGCAATGATATGGATATTTATACTTAGCATTGAAATCAAGAAAAATTCATTTTCAGGCAGTTGCCATGAGCATGGTTTGACGTAAGCACGACTACCCGTGACGTCTTTTGCCAGAGAAATTTCGCTTCGTTGACTATAAAACTGGTCTTGTATTCAAAGCTGATCGAGCAATTGCAGATAAGAATAAAGGTATTGGTAGAAGAGAGTCAATATTGCATGCTGGTTTCATAATTTAAACTTTATAGTAAATGTGGGCAGATTGATTGTGTTTACCTGAGGAGGTTTTCTATTCATGCACGAAGTACGTAGCATTGCAATTGCCTAAATTTGTCAAATCTGATGATTTATGATCCTGTGGTGGAACCGAAACAATGTAATAAATCAAGAATCGTAAAAATCAGTCAAATTTGAAGTAATATTTCGGGGCAGGACCGTCCCAAATTACAGAAGGAGGGGATGTACGCAGATAAAAACTATGCTCAACTCCTGCTGAAGGGGCTAAATGACCTGAGACAATGTGGTTCGCTTTGTGATGTTGAACTTCACGTTGGGGATCTTGTCTTTTGTGCTCATAAAGTTGTTTTGTCAGCTTGCAGCAGGTATTTCAAAGCAATGTTCACTGGAAAAATGGAGGAAAGCTTGAAGTACAGAATTGATCTGCACCAAGTTAACCCAAATGCTCTTAATGACATCATAAACTTTGCATATACAGGTAATGTTTCCATCAATCAAAGAAATGTGCAAGATCTTCTTGCCACTGCTAGGATGCTGCATTTAGAACGCATTGTTGATGCATGCTGTGAATTTTTGGAGTCAAACATCCACCCATGCAACTGCCTTGGAATTTTGAATTTCTCTGAATTACATTCTTGTAAACAGTTATGGACACGGGCATTTGAATACCTAGAGGATCATTTCTTGGAGGTTATATTATTTGATGAGTTTCTTAAGATTGATGTGACTTTAATGGAGAAAATTTTGAAAAGTGATAATCTGAATGTTTCCTCAGAAGAAGATGTCATAAATGCCCTTGAAATATGGATTTTATATGATGCTGAAAAGAGGATGATTCACATTGCTGACCTGCTATGTGACAGTGTTCGCATATTTCATCTTGATACAAGTTATATAGCTTCGTATATTGTTGATGGAGCACTTTCATCATTTAGTCAACAATGTAAAAAGATATTTACAGAAGTTTTAGCTTTGAAAACAGACCCAAGGCGTATCAAAGATAATAGGCTAGAAACTATTCCATCATGCAGAAGAGATGCTAATCATTTGGTGGTTTTTGGTGGAAAAACTGGGCTGTTTGATATCCTCACTTGTTGTGAAGCATATAGTGACATGATTTATGAATGGGATGTAGTGAGCACTACAACCAGTAAACGATCATGTGCAAGTGCTGCTTTGCTAAATGGTGAGTTCTTGCATTTGCATTAGACTTTTTTCAGATTATTTGTGTCTAGAAGCTTTTTGTTCAACACAGTCAGTGCATCATCTCCTCATGCAAGAAAAGCTAAAGTGAATTTATAATCTCAATTACCCAGGTCTATTTATTTTGAGAATCTTTAATGTTTAAGTCCTTTTGCAAGGATTAGTACATTTGTTCTGATTTATGCTGCTGCCTGTGCAAAGGCCCTGCAGCATGTGCAGCATTTTCACAGTTTTACTCAAGTATTATGTGCTCTTTAAAAGCTTTTCATACTTTGATAGATTTTTCTTATAGACCAATTTATTTTCATTGTGTGATGCAAGCAGGTACAGATAATTCAATTCATAATCAGGTGACCCTGCTCAATTTCCTCTGAAGGGTCTAGAAACAGTACCCTTTCTAGAGCTTAAGTATTCAAGCTTCTAAACCTGAGCTTTGGTAGTTTCTTAAAGCTGGCACCAGTCTACCGTTTTTCCTTTTTATTCGTAGAGACACTTCATACAGAGGGGGCTAAATAAAGCTTGGCAATGCCTATTAAATTGCCAGATTCCTCAGTTTACTAACTATTTGAATGTTTCACATTGGTGGAATATGAAACTTTGTATATAATAAGACAATATTGTTAATTTGCCAATTTATTGGGTTTGGTTGCTGTGAAAGTTCTTATCTCTGCTTCAAAAGTGTGTTTAATTAATCCTAGTTTTCTGACCACAATTGTTCTTAGAATATCTAAGCAATCTTCATCAAATCTGTTAATTTGATAAACATGCTGAAATATTGATGATAGATGGTTAACCATGCATCACTAATTGATTCAAATATCTTGAATGAGCCCTAAAGCCTCTTAATTTTTTTGTATTTCTGTTGACGTGAAATAAGCGATTAAGAAATTTCCTGAATCTTCTCCATCTTTCTCCCTGTTTTTCATCAAACATATTTATGTCACTTTAATCTAGGTGTTTGAACTGCCTGTACACAATTTTTTGCTGTTTATATCAGGTCATTCTTTTTAATGTAGAACTAAGTCCTGTGTGATATTTTTGTTATGTCTAGCAGCTGCTTGATTGTGTGCATTAGTTGTAAGGGGTTTGGCTCACAATCTTAATATCATAGGTTTGAGTCCCATCGCAATCTCTTTCCATAAGCTTCCAGGCAACTTAGCTGTCCATTCTTTTGAGGTTTATAAAACAGTAGCTAGGGTATCTGTTCTAGAATATAAATCTGGGGGAGCAACCACAGATTTACATTTAGCTGCCAGAACCCTGACCTGCATTAAAGATTTGCCAACTTGGTTGTATGTTTGTGTGCTTGTTTGCTTGCTTGCTTGTGCTAAGGTTTACACAAATTGACTGTAACCAACCTTAAGTGACAAGGGTATCCAATTAGCTTAGGTTTATGACTGATGGTTTAAGTTGCAAATCTGAGTTTCAATACAGCATATCTTAATCATTTTTAGGGAAAATTTACCTTGTTGGAGGTCTTGTTCAAAGTGATTCCAATACCCAAGAAAGCTGTGATGGCCGTGTAGAGATTTTTCATCCAGTTCCTTCCAAATGGGATTTTGCACCCAGTTTGAAAGAGCCAAGATATAATCATGAAGCAGTAACATTGAGTAAGTTCTTTTATTTTCTCAAAGCTTGAAAAAGATTTTTGTAATTTTGAAATTGTAAATAATCAAAATCAAAGCAATATGATTGTTAATGCATTTGTGTTTTGTAGATTCAACCCTGTATGTTTTGGGAGGCTACAATGACCAGCGTTGTTTGAAGGTATGTGTTATGTGTTATGATGTGCCTTTTCCCTACAGAGTAAAACAAGGTTATCATGTTTTCAATGTTGATAGTTGCAAAAATCAATATCATTATAGCATTTGAATTTAGAAAGAAAGAGTTTATTTTCTTATTTGGACTCTTCATCTAGGTGAGAGGTTCAAACACATCTTTTTTCCTCTCATGTTACTTTTTATCCACACATGGATGTAAATTTTCATCTTACTCTGGTCATTATCTGAATTTTGTATTCTGAAGAGTGTAGGAAAGAGTGTAAAAAATACTTTAGATTGTTTCCACTATTTCATGCCATCTTAATTGCTATGGTTCTGCTATTTTGTGCTACTCTCAAATTTTGCCGTACCAAAGCTTGATCAACTTTTGAATTTTTGTCAATTAGAAAAGTAGATATTAACCAGGAGAAAAAAACAAGCAAATCGCTTGTTCAGTTATATTTGGATGGATACACTTGGCAAAAATGCATGTATACATCCATCATAATCATCATAAAAGGCGGCTCTAATTGAACTAAGTACCAGTGCAATGGCCGGGGTGTTTGATTCCAGCACTTCGACGTGGCATCAGTGTTTCCTTGATTCTGTTCTTTATCTTTTACACGGTCCCCCATCTGACTGCAAGAGCCAGGTAACTGGTATCATCGACAGGGCAGTAGTAACGCTCTCTTCAATTGTAGTCAGTTGAATGCTACAACGAGTATTCCCGCCAGTGGCAATTCGTGAGGCCAATGATGGAAAGTCGAAGCTGTTTTGCTGCAGTTGCCCTTGATGGCTGCATTTACGCACTTGGTGGCTTTGGCAGAGTTCAACTAAGTTCAGTAGAAAAGTATGACACAAAAAGAGATAAGTGGTCACTTGTGCCTGCTATGAGTACCGCAAGGAACAATTTTGGTGCCTGTGTTCTACATGGATTCATTTACGCAGTAGGTACGTTTTACTGTACAAGTTTTCGATTAGTCTGACTATCTTTAGGAAAGTTCGTCTTATGAGCAGCATTCAAGACTTTTGACAGTAACCCTAATCGTAAACATAGCGTAAAACATGACTGTATCCTTTGTTTTGAAATTATTTGTCGTAAATATTTTGTAAGGGGGGATGTACCTTCATCTTTGCTAGCTTATCACAACCTGCTGATATGTGGCAGTATCTATGGACGAGTGCTGAACTCCACCAAATTCAAGAAGCAGCTTGTGAGATTATAGCCAAAAATACCCACATCCATCTGCTGTTTTACCTTGTGTTTGGAAAGATGAACCGTTTTACGTCGACGAAAGTTCGTATTAGAAGGCATATTTTAGAAGGCATAATTTGGAGAACCGTTGAAAAATGCACCTACAGCTGTTAATGGTTAATTCTTTTGCACCCAAAAATATTTTTTCAATTTTCTTTTAGGAGGCCATGATGGCGTCACTTATCTTCGAAGCATAGAGAGGTATGATCCAACTACAATGGAATGGTGTTTGGTAACCATGTTAGAGTCGCCTCGAACTGGCCTTGGAGTTTGTGTCATGAAGGAAAAGATTTATATTTTGGGAGGTCATAACGGCTCGAAGTATCTTAGCTCTGTAAAGACTTACGACCCCAAGTATGACAAGTGGAAGGACGCTCCAGCCATGGGGAACGCTCGATGCTACATGGCCGCAGTCCCAATATGGCTTCGGTAGCAAATTTTATACAAGTAGTTTATATGTACATCAAACTCTCTCAAGTGAATGCCCAGCCTCTATAAGCGGCCCTATTATCTTGTAAATAGACGCCTTTTTAATGGACGTCATCATCTTCAAAACTCCGCATCAAATTCTTCAAACGGGGGTGTTTTTAGGAAATGCATTTGACGATTTTATCTCAGCGAGAAAGACCGAAGATCCTCAAATTTCCATAAATAAACTACTGAACTGTACAGTTGTAGTTTCCCTAGAGTCAAAGGGGCATGCTTTTCCACCGAATTAAATGTTGCTGAGGCAAAGAAGGCAAAGAAGGCAAAGAAGCTGTTGCTTCGGGAATGTTCTCCAGGCACCATTGCAAACGATCTTAGTTGCAAATAAACTGTTACACGAAGACGACTGGGAGAATTAACTGCACTTCCCCCCCCCCTCATCTCCCATTTAAAACCCAGTCTTTGCCAATGTAACTTCGACAATCTCTAGTGACACCTAGTATCATTCGGATATTTATACTTAACAGGAATCATTGGTTTCTATCAATTACTTTATTGGTACCTTAGTGACCAGTTTTGTTTCATTTTTCTTCTACTTTGAGTACGTCTGTTTGGTGATTTGTGCTTACCTGAGACGATGTACAGAGTGCAGAAAAATATTTAGAAAATTGAAATTCGCAACACTAAATTTAGCTATTTACTTGTCGAAATAAATTGAAATATTGCATATCTTAAAGTCGATCATGGAAAAGGGTGAGGCAAATAGAAATGGATATTGTTCGGGATGACCCGTTCATTTATATTCTTGAATATCGGTTATCAAAAACAGGTCTTAAATATGCCATTTGAATGCAGCTGAACTTTGTTTTCAAAGTTTAACATTTAATCCCTGGCAAATATCCTCAAGACGTCTAACGGCCTTGTTTGGTTTTGCATTTTTTGCTGATTTTCCAAATGCTACCACTAAGGAACATTTTTTCAACAAAAAATCATCTTTTCAATCTGAGGTGAACACAACTCAGTCATGTGAAAATTATTTCCTAAGAGCTAAAAAGACAGGGACAGGGTTTGGATCCGACCTTAAAATTACTGTTAATTTTTTTACAGACTGTGCTTGGGTAAAAACTATAAACAAAAATTGCAGATAGAACGTAAAGGCCATAGTACACTATCAACTTCAGGTACAAGCTTCAAGTTTTCCCAGAATCATCGAAAACAAATGAAAGGAAAAGTGTGAAGCCCCTTAAAAAATGCACGTTTTTGCTTGCAGCTGTCAGTTAAGCAAAGCTTTTAATCAGAGATAATGAAGCTATTTAAAGGTTCATTTGAACTTTGTCAAAATTCTTCCTCGTGAATCGTCATTCGAATATGAATTTAACCAAGTGTACTGCAAGTCAGTATCCTGTCACAGAAAAAGAATTATTCTCTGATCTTGTGCTGGTGGTATTTCCATGAAAAATTTGTGGGAACTCGCATATAACGTTAAACTTGAAGACAAAAGAAATTTTGCAATCTGAGTGCTTTTAACAACAGTTCTTTATTTCTAAGCCACAAAAAACCTTTAAAACATCTGACAAAATACTAAATGTTGGTCTGAAGTAGCTAAAGACTTGAATCAGTTGATATCAATACTCTTGTCCTTGTTTGAAAATATTAAAATAAGACGTATTATTTAAGTCTATTGTATAAATTCATGTATTTAAGTTAACTGGTGCCGGAAAGAGTTACAAATAACATTAAAAACTCTTTAATCCTTTAATCGTTGCAAGAAGTTCTGGAAAAATTGTACTTCAGTCTGTAAAGGTTCATTGATCACAAGACTGTTGCATCTTCCAGAAAATTGGTGACTTTTAAACAGCGAGTATGTTCGACACATGGAAAGGTTAGTGTTACATGAACTGGCAGTGAGTGCCATCACAATGATTTAGTATAACGAACTTACAAAACTACCACGCCAAACACGCTTTGTGAACACATTTAGAAACAACTTCATTGAAATTCACAGTAAGGTTATATATTTTGTTGTATTATAAAGACATAGACAGCGACTTAAGATTTTCCCGGGGGCTGGCTCAAAATTGAAATAGAAATATTGCCATACAAAAGGGCTCATGTCGTTAAAAGAGTGTTCATGATGAATTTCAATCTTAGTGCAACTGTACTAGAATGGTACTTTTGAAAGAGAATCACGACTGCTGAAAGCCCTTTTTATTTACAGTTTATCTAATAAGATTATAAATACTTCTATCTTGTTGTTCCCCAAAAGTTTGTTGTTGTGATTTCTCTCTCTTAATGTGAACCCTCTCTAGGAATTCCTCAGCAGACTCGAGCATCCAAGACCCCATTTAGCTGGCGCCTATGCAAAAATGAATTATTTGTACGTGGCTCCACAACGAAGAAGTGTATACGGCTTCTTACCTGAAGAATGCCTTCTAAATTAGCCCTACACTTTGCAGCAAAGCTTTGTACCAAGTTCGAGTTAAATGTTCAGTATTCTATGTGTCCCAAATATTTTCCAAATAATTACATACTATAATCTGTATTACCTTGTGTAGTATACTCTATAATATAATGTTTTTGATCTCAGCAAAGAATACGAATTGTCAAATTTTAGCAGATAGACTCCTTGTCCAGGATACAGATGACTGCCAACGATAACTTCCTCGTGCGAGTTTCTTCTAAGTACAGGAAGAACTTCGTCAATTTCTGGCTTGTTCTCATCTGTGTCATCTCCTTCGTCCATTTCACCTTCATTTTCTTCTAATTTGACTTTATCGTCTTTGCTATCTGATGTAGACCATTCGAAGTAGATGCCAAAACCGATATCGTACGATTCTGAAGCAAACTCCCAGAAGAGACAGGATCCTGTGTCATAGAAAATGTGTGTCCTTAGAGCCACGGAAGAAACTAGCTTCAAAGTAAAAGTTTATTTATAAACAATATATACCTTAGGCAGTAGCGAAGAATGTCTGTCGACAAAACACAAAGATGACGTCGCTAGGATGACACACAAATATGAAGGTTGTGGCCAGGTTTGGACCTTGATTGAGCCTTTGTCACTAGTGCCTAACAGACAATTATATACTCAAGGAAAAATATTCTCGTAAAGTTATAGTTATAAATTATAATAGGGATCTAAGTGGCAAATATACTGAACTGAAAATATTTGACTTTCGGGACTGACTATATGAGGTGAGGTTAGGTGAGGTGAGGTGATGTGGCGTGATGTGATGTGACGTAAATGAAACTGCCAACTTACCATGCTCATGTGTAGGAACTCGCACCGTCACAGTTTCACCACGACCAACAACAATTATGGAGCTAGCATCTCTTTTAACATGCTGAATAAATTCGTTTAATTTTGGTCGTGTCCACAAAGATGCTTGGGCAATTTTATGTTCTGATACACCTTGAACAGGACTTGATGCAACCATTATAGGTTTCTCACCACCAGGCGTCTTCTACAAATAACATTTCAATGATTAAGTTTGGATTTCTATCTAAAGATACCTAAAATATAACTGGGTAAACAAAGCCACATACACATAGAATAGATTGATAAAACGTTGGTATCATCAAATAGGGCAGCTAACATTTATAACAGAATTATTAACAGCCTAGCTTTTCCATTCTTGCTTTTGCTTACAATACTGCAGCAAGAATCCTTGGTAGGTGACGTTTTTATACACATATGTAAATCTAAGTTTGCAGTTTGCACAAACCAAGCAAAAATCAAACTAGTTTTTGCTAGGTCAGTGTCCTCTGGACAAAAAATCATAAATAATAAGTACTGTATTTGTGGTCAAAATTAGATCTCTTATGTAAGAAAAAAGTTGTTAGCTATTCACGTGAACCCATATTTTAATTTCTTACTTCATTAAATCACTTTTAGACTTACTAAGTCTGCAGTTTTCCATAAATATCTGCAAAATCAAATATCTTTCACACCATTTTGTGCATCATTTATCTACTAGTAGATACCTCCTTCATTATGTCTGGATTTGACTCTATATATTAAATTGAAATATAGCATGGACAGAGGCATATGTAAAAATTACCTCTTGGTGCTTACTCTCTTCTTCTTTCCTTAAAAAACAAATAATACAGCCTCAATATTTTTGGAGGCAACTGACAGTTTAAAAAAATAGTTGTATAAAATTAGTAACTGAGGGGGGGGGGGAGGGTTGATATTTCAGACAAATTAAAAGTTTTTAAAAGACTGTAAGCAAACAACTGAAAGATATATTCTAAAGGGCATGCTCGCACCGGACCTCATCTTTAATTCTGCAGAATGTTTCCAATTTCCCCTCATTTTAGGGCTTCTATGGAAAATTCCTTGACGTTCTTGCTTTTCCAGATGAAACTGAAATGCTTAAGCCCCTCAAAACTCAAAAACTGGATTCTAAAATGCTTGCCAGGGATTTTGTAGATATTGCTCCAAGGGGAACAGACTTAGTTTGAAATTTTTAATACCATCTGTTATTTTTTAAAGGTTTGCTTACAACTTTGGAAAATCAGTTTTAAGATGTAGAGATTTCTTGTCTTACGTAATTCAGAATATAAACGTCAGAGGAATTGTTAAGGAATTAGACAGTTGTAGAATGGGGACAGCCGCAAAAAGCTACATATGACAGTTATTGTGTTTGATAAGCCAACCATTGCCTCATGAAAAAAGCTATAGCTCTTCCTAACACATTTACAAAATAGGGTGATACCAGTTCTTAAGGGTGTTGTCAGCAAAAATTTTCTCCCTGCTTCAGACTCCTCTTTGCCCCTCCAATCTTCCAACCCTTGCTTTGCCATTTAATATTGTCATTTTGATGGTTGATGAATAAAGCCTATAAAGCACCAGTCAATGCCCATATAAGTTGCATTCTTCAGTTTCTTGTAACAATAATATTACATGTCATTTTTTAACAACCAATGCCAAATTAGGTTCAAAAAAGTAAATTGCTTATATCCCAGCAGATACAAATGAATATATTATGTGTAAAAATCAACCTTTGGTGGTTTTCAACTTCTGCTTTTCTTCTAAGGGCTTCAGCCTCTTCAGCTAGCTTCTTCCGAGCTAATTCCTCCTCCAATTTTCTTTGATTCTCTTCTTCTTCTGCTCTTTTTCTTTCTTCTTCTTCCTTTCTCTTTCTTTCTTCTTCTTCCCTTTTCTTTCTTTCCATTTCCTCTTTCAACTTTCTCTCTTTCTCTTCTTTGTCCCTTTTTTGTGCCTCCATATATGGTTCATAAAGGGCTGATCCCTTTTCCAGGATTTGGCAAAATTTTATCATGGCATCTTCTACAGGTACATTGGCTAAAGCTTGCCATGCTTTCCTATTCACAAAGCAAAACAACACCAGATTATGATTAACATGAAAACTCTTTGGTATTACCCCTTGATACTCTTGGTATTACCCCTTGATACCACATAAATTCAAGTAGGAAATGGAACATCAAGCATAGAAGTGGACAAACCTATAGTCTAAAACAGTTTTTTCTATTGATATCAAGCACCTGCCTATCTACTCTTCCAATTAGCTTTTCTGTTTCAAATCAATCCTTAAATTTATGATGGATCTAGTGCCAAGGGTAATAAAAACTGTATGATGTTGATTGTGTAATGTTGCAGATATCATAAGGAAAACGATTTTGGTTTTGTGAAACATGCATTTACAAACCTTGTACATACTTACTCATATACCTTAAACTATGTAGTACAAAAAAATTTCATATTTCAACTTTCTATCTAAAAGTTATAGCAAGGCAAGAGGACACAGTTGCAGGAAAAGCAAACAGCTTTTAAGATAATACATATTTCTGATACTTCTAGAAAACTTGAATACAAATTAGTATTTACAAAAATAAAAAAAACTTAAACATATTTCTTTACCTCCTATCACTTCCAACAACATCAAAATACCCTGTTTCTGGCATTTTACTGCTGTCATAGTTTCCACATGATATCTGCTTGTAATATGCAACCAAAAGCAGTTTGTCTTCATAATTCAAATTCAAAACTTTTTTACCTACAAATGAAATCTAGTTTAGAAATTGCTGGTTATGTTCAAGCCCAACTGAAAAGAGGAATATCATTTCAATCAGCATTAAAAATTACTTTCAAATAAGAAGTTGATCTCCTTGGAGGATCTAAGAGGGATATAAACAAGAATCTCATTGATTTCACTGAGCTGAAATAAAAGAGGTGTTAATTAGAGGGTAGGCATGAAAAATGGGTTAAGAATAGACTAAATTAGTTCTCCTTTGTTCTGTGAAGTTTTGTGACCATAAAAGTTTACAGAAATTGAAAGAGCTATAGGAATTGAGTCCTATCATACTTTATAGGATTTGTTCCTTCCTAATTGATAACTTCCTTGGACAAAGGCCTTACAATGAACCCATTTGGAAAAACATTGCAAATCAATTGGATATAAGACAAATTCAAAGTATCAGTGACAGAATGGTTGCATCCACGTCAGTGGGTGAAGGTGGCCTCCACCAACACCTGGACCTTAGTATAGACTTATTAGAGACAATTTTTACTCTTTTGTTAGCCTTTTGTTATCCCTTGTTTATGATTAACACCGCTTACACTCTGGCAAGAGCCAACCTGCTTACCTACACACTTTGCTTGGATTTGTTGAACCAAAACCAAATGCAACATTTTGTAGAAATCAACAAACTAAAGGGCTGGGTGGAAGTGGTATTAATCCTACTCCTGAGTTAATTTTCCTTTTTTTTTTGTTTTTTGTTTTTTTTAATGCTCCTTGAGTAAATGCTCCAGATTGGTTGTGAAGCCTTTAGGAGTTAACGATTGAAGATTGAAGAATGGTCCTTATTGCTGTAGACACTGATCATGTTTCTTTGTTTCTTTAAAGTTTCGTCATTATATCTTCAGTATATTTGCTTCAGTATATGAGCACGTGTCAGCGTTTGATGATATGACCAGTTAAGAAATATGTAGTACTCAACATATAATATAAATGTAGACAAAAATCCTTTTAGTGGCATTATTGGTTGTTGCTTTCTGCTTTCTACTGTAAAATACTTGTAAAATATCTCTCCATTTAATGCAGCTATAAATTATCTGGCGTGATTGCTAAACCACACAAAGTTCGGTTTACTACAACAAGTCAATTTCCAGGGTGAAATCCATGTGAAACTCACGCCGGACATACGCCAATAAACAATAGAAAGACAATGGGAAATCGTTAGTCTACGCCGGATATCTCCGGCGTAAGCTACATGGATTCCACACTGGGTCAATTTACAATTAGCAACCTACCTACCTTTTTTGTAGTAATCAAGAGATAGGTTGAAAAGTTCCTCGAGAGTAAATCCGTATTTATATACTTTTCCGGAACTCCAACCATTGACAATAACCTTTTCATTAACCTCTGAAGGTATCGTTAAGTTTTGATCGACTGATTGACAGTTGTGTCCAGTCAGGTCAGGCCTAACTTCCTCCATTTTGGAATGTTTTGTTGATTTGATGCGGAGGAGATTGAGCTTTTCCATGCCACGTACAAAAGGTCTGGGAAGACTCCTGCGCAGATAGCGACAAAAGGGGCATCAAACGTCAGCATTCTGCGGGCAAAAACCGGCAATTTGGGGGTTCAATCCGTTCCACTGGATGATGTTGAAGTTGAAAATGGATAAAAGGCGCCTAGACATCGGGAGTGAATTTGCTAAAGATAAACATTATTTCTGCCTAGGGTCGCGCAAAGACATCTTGAAATTAAATGGCTACCATGGGCGGTGGCTGCCAGTCTGCTGGTCGTGGGTCCCATTTTCTTGTTTTCTTGCGCTTGTGTTACATATATGTACATGATTTATGTATTTTTTTCTTTAGATACTGATGTTAACCTTCTTTTAAAAGGCATTCGGTTTGGATAGATAGGAAAATGATGTTGAACAAGATTGACAAGTTCATTTTACCTTACAGCATTAAACCTATTAATTTCTTGCTTACTATGTTTTTCCCTTTGTATAATCACTGTGATAAATTGTAATTGACACATGTCAAAGATAAACTGAAGCAAATTGGGCATTTTCCCTAGAAAACCTGATGTTTTAGTCTTTAAAGTGTAACGATTTTTTTTAAGCACACATCTTCTATGTGAATATCTTAATTTTTTCGAGCTTTCACGTTTAAAAAAAATAATTTCAAGCCACGGGGAGGTAAATTCTCGGGTATTTCAGGGAGGGTGAGAAGCAAAAATTTCTGATTGAAAATAGTCCTATTGCGACATTTTACTGGTATTTTTCAAAGCCTTGACTCACAGAGCCTTGTCATTGTATGGTTCTGTCGTTTTCTTTCTGAATTGAGAGAATTCTTGATATTAGCGTTATGTATTATTATCCTCTGATGCAAACAAGTGTTGGAATAACATTAGAGAGAAAGGCTCTTCCATAACTAAAGGCACCTTGGGATGTGCCGGGAGAAAGGGTATACCTTTTTGCAATGTAGGTCAAGCAAAGGTCTAGTCACTATTTTTGACAATGTTGGTTTAGGCATAGTTTAGGGAACGGCCTTTAAAAGTAGGAATTTCTTCCTGATAACCTATTTTCATTTATAATAAACTGGTTAATGCAACAATCGATCTTTGACATTTTCGTGTTCAATACGAAAGTTTTGAGATATCTGCTATTTCGAATGGCTTTGAAATGAATCTAGACAAGGGCATTGTTTTTCAAAATTAGACTATATACCAAGGTATCCTTATTTTAGAAATTTGTCTAGCTAAGGGTACCATTTTTTTAAAAGTTAGGTCTAGCTAGCGGTACCACTTTGAATGTGCTTGCGGTAAACCCTTACCTAAAATTTAGCCAAGAACCCCCCCCCCCCCACGTTGTTAAGGTAGCAAACGTGCATTTTCTAATCGTGAACTAATTTCATTCCTTAATCGTAGAAAAAATGAAATTCATAAATATCTACGAAGTATCTTTTATGGATAATGAAATTGTACCAGCTACCATTTTATCATATTAAAGATTAGTCGTAAGAAAGAAAGACTATGAGGCCATGGCACCAGCTGGTCGAGTATGGCGAATGAAAAAAGAGGGACTTCTCCAGGGCTGCACTGCGAAAGGACAGGCATGCGGAACAGGAGGGAAATACGTGAAGATGATAGTTGCCATCTCTTACGACAAAGGGGTCATAATATGCCAAAGATACGAAAAAATGACCGGAAACTATTTTGCAGGTTTTCTGGACGAGCACTTCGAGAACATGGTCATAGAGGCTGGGAAGGGTTCTCGCATGTGGATTCAAGATGGAGACCCTTCTCAAAACAGCACGGCATCAAGGGAGGCCATGACAAGAGTCAACTCAGTTCTCCTGCCAATTCCACCGCGTAGTCCAGATATGTACCCAATAGAGAACTTTTTTGGAATTGTCAAAGCCCGTTTAAAGATGGACGCAATAGAAAGAAACATCGAAGTTGAAACAATGGACGAATTTGAGAATAGAATACGATGCATAATGAAAGATATACCCCTAAAAACTACAAACTCTATAATAGAATCGATGAACAAAAGAATGAAACTAATTATTGAAAATAGAGGGGAACGACTCAAGTATTGATTTGTAAACGTGTATATGTAGATTTTGTATTCTTCGATATGTAACACTTTATTGTGTATGAAATTATTGTTCTGTCTGAAATTAAACTGCCTCTGTTCAAAACAAAACTTCTAAAATGGCTGCTTTGCACAAGATTATCAAGTTTTACCAAAAATAAGGTGGAAGTTGCGTGTCTAACCAACAAATAAAAAAGAAACTACCAACGATTCACCAACGGTTCACCAACGATTCACCCACGGTTCACCAATTTTTTTTTGTTACCTTAAGTACTGGCTCTGACGGTTCACCAACGGTTCACCACTGTTTATAAAGAATACTACTATAAACCTTATATACTTGTGGTGAATCGTTGGTGAATCGTTGGATTCCGTACTTAAGCCTATAATTACTGGATGGTGAATCGTTGGTGAACCGTTGGTGGATCGTCATGAACGTCACCATCACGAAACACAAGTGACACACGAGTGCCTTTTAATTCAACAGGGGCCTGCGATACTCATTGGGAATGTGGCAATGAACAAACTTCTGTAAGCGAACCTCGAAATATCAAACAAAGCCTATCTATGTAATGGTATTATCATTTAAATTTTCATGCATGAAAGTACTCAATATAAAAAAGTTAGAAAGTAATCAATAACAACTAAGTTATATAGAATAACTAATTAAAAGTTATCAACTTGCAAAGAGTTGCGTGAGAGTTTCTAGGCATCTGAGCCGAGCATCAACAGTTCTGCAAAGCAGCGTTTGCATTTAGGAATGACTCTTACGTCTCTTTCCTCAATTTGCCAGTGAAAATTGAAGTATCTCCACCGACAGTCCATCATTTCATTCTCCCGCTCATCGGTGCTGTTGTAACGGCCAGGATACCGTATCTGTTCTTTTCCTGTTGCAAAGATGGGGGTGTCTCTATCGAACATAATGTCCTTGGCATAAGTGGACTTTGGGGCTGCAAAATGGATAGTTTGCCCCTCGAGAAGAAGCAACATATCTTGCCAGGCCAATATTTCTTGCGAGTAGCGAAAGTCATTCAAAAAGATGACATCTACATTCTCTGCGCCAAGCCAAGCATAGCTAGTACTGGCAGGATTAGTAAATACCCTGAACATATCGTTAAGGGGGTCGAGCATGAATGTTTTTCCGCAGTTTGCTGGACCCACAATCATGATATTACGATGTTTGCCGCGACCTTTCGTCAATAGCTCCCTAACAGCATCGGCAAAACTGAAGGCATTGACCCCATTGTTTCTTAAAACCTCTCTGGCACAGTTTAGCCACAAACCACCACACAGATGGGCACAAGGTTCCAAAAGAGCTTCCCTCACAATGGCCATTCGCGACATTGTATTGCGTGAAATAATAGCTGATGCATTTTGCATTTTCCACACACTCTCGATCAGCTCGTTTCTGCATTTGGCGGGTTTTCCCAAGACAAAGTTGGCCAGGTCCACCTTTCCAAGGTCTTTTTGCTCCTTCGCAAGAGCCAAAAGTGCGACGTCTTCCTTGATGTTTTCTTTAACTACTAGTTCGGCGACATCGAAATTCGACAGTCTCCGTGCCTTTGGCAAACTAGAAGGGCCTGAAATTACCAAGCCAGAATGTTCCTCTCTAGAACGAGAGCTGCCAGCTCGCATCTTACTGGATTTGGATGTGCGAGGTGAACGGCCAGAAGACAAATCAGGGTGCCCGGGGCTGTGCAATGCATTAGAATCTTCCTTTGTAACGTATTTATATGCACTGTAGTAGTTATGGTGCATCTTGTCTGCAAAGTGCACCGAAATTCCATGTGCGTGAAGTAAAAATCGTTTTGCAGCAAGCCACCGCTTATTCCCCGACAGCAAAATTGCCATGTGAAAATGAAAGCCACCTTGTTCCACCTGGTGCTGTTCCTCGCAGCATACCCAGTTTTTTACCGCAGCCTTGGAACTTCCCTGAGAAAATGCATCTACTATTGCATCTGCAAACGATTGTCTTGTTGGAAACTTTATCCTATCAGCCTGGCTATACGTGACGATATAACTTCGCCTTGCAGCTCTCGAATTAAGTTCACTTCCACAATCAGCGTCAGACATGGTCGGAAGTGTTTAAAGACTGATTGTAAAACCGTGTGTTGCGTTTCAGAAATTGTCCTGTCGACCCTTGCATCAATACTTTTAAAAGGTACGTACTTGTCAAATTAGAATTCCGAGGAAAATCCGCCGAAAAAGTGGAAGAGCCGCAAGGTACACTTCAGAAAAGATAATTGATGATTTCTTGATACCACGAAATCACGATAGCAAACAGTTCCAAAAAAAGTAAGCCGTCTCCTTATCTCCAAAATACCTGCATGCAAACAGGATTACACCACCCAGAATATCTAACCCATTACTCTACCTTGCAGAGGTCACGGAAAAACGCACCCCAGAAAAGTCTGAACAGACAACAGAGTTACACAGACTCTCTAACTCAAAAGTATAAAACTAGCCTGGCTGAAGACACCCTTGGCAAAAAATGCTGAGACACTCGCAGAAAATTGAGCTAGTTTCAAATCATCCAGCCCCCCGTCCCCCCAAATCAATGTTGTGATGAGAGTAATTCTGCTCGCGGTCATGCCCAGTTATACCGCAATCATAAAACCCAACATTGACATCGGGGGGAAGGGGGTGTGGGCTACCAGAGCATGTTATATAATAAAAAGACATGTGACTTCACTTTTTGAAAAAAAGTCTCAGCTATTTTTTGCCAAGATTGTGGTTAATGCAACAATCGATCTTTGACATTTTCGTGTTCAATACGAAAGTTTTGAGATATCTGCTATTTCGAATGGCTTTGAAATGAATCTAGACAAGGGCATTGTTTTTCAAAATTAGACTATATACCAAGGTATCCTTATTTTAGAAATTTGTCTAGCTAAGGGTACCATTTTTTTAAAAGTTAGGTCTAGCTAGCGGTACCACTTTGAATGTGCTTGCGGTAAACCCTTACCTAAAATTTAGCCAAGAACCCCCCCCCCCCCACGTTGTTAAGGTAGCAAACGTGCATTTTCTAATCGTGAACTAATTTCATTCCTTAATCGTAGAAAAAATGAAATTCATAAATATCTACGAAGTATCTTTTATGGATAATGAAATTGTACCAGCTACCATTTTATCATATTAAAGATTAGTCGTAAGAAAGAAAGACTATGATGATTAAATACCGATGGAATGGCAATGAAAAAAACTACAAAGAATTCAGAACTTTTGAATTCGGACCATAAAGCCTGTAAGAGCATTCTAAAATTTTTCGAAAGGCGCCAAATAGTGAGATCTACTAGAAATTGACTGAGTGGATCTGAAAAAACTTTTGAAAGTTTGCAAAGGATTGCTGCAGCTTTGGCTTGCCCATTAACATATTGAACATTTTGAACTCACAGTGACTGAGAAGGAAAGGGCCAGCGATCAGAGAACAACATTGTTGTGAATTGGGCGGGACAAAGGTGTGTACCACAGAGAGAAACATGTCGAACTCGAATAAATATATATGATGATTATGTGTAATTATACATACTAAAGAGAGAGAACCTCTCTCCATGCCTCGTGCATCTAACTCTAATCAGTACTGACGACGGAAGGGCGTAATGCGAAGAGATCCCGGAAATTCCAAATATGGTAAGACCTTCTCACCATGTGTCCCGGAGCCCTGGACCCAAATGGAGGTTATCTGTCTTCTTCGCAATATACATGTTGAATGTATGCAAACCTTATTTACATGTTTACATGTAGGAATAACTTATAAATAATGTCTTTTTATTTTATGTCGTCATCACTTAGATGCTAATTTTAGTCTTTGGTATACGTTCGATGCCCATGCAGGCGGACGTTTGAGTCAATGCTTCAGTAAGATTAAGTTGGTCACTTACTAAAACGATAAGCTTTCTTCGATTGCGTAATACTGGTATTCACTTCTTCCAATCAAGTCACTTGGGTATTGCTCATAGGTAGCATTATTCAGTTCACAAAAATATTTGTTATCAATCTGATTGTGTGAAAGGTTGATCGACAAACACGTGCAGTCGCTATCATGGATGCATTCAAGACAAAACGTGAAGCATTCCAATGATGAGCTAACTTGCAAACGTTTCCTTACATGATTTACCAAGAGCATGTTGGTAAAGCGCAAATTTGTGACAAGAGCGTCACCAATCAATGGAACGTTGCCACCTGTCGTCGTACTGCCTGTAAAGAAAGAAAAGAAGGAATGACTTCAAGCATTCTTCGTCAAAAACTCGAAGCGAAGTCAACTAGCTGTTTATCCTACTTCCAGCCACCATTCTTAACCTCTAAAAACCTTCCCCAGCACGAAAATTAAAACAAGATTGGGCTTCGGTGAGGCTCTTTAGCGTCTTTTAATTTAATTGTTCTTCCTCAACGTTGTTGATTTTGTGGAACCATCATACTTTCTTAGCTCCGGTAAGTGGGATCTAACATTAAGGATTCTCAATTTGAGAAAGTTGTTGTCGTCATCGTTGTAGCCAATCTGCCGATAATACGATGAGATTTTTATTAATCTTGTAGAAATCCTGTGATTTTTACTGATTGCAATTCTTTTTACTTCAATTACCTTAAAGTACTTAAAATTAACGTTATTCGATTTGTTACTAACATTTTAAAAAAAAAATTGGCATGTGGCGGGATTTAGTGTTTTTAAGAAATAAATCGCTTTTTCTAAGCTATGTTTATTTTGCATTTATCAGATAACCAAGGCAGCCAGTTTGTTCAGGGAACTAAGAACGGCATTTGGAAAGTGTCGAAACCACACGTTCGTGTTACGTCAAAGTTGTTGTTTTTAGGTCTTTCTTCCTTTTGGATGACGTCAGTTGTAGGCCCGCAGAAAATGACATGCTTTCTAGAAGCATTTCAGTTCAAAGCACATTATTTTCTGCTTCTCAGTATTTGGATTGTATGTTGATAATGAAGGCCTATAATTATCATCAGTTTTCCTTTGAATGCTTAAAGGCTAAATTTTTTAATCAAACATGATAGATAGGGTGCATATTTTTTTCTTAGATCATTTAACTGGAAAGTTACCTTCACTGGTATCGATTAGTTCACAAACTGTGGTTGTTGACTTTCTAACAACGCCGACCACTTGAGTAAGGCAGTGGCATTCTTTTGTGTCAAAATCGTAGTTTGCAAATATTTTCTCTTGCTTTTTAACCGTTACGGTTGTACACGACAGAGCGCAGTCGTCCGGGCTCTCTCTCTTTCCAACAAAGTTCTTGTTCTTGCTATAACCAGCCCTTCCTGTCATCCACTTGCACGCTAAAAAATTGTGTATTGAAGAATGAACGAGGAAATAATCCTGTTCTCCTGTTGGAGTTCTTTTTTACCTTGCTAATTTCCGCAAGCAAATTTAAGTGACGCACACATGATTCAGTTTAACTACTATTAAAAAACTCATCCCTTAAACCATAGAGACTTTTTCTTGGAAACTTCACTTTAAGAATTGCTCTCAAACATGTCAGAAGCATAGAAAAAATGGAGAAAAAAGACACTTGCTTTTACGGAAAGTCTGCATTGCGTGGCAGCCCAACATTTGTACGAAGATCAGGATACAATGATCAGCACGAGTTTGTGTAAAAGAAAATAGGTGACTCAAGAATGAGTCGTTAGGTGCTTCCCCCAGGCAGTGTAATGAATTTGAAAGTGTATGTGTTAGAGGAACGAAATAGTTTATAGTGATGTACCCTTGGTGCCAGAGCCTCAGAGGGTCTTCGAAGGTCTCAATTTTTTGCTGCCGCCAATTTACATCTTTACCGCTGCTAATTTACCAGCTCTGGGGCCCAGGGTACTTTTTTCGTGCTAGTCCCGGCGCACAAAAGTTTTGGACTTTAGTTCTGATCGAGCAGTTTGAAAATGTCACTTAATACTTTTTATTTTGCATTTTTCCGCATAGCCTTTATCGTTCAGTTTCCAAGACGACGTAAATATACTAAAAAATGAAACTATGTTGTATTTTCGATTGTTGCCAAACAGATGGGCTCAAAAGCAAATCCATTTCTTGTTGGGGATAGCAAAGCAATGCCGCAGAAGACAGCAACATATGGCTTGGTCTGTCCAGGGATGGCTTAAATTTGACCAAGAACTTATGTACATTTTTAGGCAGGGAAGCAAAGCTTCCAAAGCTTTTACAGTGCTTGTTACACAGAGGTGTAGCTGTAACAAACAAAAACCAGAAGTCTTCCCTTTCTCAGAAGCTGAAGAGATAATGAAAAGTCGAATGTTGCAAAATGTCAATATGCCAAACGGGAAATTAAAAAGGGAGCGCGTATAGAAACATAATTATACGTTAGCAGATATAATCTTACCCTGACAGCATGTGCCGGACAGCATGCACAAAACAAGAAAGACTTCAAGGCTCTTTTTCAGCATTTTCCTCTTTGAAGATGACGTGTATGTGCTTGGAAGACCAATGGTCTACTCATAGAAGTAATTTACTGTGGATTGTCAATGATGCGAAAATAAATTATTTTAGCTAAACAAATGAACTGGTTGCTTGAGTTTGATAAATGCAGAGACTTTGCATTGTCAAAACAATAAAAACAAACTGCGTTCAAAATCATCAATTTACCGTTCATCCGTTTTTCTATTAGTTAATGCTATAAGTACGAGCAGAACGGCGTTGCTAAGCTTCCTTCAATATAACCACTGCATTTTTCAATGTCAACATTTGCTTTTTGAACGCACAAACCTCCCCTATTTTATCAGCAAATAGTCTTCCTAAATCCAAACTGATGTCTATATTGGCCTATTTACAGTAATTGTTGCCATAGATGCGTTTACCTTGCGTTTCCATCTGGAGTACAAGAGCTTTGCAACTAACAGTAATTAACCTAACGCTTCGTTGCCCGAGCTCTGAGGTGGGCACTCTTCATGTCCGAAAACTTTGCCAAGATAAATTCATGTTTCGCAGTATATTCAGCCGGTCTGTTGTTCAAATTCTTAGCTAAAGAGCATAGTTTCTAAAAACTAAAAACCATTTTGATTTCTGTCCACACGCCATTTGCGGCTTGTTTTAAGAATCATTTTAGCTTCTAAAATACAATCCTTTCAAGTGAGAGGAAAAATTTTGTATGAGAAGAGAAACTCAAGAGAAGATTTATGAAATTTGCATTACTTACACAGATTCAGCTTTCCGTACGTATTCAAAAGTCATCAACATAGAATTTCCAGCGGTACTGCAACTGTTGGTATGGACACAAATATTCGCAATGTTGAAAATGAAATGAAAAAAAACAAAATCTGAATATTTTTATTTTGCTAGTAAAGCTTTTATGTAACTTGATAAATGAAAGATTACAGAATGGTGCCAAATTTTGCAGAAAAATTCCAAATCACTAGAGTTTTCAAAATGTGGAAATCGCTCAAGTACGACGATTCCCACACTAACAATATTGTTGACTACAACCCAAAGATTTTCTTTACGTTAGCATGTTATGTAGCGAAGAATTTTAACATGATGTAATCATGCATAAAAACACAACTGGGTAAAACAAAGGAACATTTAATGTCATGCGACCTACTTCAAAATGTCTGGAATATAACACGTGCAAGACCCTAAAAGATTAAAAGGCCTATTCTCAAATCACGACTAAATTGTGTCCTTCTTTTGAACGATAGAAAAAGCTTTATTGAAACGGTATCCCTTTTATAAAATGTAGTAAATAAGAAACATCGCAATACACCGAGAATAAACAGCAAAAAATACACGTAAATCAGTAAAGCCTGGTTCCCACTTGGTCGTTTGTGTCGTTTGAGTCGGTTGTCGGTTTCCACTTGTAAAAATCATTCATGCGTGGGTATTTTGGGTCGCGGAGATAGAATTTTTTCTATCTCTGCGACAACTGTCGTTTGGGTCTTTTGGGTTGTTGGCAGGTATGTTTCCGCTGAGTCTTTTCAGTCGTTTGGGTATTTTCCAACGACGCAAATGACCCAAACGACCAAGTGGGAACCAGGCTTTAGTAAAAGACACAACGAACTGCAGTGTGTCTCTATTTCTGAATGCAAAATCGAGACGGGCGTAACTTTGCACAACTTAGCTACCAGGATTTATACAAGCTTTCATGGCTTTCATTAAGAAATTTTTTGTAAAAGTAGTTAGCCCGAATCGTTAATTGGACTGAATCGTGTACACGTCACTTGAATCTGTTCACGGAAACTTGAATAGGACAAACATATATCATTAGCAGCTCAATTCAGCTGATAGTCACGTAAGGTAACGTCTACTAAATGGCGATTTAAACAAACCAAATGTAAGCTCACAATGCATTTAGAATTGAAGAATGGAACCAGCATTAATGAAGAACGAAGCTGTCACTGCTTCGCTCAAAATATTTAACTTTATAGTACGAGATGCATTTGCATAGTCAAGCTTTGATCCAAACCAGTAGGCGCTTTGATCATTAGTTTGATGGCGGTGTTGATATTTGCTTTGACAATTGCTATCTTCGTGATACAAATCAACGAAGGAAGTAAGTACCATTAATGTTTTCTTCTGTCATTTGAATAATGTCGAAGTATTTACAATCTGTCTTACTCTGAGAATCATCGTTTCAGAATTGCCTATAGCAGATAGTTAACTTGAAGACATGTCATGCAGAGCTTGGTACTATCAATTCAGCTCTAGTGTACAATATAGATAAGATTAGCTTATAATCTCCAGCCTGATTAGAAGATTGTTAAAAAGTTCAAACTATCGATAGATTGGTGTAACTGCTACACAGTCCTAATCATTACACTTATGAATAAGCATTTTTAAAACAATATTTTTGAAATTATAATGTGCCTTACAATGCATAATTTTTACAAAGGTATAATAAGGATTAATCAAAAAACTGTATGTGACTGGAAGTTTGGTACTGGATTGGCTGCTGAACATGTCGAAGTTGGGAGCCAAGAGAATCCTGTTGAATGTGCACTGTATTGCCAAAGCCTCAAACATAAGGACAAAAAAGCCAATGGAGCTATGGCTCGGTTTCTAGGTGGGCCTAGAGTGTCATGCCTTTGCTTGTTCGGCACATATGGCTTGAATATCACGGAAAATTCATATGAAAATTTGTCATGCATTTTTGATTCAAATGAAGGTAGGTCCGAAACTCTTTCTCTTAATGTCATTATTAAAGGAAATGGTCTGTTTTTTGTTTCAACGTAAAAGCTTTCTGACACAATGGCTGCCAACTGTAAAGAGTGTGGAATTATAAAACGTTGATCATCTTTTGTGTGTCTCATGCCAAGTGGAAAAACTAAATTCGATTTTGCAATGAACAAATGATGAAAAAAGTTTTTGATGGTAACAAATATTCTTCACTAACCAAATAAGTTTTCGGTACCGCAAAATCTGAAGATGGCAGAAAAAGCTGAAACACTTTTCGTCCGATGCTCTTCAGAGAATACGTTGGGTAATTGACTTTGGTTTTAGGTAGATAAAGCTTTTTGTTGCTAAGCGTTTCATAAAGCCCTGGTCAAACGGTCCAACATTTCCCCCAACATTTCGCCCAACATGATGTTGGGAGAAATGTTGGATCGTTTGACCACCTTGTTGGGTCACCCAACATCGTAAATTTCGATGTTGGACGAAATTTGACTGAGGTAAAAAATGTTGGCTGCCGACGTCCAACAATTCTTTAGTTTTGAAGTGTTAAGTGAAATGTTGGATCGTTTGACCACCTCAGCCAATATTGCTGGCTCTGCGCACGTGTAGTTGGTAAAAGAACGCCAAAATTCAATCATAGCATTGTCGTTGATTTCGCGTTGATTTTGTTCACGGGTTGATTTCGTACGCTTCGACTCTCGCTTCGACTCGCGCTTCAATCCTCGCATCGACTCTAGATTTTGCTTACAATTGATACCATTTATAGCTATGACGGCGATTGCCTTTCGTTTTCTCGGATCGAAATGTGGAGGCGCATCGTTATGTGCGGCTGGTGTGCCTACTGTTGTTAAGCATCATCAATGGTACCTACTACCCATTCCCTTTTCGATCTGCGGAAGAAAATGTTGGGCAAAAGGTTGGGTGAAATGTTGGATCGTTTGACCAGGGCTTAAGATAAAATGTTCTTCAATCGTTGACCACGTCTTATGATAGTAAGGCGCTCTGTTTGACAAAAGAGCCCTTCACTGCCATATTAAAAGTTTGAATAAAGAAAATTTCACATCCTAAAACAGTTGGTTCTTTGAAACTTGTTACTAGGTGCGATAATTCTGGATACTTGAACGCACAATAATCCTTTGTTCTTTTTAGCTCATCAGTTGGCTTTGGAAGAGCCAAATACAGTTCACTTTACAAGCCTTTATTACACAAACAAATCCCTGTCAAATCACGTGTCAAGAAGAGTACTGCTACCTTATCCAGAAGTAGAATATTGCTACTATGCTTGCCTCGATTGCAGATACAATGGTGCTTGCAAATGCTTGTCTCACAATATCTTCACAGATAATGGCCAAATGATTTGTGAACTTAATGATGCAACATATGAACGATTCCCAGAAGATCTTGTTAACAAAAATGGTTCCCAATATTATGATATACTTTAAAAAGTCTTCAACACAAAGTATGCTTTAAGTAGCTATGCTTTAGTCTAAAAATGGTTCTTATTGGCTTTTTGGCTTACTAAATTTTTCTCTGGCGGCAAAGTTGATATAAGGCCGACTCTTCTTTGAGGATAACATGTTAAAACAAGTTAATCAAATTTTGTACTGATCCTCTAGCAGTTGATCTGTGATATGATAATAACTGGAACCGGCATGACGTACTTTGCATTCCGTCATTTGTCATCCTTTTGAGTGTACATGAATGCGCGAATAATCATTTTATGTTCTAAACTTTTTACAACGTGAATTCAGATTTCTGAATCCGCCTGGATTGTCTCCTTAATATGCCCTAAATCTGCACAAATTCAGTTTGCAATGAATTTTGGAGAAATGAAATCTAGAGAAGTGTAGAATTAAATTTTTTTTTAGAAAAATGTGATAAGCTTTCAAACTGTCCCTTTTTTAGGGGGGGGGGGGGGTTGATCGGCTCGTTGGCCGTTTAATCTAGATGACTCACTGGTGTTGGGAATTCGTCATTACTAATAATTTCTTGGTATGATTATCATTACTAGGTTTCTAAATTTCACGCGTCGATGCAATAACTTATTGTTGGCTTTCCAATTATTATTCCGTAACACAATAGTATTGCCGAGTTACAAAGAAACGCTGTAGGAGATCGACGTATAAAGGGTGGATACATAGATTTCTGATAGCTTGCCGATCGAAGTTTACCAACTAATATGAGCGTTTGTTCTTAATCATTTTTTTGTATATAGTGTAAAGATTTGTTTATTCTCGGGTCATTCTTTCGTGCTATTTCTATTATGGCTTTCATGCTACCTTACATATGGATCGCTAAAAATACAACATCACCCCCGTGGAGATAGTAGTCGCCCTAGCGAGAATGTCTCACATTACACAGTACTTGCATAAAAATATTTGTGATGTGCTGACAGTGTTGAATAAAAGGCTATTTTTAGAGTTTCAGAAAGGGTAATTTTTGGCATGCAGATTTGGTAAAACCATTAGAAAAGTCCGTTATTATCATTTTAAAATGAATGTTGTGAATTATATGCCACACAGTTAGATTGACAAGATGTATTGCAGAGGTTTGTGACAGCAACTTAAGAATTTCAGGTAATTATTTTTTAATCAGGTAAATTTGCCTCGCGACGGACCTGATCTCCTTAAAAACTAACAAGGAACACCATATTAACATAACCTCTTACATGGATTGTGTGCAGCCTCGGTTCGAGTATCACAACGGTTCTTTTTCGTTTGGAAACTCAACTCAAGCCGCCGAAACTGAGTAGCAAGTCATGTTTGATTTTAGCAGTACAAGAATCTTCTGAAATGGTAAGATTAGCGGGATTTGTGTCTTATCGGTGAACGGAATTTGTTTCGAGTTTGACTAACTGCGACAGTACTTTGTAATAGAAAACTGATGTTTGAGTGGCCTGGCCACCACACATGGAATGATTGGCGCTGGGCAAATCACTCGATTAGAATCTCGTACACCTTTGTTAAGAATCATTTTTTTAGCTGAAAATCCCCGGTGATACTGTTGTTTTTGTGAATATTTCGTACAATATCTGCAAGAGGGAAATGCTCACCATCTCTGTTGGTAGTCCGGCCTCTGTATTCCCAGATTTGACGCCCTGCTCTGACGTTCAAGATTTCAACAGTCGGAGGCTAAAAGGTCTAGGAATGGTAATTTGATAAAGCTCGACATGCTGCCTCTGAACGATCTTAACGGTCAAAATCCAGAGTCTTAACGGTCGGGAGTGGTACACAAAGCTAGGGCGTGGCCCTAAACTTTTCCAAATTGTTGAATTCTGACTTTTGAATTTTTTAAATCTGATGATACCATTAGAAAGAGCTTGCAAAACTGAGCAAAATCTGTAAAAAAAGCAATGTGCTCTGACCTATAAGCAAAAAGTTCTGGCTGTTGAAACTTTTCATTTTGTCAAACAACTTAGACAGGTCATCTGTTGGAAAAATTAGGCCTTTTTTCCTGTCAAGGTTTTCTCTTCGGATTCCTTGCCAAGAAACATGCTGGAATAGATTAAGACTTGGGGCATCTTGAAATTTGCCGAAAATTTCAAAATGGCGGAATTTTTCAAAATGGCGAATTTTTTACAATGTTTTGGCTACAATGTATCGATATGGTCTTCTTAAACGAGCATCACTTGGCACCAAAGTGACCTACTATGTTAAAAGCATGTTTGTTGTCATGACTGATCATCAAAAATTCAAAATGGTGTTCTTAAAGTGGCAGAACTAAACAAATCAACAATTTTGGCGCTTCGCTCCATAAAACAAAGTAACTGTGGCCAGAAACCATATAAAAGTTAAACAAACGCAACGAAAAAGGTTCTATTATGGTCCAACTCCATCATAAATTTCAATACTGAAAACTAAAAGTCATCCTAACTTCCATCTGAGTCAGCATCAAAGTCATAGTCACTATCATCTGTGCCTTCTGCTTCACTGTTTTCACCAACAACTTCTGCTCCATTATCAGTGTCAGACTGGTTGTTATTTGGGGAAACTGGTTGCAGGTATACTTCTTTCCATCCCCATGTTTCAGTTAACAGAGGAAAGTTAATCATCTGCTTTGTGCATTGATGCCATATGTGAGCCTGGAGCCATTTTCGCTTTAAATGTTGGGTTGTACTATTCGCATCAGGAATCATTCCCAAACTTGACTTAACTTTCTGCCTTTCGTACATTCGAATTATTGTGTCAACAGGGCATTCATCTTTGTTGCCTCCGTACATGACAATTCGAAAGAGCTCTTTATCAAGAGACAAAATCCGATGGAAAGCAGAGTGGAACCAAAGTTGTTCAGCAGGCTATAGCATTCAATTTGACCATCTTTTCCCATGATATTAATTTTCCAATCCCAAATGGAAAAGACGTCGTATCACAACCAGTGATGCTGTAGTATGCTGCCAAAATACTACAGGCTTTTATGCCGATATTTGAACAAATTGACTCGATATTTATGAATCTTTCATGTCCTATCTTCACTTGCCACTTCTGAAGATCTTAGGCTGCAGGTGTGCAGAATCTGAAGTATGCCTTTGCATACTCTTCCCAAGTCGGTTCACTTTTGATTGACCTTACTGCAGCCATGCCGTCAATTATCCACGCTGCTTTAGACAAAAGTGTTTGCACTTCTGCTAAAGATTCTTCTATCAGAGAATTTCATAATGCAACTTTCCAGCCTTGTCTGAGATCACTGTCAGGTGATGCTAAAGCTAGTGGAACAGTTGTAAGAGGATAAGAATGTGCGTCTCTTGGACTTGTAGCCTTTACCAAAAAGTGCTCCAAATGTTTGCCTGTCCTCCTTGAGAATGCTTATGGCTTTGGAAACCTTTTTGCCCGCTCCATGCCAGTTTTGATCCTAGGAATTTTATTGATGCAAATTTACTAACCCTACTTTCTTTGGCTTTGAGTCTTTCGTCAATAAACTCAGCATACATTGCTTCTCCTACTGCAGATGAATTCAGAAGTCCCTCAATGACCGATGGCTCGATTTCGGCTCCAGTTTTGAAATGTCTTGCAGGACCATCTAGGAATGGATCATAATACTTATCAAGCTGCAAAACAAGATCTTCGGTCATTGCCTCGTGCTTCTTTATCGCACAAACAGTTGTTTCTTTGTGAACGGACTGCGTCAAAACATTCAAACGTTCTTTCAGTATGGCTCAAACAGTAGCCATGAAATGACTGGTCTTTACAAAGGTATCAACAGCCTTCTCATCGGTGCTAAATCCACCTTGCATGGGGCTCCCTCTGACCCTTACCTTTTTGTTAATGGTTGTTTCGGTTATCAAGTCACGTATGGTCAAGTATTAGTCAAGTATGGTTTGCTACAGACTGAACCACCAAAGCCATTAACCAGAAGGTCATTCCATGCTCGCTCTTGCTTTGATCTAATATCCTGCAGCTCGGCATGTTGAAATGTAAGGTAACGGGTATAGTTTTGATGCCCAAATGCAAAACACTCTGGCAACAAAACACGCTCTGCTGCTAAATGGCGCTCAATTGCTTTTTCACTTTTACAGCACTGACGAAGCATAACATAGCCGAGACATCACGAATGTATTGCATCATCATTTGATCCTGTGTGTCAAAGGCATCTCTTAAATTGTTCATAATCTGTTTGAATTCTTGTGAATTAGTTATGGACTTCAAATTGGCGGTTGATTGGACAAGCCTCAAATTCACAATTTTCCTTTTGAATCTTGGACTGAATTCACCTTTGTTCAGGACACCCTACATTTGATAGCGAAGCAAGGCTTCAAAAGCCTGTTTTTGTAGCCTTATGCTTC
Organism: Rhopilema esculentum; assembly: GCF_013076305.1. The sequence goes on along the minus strand of NW_027018682.1, from coordinate 6,764,024 downwards.
TATGGCAATGCCTTCCCTTCATCGCTTGACCAGCAGACCCTTGAGCTATTACATCGGCATTCATCCACCATTCCTTAAGTCTGAGGCAAGAATACTTTTTGCCAAGGATATTCAAATTGACCATTATGGGATGGAAGCTGCCCAAGTAGGTGATGATTTCATCGTACTTTGACCCTTGGTTTAGCCATTGAATAATAAGAACTTTTGAATAAATTGCTTGATCTGCATGAAGAAAAATATGATCTATTTCTAGCTGATCAAGCATATTTTGAATCATGTCCATATACCATTTGACGACGTTATCATCTGGAGGAGTAACAGGAAGATATTCTAGTTTGCACCTTCATGTAGTACAATCTGTTGAAGCTTTCATGAAGTTTGTCCATGATCCAACTAGCTGGAGAGCATCAGTGTCTAACTCAGGCTGTGTTTCTAGAAGCATCTCTTTACTTACAGCTCCACACAATACCCAAGCTACATCACGATGAAATGCCTCTTCAATCAGTGGTGAATCTTTGATTTTGTCTTCAAAATCAGGCATTGCTGGAAGGCCTGCCCGTTTCTTTGGAATAACATATGAGCCATAATCTTTCTTTCCGTGGTGCAATAGATCTACGAATGATTCATATAAGCGTGTCACCAGGAATGATGGCTGGAAAATCGTTCCCATGGTGTAGTGTGTCGTCTGTGACCCAGTCAAAGTTTGTTGTCGGCCATCAGAATTATCAAAAGTATACCATTTTGATTTCTTTAAGATCAGTCATGACAACAAACATGCTTTTAACATTTTAAGACACTTTGGTGTCAAGTAATGCTCGTCTTAGAAGACCATATCGATACATTGTAGCCAAAACATTGTAAAAAATTCGCCATTTTGAAAAAATTCCGCCATTTTGAAATTTTCGGCAAATTTCAACATGCCCCAAGTCTTAATCTATTCCAGCATGTTTCTTGGCAAGGAATCCGAAGAGAAAACCTTGACAGGAAAAAAGGCCTAATTTTTCCAGCAAATGACCTGTCTAACTTGCTTTCTGAAGTTTCATGATAGTACAGACGCACCATACTGGAAACTTTGTTGCATGCCTGCAATATATTGCCCGCAAACTCAAATTTTCCATCTGCATACTTTTGTGTATTGGCCACATAAAGTCCCTATGTGATTACATTTACATTTTTCAGGCCGTTAGGACTTCATAAAAATTGTGAGGTCTACATTTTATGAATTGCAGGCCATTGCATGCCCTCACATTTCAAGGCATGCAATTTCCAGCATGCGGGCAAATTTCATAATAATAGGACTGATCTGTCAAGGTGTTAACAGCCAGTGGGATCAAAATAAGCTCTGAGTTGAATACTTTAGTTTTTTCCTTAGTCTTCAAAATTTTTTTGGGGTTAAATTGAAAACATGTCTTGGTAGTTAAAAGAAGAGGAAAAAGGGCAACATGAGCGAAATATCATTAAAAACAAATTAGGAAATGTTGAATGAAAAGTTAAAGTTATTGAAATTGCATTTTCCTTTCATTTTGTAGATTTCTCATGATCAGGATAAAGCTATAGACATATCTTTGGATATGGTTAAGTCTCTGTTTGTTTTACCAAGTTCTGACAAGGAAGACAGTAAAGTGAAAAGCAAAGATTCATTCAACAATTCAACAATTTCTGAACCTCTCACAGAGGAGTTTCTCCTATCCAGTTTTGGTGGCATGTTTTCTAGTAGTGAATTTAGCAGCTGGCCAGATTCAAATGGGATTGGAACAGACAAAGAAACCAAGAATGTAAGTTCTTATTCAAAAGGAAAGAAGAAAAATGTGAAGTTTAAGAAAGGTATTGATATAATAGGACAAGATGCCAGGAAAAAGAATCCAGCTTCAAAGAAGAACTTGAAAAAAGTTGATGGAACGGCACATCTTCCAAGAAATGGTAATAAAGCTTCAAAAAGTTCCAGTAACAAGCAAATTAATACTTCAAAGGACAAAGAACAAAATAAAACTTCACAAGAGATAAAAAGTAAAGTTAAGTTAACAGAAGTTGAAGACAACTGTGACTTTTCTGTTGCAGATGATGATTTTAGTGATGATTCCTGTGCTCTAGTCATTGATGACAATAAGTTACTTGATGTAGTTGATTTTCAAACTGTAAACACCCCAATATTAAACGAAATTGCAATTAGCATACCAGGGAAAGGGCAAGCTGAAAAAGAATTTTCTAATATGCAAAGTAGAGAGGTATCCAAGGCAAAATCAGCAGAAAAAGTTATTTCAGATTTTAAAAGAAAGAGGGACCATGTCAAACCCAAGATGCAGAAAAGAGATGAGAAGAAAGTATGTGTTGATAGTGTTAATTCTGTTTGCAAAGGTGAAATGGTTGATCTTGAAACTATCAAACCTCTTGTAAAATGCCCAGTTTTTGAAGAGGCTGTTTCAAAAGATAGTAGCTTTTTTCTAAACGAGGATCATAACGATAATAAGAAAGACTCTTCAGTTACTGCTTGTGAACCTAGTGGACTTATAGGCAGCCACCAAACAAAATGTAATGATACGAAACATGTACCTGTAAGTACATATGAAGGCTCAATGATGTCTTGTGTTGACAGAGATGATGTATTTGCTATCTTGTCAAGTGAGGTAGTGACTGATGCTGTTATTATTAGTGACTCAGATGTTGATGACGAATTGCCACTCATACAGCTGAAAAAAGATAAAAGTGTTGAAAAAAGTTTTGCTCATGAAAGAAAAGCACTAAAAGACAGGTCTGATATGGAGAGGTCTGAAAATGAACTTGATAGGTTGACATATAAAGAGGTTACTCCTAAGATTTCATCTAGTTTGCAGCAAGCTGAAAATGTATTGTACAATAGTAAAAAGCAAACATCCCAGTCAGAAGAAAGCTTGCCGAGTGACTACAAATCGAATTTTGATCTACTAAAACATCTAGTTGGCTCTACGTCTACATCAAATCTCTTTCCAATTGTTACAGACACATGTATACTTCCAGTTGTGAACGAGGCAGCCTTTATCACAACTGCATGTGGCAACAAAGTTCCATTGCAAAACAGTTCTTATTTTAAACAAAATATCACTAGCTCTTGTCAGTCTGATAGCATACCAAGAGGATCAGTTGTAACAAGAACTCAGTTAACTGGAATACAAACTGTCACAACTGCATCAAGAACAGAACATGATGATAAATATTTTTCTTGCAAATCTCAAGTTTCCTCACTTAGCACTGAGCAATATGTACCTGTCAGGAAAAAACAGAAGTTTACTAACACTTTTGATCAGAAACTGAATGAAACCAGAACAATGCCAACAGACCATTTATTATCTACTTCAAAAATTATTCAAAGAGCTGAAGGACAAAATTTTAAAGTATTGAGGGAAGAGGTAGATAGTACTGATGTTTCATGGTCTGTCAAGGCTCCAATATTGTCAGAGGTCAATGCATCCAGTAAAATGAATCATCCAGAAGTGTTCAGTCATAGAGAACATGAATTCAACTCATCAGTTTCTGATTCAAGGTTTGGGAATATTTCAAATCCTGACTTTTCTGATCTAAAGAAAGGGCCTTGTCAATCAGATTTACATCTTCGCCAAACCCTAACACAAAAAATACCAGCTTCAAGTAATGTCTTTTTAACTGACAGTTCACACAATAGTAGCTATAAATTTGAAGCTCAAAATTGGATAAAAGATACAAGGACTATGCCAGAGTTAATCTCTACGTCAAACATGCATACTCAAACACAATCTTCTAATCAAGCTTCTTATGACTTGCTTATTGGTATTAAAAATCAGTTGAACCAAATCCAGAAGAATGTAGATACTTTACAACAAGATTACATGAGATTTAAAAAAGATTTTTATTCTGAAAAATGCCAGACAAGCTCAGGTTTAGCTCCAAAGAATACTGGTCTTGATGAAATCCATCTTGAAAGTAGCAACAATGGCATCTGTCTAAGTGCTCCTGGACAGCATATGCCAAAAATCACATTGAGGGGGATTAAAAACATAATTATTGATGGCGGTGACTGAAATCTGCATGTTTGGTATGAGCAAAGGTAATTATGTCTTTTCTGTTCTTCTGAGCAATTCAATCACAAATCTTTATCTTTCATTCCCAAGACGAATAATTGCTTGAATAATGTTCTTCCAATTGACTGGAAGAGTCGTTGGGTTCCTTCATTTTCAGTCATTTTGGTGTTTCTTATGAATAGTTGTTAAGAACAAGCTGTTTATATCATTTGATAAAATAGCATAAATAAAGGAATCTAAGTACGTTTTGCCAATATTTTCTGAGCCTGTAAAAGGTGTGATCACCAGAAGTTTCCCTTTGACATTTGTACCCTGTACAACATTCCCCCAAATAGATTGATTGATTTTAGTGAAATCTCTAGACAACGAGAACTTTCTAGCAAAATTTCACTTTATTTGTCATCCTGATTTTTTTGGATTTTGTTGTCTTCATGCACTCATGCTACATGTAATCACAGGCTACCTTTCCCTAAATGATTTTATTGTGTGGTGTCTGTAGTGTCTATTGTCAAGCACTGAACCATTACGTCCTCGTAGACGCTTTGCACTATCAAGTTCAGTATTAGAAGCAACACTATCTTTCCTATACGTCAACTGAACCGTGAAGTTGAATAGGTACTTATTATATGGCAAGCCATAGTGGACAAAAGGTGGTTGAAAAGGAAACCATACGTTGAGATTTATATGATTAGGGTCCAGAATTATTGATATGTGGTTGAAATCATGATTGTTGGTGATCAGTTATTAAAGCACTGCTTCAGTTCTCCTCCAATAGCCTTGAGTTTCAAATCATGGTGTCTGAGTTCTTCGAATTTGTACTGTCCGAGTTTTTTCCGAAATTGTAATGTCCGAGTTTTTTCGAAATTGAAGCAGAAACTCAAGGCTATTGGAGGAGAACTGAAGCAACACTCTAAGAACTGATCATCAACCATATGTCAATAATTCTGGACCCTAATGATGTAAATCTCAACGTATGGTTTCTTTTTCAACCACCTTTTGTCCACTACGGCTTGCCATATTATTAAGCCCACAAAATAATACAGTGTGAGCCACAATGTTGAGTATTAGTTTTGTCCTTGAAAAAAGATTAATGATGGCTTTGAAATAAGCAACATTTTGAAACACACCAAAGCTGTTCATCTGAAACTCTTATAATTTTCAAGGCATAAAACCTCAGAACATAGATCGAGAACTCTACGCTGGGAAATATATCTAACCATCTGTGGACTGAAATAGACCAATCAGAAACGTTAGCACATGACTTGTGGTTACCCAATCAGTGTCGCTTGCCTATTGAAAATGTTACAAAATGGAGTCCTGAAGTGAAAAACGAACTCTTTCTGTCTACACAGAAGCGGTTTTTCATGTTTATGTACATTTCAAAACTGCTGGATAGAACAACGATCGGGCTCTACCATTAACCAGAAATATGTCGTCATTATAGTTTTCATGCACGATCTTGGTTTTCCAAGTAAATGCTGCCCGATGGCAGAACCGCTTGTTTTGGTTGGTGTTTTTGATCGCAAGACTGAGGAGGCTGTTCTGTTTGAAGGGATTTTTACTGCTGGAAGAGACATTCTGTTGTAAACATGCTGTCAGACGAAAGGCTTAGTAGGTTTCAAAATGTTGCTTTTTTCAAAGCCATTTTTAAAATTTTTCACCACAAAAAGATTGTTTGCAAAAAAATTTTATCAATAACCATGCTTGCGAAATTCTGTGAAATGTTTATAAACATTGGAACTGTTAAGATAACTATATAGTTATTTTATCATTTTAGGCCAGGTGTTTATGACAATAGCTCCAGTTTGCAAAGAAGGCAAGCCAGCAGGAAATATGAAACAATCTGAAACGTTAGAGGTTTGCATTTATGTTTTTAGAATAGACAAGCAGCGAGTTTTGACTTGTAGGAAATTTTGTGCCAGAATTCTGTCTTGACTGCTATTCAATAAGTCGGAACTAAAGTGTCCTTGTCAAATAGTTATTTGCTAAATTGATGATAAAACTGAGCAACCAATAAATTTTTTTACAAATCAGCGCATTCTATTCAACTTTTTTGATGAAAAGTTGTAATTGTTACCAAGCATCTCATTTAGTTTTTTAATTTTCATTTTGGTTCTGTATAGATTAAGCAAAGGTTTGTTTATGTTTTGTTATTTTACTTAAGTTTGTAGTTTTTGAATGCTAAAAGTACTTGCCAAGTCTTCAAGGGACTCATTTTGCGTCTAAAATCAACTTGATTTAGAATTGATACCTGCATGAATAGCTGCATCAACGCTGGGTGCTTTTTGTCTTCTTGCTGCGTTTTTCTCATTACGTTATCAATTTTGTGTACATATCGTAGCTGTACTGTAAGTTGTTGCATAATTTGATACATTTGTCCAGTTTCTATGAATTGAAGTTCCTCTTCTGCTTGCCTTCAGCGTGTAAATGCTTGGGAATGTGCCTAACTGCACTTAATGCTCAGTTTAATTGTACCAACTAGCAGACAAATGTTCCTTTCAATTTTTAAGGGTTTTGGTTCTAGATAATTAGGGCTACAGGGTATGAGTTTGCTTTCTGTGATTCGCAGTAAAAATTAACTGGCCTTGACTACATTTCAAAACTCTGCAATTTTTGTAAATATTTTAGTTTCATTGGCGACCAAGTTCACAATCATAGGTTTCCAGTAAAATATAGTTAGATAAGGTACAATTATCAGTTACCATTTCTATTGCCAGTATGCCAGGTTTTCTTTCACTAAGATCACATCTTAACACCTGCATTTTTTTTACTTATAGCCTGCTTGACTTCATTGCACAACCCTGTTGTCAAGTAAATTCATCTAGAATCAGGTTAAGTATGTATGTCTCCTAGATATGTAAGTATGTTGGAGACATACGTAAGTATTTTGGAGGTTATCTTTACTGTTGTCTCAAAATTTCATAACGACAGTGCATTTGATATTTTTGATGTGGTATTAGATAGAAATGTGTTCATGGTATAGCCCCGCTTAGGTATAGTATGGTAAATAGGTAAAACTGAAAATGAAGGCATTCACCATACCCTTGAAATATGACAGGGATTTCATCATTATGTCAAGCGATAATACAGTCAGTAGGAATGATTTTCTAAGAGTTAAACTATTTGATATTTTGTGTGTGCATGATCTAGAGCTGTAGTTTAGAGAAGGCCTAGATGGTAAATGCAAGGAGTTATGAAAAGAGCTTTTGTTAATTGTTTATTTGAAGAAAGTTTCAGGTATTGATACATCATGAAACATTTTTCACATGATTGGCCATCATGGACGCAGAAGGCTATTCGGGAAAGGTATGAAAAAGGGAAAAGGTATGAAAAGGGTAAAGATATAAAAAGAGTAAGACCAGTTCATCAGGCAGTTTGCCCATTTTCACTTTTCAAAAATTTGATTTAATTGAATCAGCTAGCAACAATGGCATTTCAAACCTAATATTATTTCAAACCACTTTAAACCAATGAGTGACTTCCAACCAAAGACGCTATAATTTATTTGAGTATACGCAGTGATCTGAAACCGCTACTGCGCATGTGCTTGACTGCGCACAGATTGTCGATTCGGTCGTTGTGATGCAGTGCAGTTGAAGATAATATCCCCTCCTGATAGATTGTAATCAACTGCTTAAAAGAGAATCAAAAACCACATTATTATTGAGCTGTACGATAATTGTGCTATATGAAAAGAATAAAGAGCAGATTAAACACCATAATTAAATTGCTATTTTGCCTCAGCTTCCACAAAGCTTCGCAAAAGCAGCAGTCGTTTACTGAAAGTGGCTGACATCTCTTCTTTTAACCAACATTAATGTACAGTTAACTTTAACTTAACGGAGTTTCTGTACATTTTGATTGAGTAGGCTCAAAGGGAAAGACTTGTCCAATTCAATTGATTAAAAAATGAAAACGTATGAAAATATTAGATTTATTCAAATTCGAAACTGTTTGCCAAAGTGTTCAGGGTCAGGTATTGGTTTATTTGTTGGCATATCCTCATTTTTTATCGTCTAAATTTGATAAAAGTGGTTTTTGTTCCTAAATGTTTTTATGTCCATTGTGAATTTACTGACAACCACATGCCATCTTCCAAAATCTCACCATTAGTTTTAACAGAACACTATACCAATCGGTTTTAAGACTTGGCGAAGAATATCGGTTGATGCAAATATTTTCAACCTAAACACCATTTAGAGCATTTTGTAAATAGTAAGAAGAATTGGCCGTTTTTTCATTTTCAAAGAACAGTGCGAGAAACTCTTTAAAATGATGGTTTTTCTACGTTACTAGTAAGTTGTGCTTTTGTATTTTCACACAAAATGTTTGCATATAAGACCCAAATCCCAAAGGTTTTATACAGAATACATGTTGGCAGCACGAATTTTGATAGCCATCGGCATTAATACAGGTATAAACATTTGATTCAAGCATTGACGGCAGGGCCTAAAATATGCGTGGATCTGACTCACTTTGTGGAGTTGTAAATTAAAATTGTGAACCTGTAATTGTAGAAAGTGTGGATTTGTAAATAATGCATGTTCTTGAAAGTGCAGCATAAAATACCAATCGAAACGTCTAAGAAAGAAATGGGAATATTTTTCCAATTCGCAATGGATGCCCAATCCCAGCCTTATGTATTGCACTCATTTTTTATAAGAAAATTGCGATAAGAAATAAGCAATGGATAATAAAGAAGAATTGAGAAACTTCAGAGCTCGAAGCTTCAGTACATGCGGAGAAAAATCAATTGCGCTTTATGATATTGTTGTGTGCTATTTTGAAGTAAGATGGACTTTGTATACAGCTTTAAATTCAAAACATCATCTCAATTTAGTTTGCTTTTATGACTTGCTTCAAAAAAGACACTGAGCCTTAAGACCAAGACCGAGATTATGATTTCCTGCCCGTAATGTATTTTGGGGTTTTTATGTGATATCTTTCAGTAGATTTCAAAACAAGTTATAAAGCAATTCAACTAAGGTGTTTAAATTGGAGAAGAATTGGAAAGATTCCTCTCAAGGCTGCAGCAGCTGAACGCTGATAAGCCTCTCGGTGGTAGCTGAGAGGAACATTCAATTGGGAATGTTGCATAACTGGGACCATAGTCCTTGCAACAATGGGTTAGAAAATGTTTTGAAAGTTTACGCCAACGAACGCATTAGTAGCAGTTCTGCTGGGAACACGTTTTTGTTTTTTTGATGGCGCTTTATCTTGTGTGGTCAAAGATGTATTTTAGATAAATTTGTATTTTATCTAATTTGGTTTTGCATTTTTATGTTAATTGAAATCTTCTCGAAATCGTTATGTTTATGAATAAGGACAGAAAAAAGCAAATATTTTCTGAAAGGAGTGGTTTCCGGTGTTTCAAAGGGCGTGGCCGTTAAAATTTAGGGGCAAACCTGCTAGTCCCGTTTCAGCCACTCCCTTGTAGCCTAGTGCTAGTGTGGCCTGATCTAGCGTGATATTAACATGATATTGGCCAAAAATCGTCATTTAGCATAAAATCTAGCATAATTTGGAATCTAGCATAACTCTGGCATAATTCTGATATTATTTCAAAGAAACATTGTTTCCATTGCTCTATTGTCTATCGTTACCAAATGCAAACACTTCACACCAGCATCTGTGGTTTCATTTTGGGAGTAAATTGTGACTTTCCACCTTCAGGATATTGCTAGTTGTTTTGAATGGTTGGCAGCCACATATTTTGTGGTTGGCAGCCAAATGCAGCCAGCTAAACGCAGTATACGAAAAGCTAAATTTTTGCTAATTATTGGGAGTGATACCGTAATCAAATTTTGCTTTGAGGGTTACAAAAGTTTTCACTTGCTTTGATTTAAAACTGTCTGTTAGCTTTTGCTTTTTTTCATCATTCATCATTTGCAATTTTGAAAAAATTCAATCTATGACAAATTTAGCATTATTCCAAAATTGAGATCTGGTGCATGGTTTTTGCATTACAAACAAGATGGGGGTAAAGATCATGCTTTCAAACTGGGCGAAAAGAGAATAAGAAGAAACAAGCACAATTATTACATCGGTGAGAGAAGAGTTTATTTGCCATCTGTAACGAGGTTTTCGTTTATAGTATCAAAACTTTTTGAAGAACAGATTTGATGGCAAAGAATTTGATGGGCTGAATGCAGTTAAGAACTTTCCATAAGTAAACAAGACTTAAGAAAGCTTCACCCAGCTTTTGTCCCGGACATCGCAGCAATCCCTAATTCTGTCGATGCAGAGAGGCTGATTCCCACCTACAACAAGATAGAAGCAGGTGGGGAAAGCAGCATAGCTCCAGAAAACTTATCAAATAGATAAATATTGCAATTAATATGCTTGATCTCACAAGTTTCGAGTTCCGATAAAAGCTGCAAGGATATGGTTTCAAAAAGCCAAAAAACACCAAATTCTGGCAAGCAGGGCTGATTTAAGGGAGTTTTTGAAGATGAAAGGAAAAAAAATAACTTTGACAGAGATCCGAACAAACCATGTACAAGAGTTTCTTTTCGATAACTTTTTGCTCACATTAAGACATCGCTATATGTAGCTAATCTTCTTATTAACCCAATCCATATATTGTAAAGAATCAGCTTTTGCTACTTATACTTCATTCATTTAAGAATTTGCCCAATTAGGACATGCTATTTGCACTATGATGGCAGTTTCTATATTTGCCACCCCCCATGATGCCAATCCCAGCAAAGAACCACGCCCAATTTTTATAAAAAATGTGGATCTGTAAAAATTTATTATTTTAGGCCCTGATTGACGGGATAATGTATTGGAAGGAAAAGTAGCAAAATGATCCAAAAGTTATGCTAAAAAGATAAGCCTTGCCTAATGTGGTCATTTCTCCACATAAAGGGCCACTTGTGTTTTCATAAAAATCCTTGCTTCATCCGACAGAGATGTCAACGCCAAAATGAAGCCAGTTGAAACTTTATGCCTCGAATGAAGCAAGCTCTTGGTACCGTGAAAGTACCGCGGAATAAAGAAAACATAACACGCTTAAGTACTCCTCGGGGTATAAATACCGCAAAATCACCAAATGTAGCCAAATGATATCCCGGTGTGGATCGAAAGTAACTAGAAAAGTAGAATGGTGCTTTTGATTGGTTGGTTGTGTTTGACCAATCAATGACTGCTAGCCCGTCACATCGTTGAAGAGTCCAAGAGAGAAAGCGAAGTATCTCTTTCTACAAAAGTTGGGATTTTTTTTAACGTAGACATAACCTAAATAGAGAGGATTTTTCTTGTTCTTGCTCAAAGATTGATTAATTTTATTAGCTAATAATAAATATATTTCATCAGTTCGATATAAGGCCTTCATAATTTTGTGTAAATTTGAGGCAGCATAATATGAAAATATTTTAGTCGATTGTTTCTTTATTTTGTTTTCTGCAGATTCAATATGTTGGCCACTGTACTGATCTTCTGAAAATTGTTTGCAGGATTAAAATTCGATTTTGGCTTCTGATTTATAACCGTTTTATAACCACTAACAATGTGAAATACAATAATCTTTATAATCTTGCAACAAAATCTCTACATTGAAACTTATGAAATTCTTATTTAATCAAATATTAAATGCATGGTTATAGGTCCAATTTACTTCGAAGTAAGAAGTTACCAAAGACCTTTCACATAAGGAATGTCAGCTCAACTCGCTTTCTCAACCAGGATTTAAATTTCTACTCTGGGATAACAGTTTCTATGAGCGGGTACATTAATCAAAATGGAATGATTTGAAGAGTTTTCTTTGATTTAACCATTAAACATAAAGAGCTTTTCGACTAACGATAGAGAGCTAAAACTCCCGAAAAGCTAAATCCAGACATGAAATTCAATCCGGGTTGAACTCAGGTCGGGATAAAACACGGGCCGGGGTGAAACTCTTTTAGAGAGGGGGGGGGGCTCTGGTTTTAATGACTTTTACGACGTAAAGTGTTTTTTGTAGCTTACTGCAAATGTCTTTAGCTGTTAGCCATTGAGATCTTAGTTGTTGGGATACAGTCGGCAATGCACAGTACCGTGTTGCCTTCTCTGTCAAAAATGAACTTTTCCCCAACGCAGAATCTCCTGTGACATACATCACATTTGAAGCATTGTAAATGAAAAATAGCTTCTTGGCTAACTTTGATAACATGATCACAGGACATGATCGCCTTTTTGCAAGCGCAGCATTGTTGCATCGGTCCAAACAACCTAAAACAGATAAAGAAAAACTTTCATTCCCAGAAAATTTCTCCTCAGAAAAAATGTTGAGCTCGTTTGGCCAATCTTAAAGTGTCCAAAGAGTCTTACTCTGTCCTGCTTATCCCTATTCCCTCATATTTGATATTGATCAAAATGTTGCAAGCGTAACAAAACTTTTAATTTCTTTTGCTCTTACTACATGACTCATGATTTGACGCTGTTGAAAAATCAGTAAGCAGATTTTCAAGATTCAATTTTTGTTGTCAATTCATGACGGAATTCCTCTATGTTAATGAAACTTTCTTTCTTTCAACATAATTTCTTTCTCGCCATTAAACATTCAATTTTAATCTCAAATTTGTGCCCTAAAAACATATGAAGGAGTGTATTTTATGTTCCAACTCAGCGATAAATATACTTACGTTGAAAAGTATTGCACCACCCTCCACAAAATGGCAGCACTGCCGCAAAATCTGTTTAGCTGACCGAAGTTCAAATAGCTATAGCAAGTTAAATAAATGTTTTAAGATTACTGTTTGGGTGGAAAATAATGGAAAAAGTATCAAGGAATAGTAATGAAAATGAACAATAAGAAAAAGCGCTTGATTTTTTCTTATTTCCAAACCATACCGACCACCGAGACAACACAAAAAAGTGAGCTTTGATGATAGGAGTGACTTTATAACAATTGCAATAAAAAATTTTCTTTAGCACAGACTTGAAAGATTTCATTGAAGCGAGTTCGGAGATACTAACTTTTTGCTTGGGTGCCCAAAACTGTTAATTTCCTTGGCTGATAATGAAGAAATTTTTAAACGTCTTGGTTGCACTTTTTTTGTACTGCAACGGGCCTAATTCTGAAGACCATTTCGTAGCATCTTGCATATGAATTCAATTCATGAAACATGTTCCTTGTCTTTACATTCATGTTTTCTAGTGCTTTGTGGTATTGTTTAGGGAACAAATAATGCTGTAAGTTGCTCAAAACAACATTTCAGCTCCTCGTTGAAAGAAAATACAAAAATTTCCGCGATAAACAGTCGTAAACAGCGACACGCAAGTGTCTGAAAAGTCGTTATTAAAAACGGCTGTAAAAGTGTCACTTTTCACTAAATTCAAGGCCAATAATGATCTTCTGGGATCACAAACACCTAAATGTGGTCTTGCCAAAGTGCCTTTAAATTTATCATGTGGCCTTTGAAAGTAACCTGCTGCAAAAGATTTTCATTAAATTTGACAAGTTTTTCAATAGTTTCGAGGCTGCGAGACAATCCAATGAAGAATTTGCTTTTATAAAGGCACTTTGGCAAAATGTATTGCCAATTTGGCAAATGAAAATGTATTGCCAATGGTTTGAAGTTATATTTGATTGGTTTTGAACTTTAAACTGACGTCTAATGACTTCACAAAAGTGGTTTGAATTTCGAAGGTCATGTTGTTTACAACTCCGTCGCCATTACTCGTTCGTCAAGTGGTGCAATACTTTTCGAACGTAAGTGTAGTTAAATGACTTGTTGAGCTTGTTTTATCAGCAAAAACCCATTACTGAGCAACGTGTTGAGCGTTGCTGATTGACATTTGAGTCATTTGAGCGAGGCTTTAGGTCTCAAGAGATGTAGGTAGCCGAGAATTTGTGCTTCGTTGATGCCACCAATTGGCAGGGGACCCACGATGGCCACCAAAACCTTGACATTGTCACGTGTAGTTTACGCAGCACTGCAGCCATTCATATGAAGGCATCTTTAATTTGCATAACATAAAATAAGAATTCGAAACTTGTTTATAAGTGTAAGTCTCTCTTGGGTACATTTCTCATTCGCAAAACTCTTTGCGAAGGTCTGTGTTAATGAACTATAGACGTTGCAAGCCAATGGCACGAACATTTAGATGTTTACTTTGTCTTGGAGTTTTTTGCATAGGTTTCTAGTTACCTAAAGCAAGCTACACGCTACTTCAATATCGCAGAACGATATAAGACTTGGGGTTTCCAATCCATTTGTTATGAAGCAATTTCAGGCATACAGTGTGTGTAAACGATTGTGGCCTTTAAACAGACGAAAACTGAGGTATGTTATTAGCATTATACGTATCTAAAATAATTATGAAATGGCGTTCAAAATTACTGGTAGTTGATGCAACCGAAGTTTCAACGGAATTTACATTCAAACTGCGTTCAAAATCTTTAATGACCCCTCTAGCATTATTAATCAAGTCAATTAGTGACAGATGAAAATGTTGAAGTAAAATGAAGATGTTTCCAGCTTGATAAGTATTCATGCCTTGTTGAAGCTGGTCATATCTTGAAAGCCTGCTCAAGTAATATCACTTATCACAATGAAATTTTTGTCAAACAATCTTTTGGTGGTACAAAACTTGAAAATGGCTTTGAAAAAAGCAAACATTTAGTAAACTAAAGTTTTTCGTCTGACACTCTTCAGAGTTAAAAACGTCAGAACATAGAACGAGAACTCCACGCTAGGAAATATATATACCCAGTTGTTGATCGAAATAGGCCAATCAGAAACACGAGCACATGACTGTTGAGGTTGACCAGTCTGTGCCGCTTGCCTATTGAGAATGAACGAAAGCTTTAGTTTACTAAATGTTTGCTTTTTTCTAAATCTTTGTCCTTACCTTAGGTAATCAAAAACGCAAAACTTTTTGCCAAATTTAAAGTAGAATTTTTGTGAGATTTCTGCTAATACCACATCACAGCAATCACATCTAAGACATCCGTAATGCCATCTTGAGTCCAAAGCTTCTAATAGAAACCTATCGGAAATATTGAGTTGGCAGCCATCACAGACTGGGCTGTCGGCCTTCGTTTGGCTGAAAGATATTAGTCATTCGATTCAAATTTCATTCACAGTATCAATTACTAAGTACATAAACAAAAGTTTTTACTGTAAAGTTAAACAAAGTAGATAACAAAGAAGAAGCTAACCATATAAAGATAACAGCAATCATTACGTTGTTAAACTGTAGGACATGAGACAAAACTTGCGAGAGCTATTTAGTTGAATGCCCTATTCGTTCGTGACGGTACAAAATTCGTTCGCTTTCAAAGCAGGGTCAAAACTGTTCCGGATAGCAGAGCAAAATCGTCACGGTTCCACAGTGCTAGTGTAAACGCAAGGGCGAACCGCGACAGTTTTGTCACGGTTCCAAACTTGCACGGGACAGTGTAAACGGGGTCTTTGTTTGCGTACTCGATGTTAATCGAGAACGTAAACAAGCTTGCACTTAATAAAACAGAATTCCGTACCACTTGGCTTCAGGATAGAGATCTTTCGAAAATGAGTGTATGGAGGGTTAACATCGGGCTCAACAATAGGGCAGTTACACGTTAGGCTACCCACCATCAGTTTTTGTGAAGGGAAATTCTTTGTCATCCAGAAGACCATGTTTCAAAATCGTTATAGTGATTTCCTTTACTTTTGGTAATGCTTTTAATCATTCCACGAAACACGCTCACCATAATAGGAATCTTCCAGGTCTTTAATAGCAAATATCCATTATAAACAAAATAGACTCGGGGGGTATCAAGAAATGTTAATAGAGAATGTAAGAAAACCATGTTAAGTGTAAATTTTCAAATTTTAAGGACACAATATCTGCAGAAAGTGGGGGAGGGGTAAGTAAAGTTAAAGGGAGTGCTCCCGACGCCTGCGATTAACATTTCAATATTCATTTCTAGTGGCGTGGACGAGGTAACTTTAAGACTCATTGCTAACAATGGGCCTTTGCGAGCGTGGCGACGATCAAAACAATGCCAGTAAACTTCTGCGGATTAACCAAAATTGATTTCAGACTGTCTGAAAATGCATTATGGGATGCTTGCGTAGCGCAATGGCTCATTGTTAGCAATGAGTCTTTAAAACATGACGTAAGACGCTAGGGCCTTTCAACAACAAAAAATTATCATGTCAAAAACCTTCCCCGTAAACGATCTTGCGTATCAAAATCTCCACTATGAGATTTTCTGTCTCAATCAATAATTGCTTTCCAACAACTTACGGATGTATCAGATAAACCATAAGTTAGATAGAAGTAACAACCTGTTGATCTTTCGGCTTTCAGATTCTGATCTATTTTATCCTTAATAATGCTGTTTAAAGGGAATTAATGACAAAGTTGAAAAGAGTATCCTGTAAAAATGTCCCACATTAAAAATCTTCGATGTTAAAATCTTCCAGCTGAAATTATCACCCTGCATTTATTATCAACCATGTGTGGCCATTGACATCATCGTTGGTGGTTTTAATGAACAATTTGGTTCTCTTATCTTTTATTTTTTTTAAACTAGTATTGAAAGTCCCTATTAGGTACGAAGTGATGACGATACAAAAGACTATATACCTGAACAAGCATAATAAAATACCTCTAATTTAAAAAACCAATTGTGTTACATGTGTTACAGTTTGACTGAGATATGGCCACATACGCACGGGCTCTTTCCCCGTCAAACCTCTTTAATTTGGTCTTGGTTAATACAGTAACTTCATGAAACAGGCCAGAAAAAAAACAATAATCCGTTGGCAAACTTGGAATCCTATATCTGCCATATCTCGCCCAATTTTGAACAGTTTCAACTGAATTTGCATATCGAGAGGTATCTTCATCAACAGTCTCTGCTACTGCAGTGTTTTTAAAGTACGGATAAACAGAACATTGCTGATTCACTCACCTCATTTCTTTCAATTTGAATAATCGTCCAATTCATAGCAACTAAACATTAGCTACTCACGTTACATTGGCTATGCCACTGAGTCAATAAATAACAACCACTATTTGCAAATCATTTGGTCTTGTCGCTTGTTTGTATCGAAATTATTAAAATAAACGGAACTCGTAGGTTATGTTAAAAACCACATTTGCAAGAATCACGTGTGAAAATGTACTACATAATGTTGGTTTGAATGGAAAGTTATTATGCGATACGAAACCATGTTTACATATTAAGTTTAAATTGTTTCTATTCTAAGGGTTGTGAGACTATTTTACTTCTGCTCTTTAGGTCAGGTTTCGAATGTACATGGCGTTCTGCTCTGAAATCGTTGACAATCCAAAAAATTGCGAAAAGGGGCGCTAACGTCCTAACGAAAACTTGCCCAAAAAGTGGTTGCAGCAAGTGGTTGTACTAATCCCATTAGCAAAAGTAAAACATTTGATTTTAAAAAACTTTGGTTTTGAGGCAAAGATATAATTGAAACGCAAATTTTTCCTCGAATTTTCCCGTTTTCCATAAATTTCCCGAAAATTTGATTAATAAGGATTTCAATGAAAGGATTATCTCGTTTTAATATATCTAATATAAATATGAATAATATAATTATCTATGTTTAAGATATGTGCGTTCAAAGATTTACTTTGTCAAATTTCTTGGCACAGTATCCAATCCAAAAATTCCTTGCGTTTTCACTTAGCCTAGTAGTTCCTTACTTTTAAAGTATATCCTTTAAAAAAATGCGTGCATCAAAGAATGATTTTTTTGAGAAAGGCGTTGCCGATCTTCCAGTTGTTGCTCTTTTTTACCAATTGAAAACGCCCATGCTTCAAAACCAATTAACCACATCACAAAAAATACTTTCCCAAAACATTACCCCTTCTCTCCAAATTTCCTCATAAAATTAAACGAGTCCCCCACCGGCACCATCATTGGCTAATGCCCAGAGAGCCATTGGGTTTAAGCCATTAAAATTGTTTGTTTTAGTCATCTCGATGTTTTCTTTTGATTTTTCGTCATTTTCATGCTTTTTCCAGATCTAGTTGTTCATGCCAAAAACATAGAAATCAAAGTCTGTTTTGAAATATTTCAAACACTTTCAAAGTCTGTTTTGAATCTTCCAGGGTTGGCAAGTTCAGATAGGACAACCAGAAAAATGTTTATGTAAACTTCATCTTTATTCTAAGAAAAATTTAAACGATAATCTATGCATCATAGATTAGATAAAGGCAGGGACAGTAGAAGCAGGGTGATGGGGTCGAGGGGGCCAAGGGGGCATTAGCCCCCCAATAATTTTCAAAGTTGACTTAAAACCACACAAAAAATCGTCTTGTTCTTGAATTTTTGGCATATTCAGCCCCCAAAAAAGGTTTTAGCACCTCGTTCTGTAATATACCCTGTGGACCTTGAATAGATAGATAAAGTCCTTGTTTTGATCTCACCTTAGAATGCTTCAAGCAGAACCGAATACACAACAATTATGAAAAGTTACATACCATAAAAGTACTATTAAGCAGGGAGGGGGGCTAATTTATTTTTCAGTCTTTGAAGGAAGGTGCTTAAAAGAGAGAGGCTAATATTAGAAGGGGGCTTATAATTTGATGTATATTCAATGTTATAGTATGAAAATACCCTTATGCATATTTTGTTATGAAAATGTCATACAAAATGTTTGCAAAAACTTTGCTAGCAGCTTCAAAATTTTTTTTTTAATCTGTCAATTATAATGTCCTTATCTTCCTTACAGTCACCCGGATTAATTGATAACCCCTGGGGCATCTTCTAAACAAATTTCAGCTGACTTGTGAGGCACACAAGTTAATCTTTAAGTGGCCGTGTTTAATGCACACGATATTATCGTCATCATGCCCGTCAAGAGAACCACTCGATATACATGTTTTTTGTTTGACATCTGGGGCTAAGGGATAGGGAAGCTTATTTCAAATTTTTGCTTGATAAGGGGGGCTTAATAGAGAGAGGGAATTAAAAGAGAGGGGGGCTTAAAAGAGCTTTTACAGTAAGACAGTAACACAGCTAGCACATAGTCCTCTTCAGAAGTATACATCTTAATTCACTTGGTGTAGAAAAATGTACACAATTTTTTAAAAAAACCAAACCTGATAATAATTTTTCAGAATTCCACACAAAAAATTAAGGAAGTTGCCCAGCCTGTATTTTGAGTACTTAGTAACTAGTCATAGCATTGCCATTGATAAATCCCTATACTGAAATTTATTTTGCATGTGATTTATATTTGTCTATTGCTGATATTCTATCTGGAAACTTTTGTTTTATGTCTATCTCATCAAATTTTACTTTGTTGTGGATGCAAATTAACAGTATGTTTGTATATACTATCTTCCTTCAAGGAAACTTTTAAATTACCTACAAAAGTTCAATTTTAAAAACTTGGAACAGTCCCATTCTTTGCTATCCCTATTTCTACATGCACTATCCAAATTGAAATTTTCTATCTACAGGTTTTCATCTCTTTGCACAGTCTTCATCCATAACATACTTAAGCTATCAAAGCAAAAGCTTAATTACAAAAATACTATTTGTGAAGAAATTCTTTGGGAAGTCAACAAATTTCCTCTGCCCACGGTCAAGGCTTTTGTATAATATGAACATAGTATGCAGGATTGTCAGTTGATTCCAATGGCTGGAAGTCACCAAGTATCGTATGCTTAGCATCTTTGCCAAACACCAACTCCAAAAGTTTATTGAAATTTTGCAGCAAGTGTGGGTAGTAAGACAGACGAAACTTGCTGAAAAAAGAAATGTTTTGAGAATGTAAATTTGTGAATGTAAAGAACTTTTCTCTTAGTTACCTGCTTAATCAAATAAATTGAACTATTAGAGCCTTATCAAACAGTGTCCTCCTAATAATTTATCATATCACAACAAGGCTTATAGGAACTATCCAAAAACTAACTCTGAAAATTAGCTGTGCTCGTCCCTCTCCCATTCACAAAATTTTTACCAATGTGTGTACCTCTATAACTTACATAATTGAAACATCAAAAAAAGAAACTTATAACTTTCATACTTTGAGGATTCATCTTTCTTCTTCTTAAAAGGTGGAGAATCGCTGTCTGCTTCTCCGTTGCTGGAGGGTTCTTCTTCTTTAATGACATAATCAAGAGTAACAAGGGAGT
The DNA here is from genome assembly GCF_013076305.1 of Rhopilema esculentum. The sequence continues at coordinate 6,743,907 of NW_027018682.1, read as the reverse complement.
ACTTATTGTCCACAAGAAGCACAGATGTCTTTACATCCACTGGTGCTTGGCTCTAAGAATTTGAAGAATGATTGTTTATAGCAAGAAACAGCAGGGAAGTAACAAAAATGCAAAAAACTTGTCTTCTGAGCAGTAAGTACACTTTTCTAAAATATATTTTTTACAATGAGGTAAAGTTATGATTTTGAATTGGAAGCAAAGTGAAAATTTGTTCTGATGTACTGGTTTATCTAACGTACTGTGTTTTAACTTGGTATAACAGTTTTATTAATATATAATGTTTAATCAAATCTAAAATGTAAACAAAAAGGATCCTTTCATGTTTTAAAATAAGAAAAAAATTATAGCAACCTACATCATAATAAATATTCTTCATTGGTGGCTTACCACCTGACACAATATGGTCATAATTGCGATGATCTATCATCAGGATACCCCCTGGTCTGAGGCAGTCTCTAAAATTTTCAATGGCCTGAATTTGTGCTTTATTTTCGCCATCAAAGTCGGGTAGATGTGCAAATGAGTTGCCAAGACAAATTAGGCAGTCAAATCCACCATTTGGGATGTCAATGTCTGCATCTTTCAGGTGAAGCCAGTTACCCTCTTCAATCACTATGTTGAGAAGCAAATAAGCGCTTTAAAATTATTGTCTTGAAAAAATACCAAAAGTAGGTCAAATTCTCATACCAGTTTTTGTGCAGCACATCCAAGCTGTCTGCAGCAAATTCTTTTCACCTTTCTAAATAATACTAATAAAGCTAGGTTAAAATTTATGTTTGTGTTTACCAATATTATCCCCTTCAGAGGTGAGGTTATCATTTTAATTTGTTGAATTCTTTTTTTTAGTATTAGGCTATTTTGAATCAATGAAGACAATTTTAGGAAGGTGGTGCCTTACAGCCCCTTTCTAATTAATAAATTACAAACTTCTTAATTAAAATATGAATAACTAATACAGTAGCATAAAACCCACCCCAGTTGTCAAAATCTGGTTCCTTTCTTCTTGCCCATCTAACTTTGAGTGCATATTTAAGCATTTTGTCACTTGCATCAACACTTGTGACACGGAACCCTTCTTCGACCATGAGAATGGAGTCAACACTGTTAGAACACAAGAAATGCAAGTTGGCATCATAACAATTTGCAAAATATTTTGAAAATGTATCTTCTGAAAGTAATTTGGAAAATAACATTAGGAAACACATGATAAATTGATAAAGTATAACTTGAGTATAACTACAATAATGAATTACCCGCATAATAGCTAGTGTGTTTGCAACGATGCTTGTCATTGTATCTGTTTAAGACAAGCTGTATAATTATTAACCCAGCCATTACTCTGAGAAGACTAACTTTTGCAGGTATCACACCATAAAGTATCAAACTAAACTTGCATGCATTGTAGCCATTGTAGATAAACAATCAAAAGGTGAAATCATTATCAAGACTGACCCTGAAATCTGTTATTCATGTAATAAGGAAAAACACCTTGTCTTGTAGAATAGAGTGTTATTGATAAGCTAATACTGTCAAAAACTGATCACATGGTTACAACTGAGTAACACATGGTTGCCATTTCACAGTTTTGAAATATAGGGAACATGTTTAAGCTATGGTTGGAAATGTGTGGCATGTGACAGCTGATGAAACTCATCCTGCCACGTTTCAAAATTTCAGCATTCAAGGATAAACTGCCAGTTACTTGGCCTCAGTTTTGAAACCTTCGTAAAATTTGAGCAGAGAAAACTTGCTTTATGAGCAAAATCTAAAAATATTAAATCCACTTATTTCCAGCCAAAGATTCTCGCAGACATTTATTACCCATTGCCGATGCATATACCGTAAATCCTCGAATAAGGCCCCACTTTCGAATAAGCCCCCCCCCCAAAACATTTTTTTGTGAAATAAGCCCACGGGGGCTTTATTATCCGATGACTTGCGGTACGTAGATCCAATTTCAACACTGCTTTGAAGGCCTACTGTGCGATATTCTTTAAATCAAGTTATAGAAATCGTATTTGCGTAACAGGTATTGTGTTTATAAATAAAAGGGGGAGGGTTTGAAGTAGTCAGAGAAAGTCGCTCTATCAAAATTTCAGTGCAGCCAATCGTATAAAACAAAAACACTTGGCCTACCCGGTGCCACAAGCAACATCAAAGACGGTTTTAACCTTGTACTCGTGTAAGACTTCAAGCAACTTTTTGCGGTAAAAGCCAGTCCTCCTGTTTTGATCACCAACATACTTTGACCAAACTTTGGCGGCCTTCCCATCGGCGTACTGGTCAGGAATACCTATTGCAGCGACTCCAAGCGATCGTGTTCTGTATATGCTATCAATTTTGTCCGTCATTTTGTTTTTCTGCCTAACACAGACTACTAATGCTGCTGTAAAACTAACCGCACTGAAGAGTACAGGATGAATTTCAGTATCACTTCTATGATGCGATCACGTATTTTGGACTTGCGGCTTTCCATAAACAATCGTCAGAAGTCTGACCCAGACCTTGTCAAACTGGTTCCAAGGGACGTCCTTTTGTTTTCAATTCTTTCGAGAGAACCTGTTTTTCTGGACGTTCCGGTCCAGGTCCAGCCGGGGATTAAAAACAACAAACAATACACACCAATTAAACTTAACAGCCCCATTCTGGAAAAACTTGCCCCCCCCACTTTTTTGCAAAACAATAGTTTTTTTCAAAATCTTTTGTTTTGGGTGTTAAATTTTCCCTTGCCCCCTCACTTTTCAACCTTTGTGATTGGTTTAAGACGGATTGTTAATTTCCAAAACGAGGCCGTAAGATGAGAATAGTGCTAGTTTGGACTGGGCTTTTTTTTGTTATTTGTAACCATAGTTATTTATCAACTTTCGCCCATTTGACAGTTTATGATTCCTTTTGTTATCTCATTGCACCTTTCGAGTCATTAGTTATTTCTAATAAATATTATTAATTAGTCTTGGGAGTTATAAATTTTTGCAATCGCTATTATTACGCAAATACGTAACTATGTAGTACTTCAATTAGTTCTTGTTTATGTTATATTTTGGGCGTTATATTTTGATTATATGTATTTAGATTCTCGACGATTTATTTATGTGGCAAGATGCTTGTAAAAGATCTTGTCGACACAAAGTATGGAGTTATATTACATGTATTTGGATTTATGGAATCACGCGTGTATGGTTAAGAATATCATTGTGTATGTTTGCGAGGACAGTGCTTGCAAAAGGCTGTGCCTGATATTAAGAGAACAAATCGACGTTACGGAACAACCGTTGAGAAACATTGTTAGTAACCTTTTCGCGGGAAGGTCATTTGATCGGAAGATGGACGTTGAGACATTTTTTTCTATTTGTATTGATTCTTATCGAAGGACCAGTTGGTCTCGACGATGCATTCATTTGCAAAAGCCCCTATCACACAGGAAAGGCTGTCCGCCGGATTCTGTGATTCTTGCAGTGGGTAATAACACAGAATAGAGATTCTGTGGTAATAATATGAAGGCAATAGTCAAAAACAAAGCAAGATGTCGAAGACAACCCAAGGTTGGGTAATAGAATTTTGAAATATCAAATCCCACTAATATTTCACCCGCTCCGGTATACAAGGGCTTCATCGTTGTTCTGCTTTGTGTTGTTCCTGGCTATTACTAAACAAGAGACTCCCTCGGGGCACAAAGGCTGCTGGGGTTTAAAGGATGACTTTTTGGAAGGATTGCTTGGATATCAGCATAATATTTTCTATTCTGTGATGTCAGGGTCGAGAATAAACAGGTCGTGCGAGTCATTCTTTCAATTTCAAAATTTCCTCATAAAAGTCCAAATCCATTTAAGGAAATTTCTCCCAAAATGGCAGTTGACTCTCCTTCTCTTTGCTTTCCATGTTCCTTTTTCAATCTCATGTCATTTCATATTAATTTTGCATTTGATTAACCGTATTGACAGGGAATTCTTCATTGGCTGTTAAAAAGATCTCGGGAATCCTAAACGAAAACCACCAATCATGTTGATAGAAATGATGCGTCCCCGTCCTATGGCGATGCGACGGCGATTTGTCCCCGATAACATATGAACTTGGTTCCCGTCGCGTCGGGGACACGCTTGCAATCTGGTGCGTACTTTGAAGGAAACAAAATGGTGGAAACAAGTATCTAACTTCAGATTAAATTGGTTTATGCTCTTATATTGATATGAGAAAGGGGATTGAAGAGAAAAAAGGAAGAAGAGAAGTCAAAGAATGTGAATATGAAAATATCTGGAGAAAAGGTTAAGTCAGTTTCCTACTCTTTTAAGGAGCTCGGACTTCATGACAGAGAGTACTTCTTCTCTTAAGAAAGTTGTCACTGGCAGTGGTTTTTTGTTTGTTATCTGGTTGGGTTTGGAATACATTTGAAAATTGATTTCCAAAATCATGTGACAAATTATGCGTCTCCGACATCGCCGATCGCAAAAATTTTGTTTCCATTGGAAAAATTATCCCCGCATCGACGGGACACGATTGCGATTCATCGGGGAAATTCATTTTAAATAAAAAGAACACACCTCAAATTTTTTATATTGACGGGGACATCGGCAACGTCGCGGAAAAAAACGTTCAAATATCATCGTAAGCGTCCCCGTACCATCGAATTTGAAACCAGACTTGTTTGATTGATAGCGACACCATCTATCTTTGTTTGGAGAGTGGTGGGATAGAATCTCGTCCTTTCATTGAAATTTTTGGCGCTGTGAAATGAACGTTTAAATCATTGTAACGATTGCGCACGTCGCATGAGCAAATGGCTAACGATGAAATGTTATTAGCATATAGAGTTTGCCTGTTTCTTCTTTGTGCGCAATTAAAGCCAGTCTAGTAGTAGTTTTCGGATTTAGCGCCAAATTTAAAGTATGGACGTGAACAGTGAAGAAACATCTGGTGCCGTGACCCGGGAAGGAAAGCCACAGGATAGAGACTAGGCAAAAGGAAAATCGGCACCTCTAATGTTGCGAAAGTGATTGTTCCTTGACCCCAGTGCATAGGGGGACAATCAATTTATGATAATCTCAATTTAATTTGTTTACTGGACAACCTGGATGACAGTACAATGGTTGGTGCTTCTTGTTCTGCAAAATTTGCAGTAACAATTTGAGATTTCTTTATAAATAAGAAATGGTCTCACCTAACCCAACAACTGCGGTAATTTTAACAAGGAAGGTGGCTAACGTCTACCACTTCTACTACTAATTTGTTGTTTTTTTTAATGTGAGAATATCTTGAATAAAAGGAGAGTTTAGTTTCTTAGACAGTTTTATAGATTTAAATACAAAGAGATCCGAGACGGCTAATTCTCGTTCTGCATTTCTCTGCTTTAGAAAGAAAGTCGTGTTGAGCTTGTAGAGTCATTCTGAAGAAGTCTAAGGGCTTGCCTTTTGATCTTTTCAATTTGCTTCACCGACTTTTCAGAGAAAAAAACTTTATGCAAGAGGGCAAAAGTTGATATTAAAGAAAACGAAACTTCGAGCCAATATCACTTTGACGTTGAGCTCCATATAAATCTCAAGGCTTTTTAGTGCGTTTAGCTGCACAGCTGCTTTTCTGCATAGGACGGAGGTGTAGTCAGCAAAATTTTGTCTGTGTTCGTTTTTTCCCGCAGAAGTCCAACTGCATTTTCAGTTTTAATTTGTCTGTCTTGTGTGGTTAGTTTTTCCATATTGTGTTTTATAATCTTTTTTAACTACAATGGCGTGGAATTTGTCCAGATTTGCAATCATTTAGTTCTATTTCAAGCCAATCTATGGCTGTTCGATTATTCCTATTTCTATGATTGCTATTGTAACCAGGTTTGGGGATGCATTTGAAAAAGCCGTTAAAGTAGTATCGTCTGCAAATTTGTGCAAAATAGCTTATTCCTTTAAAGGTAAAGATCATTATTGTATAAGTTAAACAAGATTGAACCAAGAACAGATCTTTGAGGTACATCAGAAAGCTGAAAAGTACTATGCGTGTTGCTAATACGCACTGACTGTTGTCTACGATTCGGCTAAATTAGATATCAACGAATGCATCTTCATAAAAAGAGTTTTTGTCATCCTTGTTTTATAGTAACTTCCTCGCCTCATTCCGTTCAAAAGCATGCAATGAATAAGTTGAAAAATGAATTACTAAAATTTGACGTTGCAAGTGCTATTGGCATATATTTAGAAAATCAATTTCATGTTATCTCTGTCTCTAGTTTGTTTATTTGTGATTGCTAGGCTTTGTGGATTTTTTTCACTTGATTTATGAACGATGCTAATGTTATGGTCATTAGAAGTTTCAGCAAGTCCGTGATCTTTTGTAATAATCTTATCCTCTTTTAGAAGCAAAATTTCATTCCCTAACAACCCTCCTTAATTTGTCAGCATTGATTCAACTAACTTTCAAAAGACTTCATTCGTCATTACCCTATTTTCTGTCACCCTTCTGAAATTGTTCTTGATTGCTTTCTTCCTAAAGGAAATCCATTTAAAACAAATCCTAAAATAAATGTTACTTTTTTCTTGCACGATATTTCTTAAATTTTTCTGCATGCGAGATCTGCTATGAATGTCTCTTCTTCATGTTTTATCCATAAAGGTTGCATAATTCTTTCGAACGTTTTTGGTTCGTAAAAGCTCCTGCTTAATCTACGATCTTACAAAACTTACAAGCCAAACCCTCATAGGCCAGATCTTTACATCAGAAAACAAGTTGGCTGTCGAGACCTTTTGTAACTTCTATAAACAATTTTTTTGGCTTAAGGCAGGGAATGCATGACTTTATGCATTTTGATTTTAAATAATAACTTCAAGAGCAAGAGTCTTTTGAAAAAACTGTTCACGGGTTGCGAGAATCATGTCTATTGAAAAGCTATGGCCACACGCAAGACCGGTTTGTCCTTTACTAAATCATAAAGATCTAAGACGTTGCAGAACTTTCTGAGATTCTCAAAATTAGGTTGTCTACGATTTTGCCAGCATTATTTTTGTTGTCAATATAATGATAGCATTTTCAAATTTGTCTAGAGCAATTTTTATGCACGATGATAGTTATTGTAAAAGCGTAATGATGTTTGACGAAACAGGCGGTGTGTACACAGCAAAAATTGCCCCTTCTTTACATTTACATGTTTATGTTTTTCTTTATTTTAATTGCAAATCCTTTGTCAGTTTCAAACTCACTTATGCATCTATCTCTGCTGCCGATTGTGATAGCTTGAAATTTAGAGCGATTTGCAATCATTTCATTTGATTTAAACCAATCAAGACATTTTTTAGTGTTAATCTTAACAAGTTGCAATAGTTCATTAGTATTTGTTGCAGTGACAAATATCGTGTTGTCATCAGCAAAATTACATAAAACCCTTCACTAAGGCTATAAAAGATCGCTTAGGAAAATATTGTAAAGTAGAGATATAAGTATTGATCCCTGTGGAACTCCTTGTCCAAGTTTACCCCAGGAGCTGTTGTGACCTTTCACTTTGACTCTTTGCTTTCTATTAAACAGTTTGATATGAGTAAAAGAGAATTTCTATCCACACCATAGGCATGTAGTTTTGCTAAAAGTAGGCTTTTTGGTAGACAGTGGAAGGCTTTTTAATGAATAAATGATGTCTTGCTCAGACATGTTTAGAACGTTGAGAATTTAGAGAAATCACGAAAAATAATTTACAAAAACTGTCTTAATATATGTTCTTTGTCTTTTAAGGGACATTTTGTTATAAAAGCTAGTCCCCACAAAAATATTAATCTCGCCCTAAGCAGCTGCTCTTTATTATTTGTTAAATGTATGTCCTGTCATAATCGTAATGTTTGTGCGTCCATGATTTCTCTCCAATTGCCTACCACCCTGTCGGAAGGTCAAGCCCCTCCGTCGGAGAACTTCTAGCGCCACCACTCATTGGCGCCCTTTTGGTTGCTTTTCCCGGTGGGTTGAAAGGTAGCCAGTCCGCCACTGACTCACTCGAGAAAGCCTTTGTCTGTTGAAACCCAATGGGAGGTCAAGTAGCCGAGACAGTACCCTGGGTACCAGACTCACTATATATGAAATAAAATATTTTATATATATAGTGATTCACTCTATTGTTTTATATAGTGAGTCTGGTACCCAGGGTAGTACCCAGGGTACCGAGACAGTGGACTGGATCCGTGCTAGTGTAAACGCGATCTAAATTGGATCCGCTCCAGTGTAAACACCAACAAAACTGGTCACGGATCCGTGCTACTGTAAACGGGGTCTTATGTTTAATTCAAAACAGATATTTTCAATTCCTTTTTCTTCAAACTGGTCAATTCTTCCACTTTTGAGGGTTTCTTTTATGTAGACTAGAAGACCAATCCCATATATATTTCTATCAGCACGATATGGAATTTTATATCCAGGAATAAAAAAATTGTTCAGTTGTCGAAAAATAGTCATCGATCCTGGTTTCACTAATTATCACGCGTTCATATGTATTAGTCGCAATCAAATCTTTCAGTTCGCAAAACATGTTTCTGATACTGTATATATTTAGTTGAGCAAGAATAGGGTTTTCTGGGTTTTTTTAGCCAAGCATGTTTTATTTGTTTGTAATTTGATGCCGATTCAGATGATTTGAAGTGTATGAAAGCAACTTATTCTTATTGAGTCATGCCGAACGACAGGCCTTAATAATGTAATCCCTGAAATTACAAACGATTTTTGCGCTACCTCTTTTGTTTAAATGCAGACCACTGTTGTTAAGGTCATCTACAGTTAAGTTGCTGTTATCAATAAAGTGAAAGTTGTTTGTTTCGCAAATGTCATGCAGGATATTGATGTCAATTGTTGAACATTGACATCAATAATATTGTTATACGTAGCTTGACGAGTGATTCCAGAAATGAAGATGCATGTTCAACATGATGTTGGTGTACATCTCCTGATGCTAGTTGTCACTACTTTCATTTCCTCGCCTATTTGTCGCGGACTGCTGGAGATGTTCATGAAGTCATTTATGCCGCAATGAAGAATGATAAAATCTGACTTTTTTGGCTTTTTTTGGCTTTTTTGGCTTTTTTGGCTTTTTTGGCTTTTTTGGCTTTTTTGGCTTTTTTGGCTTTTTTGGCTTTTTTGGCTTTTTTGGCTTTTTTGGCTTTTTTGGCTTTTTTGGCTTTTTTGGCTTTTTTGGCATTTTTGGCTTTTTTGGCTTTTTTGGCTTTTTTGGCTTTTTTGGCTTTTTTGGCTTTTTTGGCTTTTTTGGCTTTTTTGGCTTTTTTTTTTTTTTTTTTGGCTTTTTTGCTTTTGGCTTTTTTGGCTTTTTTGGCTTTTTTGGCTTTTTTTTTGTCTTTTTTTGGCTTTTTTGGCTTTTTTGGCTTTTTTGGCTTTTTTGGCTTTTTTGGCTTTTTTGGCTTTTTTGGCTTTTTTGGCTTTTTTGGCTTTTTTGGCTTTTTTGGCTTTTTTGGCTTTTTTGGCTTTTTTGGCTTTTTTGGTATTTTTGGCTTTTTTGGGATACTCGGTTCAATATAGTGTTGATACCAACAAAAAACAAAAACAATATTCAAATTTGTTCAAAACAATCATTCGTCATAAATTTTTCCAAGATAATCAACAGCAAAAAGTAAATTTTCGCAATTTTAGAAAGTAAGACCAAAAAACGCTAAAATACACAAAAGTTTCTTCCCGTGCAGTCTCTTTCCACGATATTTTCTCCCCTTAAAGTAGCAGGCAAAGACCTTCCCCGTCTTCCCTTTAAGTTCTTCTTTTCTCTGAAACCATCTGAAAGGTATTTTTCGTTTCTTCAAAAAGCGCGATTTCTATTCAAGGGCGGCTATTTCCAAAACCTTTGAACTTTGTTCCCCCGAAGAAATTCTTGTTGTATTGAATATATTAAACGATAAAGGCGATAAAATACAGCGATTGTTCCATTTTATTTACATGCGAAAAGAATCCTCGTTGCGGCGAAATTTACGTTGAACATATTCCATAAGCGAATTTATTATGAGCGTTAAGCGTCCATCCTCGAATCGTGTGTCGACGTCTCTCTCCTAAAATCTTTCCTTCGATGTGTAAAATTGGATGTCGCTAATCACGTGACATAATCGATTTCCTTCAAAATATAAGATTTTAAAAGAAATAACGATACTTTTAAAATATATCAAGGCTCAAATCAAAAATTTAAAAATGGCTTTGAGAAAAACGAACATTTTAGAACACACTTAATATGGATAAGTGCAGCGAATCCAAAAATAACTTAGGCCATATTGATCAGGGTACGTGCGCATGCAAGGAATTTGAAACTGCTGACGTGAAACCACTGTGTGATGCTCTAGGACTTTGCCAATTTACAGAAAGGCGGAAACTGTTCAGGTACTTTTCCCTGTGCGCAATTTGATTGGTCAACCTCTGGTTGGCGAGTGGCTGTATACTGTAATTGTTTATTAAGTCCAGAATAATGAAGTGAATAGACCACATTGGTCAAGAAAGATATACGGTTCCAAGTTTAAAAATGATTCGTTTTTCGAGCAACTTTCTCCTTGCACTGGCCGTTGGGGCAAACAAGAGGTGAGGAACTGACATGTCATCTTCTGTGTGATTAATTGATAAACAATTCACGTATATTCAATAATACACCCCCCCCCACGTATTTCTTATCTTTTCTTTCTTTTTTCTTTTCTTTATATTTGTATGTATATATTTTATTTATATATATATGTATGTTTATACACATATATATAATTTTCAGCTCTTTCTATATATTTATATTCCATGCTCTTTCAACCATCGTTCTATTCCATCTGTCGAATCCCATATTCTTTTAACGTTTTTTAGTTCTATCATTGGTTTTCAATGTTACTTGATAACGGGCTTTGCTCGATATGAAGATGAGGATTTAATCTTCATATTGAGCAGTTTTTCATCCTTTTTAAAGAATATGTCACCATTAAGGTTTTCATAATTTAATAACGGGGTTTGCTCATTATGAAGATTTAATCAATTTAAAGATAGTCATAATTGCAAACATAAGTAAGAGATATAACAGGTTAACATAACAAGGGGGTAGTAAGGAAAGCCGCCTTTAGCTTTTACCATTCCCTCCTTTATGTGCGTTTAACATCTCATGTGACAAGATATTTTGCGCCAGTTAGCAATCACGTCAGAATCCTAATCGGCAGAAATGAAAACAGGCGAAAGAAATAACTTTGCGATGTTACAAACCTTCTTTGTCATTTAATAATTGACAGATTTGAATTGAAACAGAAACGTCAAGCTGTATATCATCAAACGTTTTGGTGCATATTTTGATCTAGGTGAGTTGCTACAAATGCTTGCGATAGAAATTTGGCCTAGTAAATGAAAAAAACCAAGCTGATCAATCGCCAAAAAGGGACTTTCGAATGAAATTGTTGGAGTCGATTTCTTGGATAAATGATTTCGTTCACCTTAGGGTATTTCCAGATAAAGCCATAGTATTTCTTTACCGCTGCAAGTCTTGCTGAAATCGGTCGATACATGGGAAAAATTAACAATTCGTTATCATTTTACTTGCAATATTTATCGACAGCTTTTAAAAGCTTAATTGACAAGTAAATGGGGATACACAAAGGTCTACTTTAAAGTTGTAAGGTTAAAAGGGTTAAGAGATGAGATGCCGGCAAAATACTAATGTGTTACCGATTATATCGAGAAAAAAGCAAAATGAAGCTCACAGTTTGTGTCCCTGTCCTATATAACTTTGCTGGTAGCAACCATCAACAGGGTGTGTTTTGCGACACAAAGCAAAGCACGTGCAAACATACCCCATCAACATTATTCTAATTTTAGTGATAAGCAATAATTTAGCATTAAACCTACGAATGATGACAAGTTCGGTAAAGAACTTGTAAAAAGCTTTGAAGGGATGAATTAGTCCATTTACATATAGTTCGTTATATTCCATTTTGATTTTTCTACAAGTCACATTCAAATCTGTACCTTCTCCAACTATTTTCTATAAAAAGGCCGCCATTATTTGCTGAAAAATCGAACTGGAAGATGTAACCTGTGCTCCAGACCCCATACTTTCAAGTAAGGGATCTGGGGCAACGGCTAGAAAGATGACGGTAGCAGCAATGTTCTTCGACAAATCAATGACCCAACCCACATGGGACAATTTCTTCTTCTTTGTCTTCTTCTTCGAATCATAATTAAACAGTCTGCAGCCCTCCCAGCCCATTTGTTTCCTTCGCCTATGCCTATGTGAAAAAACGTAACAGTGAACTTTCCTTGCTTTTTTCAATCGATGTTTGAAATGAAATCGAGACCAAAATAATGGGCCAACGCAAAAGAATCGCTAGTGTGCGGGCAGAAACATACAGTGGCCAGCGGCAAAACTCGCCCTCTACCGTTAATGTGTGCCTTAGGCCGGACCCTGAGGCACACAACCAAATAGAGGCCCCAATAAGTTTTATATGGTGTCAAAGGGTTTTCTCTTAAACGAGTTTCTTATAGGAAAGGGCCAAAAGAAAGGAAATATTTGAAATTTTTACAACAGTTAGAAAGAGTGCGATGTCCGATCTAAGTAAAAAATTGGATGAAACAGATTTAAAATGCTCATTCAAGACGCACAAAAAGCTAGGCCAGAAAGTATTATTATTATTATCTTAATAATTCTTTAATTGACTATTTAATAGCTAATAAAAAAGTTAACTTAGGCCAACTATTTACAGGGCTCTTTTACACATACAATATATAAATAATATACACCCAAGCCTATATATGAAAGTTTTAAAGATCCCCCAATTTTAATGCTTACATTTTGTTGACTTCAGGTGTTTTTTTTAAAACTGGGAACGAGATTGAAGCTCTTATTTCTGTTGGTAATTTTGCCCATATCCTTTTGGCTTTGGCCCGTGAACCTTGCTGTATCTCTTCCATAATATGTCGTTCTTGATTTTGGTAGATTTCGATTGCTCGTGCATCTTAGCTGATAAGGAACGTGTCTTTTACATCAGGGAAGTATCTACAACAGGGGGCGGAGGATATAGGCCGGGGCCACCAAAAATTTAAACTGCTTCACATTGGGAAACAAAAAATATTTGCAAATTTTTGATGGGCCACAAAATTTTTTTGAGCAAATCCAACAATAATACTGCTTTGTACTTTGCCTCGCAGCACACCACATGCTTCGCAGCGACTGCACCGCCACGCCTTACTTGTGTTGCTCAGCATTTTATTTTAATGGTTGCTACCAACAAAGTTAGACATGATATATATTTTGAAGCTCATTTTGCTTGTTTTCTCCGTTCACATTTTTCAATTAACTTAGTAACACATTTTCTCGGCATTATATCAATCCTATTAACCTCGCAGATTTTAAATAGACCTTCGCATATCATTTATTTGTCCCTTGAGCCATTCATAATGTTGCACAATTATGTATTTAGATTCTAACACAATCAAACCCCGTTTGCACTGTGCTGGATAAATTTTTTTCCCATAAAACTTGTTCGGATTGATTGCGTTTACACTGTGCCGCACAAATTTTGTCTACTTTGCCCTCCCGTTTACACTGTGCCGGATAACTGCAGTCACATGACCGAAATTATGCACAGAACGCCCAAAATGAAGTTATCTTTGGGCAACAGAATAATAACAAAATTCCCGCCAATGTAAAAAGATTTCATTCTCTCTTCAGAATCATCTGCTTCTCTTTTAGACCAAATCAAAAAATATTCTCAATACAAATTAGGCCTAGTTTGTTTTAATAGTTTTTTTAAACAAAATGACACTGAACTAGCAACGAAAGTAGGAAAAGCTGACAAGGATGCCAATATTACGTGGACTGGCTTTTATCGACAACAACACGAGCATTTATCGACAACAAGGCAGCCAAGATGGCGAAAGTTCTTGATTGGGAGACAGTGAAAACTAAATTGGATGAAATAGCCAATCGCTTTCGAGCAAGATACGATGTGAATAAAATTTATCCGGATAAAAGCATTTACACTGTACCACATAGCTATCCGAATTAATCTAATCCACTTTTCTAGGTGAACTAATTTTGTTCGGATAGCCGCTCTCTAATTCGTGCGGATAGCGTGGGTCTAGTTTAAACGCGACGTTTTTCTTAACCGTCGTTTCTAAAAGACTGAACACTCGAAGAACAGACTGAACACCCCAAGAACACCCCAAGAACACCCCAAGAACACCCCAAGAACACCCCAAGAACACCCTAGGAACACTCTAGGAACACCCTAAGAACACCCCAAGAACAAGCTATTAAGCGGCGCGCAAAACATCACACTTTTGGCGCGCAAAACATCAGTTGGTTGTAACAACACCAACAGCACTAGACTTATCAGGATTTTCCTGCCCCAAAATTAATTTTGATTGATCGACCAAATTATTTTTCGAATGATATGCCGATTTTTTGATGTATCTTAAAGGGCGTTCAATCGCCTAATAGCTTGTTCTTAGCGTGTTCTTAGGGTGTTCTTGGGGTGTTCTTGGGGTGTTCTTGGGGTGTTCAGCCTGTTCTTGAAGTGTTCAGTCTTTTAGAATCGACGCTAATGAACTAATTTTGATGCTGATAAAATTTATCCGGCACAGTGTAAACGGGGTCTTAGTTCAGTTTGTGTAATGAGAATGCCTGTGAATGGTTCTCCGGTTAGTTTGAAAAATACGATTTACTTGTAAAAGCATTTCGTGGATACATATCTAGTTGTTCCGAGAAATTTGTCGTTGTTCTTTCGTTTGATTCTGGAAATAAGTCCTTAGACCGCTGAACATATTACACAACTATAAGTTTTAGAATTTTATGATGCTGTCAAATTGTTATAAACAGTCAGAATCTGAAGAGGCACTTTCCCAACTGCTTGAACTTTCCTTGGGTGCCACCATTTTTCTCTGAAAGCAAAAAAATCATGTTTACTTTTGTCCTTTTCCTCTTCTGCCTTCTTCCTTTCCATATGCAAAACTGATCCACTTGCTTTCAGACTTGTGCGAAATTGCTATATATGCTGGTGGCTCAAGTTCATCACTACAGATAGTAGATAAGGAAGACAACGATATATGGTTCAGGCTCTTATTCTAATTCCAATAGAGGACTGTATAATTCCGTAGATTCTAACTTAGGTCTTCTCTAATCAACTTCAACTCAAATCTCTCCGAACGCATACTTCACGTGTACATTAAAAGACAACAACAGCAACAACTACTGTAGTACGTCATACCATACAATTTCTTACACTCCCCCTTGCAAGTGTAACGCGCTTGCAATAATACAAGAAATTCTATTCCTAGTTAGTTCAATGTCAATATAATAATTAGTTCATAATCTTTAAGTGTTCTTCTAATTGATAGCTCATCATCTTCTTTTTTGGTTTTTCTGTTATTTGATTTTTTTTGTGTGTTTTTGGTTTGAATATACCGAGCATTTTCAGCATCTCCTTTAGCAATGAACAATAGATTATAGATATATATATATACAATTAATGAAACGACATCAGGTTCATGCTCCTGGTAGCCAACGATGATATAAGATATATACAATTACAGCTCATCCCTGAGTCTGCGAATAACGTCAGCGTCTAATGCCGCAATTCGTTTGGTTCTCTTTGGTTGTTCGATATTTTGAGTGATATTCTCTTCGACGATTGAATTATTTTGCTCAAGCTCTATCGGTTCCCGATCTGCAATTTCAACTGGAAATAGCTTGTTTATAGGTCGATTTATAAGCGAAACGTGTCCAGAAGGTGTAACTACTTTAACTGTAGCTCCGCGAATTTGTTTATCCTTACTTTCAATGATATGCTCGATTTTTCCCAATCTCCAAGAGCCTCGCGGTATTTTTTCTTCGTAAATCGTAACAACATCTCCGACCTTAACGAGTGGTTCTCCACGATTTTCCGACGATAATTTGTGGGCTTCGCGTAACTGTACTAAATACTCCGTTCGCCATCTTTGCCACCAATGGCGTAAGAGCTTCGATATATATTCTTCCCGTTTCGACAATATACTACGCGTAAGATCAATTTCAGTACACTTTAATTCACCAAGGTGTGGTAAAGACTCGATTTTTCGGCCGCAGATTAAGTGTGACGGTGTAAATGCTTGGTCAAATTCGTTTGAACTGAGATGCGTGAGAGGACGATTATTCAAAGTACCTTCTATTTCGACCATAAACGTATATAACTCGTCTGCAGTCAGCTTTGCATTCCGAAGAACCTTTCTGAGACAGCGCTTAACCGATTTTATAAGTCGCTCGTAGATACTTCCGTACCATGGTGCTTTTGACAAGTTAAAAGACCATTCGATGCGCTTTCGTGTTAGAAATTTTCGCAATTCACTAGTTTCAAAAAGTTTGCCAATTAGCGTTTTTGCCTTTTTAAACGTTTTTGCATTGTCGCTTATCAATAATGAAGGTGTGCCCCGGCGAGCTACAAACCGACGCAACGCGAGTAGGAATTGTTCTGTGCTCATGTCCTGCATTAATTCTAAGTGCACTGCACGCGATAAAGTACATGTAAAAATAACTATCCAAACCTTGTGGCAAACTGAGTCTGTAGTTTTAAAACGTATATACAACGGTCCCGCTAAGTCTGTACCGACACTAGTAAAAGCTTCATTTCCATCAACACGAAAATTTGGCAAATGCGGAGGCGCTGGATATCGAAAGTGAAGCGATTCAAATCTTTTACATGTATTACACTGATTCAATAGTTTTCGAATTTTTTGGCGCGCTCTTGTAATCCAAAATTTGCTCCGCAACTGATTCAAAGTGGATTTTAAACCATTATGGAAAACCGCTTCGTGTGCTTCACGAATAATTAATGTTGTAAAATAATGGTTAGATGTTAGAAGCGCAGGAAACTTGGTTTCGTATTGAAGAGCTGAGTTCTTTATGCGTCCACGACATCTAAATATTCCTTCTTCATCTCTAAATAACCCGAGGTCCTTCCTTAATTGGTCAAAATTTTTCTCGCTTTCTAAGTTTTCTTGCGCGGTTTTTACCCATAACTTTTCCGCCCTTTCGATTTCTGCCACACCTAATTCGTCGCGATTAATATTCTCATTTTTTGATTCAAGTTTACATTTTACATTCGAAATGAAACGCAATACATATGCACTTATCCGCAAAAGTCGTTCGAGACTGCTCTACCTTTGTGTGTTTATAATTTCGTTCAAACTAAAATGATTTTCTTGTTTAGCAGTGGTTAAGAGAACACTTTGTTCATTCCTAATTTCTTGAAAACATTCTAGACTTTCTAAATCTTCGTTTACGCATTGTTTGGGGTATCCTTCTTCAGGACCCTGGGTCCAAACTGACCCAGACCACCACAGTTCGTTTTCGCTGAGTTGCGATAATGATTGCCCCCTCGAACCTATATCTGCGGGATTTTCATTAGTTGGGCAATGATTCCATTCAGATGGTTTTGTTAGCTTCAAAATTTCTTTGACTCGATGACTAACGAACTGTTTGTAATTACGATTGTTTTTAATCCATGACAACACAATAGTGCTATCTGACCAGTATGTAACCGAATTAATCGATATTCGACTTTCGAGAGCACGTTTAGTTGTTTCCATTAACCTGGCCAATATTAGCGCGGCCAATAACTCTAGTCGCGGTATTGTTAAATACTTTAATGGTGCAACTCGAGATTTGCTCGTTACTAACTTAATTTCCGAGCCATTGTCATTACGAAGAATGATGTAAATCACGGCACAGTACGCCTTTGTAGAGGCATCGCAAAAACCATGAAGATGGATGTCATTAATGCCTCCACTATTTGCATGAAAATAATTTCGTGGAATGCGAATTTGTATAACCTGTTCAAGATCTGTGATTATTTCCATCCAAACGTGATTTAGGCCCCGTTCACACGGGAACGCAATCGTTCCGTTCCGTTCCCGTGTGAACGCGCAGAACTGGTCCAGAAAATGGAACAATAAGAGTTTTGCCCTTGGCGCATGCGTCTGTGTTGTTGTTGAGGGAAGGAAAAGGTGACAATAATAAACTCAGCGAAGAAAATGGAGGATTTCAAAAACACCATTGGCTGAATCTCGCCGTTAGTCCATTCAAAAGATTCAACACCATTCTGCAAACATTGAAATTCCTTCCTTTTAGGGTTGGCTTCAATTTTCCCACGAGCTTGCTTATTTTGGGGCGCCTTTGTATTCTCCATTTATTCAAATTGTTTAAAAAATTCAGAGATAGCTCAGAGATAAATCGAAATGATGAAATCTATCTCCATTATGGACATGCGCATTAAAATTCATTTGCTTATTTTGGCGCGCAAATTGCAGAACGGAACGATTGCGTTCCCGTCTGAACATAAACAAAAATCGATACGCAATCGTTCCGTTACCGTGTGAACAGTATACCTTTTCGTTCCAGAAACTGGAACAAAAATGGAACGGAGCGATTGCGTTCCCGTGTGAACGGGGCCTTAGATTTTCAGGCAAAGCGTCGTCCCATTTCAAATTGAGCTTACAAATTTCTTGTAAAAGTACCTTTATTCTAACAATGACAGGCGAGACGAATCCGATAGGGTCGAAAACAGATGCTGCAAGTTTCAACAAATTTTTTTTATTTGGCAGCAGTTGTCGACTTAAGTTTACAAAATGCTTAAAGTTCAATAAAATTTGGTCGTTTTCATAGTCCCATTTCATACCAAGCACCTTTGTTTCGGTATTTTGCAACGTTGAATTATCACCTAAAATAGTTCTAGGATATTCTGTTCCTTGACTCTGTTCAATGACCTTTTGTTCGAGTTTTTGATCATTTTCACTTTCAATCAACCTTTGAGTTTCTCGATCACTGCACTGAAATTTATGCAAATTAAACGAACCCTTCGACAAACACAACCTTGCTTCTTTATACAATTCATAAACTTCGGCAGGGGTTTCAGCTCCGAATACTATGTCGTCTACGTAAAGCGACTGTTTCAATTTCTCCCCAACCTTCGGGTTTTTAAACTCGTAATTTGATACATGGTGAGACAATGTAGCTCCTAGTAGAAATGGAGAACAATTGAGGCCGAAAACGACTCGTGTTTACCGGTAAATGACAATTTCAGGGTTTTCAGAGTCGATATTGTTTATCCACAAAAAACGTAAAACATCTCGATCCCCTTTACTGACGCGTATCATGTGAAATGCCTTTTCTACGTCACTAATTAGCGCGACTTTATAACTACGGAATCTCAGCAGAATATCAAGAACGTTAGGCGTCAAACTAGGACCTGTGTGTAAACATTCGTTTAAACTCGGTGATTCAGCATTTATTTTCGCGCTCCCTTCCATCACTACGCGCACCTCAGTTGTCGTGGCATCCTTTCTTACGACTGCGTGATGGCTTAAATAGTGAATTCTGCCAACTTCTGCTGGCTCAAGCAAATTAGGTTTTACTTCTTCAATGATACCACGTTTAAGCTGTTCTTCGATTACATTGTTATATTCTTTCAAAAGCTCAGGCTCTTTACGAAGACGTTTAAGGGTAGAATTTAATCGAGCAACGCTTAATTCGTAGTTGTCAGGCAAAATGTCATGGTGTTCGCGCCACGGCAAAGAAACAGTATAATGGTCTTCATCATATTTCAATTCAGTTATAAACTGTTCTTCGACTGTTTCAATATCGTTTATTCCTAACGTTTCAAGTTCGAAAAGTTCTTCGACCCTTTTAGTAGGCTCCTTTTCAAATTTCGAGATTTCGACGGTTTCTTCAGAAACAATTAAACTGCTACAGTCTACTCTTAAAATATGAATTGTTGCAAGATTAACACTAGATAGCAAATTTCTAGGAATGTCAGAGACAACTCCTGATAATACCCATCCAAAGTTTGTACCGACTGCAACGGGGTCCTCAATAGACTCCCCATTTACAAACTCTCCAGTAAAAACTCTCCAAATTGTGTCACTACCAAGTAACACATCAAAATTCAAGTCGGTTTCATTTTCATTTGGAAAGTCGGCCAAATGTAAATTTTGCAAATGTGGGTACATTTTTTTTGCAAAACGAATTGTTTGTCCTTGAATCGGTGAACAAATAGTAGGAACAACAAGTGCGTTAATTTCAACATTGAAGTTTGAATTTCTACCACTTAAGTCTACTGCTACAACGTCACATGATGTTTCTTTTCCCTCAGTAGAACCGAACACCTTTATTACCATGTTTTCACGTCTTTTAGAAGCCAAATCTAAAGTGTTCCTTGCTTTTTCTGAAATATAAGAACGCTGTGACCCCGAGTCAAGTATTACCCGTAAATTTACCTTACTAGAGGGGTCTTGGGGATTTTTAGCTACGACAAAGGCAGTTTGTAATAAAATTCCCTTTGCAGTACTCTCTTCGGTGTTTACCCCGCAAAATGTACCTGACGACTGAACATTTTCAGGTGTTTGTCTACCAATGTTTGCATTACTGCCCCTTCTAAAACTATTCTCAACTTTACCTTGATAGGTACCAGATTTACCCTTGTCACACAAAGCAACGTGGTGATTGCCTCGGCAATTAAAACATTTGATCGATGCGTCGCAATCCTTTGCAAGATGACCAGCCTTTCGTAAACATAAAAAGCATCTTCCGTTCCTGCGTAGGATGTTTCTTCTCTCTTGAATATTAGTGACAACGTGGCACCCAGCTGTAACATGATTTCCGTGGCAAAATGTACAATGTTGGCTGCTTTGCTTGAATCGAGCTCCACTAAACAATGCTGCTCCAGTTGCATAGTTGTCTTGTGCATGTCTAGACGGCTCTCTCCTTACAGGACTGCATTTTTCTCTCGCCTCGATTTCTTGCTTCAAAATATGTAGCATGTTGGTTAGATCCCAATCTTCATTCTCCAACGTTTCTGACATTTTTCTGCTTATTATAAGCTGAATATCTTCTGGCAATTTTTGTAGCAACACGTTAACTAACACAGTTCCCTATGTCTGTGGATCTACTCCAAGCGACTGAAGGCCTCTGTTGTGTGTTTCAATCAAATCGGAAAATTTCCTAAGCTCCGTCGTATCTGCATGTCTTCTTACTGGATTTACCTTTAAAAGAGTATCAACATGACTGTTAAGAATTATTTGACGTTGTCCAAATCTTCTTCTGAGTATGTCAATGGCAATTCCATAATTATGGTCTGTCAGTTCTAGACCTGCAATTGATTGGCACGCTTCTCCTTCACATTGTGCCTTTAAGTACTCTAGTTTTAAACAGTTACTTAAACTTGGGTTGCTGTCAACGCTTGCTTTAAAGGAATCCCAAAATTCCTGCCATTTGTGGAGTTTTCCGTAATACTTCCTTAGTTGAAGTCTTGGCAGTTTCGTAAAACTCGCTCCCCCATGCGCCGCCGTATTCGCTCCTCCATGTGTTGTTCTGCTTTCGGTTATTTCACGAATTTCCAAGCTTTTCAATTTTTCTTCGATTTCAAGTAAAGTAGTGCGGACATTCTCTCGAAATAATCCTGCATCGTCTATCTCTTTTTCAATTTCCTCCTCGTCGTCAACCAACTCCAAAATTTGGTCATCGATATCTTTAATCGTTTTCAATTTCTCCTCTAACAATAATTTGTTTTGCCTCAAAGACAACACATCGGGAGGTTGAGAATCCAAGCAAATCCTTGTGTTTCCAATTGCTCTTTTTAAATATGCTTTGTGTCCACCACGAACTTTCCTCTTTTTTGTTAAAACCAAGTTAGTCGAACTAGTCTCTGCAGAATAACTTGATCCTGGACTATCTGTAGCCATTCTTCGGCATCCGGCTCGGTGGACCATGTGCGAAATTGCTATATACGCTGGTGGCTCAAGTTCAGTACTACAGATAGTAGATAAAATAGACAACGATATATGGTTCAGGCTCAAATTCTAATTCCAATAGAGGACTGTATAATTCCGTAGATTCTAACTTAGGTCTTCTCTAATCAACTTCAACTCAAATCTCTCCGAACGCATACTTCACGTGTACATTAAAAGACAACAACAGCAACAACTACTGTAGTACGTCATACCATACAATTTCTTACAAGACTTGCTAGGTTGTCCAATAGCCTTTTCGCAAACACTTCTGCTCTCTTGTCGAAATAATTACTTTCCAATGAATTCTTAAGTGCATCAAAGTTAACCTTACTGACAGCTCTGGGGCAAATTCCTTACTGAGGTTCTCTTCTGTCACTTGTACCTTTTTTGCTGCTACTTCATCAAAGTTGGTGTGCGGTGCAACAATCTTGCAAACTGCCTTGCATTGTACAGAGTCTTTTCTCTTTCCTTGTTTCACTCTTCTTGTTTTCTTGTTAATGACTTTTCTCCTGAGAGTATGACATGGGCCACGAAAATCATTTGCCATTTCATAATGGACCATGGAATTTTTCTGTTGCTTTTTATAGGGGCTATGAAATTTTTTTTGGATAAAGCCACATAACCTCCGCCCCGCTGTCGTAGATACTTCATGACACGCCCCCAAGATAAAAATTTTTCTGCTCGCTTCGCTTACAGGGGACCATCGTCTTCACCTCTACTGAATGGTTTACTCCCCTCGTTTTTGGGATTTTATAGAAAAGTCCTTCACGTTGTTTAGAAATTCCCGATAAAATAGAAATTAAAATACTAGAGCGCTTCAATCATTAAACATTTCAGCAATGTTGGGCCAAGATATGATAAAAATTCAGTTATTTGACTCCTTTTCTCAGCTACCAGCAGTACCGATCTGATGAAAACCCAACAAATTATGTCGTATACGTATAGGTAAAATTGCTTCAAAGTGTACATTATCCAGCGAACTGGAATCACTCATATTCGGAAACTTTCCTCCCTTCTGTGGCAGCCATGGTGTCCCCTCGTGTATACCCTGGGTACCAGACTCACTATATAAAATAATAGAGAGTCTGGTCTAGTGCGCCCCATTCTCGTTCTGGTGAAGTTACTTGAAAGAACTGAAGTCTATTTAACAGACTAGGCCTGTGAAACAAGACTGTCAGATAAATAACAAAGAAACTCAGTAGTCAGAGGAGTTTTGGGAAATCTTAAAGCAAATGTGTTTTATTTAGTTCTTTAAAGTCGACTTTTTTAATACAGTGATAATAGACTTTTCTGCCTCAAGATAACAATCAAATCAGGTTTAAAACGCCATTTGGCAGCAAAAAACATGTGCGAAGCATGAAATTAAAGTTAGCACAATGCAGTTATTAAATGTTAATCATTATCAAATTTCGTATACAACTTAAAATAAGTCTTTTGTAATTTTCCTCATAAATTGTGTGACTTTGAACGTCTACTTCCTCACTATGAAGGCAGCGCGCTTGGACACCGCGGCGGTTAGAATCATCACGTTGGAAGGTCACCACAGCAAATATGGCCAATACGACAAGCGAAGCCCCGTATGCCAGGCGAAATATTAGCTATAACTGATTAACTGTGTTTGTTGTTGTTTGTTCTCGGCGCCTTGCGGTGTTTCTTATCTACTACATTTCACTACAAGGCCTAATTTCTTTGCAACGAGAGGCACAGCCTGAAATATCAGAGACTTTCAAAAGCCAGTTGGCAATATGGCGAAGGTGTCTCTTCTCTTTACAAACAAGGCTTTCAATGCTGTTCTGTGTTCAGTACCACAACATGCGGAAAATATTCTTTGAGTACAGTTTTAACTCAATCGTTACGGTCGCTAGCATTTATTTATGTTCTGTTCTGTTCAATGTTTTACACCAGAGCTAAGTTTATTGTTTCGCTGTGACCTTTGAACATACAGAAATCTGTACACTCGCTCCTGATTGGTTAATATCAGCACACCAGAAAGAGAATGGGGCGCACTAGACCAGACTCTCTATTTTATTTCATATATAGTGAGTCTGGTACCCAAGGTACCTCGTGTAGTTAGCCTGTGCTCCAGACCCCTAACTTGAAAGTAGAGGGTCTGTGTAACCGAGAGCAAAATCGTGCACGGGGATTGAATTGAATTTTTTGCATAATTATCACACATCTGTGTAATCATGCAAGAAGAAGCGCTAATATTTTGTTCGGTCGTGGCAGTATGATATAGATTTATTTGTTACAAGAAAAGTTTTGAAAATGTTGCTCTGCTATTTGATGTTGAAGATCTTGATTGGGACAATTCATTGGTTCTGACCAAAACAGATTAAAGATGCTGTGGGCCAATCTTGCTCATTTTGCAGCATTTGATGGGGAGTGAATCTACCTTATGAAGCAATCGAAGTAAAATTGACTTGGCAACCAATCGATTTGCTTTGAGTAGACATTTGATTTTGCTTGGTAGAGGATGTTTGTTTTCTAGTTTGGCTCGAATTTAATGTAAAGAAGGATTTTTTGAGACAAAATCTAGTGGATACGATGACGGAAAACATGACTTTCGGAGTAGCGATAAGAAATGAAACCGAAAAGTAGACAAGGCGCTTTGGCTTCAAGCCTCAGAGAATGATCTCTGGTTATAAACGCAAGTTTACATACAGTAGAAATTGCTAAAGACTAGTAAACATTTATCATTGATCCGGACAAGGCTGCCTAACTGAGTGGACTAATTTTATTAGCAATGTGAGGCAGTAGGCCTAGGCCCATGCCTTGTACTTTTCATAAATTCTTTTCATCATGATAGTGATTGATTTGCTATAAACACGTCTTCTAAGTTCCTTGTTTGAAATCTGAAATTCTGATTTTAAAAATGTTTCTAAACGTTCATTAACACATAAGAGAAGAGTTATCAACAAAAAGCGTGTTTTGATTAAAATTCATCCTCCGGTTTTCGAAGTGTTTCCATCCTCGCGCCGGGCCACAATTATCTAGGCATCATGATATATTCAATGCTTTCAGACATTATTGTGGCATTGTCTGACAAAATAAAGAGAAACTTTGAATTCGCACACATTTCTTGTCACTATTTGAATGCGTAAACTGTCGCAGCAAACAACGCTCTGTTTACGCCATTGCTCACTTTTGTCATGTAAAAGCCGCATAATTTACGCATAATTAATTTTCCCAGAGATCCTGGGAAAAGCTCGTACGCGATATTGCTCTCGGTTACACAGACCCTCTACTTTCAAGTTAGGGGGGTCTGGAACACAGGCTACGTGTAGTAAGTAAATCCTGACATTTTGCTTACCCTGGGTGCCAGAGCCTAAGAGAGTCAAAGGATGAAGAACGGGGAAAAAGAATTGTGCCTTCGCAAGTTTTCAGCTTTCAATAATTTCTTCAATAACTCAAAGAAATTTTTTTTCCCCTGCTTTTACATATAAAATATTCGGACTTTCACACTTGTCGATTGGAAGGCCCGGTCTATGCTTGGGCCCGGGGGCCCTGATATTCAAAAGCCTGCAACTGCTGATAGATGCAGCCTGCTACATTGTGGCCCTTCCCTCAATGACGCATGACAGCGGTCGAAATTGTGGTGGTTGGCCAGGGGCGTAACTTGGCCATTAGTTTTGAGGGGGGGGGGGTGAAAAGGGTTTATGCCCTGCAAAACTGAGTGGTGCCTTGCAGACCTCGTAGCAACGGTTTGTCTATAGGTTACTAGTGAAAGCTTTATCAGTGTACACTTGTCTTTACCAAGGACAAACTTCCAAGCAATAAAAATAAACTTGAAACTTCATTGCCTATGAAATTTCTATTTCTCTACGTGAGCGTTATTTGTTTTTTATATTCATTTCATTTAATGATTGTTTGCAAAATTAAGCTAATAAACAGCTAATTGATTGGGGGGGTACATGATGTAGACAGCGCAACGAAATTTACCCCAGTGGGGCTTAAAGTCGAGTTTAGTGAGATAGGAGGACCCACCATGGTTGGGTCCGAGGTGAAATTTTTTTTGAAATTATACCTTGTAAAAGGGCTAAAAAGCATCTTTCAGACAAAAATTTAGCAAAATTCTATTGTGCTAAAAGAACTGATTGTTTATTGAAAATATTATTGTTTATTGGGAAAAATAGGGAGGGGGATGTCATGCTTAAACTCTACTGTTAGACGTTGGGGAAGGAAAGAAACGGCCACCTTTCGTTTCAGATTGCACGTAGTTGTGAATGACAGAGAAAGATGTTGTTTTGATTGGGGGAATTTTTTTTCCTGAACAGAAATGTGCAATTTCTTTGTATCGAGAAGGCCATGTTTACACATCCAAAATTAAAACATTGCAATGATACAGAAAACGATTTACTGAATTAATGCAAATAAAAGAAAAATAATAAAAATATACGTGAAAAAGTTAGCAATTAGATGAAACAAAATCGGTGTCTTAACGATTTATTATGTTTTTTAGTTCATGCACTGTTAAATAGTAATAGAAAAAATGATAAAAAAGTTGCTATCTTGACCAAAGTGAGGGACTTCAGCTCCTTATTCCCCCCCAGTGACGCCGTGCTCATAAACATATGCATCAATCATTGCACCCATTGGCTATGACTTTCTGTAAGAAATGCTTTCGCTTTGCAAATAACGGAGCTTTTCCTTACATACCTGTTCCATTCTCTAAAATGCAATGTCAGGAAGGGAGGTTCATAACAAATACGATATTTCCATTTCAAAATTCCTAAACGGCTCTTTACGAACTTAAGAGGTGGCATTTCTGCGTGGCAATAAAGCTCTTCTTGGCGCCCTGCAAAATCTTTGATTACCCTGCGAAATCGACTATTTTTTGGATTGGGGGGGGGGGGTCACACCCCCCACACCCCCGGTAGTTTCGCCACTGGTGGTTGGGGGGGGGGGTGCACTGCCTCCTTCTCCAACTGGAATCTGCTGGAAAATATTAGTTTTATTGGAAATTGGCTGATAACTGTCTTTGATCAGGATGCTGTACTTTTATAGCTCCGTTTAATAGTATACTGTATCTCAACCAATTTTGGTCCGATTTTACGAAATATCATGTGTAGGATGACAAAACTGGTCGCGCAAATTCAAACTGATCGATACTGAAAAAGAAACGATTCACGCAAAAATCAAAAGAGTCGCGCAAAAAGAAGAAGGCTGATTTGCAAAAATATTTGCATAAGAATAGCAACTCAAACAAAACCTCGAAAAAATGTCTAGTAAAATGACTATTAAGCTTAAAATAGGGCAAAATACTAGAATGATTTTTTTATGTCAGTCTGAATTCTTTTGAATATAGATTAGAGATATATGTTGGGACCACTATTTCTAGCGGTGCCCCTATCTTAATATTTAATGATAGACGAAGTGTAAGATGAAGATTCAGAGAAAAATCACCATTTTATGTAACTATTTTGTATCAAATCCATCAGTACATATTTTATTTCATATTTCCGCCGATGACCATCCTTACTTCAACTCTACTCCAACCAACTCCTAACTTATTTCGAATTACAACATACATAATCACGTTCACTGAGACTTGTCGATTGATATTTTCCATAAGTTTCTCCTTATAGGGTATTGAGAATCAAAACATGTAATTTACCACTGCTTTAAATAAAATATTAAATCAACATTATAATTAGAGCTCTACATGCTGCCGTGTATCTCGGCACGCATTACAGTCCCCTTTACGAGACTGCTAGGAATTCTATGTTATCTATGATTTATTCAAAATTTCCCAGAATATCATCCCTTGACCTTTGTGATAAGTTTATTTGGTTGATGAGTCAAGAAGATACGGATTGTCTGATATCGATAGCCAATTTTATATCGCTGGCTTTTGAGTCACGGGAATCTTATGGGAAGTCCTCTCCGTGCATATCCTCGTAACGTAAACTTTCTAGCTCGTCATCATTTTTTTCATCTGTTTATCTTTGTATTAGCTGTTTGCTGTTTTCTGAGATTTATTGTTAATTTGTAATTGTGTTAACTTGTAAGTATAGTAATTCTGTTGGCTGTTTTCTGAGATTTATTGTTAATTTGTACTTATGTTCTGAGATTTATTATTAATTTGTAATTATGTCAACTTGTATGTATGGTAATTGTGTTGGCGATGGACCATTTCGGCCTACAAGCCTTAAGCCCTGGCCAAACGAGCCAACATTTCGCCCAACATTTAACCCAACATCTTTCCCAACAATGTTGGGAGTTGTTAGAAACGTTGGCCAAACGACCCAACAATTCACCCAACATTTAGCACAACCGTTTTTGGGATACTCGGATTGAGTCCAAGACAACCTAAGCCTGCCATCCCTGATCTTGAAAGCAACGCTTTTCTTTTCCCCAAACCCCTATTAATCTCCTTTACGGCCTCGTCGTACTAATCTTTACTCACTAAATCTCTTTCTTCGTACTCTTCCATTATCCAATATTCTTCAGTCGTCCAAATCTATTCTACGCTCTTCATCTTAAAATTTTGATCTCTGCTTCACGAACTCGAGCTTGGCGCGCAGCGCTATTCACTTTTAAAAATTGTTTACAGCGCTTGCGTGAAGCCAACAAATGTTGGGCAACCCGGCCAAACGAGCCAACAACGCAAAACAGCACCTTGAACAATAGAGATTATTTCAATTACCATCCAACAGCCGCCAACATTTTTGACCAGTTTCAAATCGATCCAACAATTCAGCCAACATCTTTCCCAACAATGTTGGGTGACCCAACATGGTGGCCAAACGACCCAACATTTGAGCCAACATGCGAAAAAAGCGTGTTGGCTGAAATGTTGGGTGAAATGTTGGCTCGTTTGGCCGGGGCTTTATATAAAAAAATGTAATTCGCTGACACTTGACAGATAGTGATTCAAGTTGACAAGTAATTTCTGATTGGAGAAATAGGTTCCCGCAATTCGGGCAAAACATTAGACAAGAAACCGACCATTTTTGCTAATTGAGTGACTCATTTTGCGCTTGAGTTTAGTGTGAGTCTTGTTTATTTCCGTGTGCTTTATTTCAATGTGAATCAGTTTTAAATTCGCGTGACCTGTTTTGTTTGTATGCGAATCAGTTTAATATAAGTGGGTGGCTGTTATAGAGCACTGTAAACTACTATTGTATTTAGACAATACATTTCCTTTCCTAGTTTTACCCAGTCATTCTAATTTGAACATACTCTTTGCGTCAAGTTGCATCGATCTATTGATTACAATTCATACCTAAAGAAAATAACAACCCACAATTAATTGAATCATTGGATTCATTTAATCTATTAGCCGTTTTTACGGAAGAGTTTCACGGTAGTTTTTTGGTCTGTGACGCAGGCTACTTGTCTCAAAATTTCGGATCTGTTTTGCGGCATTATGGAGACACCCATGCCATTGAAAACATGGAGTCAGGGAGCTTTGGAGACAATGCATGCCATCAAGTAACGCAACTAATTGACGTTAATAGACCTACTTTTAGGGAGCAAATCGACTTATCTTCCATGTTATCTCGATTGTCAACTCTGAATGGTTGGCTAATAAACATTTGAATTTGAACAGCGCGGAGGAATGTGGAATGATGTGAATGAAATCCCATTTCGACTCTGAGTCACGAAATCCCTGATTGTCGACTTAAAAACCTTTATCTACCAAATAGCAGGGAATATTTCGAGATGCACATTATTCTCGGGATTTCTGTGTTGAAAGAGTAATTCTTGGCTCATAAGCGCACCCCATGGACATGTAAAAGTAGACACTGAAATTATGCACGTTTCGTTGCCATGCCCATGGGAAAAAAATATTTACAACACTCGATTTAAAAATCTTTCCTAACGAATTTATAATGAAACATCGATTTGCAGGAAAAACAAGCAGATTCTAACTTACCTTGGAAGCAAAATTATAAAGTATAATAAAATAGAACACGGAGAGTGTCTAGAATAAAATTGGTAAGCCAAATTTCATATAAACAAGGTTTTTCGATGTAAAAAATGCTTAGCAACTACAAAACAATAGTATGCAATAGCCATGAAGGGGCCTGTACTGTATATTTATTTTAGATTAGATTAGAAACCAATTTTTTGAGCATATAAGAACCATACAGAACCTCAAGAAACCTAATTTTAGAATTTTATTAAAATAACCCAACTAATTAAATCAGTTGTTTACCTAATAGTTTAATTCTATATATCAATCTTACTCGTCAGCCAGATTTCCCAAGCTAGGAAAGCTTTCTTCGAAGCAAATTGCTTCTTTCTGAAGGCTAATAAAGGCCCTCGAGCTTACAAAAAAGACGTCTAGTTTTGAAAACAGAAATGATATCAAATATGTCTCGAACTTGAATTTTGTTTTTGTATAATGCATAAGTACTTTTTTTATTTATTATGTGGATTTTGAGTTTCTCCATGACTTCTGGGCCAAAATATTGCCTTACTGTATCCAGAATCGTTTTTACATCATCTCGGTCATCAATATTGTACAATGTGACTCAAAGGACAAATCCTTCCATGAAAATCTAATACACCTTTGGTAGAAATCCCATTGTTTTATCTGAAAGTCTCGTGCTCTAATTGCAAGAGTGAATTGCCCCTCGATGTGACTGGATATCTACCATAAAATTGGAACTCAAGAATCCCCATTTTGGAATCTAAGCTTCTTAAGCTCTTATAAAATTCGATGATATCAATATGTCTTATTTTACATACAATCACTGCCAAAAGTCTTGGAACACTAACGTAGGTTTTCAAAGGCGAATTCAGCCACCCCCCTTTCCCCCTAGGAACAATGTCGATTTACTATAGAAAAAAAGGGGTTATGGAGTATGCTTTTTCTTGTGGCTTGTTTGATATTTTTCTTTACTTTCAACATTGTTTTAGGGGGAAAGGGGGGCGGAAGTAGTAGTATTCGGGAAAAACAAATGAAAAATAGAAAAGCACGACGCAAAGTGTTTGGTGTTCCAAGTAATTTTGGCAGTGATTGTACATGACCCGTTCCTAGTTAGGCAAATATTGCATCTAAGCAAGTTGAAGGTTTGAATCGAAGTGAAGTGCATGTTTGCAAGCTTGAAGGTGTAGCTTTTCCAAAACGGACAATTCATTTTGACCCCGACCTCGACTGGAATACACTCTTTCAGTTTCATTTTAAGAACCAGTAAATTTAAGTTCATGCTGACTGTTCTTAATTTTTTCGAAAATATGAGGCTGGATTGTTCTTAATTTGTTCTTAAACTAATAGGGTGTAAGCATAGGCGTACGGGGTGATTTCAGGAAGGGGGGGCAGAATTTTTTTTCCCGAAAAATGACAACGCCCAAAAATTTTAGGAGTATACTTTAACAGATGTGAGCTTCTAATATTAGTCAATAAATGATTAAAATGCAACGTAATTTAAATAATGTTAACTAATAAGCATTTTTAAAACTTCACACATCTTCATTTAAAATAAACGAATCTCTTCCATGACAGCGACCAAATATGTCGATTATTTTGTCGATATATTTTGTGAAAATGATGCAAATAATGTATACCTGCCTATTCTTGTTTTTATTGAACAATTTGTGTTCCATTTCTAGGGGGTCAGAAACTCATAATCTATTTTTAGAAGGTGCTAACCTTTATGATGATTTCTGTCGAAGGGTTAGCATTCACGCTTGCGTAACACAGTTTAGAGCACCTTGATTCAGCTTTTTTCAACCTTTCTATCCACGACACATTATTTGCGGATAGTTTTTCAATTCTATGGACCAATTAGGTGAAATTAGAGAATTTTCCACGGCACACTAGGTAATACCTCAAGGCACGCTAGTATGTCGTGACAGTGGATGAAAACATCCAAGGGCCCCCGACCAAAAGGGGTCTTCAAGGTGCTTTTACGTCCAGATCTTTAAAGCTTTGCTCAAGTTTAAATAACTTTTGAAAACTTTGAAAAGTTCCTCAACTGAAACTCTAAAAGTCAGTTCTCCCTAACTGACGAGAAAATAATTATCATTTTTATCTTTTTCTATTGCGTTTGACATGCTCTACACCATTTAATGTGATATTGCTGTCCGTGAATAGAAGTCTCGTAGCAGTTTTTGCTTAGGGCCTAGATGCTTTTATTACAC
Source organism: Rhopilema esculentum (assembly GCF_013076305.1). The sequence continues at coordinate 6,712,095 of NW_027018682.1, read as the reverse complement.
CAAAGAACATACAAAGTTATATTCACTATCACTAAATCGCGCATAGATTTTTTCCAAAACTTTACCCATTTGTAGAAACAATTGAACAGAGCTATGCTTTCTAGATGGGTTTTGGGGTCTTTATCCTTGCAAAGAAAATAAGTGTCCTGTCCACTGCCTTTACTGACTCGCACTGGCAAGCTCAGTGTGTTGCACTTTGTCCATTTTACTTAGATGATGGTTCATGTTCAACTTTTCTCTTGAAATTACATGTATTTTGGTGTTAGCCTCAATGAAATTGTAGAGACCTTGAGCAATAAAGTCCATTTCTCATTGACTCACTTTCTGCAAGATTAAATTAATGGCCAAGGCAGTGGACATAGATGCTCAGCGGAGAACAGTCCTCCATTCGCATTGCCAAACCCTCAGCTTTGCCGCTCATTTTAGACCGTCGAAGCATTTGCCAACAAGTTTCTACATACGCTTTTAAGCCGAGTTTGTACAGTTGCTGAAGACCGAGCTTTCTTTTCTGATACCATTCAGTGCAAAAATGACACAAACTAACATTAATTCGGGCTGACGAAAGTAAGATGTTTAATCAATTATGAGAGCATAATAGCCGCTTTCTTTTACTTCTTTGACAATCTTCTCAAGCTCTAATTGGGCTGTTGCTGTTCTTTTCCCTTTTTTTGTTTTTTTCACCCCATAAATTTTTACCATATTCCAATACTTCTGAAAGCGTTCACGATTACGACCACTTGTTTTTTTCATCTCAGATATTTTTAGCACGTTCAAAATTTAGTTTTTCTTATACTTTTTGCTTTTGGAGAAGGCTCCTGCCCGAATTTTGCCCGAAAAATCTTGTTTTGAGATAAAACGTTGTTCAAAATTGCATTTTACAGTAGCTCAGCCTTAGCTCAGCTCATTCTGACTTTAAAACCGTCCCTATCTTTAAGTGCAAGATACGATTTAGTTGAGGGTAGAAATGAAAAATACAGCTAAGGAGAAGATAGGGAGAGAAGAAGTTGGTACATACAGGTGGAAACTCGAGGGCGGGTTGTTATGCGTCACATAGAACTTGTTTGCAAAACAATTGGTAATCAAGTGAAGTGATTAGTCTTCTATTCTTGTTCCTTTCAATCTTTTATCAATTACGGAATTCAGCACATTTTTTGCTCACAATGCCGCCCAGCCATTGATTCTTGACGTCATTGCTGAAGTTTATTTCATAAAAAACAATTTGTTTTTTACCTTCTCTTTTCAATTTATTGCTAAGAGAATCCACGATTGTGTCACTATTCTTTAGTTTCTCTGACATTTCTATTATACATATTGATATTTTCATCCCTCATTGCGAAGGGGGCACATTTGCCTGCTCACTGTTTGCATGTATCTCTATGTATGTGACTTTCAAACAAATATATGTTTCCACTGCTAACTTTTCGAGAACTCTTTGATTCTTACTTTGAAAAACGCTTGTGACTCAGAAATTCATGATTTCCTGTGATTTTGCGACTCCCGGTGGTTTTTGAGTGTGATTCATTGTGATTTTGATGATAAGTGAAAGAAAAATCCTGCGATTTGGCTCTTACAAACACCATAAGAATGAACCTTTTTGTGAAGGTACAAACTTCCATTTTTCCTTTTTCCTTTCATTTTACGATTTTTTATATTTGTAAGAAACTTTCTATGCGAAACTCAGTACTGGCATTGCTGGCTAATAGTCTTTCAGCAATGGTTGAAAAGTTTTAAGATAACTACATTTTGCAATCACCAGCAAACCTATATTGTGGAAGAAATCATGCCCTGTACTATGTGAAAAAAGTATTAAAAGTGGCAATACAAACTTAGCCGGTATATCAAGGTGCTTGGTCGGATGCTATTTTATTGATTTGCAATTAATCATCAACAACAAACTGGTTTAGCTTGTTTTTTTAAAAAAATGGGAATCTTAAGAATAAAAGATGAAAGGAAAGGAAAAAATTTCTTTTTAAGGCAATTACGACAATATCATTGATTGGCAAAACAAAAGCTCCAATGAGTTTTTTGTGGTGAAACAAAGCTCTGAGATCTTAGTTTTCTTTCTGGCTATAGAAATCGATTAAGGCCTAATGCCTATTTAAAAAGACACCCACCTTCTATTGTCGAGCCGAGCTATAAGTAAGAGAGGAAACTCTACAGCTTTCAAGTTTTGGCTCGTTTCTTGCTCTGTTGCTGTCAGCTTTGGGAATTGAGTGAACATCTCCATACAGTTGTAGAACTGAAGGTAAAAGTAGCCATTGTATGTTTTTATTTTGTTCTTTATAAGTTCAAAAAATATTAACACAAATTTTTGCCTCATGTTGTAGTACTTGTCTTGTTAAAACTGTCTGTAAAACATTTTTCGTTCAATTTTCTGTTTTCAGCATCTACTGAAAATTGCATAATTTTTGTAGAATTCTAAAGTGAATGTTTCATCTTCATTTACCGTAGCTATTTGCAACATTGCCAACATGAAAACTCTTAGCCTTCTCCTGTTCCTGGCAATTGGAATTTTGGCCGTTTACGGAGAAACAGTTGAAAATGATCCAATTGATGACTTTGATTCAGATCCAGAAGCTTTGGACGAAGATGCATTGGAAGATTCTGAAAATGACGCAGTGGAAGAAAACGGTTTGTTCCGTCTTCGTAAATTTGTTCTACAAGTTGTAACCCGGTCTTTTGTCTCTTCTAAAACGTGGAGCATTCCCACTGAAACCTGGTCTAAGGTCAATTAGCTGTAATTTCACTTTTCATTGTCTTGTCTTTCTGGCTGGAATTTTTCTGCGTTTACTTTTACTTTCTGTGTTTTTACTCAAGAAGTTTAAGCGACATCTGATATCGTATTGTGAATAGAAAAACAAACACGAAATCTGAATTACATCATTTAAACTTAAGGGCATATCACTACACGAAGATATCTTATGAATTTGCCAAGGTCCTTTTGATTTCGAGAAAATTCGTCAAAAAATCCTTAGATGTTTTACGGTTCTAAAAAATCTCGTACGCTTTTTGGAAAGAGTGACAGGCCCCTCGACTTAACCTAGAGTTTTCCATTTTCAGAACTATAAAGACTAAAAGTTTTCTGCAAATTAATTCTTGATTTCTTCGTTCTAGCTGAAGCTGACCCTTTGAATCCTATATCGTTCTACTGTAAATATTGCCGCACATGCAGTATCTACAGGAGACACTGTAGCCGCAATCGTTGCCATAGCTGGACCAAACATACGATGAATCACTCCTGTCGCCTTTGCAAGTACTGTAATCCTCGTTATTACGCCAACCTGCTCAAGCAGCATCAGAGAAGAATCGTCAGAAGTGTCAAAAGAATTTTCAGAAGATGGGGCTAGCCCGTGTATTTGAATAATTCCATCGGACAATTTCAAAACTTCTTTTCTGCACATTTTATACTGTTTACATCTAAAGTGTTATTTTTGCAAATAATCCGTTGTCTTTTCTGTTCAAGTTCTTCCTGAAGGGGAATTTTAATTCACAATCAATGCATTCTCGGAAATGGGTCAACCGATTTATTGCGTTCTTTTTGAAAAACATTTGCTTGCTTATTAGGAATAAATTTCACGTCTTTTTATAACATGTATTTATAAATAAACAGATGTCAACCATGATGATCTAAAAGAAGTCACAATCATTTAGTTAGCATCTAGCTACTAGTCATCTTGGCCTCTTTCTAGAGAAATTCAGTTTGACTACTAATACGAAATGGTATTCAGAAAAGAGCGTACAATGAATGAAGTGGAGGGGTACAGGAGGAAAGCTATATTCAAAGTGAGGCTGGGTTAATAGAATATCAATTCGGAGCGTACTTTTTTTTTAATTATCCGGAAAGAACATGGCAGTATGAACACTACCGAAGAATTAAGATTATATGAAACCTATTTTTAAGCTGTTTTCACTTACTTCATTGAAATCACAAAACTTGAAATTCGTAATGGCTAAAGTCGAAACACATATTTATATCGACTTCGATGCTCTCTGAAAAGCGATAGAAACATTTTTTAAGATTGTCTAGATGGGTCGTAATCGAAACTGTCAATTTGAAAGTTGATAATTTCTAAAGAAATCATCTGAATCTGTGCTGAGGTTTTTCAATTCAGAATAACAAGTTAGATAGTTCCCTACATACAGACATCCAAGGATACAGTGCCACCAAGAGCATCGCGTATGCTTGTGTTGGTTAGCATTGGCTTCAGACCTCAGCTGATCAGACATGTTTGTAATTGTAAACCCATTAACTTGTCAAAAATAAAATGTATGTTTGAGACAATCTCGTTCTGGACGGACATACATCTAAGCATCATGATATATTGAAGGGCTTTAGGGCATCAAGGCAGGGGCGGACCTAGAACTAATCCTGATAGCGGTGTCAGAATCTATCAGCTAAAATATTTCAAGATTGTCCTATTCTTTCAGCTTTTTTTAGAGACATTACCCTCCCTGGCCTCCATCGTTTTTTCCTAATAATATTGTCAAATCTCTATATCAGAACGGGCAAAGGATATAGTTACTACCCGAGGCGGCACCATGGTTGCCGCCGAAGGAGCAGAATAATTTTCAAATTTTGATGCTTCTAGTTCCCTGGAAAATGCACTCTTTTAAGCACATTTCACTAAAGCAATCCTCCTAATCCTATTGAAATAATATTTTTGCAAACAAATTGAACAGCAGATAAAAACAACTGGTACAATTTTGCCGTGGTCTTGAGAAATACCATGTTGTCAGTTTGCACTGGTTGATATACTATGAGCAGCACTGGTTGCCAATTTAGATCCCTCTTTCCATCTTAGCATGCCTTTCGAATGTTAAAAAAATCTGGAGCTCATAGTAAATTGCAGCTGACGCTTCTACCGAGAAACTTTAGGGGAAATGGACACAAGACACAATTTTACCAAAAAATGGTCTGGATTTTTAGATGTAGTGCCAACAAGAAATCTTCAAATCTTCAAATCATTAGTTTGTTTACCTTCATTCATATCAAGGAATATCATATTTAACAAACGGAGCAACTACCTGTCATAACCTGCACTTTGAGGTTAACGCAAGAGAGAAATCACTTCGCAAACATAACATAACATAACATCCAAACATCATACAGCGAATAGTAATCTTTTTCATAAGACAATAGGCTTGCTAAATAAAGTATTTGCTCCATAGGGAGTCCATAGCGTAAAACTATTTACAAGGATATGACATCACTTCCCCTTTTAAAAATCAGCGAATAAATCTTGATGGTATCGGATCACCATATCTCACCGGCTGACTCCTTACTCTTGTTGATTGACGGCGTGCGTTATTTCCAAGTCTGTGTTCGCGTTCTGCTTGATTTCCTTCTTTGTTCAACTCTTGTTCTATATCACTGTCGAACTCTTCATGCTGATCTACTCTAGCAGGGAATTTCTTGAAATGTGACACATTTCTTGTGATACGTCTTGTTTTGTTCTCTGCGGTAATCATCGTCCCTTTACGTTGGATAACTTTGTATGGGGCTTTATCAAATCTTGATGAGAACTTGTTCTTATACTGTTGTTTCACGAGTACTGTATCTCCTATTGCTATATCACTTTCTTTCGCGTGTCTCTTCTTGTCAATATACATCTTCTGATATTTCTGTGACTTCTCTTCATTTTCTCGAGCGATCTTGTGCTTGTTTATAATACTTTTCCGTTTCAGTATTGGGAACTTTCCACGAACTTGTCTGTTGAACAAAAGTTCGCACGGTGGAACTTTCGTAGTAGAGTGCGGTGTTGTGCGATATTGTAGAAGAAACCTTTGTAATTCTTGCTTCCACACTTTTCCTTCAACAACGGCGGCTTGAATGGTCTTTAGTAGTGGTTGATTGAATTTCTCAACTTCACCATTCGCTTGTGGCCATCTAGGTGTTATCCGATGATGTTTTGATCCTATAGCTAAATTATAGCGGCTGAATTCGTCACTATTAAAAGGAGGTCCGTTGTCCGATATAATAATTTCTGGGATGCCATGTACAGAGAAAATTCGATCCAAGTTAGTAAATAATGTGCTTGATTTTGTAGAGTTGACAATTGCCACTTCCGGGAAATGCGAGTATCGGTCTATTACTACTAGCAAATATTCGCCTGTAGGTAATGGACCACAATAATCCACATGTACTTGTTCCCAGGGTGAACTTGGCATTTCAACTTGTTGAATTGGTGCTGGTGGTGCTGGCTTTCCCACAGCTTGGCATGCTAGGCATGATTCTAACGTTTTTTGAGCTACCTCATCCATTCTGAAGAACCACACTTTTTTTCGTAATAGAGCCTTTGTTTTAGATATGCCTTGGTGACTCTCGTGGGCAATATCGACAGCTCTTTGATGAAGTGCATCTGGAATAATGATTCTTGAGCCACGAAGAATTATATTGTTGCAACCAATGGTAATTTCATCTTTGATTGGCTTGTATTGTTTCACGGTTTCCCAGTGACCAGTACGTATTGCTGCTCGAAGTCCTTTCAAAACTCGATCGGCATTCGTTGCCTCGGATATTTCATCAATGGTCATAGCTTTCGGAACTGCGTTATGTGTGACAAAATTGATGTACATTTCCGTTTCTTCAGCCATAGTACTTTGGTTGGTGTTAGATGCAGGGTGTCTTGATAAATAATCAGCCGGATTGTCTGCACCCGCTTTGTATTGGACAACAAATTGATATGGTTGAAGTCTCAACACCCAACGCTCGATTCTTGCAGATGGCTTCGATGTTGGTGTACCGTAAATAATTTCCAACGGCTTGTGATCTGTTATGAGAGTGAATTCCTTCCCATATAAGTATAAGTGGAAGTGTTCTATTCCCCACACGATACTCAGCGCTTCCTTTTCTGTTTGTGAGTACCGTTTTTCAACATCAGTCAATGCTCTACTAGCATAAGCAATAACTTTGTAATCCTCCGAAGCAGTGCCTTGTGCTAATATTGCAGATATACCAACAGGACTTGCATCCACGGTAACTGTCGTGTTCTTTGACATGTCGAAATAGGCCATTACTGGTGCATTAATTAATGCATCTTGTAGTTTCGTAAAAGCATCTTGGTGTATTTCCGTCCATGCAAATCTAATGTTTTTCTTTGTTAACTCACGCAAAGGAGAAGTTATTGTGGCATAATTACGTATGTATCTAGAGCTGTAGTTTGCCATGCCCAAAAGACTTCTAACTTCTTGAGCATTGGTTGGTGTAGACATATTCTGCAAATCTATAATTCTCTTGGGGTCTGGGCGTGTTCCCTCAGCCGAAAATATCTGACCAAAGAACTCTAATGAAGGCTGGAGGAAACTGCATTTATTTGCATTAAGTGTCAGGCCTTTCTCCTGGAGACGTTTCAGAGAATTGCGAAGTGCGGCATCGTGTTCTTCTCGCGATTTTCCATGTATTATGATATCGTCTGCTATGTTGCACACTCCTTGTATGCCTTGGAGGCTTTGTTGCAATGCATGCTGGAAAATTTCAGCACTAGCATTTATACCATATGCCAACCTTTTATACCTGAAAAGGCCTATGTGCGTACTGAATGTGGTGATATGACGACTCTCTTCAGATAAAGGTAACTGATGATATGCTTGGGCTAAGTCCAATTTCGAAAAGTACTTTGCACCATTCAAATCTAAACTTACGTCATTGACCGTAGGTATTGGGTACCTCACACGATTGATAGCTTGATTCGCCATACGCATATCCACGCAAATACGTACTGAGCCGTCCTTCTTTGGAACTGCTACAATCGGTGATACCCATGGTGTAGGTTGTGTTTCAGGTACTGCTTCAATAATATCTTCCCTCTGAAGCTCCTTCACAGCGTGTTTTACTTTCTTTCGAATGTGAAAGGGAATCCTTCTTTGAGGCTGCGCTTGAGGAATCGCCTCTTTGTCGATGTTCAGCTTCACTGCATCATTTTTCAACTTTCCTAGCCCTGTGAATACTTCTTTGTATTCTCCGATTATCGCTTGGATGGCTCGATCCTTTGTATTGACAGTAAGGCCGTTTGAATCAGTGATTTTATTCAAATTGAACGTGACAATACCCAATTCCAAAGCAGTGTTTCCTGATAATAAGCAACCAGTGTCCTTTTCATGCATGACATAAAACGTCGCTACACAATACCTTGCTTTTGATTCAATCAATGTCTCAAACTTTCCTTTAAAATTAACAGGCGTTTTTGAGTTGAAAGGAAATGCTTTGACTTTTGTTGGTTTTAACTCAATGTTCGTAAGCTTTTCAAAGGTGTTTCGATCCAATACATTTATTGACGCACCAGTATCTACCATCATTGTAACGTATTGTCCTCCGACCTTTGTCTTTATATAACGACATCCTTTCTTTTGTTCCATGGTCTTGTGCTGAATTGCATACATATACTCATCCGAACTTGATTCATTGTCCTTGTCGTTATGGTGCTGTAAAGGCTTCACTTGGTTTCTTTTGTTTATTGTTGAGTTGCCACGCATTCTATGAAATGTCTGTCCCTTTGTCGAGTTTTGACTGCGACAGACGCTTGCAAAATGATCTGTTTTATTGCACTTTCGGCAAACCTTCCCTTTTGCAGGACATCTTTGCTCGTGCGGCCATGCTCCTCCACAATTGTAGCATGTTCTCTGTCCTTTTGCTTTCGGTTTTGCCTGTTGCGCTTGAAATCGGTTCGTCGACAAAGTTTCCTCGGTTTTTGATTCAATGTCCTTCGCTTGGTACGAGCTCATTTCATCTCGCCGACCATCTAATAACATGTCTTTCAACTTGTAATCTGGATCCCTCAGAGCACGTCTTCGTATTTTAGAAGAAGAACCACCAGTCAGGATCTGTTGCTCAATTTCGAAATCAGGATTTTCAAATTCACAGTTTGTAGAGAGGTTTCGTAATCTAGTATGGAACTTATCAAGGGTCTCTCCCTCCTCTTGACGAGTTTGACGAAATTTGTATACCTCGTATCGGCGATTGTTTTGAGGCTCGAAGTAAGCAGTGAGTTTGTCCTTTGCAATTTCATAATCGGCATCATCCCCAATATCATCAAGTTGGTGAAAAATTTCTCGAACACGAGAACCAGCTTGATACAGAAGTAATGCCCTCTTGCGAGTAGCATCGCGAATTCCACTTGCGATGAGAAACGTATTGAAGTCGCTCAACCAGAGACGCCATCGTGCTGCTAGACTTGATCCAACCTCGCCATCAGGGTTGAATTCGGGTAACGGTTTGAGGTTTAAGGCCATGCTGGATTTTGACTCGTCGCCAATGTCATAACCTGCACTTTGAGGTTAACGCAAGAGAGAAATCACTTCGCAAACATAACATAACATAACATCCAAACATCATACAGCGAATAGTAATCTTTTTCATAAGACAATAGGCTTGCTAAATAAAGTATTTGCTCCATAGGGAGTCCATAGCGTAAAACTATTTACAAGGATATGACACTACCTTTGCTTGATCCTTTATTGATTTTATGACATGAAGGTCTCTAAAATACCTAAAGCGTTCCTTCCACCGAGCGGATTTTACCTGAAAATTCCTTTTGAGATACTATTGAGGTTGACACCCCCCAACACCCCCCGGTCGCGACGCCTCTATTGAGGCGTTTGTCTCACTGGCCACGCTCATTACCCTCCCACTCTGCAGTAGCTGGCACCCCTGTCGCCACTGACTGAGACGAAATTAGTTCAGGTGGTCAGAAATATCGGGACTGTCCCAATGAAATTGACAAGGTCTGCAAGGCGAAACTGTCCGGCCCTGGGAAAGTATCTTCAATTTGCATACCTTTGCCAGAAAATAAAAGTAAAAGATAATATCCTTCTCCGGAATTTTCAGCCTAAATTGAGACGCTGTTGACAGGCACAACCCGGGGTAATCATTGTACAGTTGGTAAACTCCCAGGGAGGAGGGCATGGTCTTCATTTAGAGGCAGCAAAATAGCTTGAAGTCATTAACTCTTAGTTTTATTTACTTTCGTAGGATTTTTTTAGACCCATTGTTAGGGATTTTGAAGATTTCCAACCCCCTTCCCCCATATGAACGGCATGACCCCGTTCAGCTACACATAAGAGTTACCCCCGGGGCCATTAATTGTTCTTCATTGATTTTAAGGTGTGAAGGCAGTGCTGAGGAGAGGGGGGGTCAGGGGGGTCACTGACCCGGGGGCCCTTGGCTTTAAGGGCCCATAAATATTAACTCAATTAAAAAAAATTCTAAGTAATAATCCAGCCTCTCCATCAATATCAACGTAAGATAATATTAGAGACAATAATGACAAAGGTCCATGAAGTCATTGACTACCTCAGTGTTAAATATAATTTTGTTAAAAATTTCTCATTTTTGTTGGCTAGGGCTAAAGAAGTTCAAAAGCTTCTGAATGTTATCAAAAAATGTGATTGCAGGGCAACATACAGGGCAATATGTATGTCATACAGATTTACACCATGGCATTCGCATCTATTTGCAACAGTGTGTCGGTTGTGGTCCAATTTAGTTAACGAATTGAACGTTTTTCATTTTCTAAACTTGATATTAAGAATTTCTAAGAAAATTTCATCTTCATGCATGATAGTACTAAGATATTATGCATTATGGTGCTAAGATATCAGCTATGCTCAAATTATATCAAACAGCAGATCAAATATGGTAAGTATGATATTTGATGCGTACATTGTATTTCGATTGTATTGTAAAACCACTTAAAAAGGGGGTTTTACAAATGTGAGTTCGTAGGTCGTTCGCAGAAACGTACACGATAAATACGGCAAAAACTGTTATCCAATTCTCTATACACTTCTTCTAATTCATTAGTTCACGGCAAACGACTAAAAATATCTTAAACGGCTAACGGCGACAATGTAACGGCAAACACAATTCTGCAAGCTAGCGACAAGGTACACTGAGTTCGACAAAGCTTACGGCAAGACTCAACCTAACTATAAAGCCACCCCTTATATACCTTAAGAATAATACAATTTACAGAAGCTGATGCAATTGCAATGAATGGGAACCCTGTGTTCTAACAGTATTTATTTAGTGCGCGGTTGAATGAAGCAGTGCGATATGGAAGGAAACAGAATAAACAGTTGCCCTAAAGTATCAAATTGTAAAAGGACAGAATTTCGTTAAGGAAACTTTTGCTTGTTTGCTGTTTGAATTTCATTTGCGTGCTTGACTTTTGCTCGCACCTTGGCCAATTTCTATGTAACATCCTGTCTTGTGATCAGCTCCTTTGCTCTGTTTTGTATAACTGTCCTAATTATCTTAATTGCTGTTGAGTAAAATATTTGTTGGCTTTTGTGAGTAATTCAGTCGTTTAATTTAGTCGCTAAGGTTTAGACGTGATTTCAGATGTTCGGATAGCCGTTGTTATTTCGAAATTTTCGAGAAGTTTAAAGCATACCAGTTTTGCCGAAGTGACCCGTTTAGTCGTTGTTGAATTAGATGAAACTATAAGAACCGTCGAGCCAAGAAATCAGAACACGCTTATTGAGTTTTGTACTTTCTTTTACTGCTGAATCTGCGAACACAAGCCTGTAAAACCCTCGTAAACTCAGTGGTTTTACAAAATGTACTTGTGATAAATTATATCTCTTTCATTAAATATCCCTAAATCTTGTGCCTAACCCACTTGTTTTTTATTCTCAGTTATTTAAACGTATCACTTGTACCTGTTATTTTCTATTTCTTTCTAATTCATAGGAGAGGTGACAAACATAGATTTTCCGACAAGAATCTAACAAGCTTCTTTTTTTTCTCATAAATTTCAACATAACATAACAACATCGGAACTGAAGGAAAGATCTTTTGATATATTGAATATTCTTATGTTTATTTAGATTCAAATTTTTTCCATCAAAACATAGCAATTAGAAAAACATAGACACCCAGGTTAGATTTTTGAAAAGAGCAGAGGATTTTCGACAAAATAGCAGTTTAGCTCTGAAGTGGTGTTTTTGCTCCCTCTAACCCCTCTATCTACGCCACTGCCACCAGCGCAGTTTAGCCACCATGGCAATTTTAGCAACCAAAATAGCCACCCTAACAGTTTAAGCAACCATAATTTTCAAAAATTTCTGGGGAGCATTCCCCATACCTCCTAGAAGCCTTAGGCTTGCCTTATAATTTAATTTTTCCCCTGACCCGGGGCCCATAAATTCTCTCCGCGGCCCTGTGTGAAGGTATCTGAATTACTTAAAACATAAGATTTTATCTAAAATTTCCTATTAACCTTCTTTGGGGGAGGGGGTCAGGGCATTTTTTAAGAATTTTCCACTGGTAGGGCATTTGAGAAAAGGGCATATAGATAAAGGCAGAATTTACAGATAAACAGGCTTTCAAAAGTATTCTAGGGGAATCGCCTATAGAAGCAGCAGTTCCAGGGAAAAATGAATTGAGATTTGAAACTTGTTCAATGAAGATTTCATCCACCAATATCTCAAATAAAGTAAAAAGTAAAAAAGTCACCGAATCATAAGGGCACCTAAGTGGTGGGGCAAACATGTTCCCCTGTTGGGGCAATGAAAGGGGCTGGTGGGAAATTTCCCCACCACTTTATATGTTAAAAAATTCCCTGGAGGGGGTGGCGCGTAGTGAAATGGTACAAAGTTCGGGTCACCGGGGAGTAGTCTCGAAAGGGGACTCCTTGGTCGGAATTATGTATGCGCCATTATTAATCAACCGCAGGGAGTTGACAGTCAAGCATTAAGAGTCATTTTTCTAACCTATTTTAAAACGTGTTATGTGATGCCAAAACTTATGTATGTTTGAGTATAAGATGGAGCGATTTGCCAAAAGATATCTCACAAGCTTGTAGAATGGATGAGTATACAAGAGCATGTCAAGCTAGGAATGGTTTGTTGCGAAAATTCGACCACGGAGATTTGTCATCAAAAGTTTTGGTTGCAAGGGTGTCCCAAAATGGATCTTTTTGTACCCTGTTAAACGAGAAAGGTCTCGTCGTATTTGCAACCTTAACACAGCTGCATCCACAAACAGTTATAACTGGAAATATTTTAGGGTATGTTTCTGAAGGGTTAAAACTCTTGGAAAGATTTTACTAATGTGCTCATCTTGTTGGGGCCAATTTGACAAAGACAAAAATACATATCATTTAAAATAAAGAGAAACCATCTATGTTTTCCAAGAAAACAAACTTTATTCAAATTTTGAAGCAAAGTTTTTCATAATAAGTTTGTGGGCCTACAGGGCCTATCAATAGGTCTGTCTTGTGACCCAAATAAAAGCGAAGTCATGTTTATTATGCTATAGTTATGTATATGATGGACATCCTTGCTCGCAGTTCAAATGCTTCTGCTTGCAGGTTGCAGCTTATAATGTGCTGTTGGTTGCAATGTTGTGTGGGCAAAATCATTCCAGTTTTCCAACATGGCTTTGCACTTTTTGTGCACAATTTGAAGGTCTGCAATGTTTTAGAAGGCCTGTTCTAATTGTTTTAGATTGAAAAAAGGTATCATTAACTCAGTCCATAAGAAGATTTCCATCCCATCGTCTAGAACAGTTTTTTACCACAGTGCCACAACACGCTAGTGTATCATGAGATATTGTCTGGTGAGCTGTGGAAAATTCTCAAATTTGACCTATTTGGCTTAAAAATAGGTCAAGGTTTCACACTGAGTAAATGAAACTATTTGTTTTACTATAAAGTATTTTTATTTGTGTTTATTTGATTCCTACTCAAGACGCTGAACAAGAACAACTATATATTGTGATTATAGTGCCTTTTTATTCTTTTTCAATGAAATAATGTGCCATGGATTTAAAAAATGTTGCAAAGCACTGATCTAGACCATTAGCTGCCCACAATTCAATAAAACAGTATATTTTTCTAAATTTTTGAAAATTTTTTGCATGGAATTGCAGGTTTTGTTGGAGTGGACATGTCAGAAGAGCCATCGAAGACCTGTCTTTTCCAGATACAAAGGAATATATTGTTGCCATTGACGATGAGCTGAGTACATGTATATTCTCTGTTAGCAAAGAAGAGGGCAAAAAAAGCCTTGGATCTTGCAAAGTACTTTTGTCAAGCCTCTTTGGAAAACAAATTTTCAGTCAAGAAGATCAAGGTATTCATTTTCCAATAATTTTTTACAAAAATGTTTCCTTAGAAGGAGGAGGTTTGCATTTAAAAGCATGGTAGTCATAGCGTAGCAAGGGGGCAATGGAGGGTTGTCACCCCCAATGCTAAGAAAGTTGGTGTCTGAGAAAAGTGCTAATCTACAATGAAATTAGGGGGGGGGTCACTAAGACTGCAAGCAAACAACTAAATAAAGTTTTTCTGGAATGTATTTTTATTAAAAAAGTAGATTCTGAAATGATTGTTGGGATTTTGCAGTTTTTCTCCAAGGAGAAAGCACTTAATTTGAAACTTTTGAATACTGCTTATAATTTTTAGCTATTTGCTTACAACTTTGAATTATCAGTTTTTACACTACTTTACCCAATTCAGAACATAATATGTTAGAGGAATTGTCAAGCATATATAGACAGGGTTTTGTTTTCAATAAGCCAACCATTGCCATGTATAAAAAGCCATAGCTTTTCCAAAGGCATTTACAAAATGGGGCATTTTCCCAAATTCTTAAGGGTGTGGTCAGCAAAAAATTTCCTGGGTGTAAACCCCTGGACTCCCCCCATGGCACACTCCTCTTTCCCCCTCCAATCTTCAAACTCTGACTGCACCACTGCATGGTAGCCATCGTTGTTATAAAATGGATAGATTTTGCAACAGTATTTTTATGGAAATTTTGTCTCCTTCTGTGGCCCACCAGGTACAGGATACAAAATGTACTTCATCCTTTTTTTGCAATGGTTTTAAATTCTTACAGCCAGTAAGCCATTATTTGGAGAAATTCAAGGAGCAATTTCATGTCAAAGTCAGGTGATGTCACCTACCATCTTAACTTTTCTTAATTTTCTGTCCTAAGGCTAAAAATTTTAGTAAGATATCTTTTCCTGTTAAAAGTTAAAGATCCAAGAAAATTAAGTTAAAACCTGCAAAAATGGTTCGTTCCACCATTATTTATACAGCACATAATTTGTAATTTTTCCAGTGCTTTCCAAATTCTTTAATAGACATTTGTTTACATATACTTTTGTCATAATGTCAAATATTTCAACGACAGAGAATCCAAATTTTTCATCATTTTTTCTTAAAATTAACCTGGAAAAGATGTCACATTGATGTCACACTGATTTAGTTGATGATGTCTCAAAGTAAAAAAATACTGTTTTATAGTTTTTGAATATCTTTTGTCTTATGGGTAGCATTAACTTGACATGTGGCATATACATGTACAGTATAAAATGCTGTTCATTGAAATTTATTTGGTGTCTTGAGATGTTGAAATATAATTTGAATTTTCATTATTGCATTACTAACATTGTTCAAGTTTGTTAAACAGCAGCTAATATGATTAGATTATGACTAGCAAATAAAGCTTACAATACTCTGAATTGTTAGCTTTTTTTGAAGAAAACTCTATCAGCTGGAAATTTTGAATGATCAATAATACAGAGGAGGTGTTGTAATGTTTCTTCTTTATTGGTTAACTGAGCTTGCCAATGTTTCTTAAAAGTTCTTCTGACCCTTCTTATAAAACCAAAAACAAGGTTTTAGACCAGGATCTCAATGCATTCAGATTGTTATTTTCAATAGGTTTCATATATCAATGTCTTTCCCAGGTCGTTTGTCATCTTTGGAAATCATTGATGCTACATATGATGATGGTGTATGTTATCATGAGATTTTGCTACTTGTTAACAGCAAAGAAGTTGTTCAAATTGGTACAAAAGCTGATGGAGAACCTTTAATCAATTTGCAGATACCTTTACCCACAATCAGTGATCCATGGAAGGTCAACACAATTATTTGCTCAAAAGTGAAAGATTCGTTGGTTTTTCTTATTTCCAATGTAGGAATCTTCTGTATCCTTTAAACTTTGGGATCTCTATTACAATTAATAGATTTTCATTTAAATTTCAGCGCAGTAGCATTGTAGCTGTGGTAGCTTTCAGTGCGATGAAAATAGTCCGTTTTTGTCATTTCTTTGTAGAGAAAACATTTTGGATTAGAGTTTTAGACATTTCTTGATTTCAAAAAAGGTATTTTTATTGACAAAGAGTTTCTTTTAGATTTATGAAACTTTTTAACCAACATCCATACGTCTATTGAAAAAGGCTCTCTTTTGAAAAAAGGCTCTTTTTCTAAGATTTCAATTTCAAAACGTCTTTCAGCAAACTTATTATTGTACTAGAAATAGGTATGGATAAGAGACAGCAAAGATTGTCTGAATGGCCGTGTAGCTTCCTGAATTATAGTGGCAGAATCTACACCTTTTTCTTTCAAAAATTGAAAATTTTGACAACAATTCATTAAAAAAACCAGAATCGCTTGTATTTAACCATATCTTCCAATTGATTCTTTCGAATGAGCCCTTTTTAGTAAGTGAGATGCTGCTAAAAACGAGGGGATTTTAGCCCAAGGACTCATTAAAGGGGGATACACTTTCGAGCAGGGGAACTCGTTTTAGTAAATACTGTAGTAAAAAGCAGGGGGCTTTATCCATAATAGTTGGGTATTTAGGATGCACCCTGAAACAGGGTATAACTTGTTATTATTTTTAAAAATATTAAAATAGGGCAATGAATTTGTGATAAAAGCTAATACTCTGCCCTACCTTGAAAATTTCTTTTAATGGATTATAGAATAAAATAGTAGCCCAATGCCATTGGCAATAGCTGGAAAGATGAAAGAGAGTTTTTGACTGCCTTTGACTATATTAAAGATATCATCAGTCTTGTCAAAAGAGTGGTACTTAAAAGTTTGAGCCTGGTGGCAGAGGAGTCTTATTCTGGAACGGAACAATTTGAAGGTATTATCACAAAATTTAACAGCAATGAAGTCCTGATGCCTTCCAGTCCTGCTTGTTTTAGCTGTTTAAATTCTTACTTTTAATTTTCTTACTTTCTATGCCATATCCCTGCTGCTTCATTCTCTCTCAAAGAATCCCAGCTCTGTAAAAAACTCCTGTCTGATAACTAAACTGATTGCAAAATTCATTCATATTTTAATAGCATTTATTAAGCATTGTTAGTTTGATACATTGTGCCAAAAACTGCTTTGAATTAACTTTAGGTTCATTTTCAATTATCAACTTCATTTTTTAGGCATTTACATTTTCCTAGGTTCGACATTTTCCTAGCTCAGTAGATTTTTTATGCCATGCTTCCAATAGCTCGGTACATGTGTGAGAGCTTCCTTAGTTTTATTTGACCATTGTTTGTCTCGGTTTCTTACTATTTTAGATACAACTTTGCATTTTTAGATTTCTTTCTACAAAGTGCGACAAGCCCAACTGGCAACTTGCGGCTGTGCGACATATCAACGGACTTGAGATATGCCTTATTCTGTGATCAAGATGGTGTGCTTCATTTGATCACGTTTGATATCAATAGCATAGAAACATTGGAAGAAGCATACAGTGAAGTGCCGGTAATTGAAAATGCAAGGAAAAATTCCATTCATGAGTATATGGCAGTCCAATACGACATGGAGATTTCAAACAGGGTTTGGAAAAACGAACTGAACGATTTTCACAAAGAGCTTATTTCGACGGAGTATGTTTCTGACGAAGGTTAGCAATAATGCATTTCGCAATAATTAATATCGACCCTCCGAAAGCTTTTCGCAAGCTCTAGTTACCGTCTTGTCCCTCGTCTCACTTTATACATCTTGTCATATTTGCAACGGAACAGGCCTGGTCATGCGATTTGTCATGAAAGTTACGAATAATGCACCCAGTTTAACGTGGTACGTTGCAGTGGTGTTCAAGTTTGGAGCTCGGTATAGGCAATTGTTTTTGTTTCCAATACATCTTTGAGAATTCCCTTGCCTATTGGATTAAGATTTCCGTTTAAGATTTCCGTTCTAAAAGGGATTTTTAAAGAAAGACAAATTGGGATGGATAGGGTAGCTGTTTGCGGAGCTGTGTAAAAAGAAAAGGAACGCAGATTGACCTAGTCTTCTAAGAACTATTGGTTTTAAAACGATACTTTGTTGTAGCTATGCCTGGTCCAGGATTGTTGCTAATTTTGTAAGTTCTTGTATGTTATCGAACCTTGCTTAATACTATTTTTTAATTTTGACTGCTGTTGAGCGCTATTGAATATGGTTTGATCGTTTTTCTCGATAATGTAAAAATGAAATTTAATCCAGATACAATTTTATTCTATTGACTGACATCTGTTATTGCTTCTTTGTTGATGCTATTTACGTTCAGCTTTTAAATTCTCTATTTTTGATAAGCACTGGATTCTAGATGAATTCCGAAGACGGTTTTTAAGGACAAATGCCAGGAGAATTGTTTAATAGAGTTATTGCCAAGATAATATTATTGGAGAAATTTTTGCCTAGAGAATTTATTATTGAAATTAACGCTAAGAAGGTTTGGGAGAGATTCTAGAGTCATAAAACAGCCTCCGCCCTTCTAGATATTCGCTAGAAAATTGGGTTTTCTAATTATTATTATAAGATATTTTCTTTATCGAACAGGCCTAGTGCCAAGCCATTCCCATTTCGGTGTTGCTGACTCCGGGATGGAGGAATCTGGTGTTTTGTTGGTGGACCATGAAATTTTGCAATTGCCCGAATGGACCAAAGGATGCAGAGTCGAGGATATTCTAGTCGGCAACGGCACCGCACTGATTACGATGTGCCCTCCTTTTGACCAAGTCTCTTCTGGCGAAGAAGCTACAGATCCTTCTGTTCTTTTTCTATTGAAGTTTGACATGAATTCGAAGAACTTTGTTGCTCAAAGGTTTGCAGGATTTTCTAGTTATGAATCCATTTCAAGTGTTCCTCTTCCAACTGACTTGCTTCGATTCTGTTATATCGTTATTTGATGCACCTTATATTTAAGTCTCAGCTGGAATAGTAGGCACCGAATACCACTCGATCACTCCCAGGCTTCCGGCCCGCATTTGTACCTAGGACTGGGCCTTGGTGCCGGCCATCATTCTTTCAATAGTTTAACATGCAACCTCGGGTGCATTCAAGCACTAAAAATTTATAGAATTCAATTTCCTTGCAAACAAAGTTTATGCAGTATTGCTGCTTTGCCAATGAATTTAATTAACAGGTTTCAAGTTACATCTTTTTTCAGCATCCCAAAAACATCTGTAATTGCTAAACCAAAGGGAAGTTTCTTTCCGCATTGTATTTTGACACAAGAAGCAATGTACGTGCCAACGTTTGATGCAACGCAAGAAGTACTTGTCAGTAGTGTGAGTAGATTTCAACTTTCTTGCCAGTACAAAATGTAGAGCATAATTCAAGTTCAAGTTCGGGTGTTGTGTATAAAGATGAGTATAAGGACTGGGTTTGGTTGTGAAACACTAATTTAGAAGACAATCTTCTTTGTTGACCTTTGTTAAACTTAAGATCATTTGAACTGACAGTAATTTAATGGAAGGACATTCGATTTTTCTGTACTTGTTTTAGGAGTAGGTTCATTCATCAAACTCAACTCAGGTTAGACAAAATCTAAAATGTTTGGATTGTTTAATAAAAGTCATTATAAAACCTCATTAAGCCTTAAGCATAAAACACAATCTAAAAAGGTAAAAAAAAACTAATTGAATAATTTGAGTTTGAGAAAAAAGAAATAATTTGATGTTTGTTTGTAAAAGAACCATGTATAGAGAGATCATGATGACCTTCCTTACAAATCTTTCACTTTAACACTTTCATGGTTATTTACTTCTTGTCATTTGCCTTCAACTATATTGCCTCGACCCCTGGTATTCCTCTGACTTTTTCTAGGAAACGTTTGCAAGTCCTTTTTGTTTTAGCTTATCAACTTTATTCGACTTTCCTTTTTGATACACATTCAAATAGCCGAATAAACTTTGGCAAGAAGAGGACAATAACTTACACAATGTATACATGCAATGAGAACATAATAATGGTATAATTTTTTCGACAACATGGCATAGGAGTATGAAACATTTCACTAAACGTTGAGAACAATAAAAAAGCTCTATGTTGTTTTTGAATTCTGTCAAGCAACGTAAAATGACATAGAACATTATCCAGCACGTTTTCATAACCGAGCAAGGTGACCAAACGAATCGAACTTTCAACAGAACTCTGCAAGATGCTGGCCAACCTAGATTTTGACAATCTGCTCCTCTACTCTTTGGTCAGCTTTGTTCGAGAGCATTATCTTTTCGCCTTGCAGATCATACAGTACACTGGAATTGCTGAAGCAGAAGCGATTTGCAGAACAAATGAGTGGAGCCAGTTTTCAATACCACTCCATTCTCTGGAAGTTGGCTTGCAACATCGTCAAATGGATACGATCTCATTTTTCCTTAGAACAAAGGATAAAGGTGAATACCCTCTTTTACCATCTTGATTATGTTTACCAAGCACATTTTCTGGGTTACAATGAGCATTGATAAAGACAAGAAAAAAGATTTTTACGGCTTTTTATTTATACCTTACCATTGACAGAATATGATGATATTATCGGCTAAAAGACACTTGTGTGTTAACACAGCGTAAAAAAACAAACTTCTCCTCGTTACGTCGGTCCTTGTTTTTTTACACTATCATACACGCAGCTGGGTGTTAACAATTTTTTATTAATCATCCTTATCATGTCTCAATTTTTTGTCCCTTGAGAAATGACGTATGAAATGGCAATTTTATTGGTATATATTGATTTTAATATTGAAAACCTATTACGGTTTCATTTCAAAACCCTTTCATAGGTGAAAATTTTCATCTACCACTCCTTATCATAGTCAAGCATTTTCAAACTGTATTTCTAGCTATAGCCGTAGCTTTCATCGTGGCTATGGTTTTTGTTCAGAATCGTATTCCAAACACTAAAGAAATCTTTAAATTTAGGCCTTTATATGGATTAGTGTGCTGTAACTAGTGGTGCGCTGCAGGAACCTTTTGATCCAAGGGAACAGAGGCATACAAACTAAATTGCATTGTAAATACCTTGAAACTATAGCATATCAACTGGAAAAATAATTCCTTAGAATCTGGTTGGAATTCTGTGACCTCGTAGACACTGCATCCAAGAACTGACTTTTTATTCTTTTCCTCGGAAGCATTTTCAAGATACTGGGGAGGCGCTTCTCAAGGAAATGCACCTGTTGATGCTAGTAGCGAACGTCCTTCTTCCGAATTTGTTGGAAGCCCATCTTCATATTCATCAATGAAGTCAGTTTTTATAAAGTCATCGTTAGAATCCACCTCTATCGACCCAGATGAGCTCCACGAAGCTGTTGAGATGTTGGTCAAAGCGATTCACCAGAACTCTAAAGGTAACTGTTAAAATTGTTAATTATGCCATCTTTGCTAACGATGTCATTTCTATGTGACGTCAGTAGTGCCTAGCCCTCTTTATTCACATGAAAGAATGCAGATTTCTGATCAAATGAAATTATGCAAATAATAGTTGACTTCATTAACTCAAGAATATCGTGTCGATATCGTGTTTTGGTAAAGATATTATGTCTATATGACGTTTATAGCGCACAGGCCCTTTCATTTTGTCCAAGAAAGGACTGTTGTTTGTACGCATGCCGATGTTGATCGATCAGATGTTGCAGATAATAAGGGACTTAAATATCGCAATTACACAATGCAAAAACACAAAAGTCAATGTTTTAATTTATGATTGTGGTTGGGTAGGGTGCTTAGACCTTTTGTCGTTCTTTTAAGTTGATCCCACCAACAAAAAGGGTTTATTTCAAACATGCTTGTTTCCTTCAGATCTCCATTTGCTTGGAAACAGAAACCTTTTCTTTTCCTGAAAAATTAAAAACATCCGCCCGTAGAATCTAGATAAGAAAGCCCAAGTCGTTGGTGGAATACGCGTTACCTAAATCACACTTCGATGTATAGGAAAGATCGGTTCTATGTCGGAAGTCCGAGTTTCATGTTTTAAGCAACTCTTTTTGTGGGTGTTACAGACAGGCCTCTTAAATAAGAAACATTTTTTCTACTTGGCCTAAGAAATTTCCTATATCTTAGGTCCTTTTTTGTTTTTAGGCCAAAAGATCTGTAAAGGTTTCTTAAATTTCCCAAGACCGGGTTCCGTGTTTTCCTAAAAATAAGTTCTGTTCTGTGTGATTTATCATACAAATTGCACTTAAACCCATTTATGTAGCACTGATGATGATAAAATTCAGTCAGAGGGCTTTGAAAATTACAAATTTTAGCTATCATTATGCTTTTGCTGCTGAAGTCAATAAGAAGGAACCTAAAGAAAATATTGAAACATATTCATGGTTATATTTGAAATAGTTTAATGGCACAATAGGATTTTTAAATCTTTGTTAATACATTTTAGACCCACGTATAAGAAACTATATATTACCCTTTAGCCTAAAAAAGTTTCTTTTATAAAAAGTTTCTGAAAATAGTTGAAAATAGTTTCTTGTTTGCGGGGCCTCACTCTATTGTATCTAGCTGTTAAGTGCTAGCTGTTGGGCTAAATGAAATAGATCTGCAGTGAGTGAGAGTACTAAGAAATAGCTTGATGATCAAACTCAGAGTTCAAGCTCAGAACTTTCTTCTTCTGTAAAGACAAGCAACACTGCCCACACATACACCATACTCTATCGAGAACTACATAAAAGAAGGGTAAACTGCAGTTTTGATATTTCTTATAACATCCATTACTTTATATTGAAGTTTTGGCCTGTGGGCTCCTATGTTTCAGTTTTAAATTTTTAATATCAATCTTTATTTGCAACCACAGGCAAACACAAAAAGAACTTCTTCGAGACTCTTCTACGACTGACGATTGACTTTGTGACTAGCCTTATTGTAGACGGGACCGAGGTTTTGGAAAATAACGTGCCTAAATCGTTGCCACCTGCTCAGAAAGATGCATCTTCCAATCAGCCGTTTGTGCTTCTAGCCGACATTCCTGAGTCGTTAAGGTATTTGGCTGAATGCCTTGTTGATATCAGACAGTTTGTAGGTGACATCCCAGAGTTTTATAGCGTGCAGGAGGAACAAGACAATGATGATACCGATATGGTAGACGGCGCCGAGGAACATGTGATCCCGGTAAGTTTCGTTGGAGTCATCTTTCTTTTTCTTATCCATTTTATCTATGTACATATTGCTAGATGCAATTGTAGACTTTGTTGACATATGTAAGTTGCGATTATGTACCAAACTTTAGGACCTATCAAATATTTTGCATCTTCTTGATGGAATCTTCCAACATTCTGGGTGTGTTTTCTAGAACTTTTCCACCTTCATAGAACACTTCCAGTATTCTTAGGCACAAGGATTATGTCGACGTTTTCAACGGTCCTTCGTGTCAATTACACAACGGAATAGAATCTTTCGTTTTAATCATTTCTGTGTTCTTTATATTATGTACAGGTTAAACCTTGAGGTGATTCAATGGTCTTAGTTTTTCTGAGGACCAGTTTATAAGCCAGGTTGTTTGTACCAATATGCGACCTTCTTTGGTACAAGATATTCAGCCCTGGTCACGAAACCTGAGATATTTTTTCTACGATTGTTTTGATGATGTTACCCCTTACAGCTAAAAGATCATATGGAGACAGAGATTTCTGCTGGTCGCATCACTCATTTGCAGAGGTATTTGCTGAAACACCAACCAAAGGTGACTTTGACATGTTCATCACTCATATAATTTGTAGCATGCTCAACATTTGCTTGTTTTAATCTCTATTTTGAATTTGTTAAGTCGACTTTCATAAACAACTTAACATCTAATAACACTGTTAGACTATGCTTACACAAACATCCCTTGACGCTTCTTTTCGATGTGGCCACATCAAGTTATTGCTTTACCTATTGTTAGGGAAACATAGGATTAACCTTCCTTTAAGTGAGAATTAAATCAAAACAACAGCTCCAGAAACTTCAGTCTGGAGCCACGTAAGTCTTTTTTTGGGGCTTCCAAGGGATGTTGATTTGTACGTACGTTTAAGATTATATAATGATATGATAACTATTATGCACCACCATGTTCGTGTTGACTGAATATGGATTAATATACATAATCAAATTACAATCAAAATAAAGGAAAAGAACGAAGGCTAGATCGGATCTCTTGGCCAAAATTGTAATACTTACTTAAAATTTCCCTTCAGACTTGAAATTCACATTTCATATGATTTACTAATAATGCTTCCTTGTTAAAATTTAAATGCATTTGTTATCTCTTGAAAGCTAGAGCTTTTTTGAAAACTATGGAAATATGGCTTTGCAAGTATTATAATATTGCAAAACTCCTTTATTTTGACGCTGATTTATATGTTCCTGTTTTTCTTCTGCAGGTTGACAGAGAGTTTGCCTTTTCCTTTGAGTCAATTACTGAGTTTGGTCTTAACTTCGCGCTTCGAAAACTGACCGAGCGTAATCTAGAAGACGCTGTGCTGATACTTAAGAATCTGGTAACTTGAATAAGTTGTTAATTTTTCTTACCTCGTGAGTGAAACATCTCGTATCTTGTACGTGAACAATGACAGCTCTAAATAACAGACTTCTACACTATAAAGCAGAGTCATAGCGCTGCTAAGATAATTTGGGGTGGGCCAATTGAAAAAGGTTTGCCTGGCTAAATTTGCTGTTGCTTTTAATTTTCCTGTGTAGCCTATTGGGGGGTGGGGCATGTCCCTCCAGCTGCTACAGCCTTGCAGAGTATTAGCTTGTTTTGTAAAAAATTCTTTAGGCCTGAGACTCAAAAGACACAAGTTGAAAATCCCTAATTCGTCTCGTTTTCAGCATTCGCAGCTCTATTCACAAGACAGAGCCACCAAATAGCAGAGCCTCTCACTTCAGCATGACCAACATACCTAATTAAACTAAGCAAACAAATTTACAGGCAGCTAGCTTTTTACAGAGAAATGCTTTTTCTTGATTTCTTATTTTCGAATATTGTAATTTTGTTTTTAGGGACTTGATCACAAAGCAATCCTGCATCGATTATTTGAAGTAACACTCGACCGAGGGCTCCGAAATTTCTTGGTATGTTGGAAATATACTGGCTTAAGTTTACGGTAAAAAACGTTTTTGACACGATACTTGGTTTTCTCTCCCTAAAACCAAACTATTAACGGAATCGGATTAAAATATACATCATTCGATGCACAAGAATTTGATTATTCCAACCATCTCAAAATAATTGGAAAATATTGTAAAGTGAAACTTTCCAGGCATATTTATTGTTTAAATGAATGTACCATCTACAAAAGCGTTTTTTAACCCTTGGGTTTGAGAGGTAACAAAATCTGACTTATATCAGCAGAGAGCACAGATCCTAAGTTACCATAGGGTATCTCAGATTTTTCAAACTCCTCCTCCTCTTGAAACCATACCCAGTCACAAATTGGCAAACAATTTTTCTTCCCTCTCGTGGTTCTATTTGGCTATAAAAGAAGGACTAGAGCAAATACAAAAATTTTGAGACACTGCTTACCCCGCAACTGTCCTGGCCGCACAACTCAAGGATAGATTTTCTGCCTTGAAATTTCCTAAAAATGTGTTGTTACTTCATTGAAATCGAATCAAAGTGAAATGTTTCAAAGAAGGATGAAAAGGGAAAGAAGAGATTTTTAGGAAAGGGAGACAAGCAGTTGAATCTAAATGTGAATTAATAGAAAACTGTTTATGCATAAGAAAGGAAATGATATAAATTTAATTTATGATTTTTGGTAAAATAGCAGGGTTGTACATTTGATCCGTGTAGCAACATTGATTTAATATCAGACAAACAGCAAAATACAACTTTTTATTCCGCACAGCTGGGTCATTTTAGTCAAGAGCCTTACAAACAAATGTTGTCTGAAGATGACTGGAAAGATGTCAAATATCTTGACAAAGTTGAGAAATGGTATCCTAGAAATGTGCACAGTCAAAGTTGTATTATGTGAGTCTTTAGTTTTCTTATTTCAATTTTTTTTATATTCAGGTAAATTATTGATTGATGTTAAAGAAATGTGAAGACTGCCAATGCAGCATGATGAAATTATTAAAAGATAATCTTTGCATTTTCAACCATTTTAAGCATTAAGTATTAATGTATTTTATCAATTTAGAATGTGGATAGTTCTTACATAAGCATTTGTTTTTTCAAATATGCAAAGAGATCAATGATGGGTTTGCTCCTCTAGGGATTCTTGGGAAACTTTGAAAACAAGCTTCCAAGACAGAGATGACATCGAAGCAACAGATGCAGCTTGCCAAAAATTATCCAGTCTGACGAGTCGCAGCGAACAGGTGAAAAATAAGATTGATTGCTTCAGCTTTGCACAGTGATAATATTTAGATTTTTATATTGTTTCGATTTCCGTTATTTGTAGAGACAAAATTGTTCGTGGTAACCAAGTTTAACATCAATTTTAATAAATATTTTTGCTTTATAAAACTGTTTGTTGTGTTATTTAATTATTCTTATTTGATTTGCATTCAGGCATTTCATTGTAAGATTTTTAGAATCAGCAAGTGGCCTAAGGTAGTGTGCTTTTCTTTTAGCCAATTGTTTCTTCTAAAATCCTGTAAAAGTCGCGAGGAGCATTTATAAGTCGACTTAAACAAAGATACAGATAAGATTTTTTTCCAAGGCAGAAGTGGGTGAATTAGAGTAGAAGGAGGATTTATTAGTATTGCATTATTGGTAGCAATCTGTTTTTAGGACGCTATATCGACTGGTCTCTACTCGGAGTTAACGTTCAGCTGGGTCAAGAAATGGGATGAAAAATCCAAGAAAATGGTTCTACTTGATGCAGCATTTCAATCCAATAATCTTGGTGAGAGATGTATAGTGTATTTAAACCTGCTTGCTGAGTTTCGAGCAATAGTAAATATTGCACTTATATTGAAAATATGAAATTAATCGGTTGCAATAGGTACTACTGTTATGATGAGATAGGAATGAAAGAAGTAAGCCTTAGAAAGTAAGACTATTGGCTAGGGTGATGATGGTGAACTTTTAACAACAAAGCTAGATAGTAGAAACAGTGGAGTGAGATTGTTATTATTCAAAAATAGTCTATATTCAATAACCTATGAAGATATATTTTATGTACATGTCAATAACCTATGAAGTTATCAATAAATCTATGATAAATTTGTAAGATAACTGAAAAACTTTTATTTTAGCATATTCTAACACCTCAGCGACCTATTGTATTATTGTTGCTTGCTTGAGTACGAAAAATGGTAAACAAATTTTCGCACTTTGATTATTTTACAAAACCACAAGTCTCATGTAGCAAAAATATAATCAATCTGCGAAAATAAGAATAGGAACATTTCAATGGTCCAAATATCTTGATCAATGTTAAATTGCTTTTTGCACATGCAGCTTTCAAGCACAAGCAATTATGCACTTTTCTGATGACCTGGCACCGATAAACATGTCATTTGTTCCATGGCGTTAGTAGAACCATTTTAAGCAGGAACTAGTGTGTGTATAGTATTTCATGTTTAACGCCTAAGTAAAAGATGGACTATTCCAGTTTTTTATGTGCAACGTAGAAGGCTTATTGTCTAATTTATCTTCACAGAAAATCTCAAGGAACTTGCACCCAGTGAAGTTCTTTGGGAATATCTGATAGAACACAATGACGAAGACACGATATTGGACTGGATTCGAACTTCTGCACGGGGGGATAAACGATTGAAAGAGAAGTACCCACCCTTTGATCCAAATTTTATTGAGAAATGTGATAATGCGACGGAAAAACTACAAAATGGCATCTATCGTGAACTTTTAAGGTAATTACAAACAAATTTAGCATGTGTCTTTTTATTTATTGTTTTTTACCTTGTGAAACTTTGTTGCAAAAGGCAGACCAGTAGATGTGACAGTAGTTATGTTTTTATATCTGCCACCGTGTTATCTGAAGAAGTTTTATTTGCGCCGTACAATCTCAGCCCTAGACTGAGAAGATAAACTTGTATGTTATGTATCATAATCAATGTATTTTTTGTTCATGCATCTTTTAAGACTTTTGTTATGCAGCTTTGTTTTCTCTTATTCTATATAAATCCTACCCAATTCGATCTTGTTAGGCCTTTTGCCTGTTAGCGAGAGCACCGCTCGCTCGCAAGCGCATTTTATCAGTTAAATCCCTACTACAAATGATAAATTTTTCTCTGCAGACACGGTTTTTACACAAAATATATGGAAAGAAATTTCAACAAAACTCTGAAGTTGATGACTGAGGACAATCTTCTGTTGAAAAAATCAGATGAAACTTACACCATATCGCCAATCTTTGCTGTGCAGTTTATTGTTTACTGCGTGAAAAATAATTTCAGGGAATTATTGTTTATTTACATGGATTTTCACGGGTACGTCTCAATTAAATTTCCTCCAACTCTATTGAAAATTTTATTAAGCAGGGCTAAAGATACTTTGCATAAACAAACGCTAAAGATTTTATCGTAGCAGTCAAAGAGAAAGCTTAAGGCTTATAAAGATCGTTTTTCTTGATGCCTTTCTTACTTGCCTCATATTTATAAATCTAAAAGCAACTTACATTGCTAGGCCTTCGATAGTATTTCTATGAAATTTTATTGTTAGTGTTAAGCAATTAAGCTGGTTCAGCTAAAAGATGGAGCTTGCTTAGAAGTACGCAAGAATGGCCATTCTATAATCCATACACATGAAGGGAAGAGACTATTGGATTCGTTCGTGTCGATATCATATTGTGCTCTCTGCACTATTCTGCAATGCAACGTATCAACGAATTTTTTAAATGGGTGGATCCTGTTTTACTGTGGACTATTCAGCTATGTTTAGAATTATTAAAAGCATTCTTTGTTCTTTTAGATTATACCCGACTAATGGAATCTGGAGGAATGTGGCCTGGATGTAAATAGCTACCCATGGTTTAAAATGATGATTGGGTTCAGGAACTATTCTAAAGGTAAGCTGCTCCGTTTGTCAAAAATTGTGTACAGTTCTTTAAAGGCTGCTATGTTATTTATATAATTTTTATCAATTGTACCTTGAATTTGAAGCTGATTCAGATTCTTACTGAAGTATGTAAACATAAAACTTCAATTCGTTAAATCTATGTTAGGCATCATGGTTAAAAATTGATACTTGCATATGTCGTGTTGTGGGTTTGTATGGCTCGACTGTGTATGCTTGATTCATTTTCATTTATTTACCTACAAGCAATGTTTATGCCAAAAGTGCCAATGAAATCGCCATCCCCTCATAGAAAAGATGATTCATAGGACGTCGGAGTTTAAAGACCTTGCCATATAAAACGTCATTTTGCAAAAATCCAACACAAAATGTTTTAATGGGAAGTAAAAGGCTTCGGCTTTCCTTTTGTGTAGTTTATCTGCCAATTAGACCTCTCTTAGTAATGATAATAGTACCAGAGAATGTTACGCTCGTTGAATGTAACTTCATTTTTAATTTCCCTTTTTTATTTTCAGATAAAAAGCATATACTAGAAATGAATTTGACAACAGCTGAGAACATTCTGAATTTATCTGGTAACGACCTGAAACATCAGCTCTGCCAAACCAAGCCATTGACTGTTCTAGCTACTATTTTAACGTCTTCATTGGAACTGAACAGGGTAAATGTCGCATTGTCTTGTCAATTTGTAAACCGAGCTGTTAGACACATCAGTTCAGACACGAACATTTATTTTAATGTCGGGTAAAATAACTATGAATTTATGATATTGTTAGAAATATTTTCGATTTTTCATTATAATATTAGGTAAATTTTCGATTAGTTTAAGAGTAAACCGTAGAACTCTTTCTTATACGTTCTATCCGTGATAATCCACCCGTTTTGGAACAAAATTTTTGAAGACTTCACAATTTCTAATGATTCATTAACACAGATTGCTTTATTTCAGGTTTTCAACAACGATATGTCAAGCAACTTGGGTTTTGATGGGCAAACTTTGATGAATTCCTTGAAGCAGTATCCTACACTGTACGCCGCCATTTTTGACGAAGAAGATTCAAGTGGAGAAAGAACTGTTTCTGCCGTTCAGCTACTACAGGTAAAGGCAAATTTGCAATTTTCAGCCTTGCCAATCATATTTACATTCAAGGAGTTTTGCGAATCTGTTTATCAAACGGTATTGAAATGCATGATACAGTGTAGATGAAGGATATTTTGACAGCCGATTTGTTGAAAGTGAACAACGAGCACCTTTCATAATACTTACACAATCGCTGACTGACCAAAAGTTTCAAAATGTGTTTTATTTTCATCGCTAGTGATACCCGAAAATCTCTTTTTATTATCAATATTCATTGATGTGGCGTTTCTGGCATTCTTGCCTGGGGATGGTGAGGGGGTCTTATATTGTCCCTGTTTCATATAATGACTGCCGATTTGGCCAGTCAACTATCTGAAAATGGGGACATTGGAGCCACAACTCATCTGTCAGACACGCTCGTAACCATTTTACCTTGGTGCCTTCTGTGGCAGGAATGTTGACCCATATAAAACGAAGCATTTTTCGAAACAAGCAGGGGTTTAGTCGTTATTTTGAAGCAATGGTCTAGTCGCTGTTTTTATCTTCACTTTATATTTGGGCTAAATATACAAAACATTTTGGTAATAATCTATTTGTTTCCTGCTATCAGGATAATACAGACATTGATGCGAAAAAGCTTTTCAACTGGCGCCTGCAAGATGGCTCTTCCGAAGGTAAGAGCTTAAAATTCTATCTAACTGCTATCTTGCTTAACTGCTATCTTCCAAAATTCAGGCTGCTTTTACATTAAGCAGAAACTGTACTTACTTGTCATTTGTTCGAGTTAAATTTGTAGCTTATTTCGATGATTTGAAGTTGGATGAAGTGACTCAGAATTGTTGTCAAGTTTGCTGTGTCTTTTCTGCATCGTAGAAATTCCTGCACAGTGTGTTCCCAACTTCTCTTCGAAAGATTTAGTGGAACAATTCGGCGTGCGTGTCGATATGTCATACATTTATTATTTAAAGCAAAGAAGACCTGTGTATGCATATATTGTTTTCATTTTGAGCTTGCCGAATGGACCAGAAGAAAGAGAGCAAAGGTTGGTAAATTTTCTTTAATCTTCTTTAATTTTAGATGAAAATTTTTGTTAAAAATCAAATTAATTTTTCTCTATATCTGACTCCAAAGTAGCCCTAAGTAAAGATTGTGCACTTGCCTTTTGGTAACTTTGGAAAATCCACGTGACAATTCGAGCTTAATGAATACAAGTTAGCACATCCTTGCAGAATTGTGTAGACACAAACCCATTCAAATTTGATCGAAAAAGCCTTTTTTTAAGTAAAAGAAATCGTTTTCGTGGCAACATGTATCATTTCTTCATTTGACCATTTTTAAAGCATTAATCTTCTCAGAAGTGGATTTTCAATCTTGAAATATTTTATGTTCCATGTACCCGTAAATCAGCATCATCGTTTCGAGGTAAACTAAAGTAACTATTTGATAGAGAGGGCGGGAAAATAACCGACCCGACAGTAACTATTTCTAATTCTGTATCTGAGACTGTAGTGATAAAAAAAGAGAAAACTATCTCAAGGAATTTTTAAATCTTAAAGAAGAATTTTGAAGCATTGATGTTGTTTTCATGTTTCTATTCAGCTGTGATGCTTTTTCTTGTCGGGGCATCCACTTTCTTAACTTTGTTAGTAGAGTTATGTATTCATGAATAGCCCAGCCTCCCCAATAGGCAGTCCTCAAACCATCAATTTTTGCAATGAGCCCTTCTCTCTTTATAACCCCCTTCCCTCAATTTCGTGTACTAGAAATAAAGTTCAAATATTTATCCAATATAATCACATTCTTTTTTAATATCTCCAAATTCTAATATCACGTGCTTAAGAGTTGAAAATATCTTGTCTACCTCTCAATTGAGTTTCGAAGTTTAGCCCCTTCTCTGTAAAGCCCCCTCTTTTTAGCCACTTGTAGAAGATGAAAAGTTGATAGGCCTTTTTGGGGTTGTTCATAAATGCTTTGTCCCCATTCTACCTTAGTTTTCCTCTTATCAGGTTATCCGAGGCATGCTACGAGGCATGTGAAATTGCTACAACTGACTTTGCAAACAACCCGGTTGCCTCGGCGTGCATATGTTTTTTATATTTACTTGGAATGGATACTTTGGCATTGAAAGTCGACGTAGAAAGTGCAAATTTTGTCCTTGAGCATTGGGAGAAGAGAGATAATGAGTTGTATTCGTCCGATGAAAAGCTAAAGAAATTTATTGGTAACAATTAACATATCGTTACATACCTTTAAAATCTGTAGAATTCTTAATGAAGCAAAATGTGCAAGTTTTAATCTGGTTAACCGGATATTTGAACCAAGTCACGTCTCTTTCAAACCCACGTTTTTTTTCTGTTTGAATTGCTCTCTCCTAAAGATATAAACAAATGCCCTAAGACCATCCAGTTTAGGCCCATGGATGGACATGCTGGAAGCTTTGTCAATTAGAGATGTAATTTGGTAATTTTCCTGCTTTTAATTCATGTGCTGTAATGCTCATGCGTCCCATTTAGCTTTTATTCTGAAAGAACCGTAACTAAGGCTTTTAGCTGGTTTTTTGTATAAGCCTTTCTGCAATGATCTTTTGGAAGTAAATAATTTAGTCTATCTCAAGCCATTTTCCGAAATTTCAACACAGTCTAAACATATTCCTTATCAGAATAATATGCAACCATGCTAGAAATTCTCATTTCCTTTCGACTTTGTAAGGTTATATATTATCAATTTAATACGATAAACCTTCGAAGTCCCTTGTAATACCTTGTTTCGTTTACAGTTGCATCACTGAAAGGCAAAGAAAAGGACAGGGCTGTTTTTCTTGGAATGCTTGAAGAATGCGTAGAGGCGGGTTTGCGCACGAAAAATATTGAATTGTAAGTTATATAGATGGCTAATAAATCACTTGGGCATTTTACACATCGTCAGGCAAACAATAAACTTGTATACAACTTCATTATTGTTGATAGCATAATTTACTTTGGTCTTTTCTAGGTTGCTGTTGCTATCTATTTAAGCATTTTGAGGTCTGGTTTTTACTATGTTTAGCAAGAATGCCCTGTGTGACTGTTTTTCTGGTTTATTTATCTTGTTCTGTTGTTTTGAGGTTGCAATACTGAACTTAAACTTCAGTTTCTGTTATCTTTATTATTAGTGAAAATTTATTATCTTTATTAGTGAAAATGTTAGTTAGTTATTTCGAAGCCGCAGAAATCATAGCAAGTGTGGCAATTAATTTTATATTACCCTCAGCAATTGCCAATTGACTGTTACGAATGGCAACATTTAGCAAATATTCTTCTATCACAGGTCAAGTTTTGCGGCGATATTGTCATACCGAATCGCCGTGCAGTTTGCTCAAGTCAGTAATCTCCCTCCATCTACAAAAATCATCGAAGAAACAATAAAAGACGGATGTTGGTTCCATACCATCGTTTATATTCAAATGTATCAATTAAGGCCATCGGAGGTTCTTATCTTTGTATTCTCTCCTACATAGCAATCAGTTCTCATTTTTAAGCTTCAAATGCTGTTCGGGTTTTGCTTCATAGCAAATTCGGTCAATGAAATGCTAACTTAAGGTCTTTTGTTTCCATAAAAGCTCTTAAAATGCCCCCCCCCCTTTTCCCACCCCCCCCTGTTGGAATAGGCTTGATATTACTGTTGCGCGATCTTCTTGCGGTTGTAAAACTTTGAATTACTAAATCCAATGTACCAAGAATCTTTGGGACCCGATTGGGAGGGGGAGTTCAAGAATTGCATCTTGTACGACAACCCTTTTTATGATGACAAATAATCATTTCTATCCTAATGCTCCTCGAATTTATCAAATATAAACCATAATGTCCCCAAAGTAATAAATTTTTCTTCACATTTTCTAGATTATTCCTGCATTAGAAAAATCCATGACGAATACTGTTTTATTGGACCATATGTGTGCGATTGTTAAGAACGCAAAGGAGATGAGAAAAACGGTGGAAGAGGCAATGGAGCCGGATCAAAGGCCAAAGCAAGTTAAAAAAGGAAGAAACACCGTCAAGGTTGAGTTGTCTACATCAGTTTATCAACCCAACAAATACCATTTATTAACTTAGATGCATCAACCTTTAGACCCATGGCATTTAAATTGCTCGGTTACTTTGCTTGCTTTCTTGTGTTCTGTGTTCGCAACCAAGGAATTCTTTGACTCATCTCCATAGGGCATATAAGGAAAAACTATGCACTTAAAATTTTTAATAACTTTTATACAGGAGCCAGTGAAGATTCTAGTATTCAGTCAATCACCATGATTTTTTTTCAAAATTTCGTGCGTAGTTTTGAATTTTTAAAGCATCTTTTAAATATTCAGCCTTATCCTCCTTTTTGTCATAAGGGAAGTTTGCAAGGATCAACTTTCTTGATGGTAGAACAACACTAAGAGTTATAGAGCAATAGCTGAAATGCCTCTTAATGGCATTGCTCTTTTCAAAATTAATAAGAGTAAGACTATTTTTTCACAGAATTAACCATTTTGATGTACGGATTTTTCTTTCTAAATGTGCATATTTTATCCTTTTAGTTAGGGTAGAAAGATGAACCAAATTTTGCGTATTTTAAAGGACTTTTTAATTGTATCACTGAAAAAAATGGTGTTATCACTTTTGTTTGTTTGAAGTTGCAGCCTGGTCAAATATACTTGTTTTATATTCCTAGAAAGCAGCTTTAGAGAAAGATTTCCGTGCACAGTTTTATTTTAATCTGAACAAGAGAGCAACAGAAAGAACTGACCTTGTTTCCCCTACAAAAAGTGCCTCGCCTTCATTAAACGAAAACAGACGTCGACGGGAGCAAGGTCTAGGTGGAGTGAGCAGTGGAAGTAGCGAAAGCATTGATGAGAAGCCAGTTGAGAAACCACGTATGTCTGAGAATATTTATACTTTGCTTATTGTTAAATTGATTTTTACGTTTGTTGATTTGATTAAAGAGCCTTGATATGTGGTAGATCAGCAGTATTGTTCTTAGAACAGTTATTTCTTATATCTTGATAATCTATAGAGCCCACGTCGTCATATGTTTTAGATAATTGTACATCTTAGATTTATGTCGCATTTGATCACTGCCAAAACAAGTCTGCTTTGTTCATACCGAACAGCATTGGACATCCGTTGGAACTGAATAAGAAGCGATGAACAAGATTTGATTAAAAGAACAGGATAGTGATTTGAATATAGCTTTTCGACGTTTCCATGCTCATATAGTATTCTTCAGCTATCAGTTTGCGTTGTGTGGATATATTATCAAACATAAATTTCTAACGTCACAGAAAAATGTCTAGGCCAGTTTGCAACGAGGCTGCTGATCCGTTATTTGTTTAGAATTTGAATCGTTAAGACAAACAGCAGACCAGTGTATCTTGCTTTTGACGATTTAGACCATTTTTACGTACATTTTAGTTTTTACAAATGCTTTTGTCTTCAACAGCAATTAAACTTGGCGAAATACAGCCATTAGACGACATTCTTGATATTGTCCTCGAGTGTGAAGAAACCGGGTTCCCTTCACGTGTCCTCCTTAGATACGCGCTGAATTACTCCCAGCCATTCCTAACTGTCCTTGCTGCCTGCTACAAGGTTTGTCTGTTTCTTTCAGGCTCTCTTTATGATAAATTTTGACACAATTAGTGACGTTTTATTGTCATATTGTGGTATGCCTGAACCAAGATGATGAGTAAAAACACTAATCTACGCATGTTGCAAAATGCATCCTTCCCTATTAATTTATATAATTTCCACCATTACCTGCCAAGCACCACTATTGGACATCACCTTTTAAAAGAGGAGGCCGTTAATTTCAAAGTTACGGTTAGATCGTAATTCTCAACATAAATTTCTACAAAATTTATAATGAGATTGATTCACTTCAAGTGATGCAGCAACTGATAATGTAATTTCATAATTTTACTCTTTATCATTATCAAATAAATGGCGACTGCATGTTTACTGGAGGGAGGTGTGAGGAAATATGGCGCTTTGTTTGTGATAACATAGCACACGATTATTCCAACATAATGTTAGTGTATTGTAATATTGATGTCATAATATTTTGTTTAGTTAAGATGATTTACTTCTGTCAATCAAGGACAATTATGCTCTAGGACATTTTATTCACAAAAATATATTTACAGATGTTTAACAATGATATGGTTAACAATAAGCTCGTGAAAGGCAAAACAATAATTTTTCCATGACTTGGCATTAATAAAAGCCTCATTTGACATTACATGCTAATTTGAAACAAATTTCCAATGGTCCTACACCACTTAATGTTATCGTTGACCCCGTCTATTATTTGTGCAAGCAATTTTTTTATATCGCTTAAATATTAACAGGCCTGGCGCATCTGCTTATGTGTTTATTCTTTTGTTTTCTTTTCAGGATTCTTGTCCACTGAATTGTCTTTCTGTTTGGTTGATATCAAATATTGAAACATTAAGAAGGAAAACCGTTTTTAGAAATGTTCCAGGTAATTTTGTAGCATTTGAGACGGTTTTTGATTTTCGATTTTTGATTTGGTAGGACCGTACTTTCAGCTTCGAGAAACTATGAGATCGTAAATTATCACATATTATCATAAATTATCATAAATTAGCATAAATGATCTAGTATATAGTGCAGTAGATACTCCTATTTTGCGGTCGAATGGTATTGATTACGCATTGCAAACAAATAAGATGAATTGATAGGAGGCATGTGTTCAAATCTCTACCTGCGGGAAATTTCAACGCAAACAAAGAAACATTTAACTCGGAAAGACAAACCTATAGGCTAGTCTCAAAAACTTTCCAATTCTGTCGACTCTATATTGAAGACCTTGTCGTATGTTTTTAAATATCTAACATCTATGACCCTGTAATTTGTGCAAAAGAGAATGCATTGGACCTAGGTTCCCCCTTTTTATGTAAACAAGAATTCAGCGACGATTCTGTCGCGGTTGTTGTAGAGTGAGATTGGTTTGGGAGGAGACTTTTTTGTCAATTTTATGTATTCAGTATCTTGAGTGTATAATGAAAACAATTATTGAAGGTTTTTCGCTGGTTTATTCAGCTTTATCAAACCTTTATTGAGCTCGGTATGTTGTTAACAACTTCTATTTGCATAGTGCTTTTTTTGTACTAGATTTAATGCGAGCTGACTGGACTGTTCAAACGATGCTTGAATTGGTTTCTGATTTGTTGTTTGAAGAAGCAAAGGCCATCGTGGTTATTGCCCAAGGCTTCAAGATTTTCATGAAGGTACTATCATTTTTTACCAATACACCTGCCGACAGTTTTCGTTTCTTCGCCTTTCCATTCTGTTATGATTGGCCAAGAGGCTCACGTTGTAGACTCATATCTAGGATACTCGTTGTGGCCTGATAGCTGGGATTCTTGGGTTGATTTTTGGGTTTATTTATATTCTTATATTTTATTTCCAGGAAAACCTGCTGTACCATTTCTTTTTGTTCATCGAATCTTTCGCAGCAAAAGAGAGCGATGACGTTTGCGGTCAGCATCTAAAGGCGTTCATCTCAAGGCTCGCGAAAGAAAAAGTCGGGGATGAACCCTTTATTGAGCAATTTTTTCATCAGATGATCCCTATCAAGGTCCTCATTGCCTTTCAGTCGAAATTTTTCAAAAGGAAATTGCTCCAGTACTTCATTGACACTGATCTCGGAAAGTTCCAAAGTCCAAATCGTAAGTTTCAGCTCTTTCATCCCGCTAGGGGTCAGGGACGCCGGAACGACCAATGGGCAAAGGGGGCAGGTTTGAGCAAAAAGGCATTTGAAATAACACTCTCGGCTTCTATTAATTATTTCATAACTGCCATTTTATTTCGATCTTCTGTAGTTATCTTGAAAATTGCCTAACTTTTGACATAACGATTTATCATATCAAGGATTACAGTTTTACAATTTCAATAATTTCTATGTTGGCAAAATTTCCAGTGGAATAAATTTCAAACCTTGACACTTGCTGGTAAAATCCAAAATACTCAATGAATTTTTTGAACTTCATAAGAAACTTCTTTCAATCCTCAAAATTCTCTAAGTATCTGAATACATAGTTAAATATTCTTGGGTAAATATTCTTGGAACATTTTCGAGGCATTAAAGAACACTGAAACTGGACTGTTTTTTTTAAATAGGCTTTTAAAAGCCATGCGAGAAGAGGATTAGACCTAGAAATGTAAATATGTTTTTAATAGTCCATTGATGCTGAGCTTCACTCACTTTAAATTTCCCGTACAGGTGCCTCCTACATTAGACTTGCCATGGTGTGTGAAATATCAAAGGAAACGGCAATTTTGCCGGACTATTTGAAGCTGGCTTCTGAAGTGAGGGATTTGGCCAATCAAGAAGAGAACCGAATTTTTGACCATCTTATTTCCAAAGAGCATCTTGAAAAAGCAGCAAAATTAGCCGCCACGCTTGATCTACCGTCTTGGAAAGTCGCCTATTCTCAGGTAATTTATTCTGCTATTCTATTTAATACCAAATTTATAGGGAAAGGCCTCGTTCCTTTCCATGCTCATATTTTCAATTATCGACAAATCATTACTGCTTGTAGTATGTATATGTATATATCACAGATCACTGATGAAGACTTCGATCGAAACGTTTACATGAGAGTGTTTTTCTTGAATATCTATATTATTTTTATTACACTTGGAGTTAGAGCTTTTGATAGTATGTAAATAAATATATAACAGGTAAGATCACCATATCCTCCAACCAGCAATTCATATTATATTGCCGCTTTCATTTGTTACATTTGCGTACTGTACCGAAAACCGATACTGAGTGTCGATAATGGCACCATCACTCTCAAATTGTGTGTGCTAAATGTGCTAAAATTTTTTCAATTTTCTGATTTGCATTATGGCTAATACATTTGACAGGAGACAACTGAACTTATAAGAATGAAAGATACGGGACTCTGGCTTAGCTGCGAGGCAAGATTCGACTTTTGGATGAAGTCCAACGAGAGGCTGCATAAATGCCGCTGTTCGCATTCAGTAGCTGGAAGCTTCTATGAGGTTGGCATTTTTTTGTATGGCCTAAATCAGTGCGAGAAACTTTGTTATGAGTTCTGTACAATGGGTTATACCACAATTGCGGCAGCCTAAATGCCTTTTAAGTTACTTCAGACTTCAAAGTTAAGATCTACTTTGGTCAAATGTTATCAGGATCAACAGGATCACAAAACATCCTTATTTATTTCTTTTGCCATTTGTCAAGTTATTTATGCACAATGTCCAATCAGGCTGAAGTTTGATTCTTCAAATTGCAATATCCATACTTGGTATTTCGAACTTAGTGGCACAAGGGGGGCATGCCAAGGAATAATACTGAAGAAGGCTGTTACTGTGCTACAATGGGGCATCTTATTGCTTTGACGCTTCTCATACGACTTTGTTCTTTAGTCACAAGGTGTGATTGAGGAAGACCTGCCATTCAGTGAAAGGGCCTTGTTGCTAGCCGTGGCCCATGATTGGTTTCGTGAATCCAAAGAAGCCCTTGGCAGTGAAAAGGAGAAGAGTGAATTGGAGGCGAAGTTAAAGGAATTAGAGAAAAAACTCTGGTTGTTAAAATTGAATGCAGAAGTTGAAAAGTTAGACGAGGTAAATTTTTTGAATTTTTACGCTAACGCTTCAATTACCAGCCGAAATGTGCTGAAGTTGATTTGTGATGGATATTCTTCAATGTCCGTTACAATACTGCAAATACCTTCTTTTGATTTTGTTTATATTGTTCATTGTATAATGCTGTCTTTTTATCATTATTGCTGTCATTTTTCACAAGGAAAACATTGCTGGTCCCGAAGACCCATCGCTGGCAAGAACGATTCAGCTGTGCAACGCAAAGATTTTCGAGTTCCTTGGCGAAAAGAGAAACAAAGAAAGTTTTTCAGGCTTCCATGATTCTTCGCAAACAAATCTACTAATAAGTAAAGAGCTTTCTGGGAATGAAATAGAAGGCAACTCAGCTGACTGGAGCCAACGAGTTCGTATTCTGTCTTTGGGTTTCAAGGGGTCTTTTATTTCGATGAAAAGCTTGTGGTTTTCATTTCTAAACTTGCTGTTTGTAACGGCTTTCCAGTGTTGACTTCATTTACTTAAAGAGAGTTATTTGCTAATCGCAACTTCTAAGGAGAATCAGTTGTTTCCAATAAAGTTTGGGAGAAGGGAAAGGGTCTTCGAGAAGGAGATCAAGTGATTCGTACTTACATCTGATTTCTTTGCAATTTCGATCGTCTTAGGAAAGTCTGCTTTAATGGATTCAGCTCGCTGGTGAAAAATGAAATATGCATGTGTAACTTCGATAGAATTCGCTTCGCCAGAACGATTTCACCAAGAGAAAAACTAGCTTTAACGCTAAATTCTTAATGATTTGTGATATCAATTGGCTTTCATCGACGTTGCTTAAAACATGCTTATTTTAGTGTTAGTGGATCGGCGTATCAAAGCGGATAATATTATTCTTTTTTTTAAACACATACAAAGACATGAAATAAGGAGAAGATCTAGTTAATCGACTTTAATCAGTAGGTTAGACAGGTACAAGATACATTAAAGATCATAGCTTGATTAGGCTATTAACATTATTTGATTGCTAGTTCTCTGCTAATTTTTTTAGAGTTCAACGAAGTGATTCAATCAGCCGCTTGTTTGCCAGTTTTTGTAGCGTGATAGATAACACAGTATTGATTAGGTTATCTTATTTCGGATCTGTCATTTATCATGAAGTGAAATGCATGCCTACTTGCTTTTCTTTTCCTAGGAGAATCATGCATTTGAGATTATGATTGGACAGTTAATTGATGACTGTGAAATCGACCAAGCACAGCGAGTATCGGTGTTATTCGGGAGAACCACACCTGACCTTTATTACATCCTGGTAAGTAATCTTTTGACACATCAACAAATGCCATTTAATGCCAGAAATGAGGCTCACAAGCAGCTGATATCTTTCAGAGCATTATCTTCTATTCTGGTGAGAATGTCATAACAAAATATTTTTTCTCACGTATTTGAAATTCGGAATTTTCTTTTGCATATTACATTTACATTTCTAAATTTTAGTCTGCAATTGCTTTGGCACAAGGCACAAAGCAAGTTGAAAATCTAGAGGAAGATATCAAACGCCTGCTTGCAAAGACTCCTAAACGTAGTCTCTCACTGTCAAGCAGCTATGACACGGTTGTATCGTTCAATCGAGGAGTAAGCACAGTTGAGAGCACGGCCAGCCCAGGGCTAGTGATCTCAGACTGGGTGATTGTCGAAGAGGCTCAAAACGCGATCGAGAAGCTAATGTCAACGTGCACCAGAGGTAGAAAATGCTGTGAACGCATTTTGATTTGCTTCAAAATATCAAAGGTGAGAGACTGTGTTTTGTATACTAGCTATCATGATTGGCACATTCAAAATAGAAAGCTTATTGTGGCGGTTATGACAAAGTCACAGAAAGCCCATGTGGA
Source organism: Rhopilema esculentum (assembly GCF_013076305.1). The sequence continues at coordinate 6,670,561 of NW_027018682.1, read as the reverse complement.
AATGTGACACTTTATTGATGGGATTATATTTCAGCATCACAGTAGCTATTCACTCCTTGCATACATGATAATTTCTTCGAGTATGTTCATATCAATTTTATCTCCTGTTTTCCCTGCACTGTTCTGTTTTCCTTTCCCTGCACTGCACTTCGTGAGCGGATCATTTTCTTAGAATTTGAAGGGCCTAGGCCCGGTTATCTTTGTTGCGTAAAGTACGATGTTTAAAAAAGTTCCATTGTTATCTAAACCCAGCGCTATGCTTGACCAATTCGCATAAGCTAGCTTATCGATGGTCTGAACGCTATTCCAGATCATGTCGTTTGGTATTTTCTTCTCTGTTAACTATATTTTCTGTTCTTTTTAGATGCTTTCTATCACCTATAAAGAAATCGTGTCTTGGGATCCATTTAGAGTTCTACGGCTGCTCGTCTACAGCGATATGGACCAACAAAGACAAATCTGCAGGCAGTACATAAAGACGTTTGACCTCAAAGATGAAGAGGTAAAACAGTATGATTTTGAGATGACACGTAAAAAAGGAAGGGTATTTGAGGCTTTCTAGGGTATTTGACGCTTCGATAAACACCTTTTTCTGTTGGAAAAAAGGGAAAACCTTTTTAAACGTTGTCAGGTGACTCGTTCAAGCTTTAGAGAACAAACTTTGTTATCTCAAAGAAGATTTGTTTAAAACTTCTATGTAATGTTTGGTTCAAAACACACTACAAACCATTTAATAAAATATTTTCTCTTTAGGTTTACACATGTATACAACTAAAGTGTTTTGTGATCCATGTGTGATTCTCCTTGGTATGCCAATGATATGCTAATGATCGTAACGAGCACCTTAAACAACAGGAAAATGTGCAAAGTGATTTTATGATCCATTTGTGATTCTCCTTGGTGTGCTAATGATCATAGCTTGATTAGGTGATGAATATTGTTAGATACATTGTATGCTCATAGTAATTGACCTCCAGCACCTCGCCTCTATGCCCTCACGTTTGCACAATTCTCGAGAATCCGTGAGGTTCTATCACAGCACCAAAGCACAGCCATTCTACAGCCTTTTGTTTTCTAGGTTGCAGCTTTCATTGCAAAGATTGTTATCAGAGTTATCAAGTCAAAAGCAAATATTGGTATGGATTTTGTAATCGTAAGACAAATATACAATAAAGGATGTTTTCTTGCTACAAATTTTGATCGCTTGGGTTTTAACGCTGATACGGGCTAGATACAGATTGTTTGTGTGCCACTTGTTTTACAGATGTTTTTATCGCATGTTTTTAGAATATGTTAAACCCCAATGATACCTCCAAACGTAACTAACACCTCCAAACAACCGAAAAATAATTTGGTCCCGAAATTTCTTCCTGCTCCCAAAGCCCTGCACGAGAAGCCTCCCCGCCATAGATTGATTGTATCTTTGTTCATGCACGATGCCTCGATATAGGTTGAAGTATCACTGTACTAAATTCTAACTGCTTTAACGTCTGTCTCAATGATGCTATTCACATTCTTCTTATAGAAAGGTTCTGATTCCCTTTTGCAATTATAATGGCACACAATTATATGTGATAGAGTTTTAAAATATGTTAGAAGATCTCTCAAAGGCTTCAAAATGCATCAATGATGCCAGAGCTTTATGCTACATTCCGAAATTGTATTTATCTGTAATTGCCTGGGATAGATCGTCTTCTCTTACTACAAGCTCACACAGATACTGGATCAACGGTTATCAGGATTAAGGAATCATATATTCTTTCCAGAACTCAACACACTCACAGTACAAGAGTTTACAGACACAACGAAACTCAACCCGAACGAAATAACACGCTTGATGCAACTCGTGCAACAACCCTCATCACTTGGAACCTTCCTGTTAGAAGAAGCTAGGGGTATGGCAGCAACTGTGCATGGGGAGACAGATTTGAATAGTATGTGCCTTTAAGCACCTTGCCGCTGCTCAGTGAAATGTAGTTTTCTCTTCTTATCTTTCTCTTCTGATGACCTTTTCATGTGGTCCTAGGGCTGTTGACCTTGCAATTTTTGTTCTTTTACATTTCCGTTCTTTTGTGATGAAAACCCTTTTTATAGCTTACCCAGAATTCAGAGCCCATTTCTAAGAAAATTCCTAAGTAAACGATGAAATGACAACACATACATTCTGAGTTATATCACGTTTTTCTTTGTAAGCCGTTGTTCTATGCATACTTTAATGTGGTAAAAAAGTGGGAAGCCCCGTCAAAACACCCTTTTATTCTCACTGCAGCAGTTTCACATGTTCGTTTGATGAGTTGTCCATCTGTGTCCGATCAATGTCGATAGCAGTTGCTGATATAAAGATAAAAAGCCATCTACGAATGTTGTATACTATAATGTACAACACGAAGTCAAATATGATTTTCTGAGGTTCTCCATCGATTGATTGAGAATACTAAAGTCCATTGACTAACAGCTAGTACAAAATTCTGCAGTCGATAATGCTATTCCTAACTGCGCCTGAAGGCCCGTAGTTATGGCGATATATTATGTCAAATGCATTTTAGTTTTAGAAACGCAAGTAGAATTGCTGATCAGAGCTCATGATAGTTTCACGCTTTCATGCAACATGGAAGGCATTTCAGAGGTACTCCGTACCGCGCGCGTTTGCATGTTGCAGTTGGTCGAAAACAAAGCTTATTCGCTAATGGTAAGTGTCATGCTTCAGAAGAATCACGCTTTTATCATACAAGATACATTTTTCCTACAAACCTGTATTGAATAGTGATTTCAGACCAACAAATATTCCTCGATTCTGTAGGTTTTGCAGGGACATAAGTAGAATAGGGATGATGAATAATGTCAAAGATCAAAATTTTGGTCTGAGGAAAAATATTAAAAAGAGTATTTTTGACGCAAAAAGCTATATTTATTTATAAAGCATGTTTTATCTTACTTTTTGATTTAAAGAAAGTGTTGCCATCATTGCCTCTATTAGTTTGACCAATGGGTTGTGTCATGTCTTTTAATAACCCGGTCAGAAAATTAGCCTATTGGCCTTGCTAGTGAAAAATCATTTTCACTGCGTTGGAATTTTAAGGATCTTGGAATAAAATGGCTCTGAAAAAAGCAAGCATTTTTTATCATACTCACGCTTTTCGTCAGAATATAAATCGAGAAACTCTTAAGTTAGGAAAGATATATAAGCCAGTTGTAGATCGCATTGACCAATCAGGGACAGGAAAAGAACATGAATCGTAGTTCGTAACTCATTGTTTAAAATCAAATTTTCAAGTTTGTGTGTTGGAAAAATTGTATTTAATTGGCCCTCTTCTACAGGTACGAATTTTGACAGGAATTGGTAGATTTAAAGAAATGTCGTACGTTTTTGAAGCCCTGGCAGAAGCACACCATTTTGAACTACTTTTCCGCAAAGATATTGACAAGGTATTTCTTTTGCAATGTAGATTCGCGACCTTACACCTTTTTCTAGAAACCTTTTACATATAATGGATTGGCGCTGTTTTGGATATAATGGATAAAGTCTGTAGCTTGAACCAGTGTTTTGCCTGCCAATTTATGTTTGTGGAAGTACGACATTCTTGGGTGTACTTGCTTAATGTACCCTGTAACCAAATATAGATCAAACGATTATGGAAAGTGTCTTTGGTTCATTTCCTTTCCATAACTTTGGTTTATTTTGAGTTACCTTAGTCCCTCTTGGAAACATTGTATGCTTAGCTGTTTGTAAACTTTGATCAGGACGTTGCACTAAGCCTTGCATCTTGTGACACACGTTTTTCTGTCGCTTAGGAGGCGCAGTTGAAAAGTGCCTTGTTGGAGTACATCAAGACGAACCATCCAAATGATACAGAAAAAATGGACATGCTATCGATGCGCTTTGGCATGCATAGAGAAGTTGGGGAGCAACTAGAGGAGACAGGGGAGAAGCAAATCCTTGCTTTGAGCAGCAAGTTTTCAGGTGTGTCTTGAATTTCTGCCACTTTTTTACCCATAAACTGATAATGCACTTGTGTGGGTAAAACACAGTGCTTTTTCAGATTATGGTCTATGTTATGTGATCCAACATCAACAATTCTGACACATAGATTTTTGAGATTATTGTGGTATAGGTTACATCGCGTTAGCTAGTTGTATGAACTGAGGGGCTAGCGTACTTCAGTACTGGAAATGTCCCGATGTTTATGATATGTGGTGTCCCCCGATATCGACTGTTATCTGACTTGGTTGAAAGAAAGCCAGTAATTTGTTATACCCCCCTCAACCCCACTTGTTATCTATATAGGATGATTCATAAACGGTCATTCAATCGATTCACAATTTAGGTTTTTTGAAAATTGTTTGCAGGTTCATTAAAGGATTTGGAATCAGAGTTAAAGTCAGTGATGAAGACGTTTTCTTATGCAGCCGATAACTTCAGAAAGGTACTAGGAATTAACGAAACTGCAAATAACTTTTTTATCATCCTTATCTTCTGAATTCTTTGCATTATTTTTTACATTTTACTAATGTGAACATTATTTTTAAAGGTGAATTGCTTAAGGCAGTGTGCACGTTGCAAGAGAGTGGCTCGCTTAGCTGAATTGCAAATTCGACTTTTGCCCACTGGAAAGAAGGTGATCGGACTTCGAAATGAAAGCCTTAAAAAATTTCTAACAAGTCATGAAGATTTTTATGAGGTAAACCTATGCTTGTTTATCATTTAGAAAATAATTAAGTTATTGAATTTATTGCCATCCATCCCTTGACAGTGTCATTTGCAAACTTTGTCCAATTATAAAGGTCTTAAACGACATGTAGAGCAGGAAGAGCATCTATTAAAGTGTATGATTTGCTGCTTTCTTTTGCTGTTTGTGATAAATTGTCTCCCTTATCTCAAATGTAGAGATGTTCGATGAGGAAATAGCTTGTCTTCTATGTAGAGCTATTTCTATTGATAGAATCAGAGCAAGGGCTAGCTGGCCCGAACTCAGAGGACAAAAATTTTCCTGAAAACTTTGAAGCAGTGCTTTGTAGGCAAGATGTGAGAGCTAAACTCGAGTTCAAATCATTTTTAAGGGCTCAGACCATGTTAGGAGCTAATGAAAGTGATTCAACCACTGTTTATATTCACTTGAGACATTTTTTTTAGGCCCTCATTATTGCAGATGGATATAATTTAACATCCACTTCCATATGGGTAGATCCTCTTTTCGAAAGGGTTGTTCAGAAAGGAGAGATGAATTATTTGAAACAATATCTATCTCTGTATCAGTTGACTGGTTCTGTGGTATCTGACATTGTGACAAGGTATGCGTTATTTATTCAATTTTGCCTGCCTTGCCATTGGTCTGTTTCACGTTAAGATAGTGCAACATTTTGATGGTGCACCTGGAGGCAATAATGCATGATGCACATACCTGGAATGCCTTGAAAATCTTAATATGTATCAAACGCGAGTACTCACTTGCATTTAAAGTCCACCCGTTTAACCACTTCCATCAACTTTTGCAAAAAAGAGATTGTCATAAGTAGAGTCACGTCGCTCCTTATGTAACGATTTCAGTAAATATTGTTTTCCTCAGCTTTTAGAACTTCCGAGCTTTTAGAATAAAATCAACAACCTACAAACACATTATTTGTTGTATAATCTACATGTTAGTGTCAGGATCCGCTTCAAAAGACAGTCTTATCGGCTTTTCTCTCTTTCTACACGAGCAACATTACCACAGGCCACTTTTTTTCGTGAAAAGCGTAGGCCATCACCCCTTACTACAGAACGACTCAAATTTAGGCATGCAGAAAAGCGCACAATGGAGAAAAACCGGGAATTATTATCTCCCTTCTTTTCTTCTACGTTTATCGTTCGTCAATATCAAATCAGACTTTCGTTAAGCCATTTGTTTTCAAATTCAGAGTAAAGAAAAAAAAGTTATCCCCCAGTTTGGTTTTCTCACTTGAATGAGACTTTATCACTTGTCACATGTTCAGCCACTTATGAATTGTTGAGAATCACATCAGGAAGCCCGCAGTTCCATCGAAGTAGCCATTTGGCCAATGAAAAAACATTCTGATAAAAAACAATCAAATATTCGTTTTTGAGAGACGAATAAATATGTTGTGGGGGTTGTTTTGTTTTAGCTAAAAAACCGACCGTGGGTATAGCCAAGAAAGTTGAGGTGCAGGAAAAAAAAGAAGAGTCGAAGATCTACTGACAACTTTTTCATTTACATCCCGCTTACTTTTAAAAGATTCTCCAAGCTTTTATGAACTACGATGATTAGCAAAAAGTACAACAAATAATGTCGTCAGCAATTATAACCCAAACTCCTTCATATATAAGATAGACAAGAAGATAAACAAACCCAAACTCCTTCATATTTATATTTATCATTGCACAGTCAGAATTCATGAAAAAATCGAATTGTTCCATAAGGGGCGACATGACTCTAGTAATGTTTTTCTTCCACTTTAGATTTGGATCTGAGCGAAAAACAAGCAGTATGGGTGAAAATTTGCGGAAGATGCTGCTTCATTTGAAGGATGTAAAATTAAGGTACAAACTTGCGCATGACTTAAGCTTTAATGACATAGTCAATGACCTCTTAAAGGGTCCACAGGGTGCATTTCTTAAGGACTCTCTGTTTATTCACTGACGTTGAACTTACTTGCTACATTCATAGGCGCATAGATGTTTTGTATCGACAACCCAATGACAAATAGTCAAGAAGCTTTGATAGATAACTGAAGCAAAAATGATATGTTAGCAATTCATTAAATAGTATCTGATATTTGATGCTGCATGAAATTTATTTTTTCAATTTTAAGGCTTTAATAAGAGTATTGGCAATGTAAAGCCTGGTTTCCATTAACAGCTTTAGGCAAAATATCAATTGTAGCAATCTCTACCAAAAATTATATTGGCTCGTATCAGCTAACAAGCTATCACATGGACCCTACAGACTATTTATACAGTCACAACAAGAACACATTTCAAACTCACTAGCATGCTTGCATCTGAATTCTATTGTAACCTCCATTTCGTAAGACTACCAATTTTTACCCTCTTGGTACTGAATAACCACAGAAATACATCATTTTTCCTTACAATTAACCTGACAAATCATGAGTCAACCAGACATCTGTCATGTTGACAGATAACCAGTAAATCATCACAGATAATCTCCTATCAATTAAAACACAATGGAATAATATTCCAGGACATCATAAATTCTGATTTACACCAATTTTGAATGCTGATTTCCCAAGTTGATAGCATGCAACGCCAATTGATTTTGATCTTATTTCCAAATTGAGACGTCTGCATCAGTCACAGCAAGTCATACTCTTATAGAAAGTACATTGACATTTGGATATATGATAATGGATAAATAAAGATGGAATATTTTGCAGATTTTCTAGTTATAATTAATAGATTTCAATTTTAGTAAAGCTTAGTGAAAGAATAAATTTGTAAGATATTGAATATTATCTGATATTATGACCAGATTAATTTTTGTAATAAATTCTTATGAGAATAACATTTTTGAATGGACATGTGTAATTTTTTTGACACCATCCTGAACATCTGTCAGGCTATCATCATCATCACTAGCATCAAAGGGAACTACTTTAAAGGATATTTAATTTTTTCAAATCGGTTTTGCCAACCAGACATTGTCACAATGACCATCAACATCTGCATCAATCATTATTACCATTGGTCTGTACCCATTATCACCATCATAATCAAGCATCAACACTATCATCAACAGATTGTATACCAGCAAATATACAAACATATGCATAGTTGATGGTTTTTTAATATAGAGATATTCAAAGATAGACTACAGGTTTTGTGTTAAAGCAAGATATAAAAAACTACTTCTAAGTAACAGGAAATCATTACAACAACAAATTTAATGAGACTTTCAGTCAAATATTATCCCTTGTTTTATCAAGATACAAGCAAAACTGACTAAGTCAGCTTTTCTGCCACATCCATCATAAAAGGTATTTTCTATTGACAAAGTCTTCCTAAAAAGGAACAATACACTGTCACCCAATATTATGAAAATAAAAACAGGTCTGAAATTTCCATATCACAGCAATTTCAGAGAGGGATCATTGGAGTAATTGAATTTTGGGTGGTAGATTTGAAGTGTAGAGAGTAATTAGGCTAACTTCATGTTATCTGTTCTTAGGCTAACTCATGGAAGAAATGCTTGATGAAAAAATAAGTGTCTAATTTTAATAGTGTGGTCTTGTTGAAAAATTGCTTTTCATGTTTGGACAGGATATTCAAAGAAAGTTCATGGTAGAAATTTGAGAACAAGTTCATGGTAGAAATGATTATTCCCAACTTCCTCGATGTTCTCTTTTGCCGCACTTCTATTTTAGCGAAGTACAGCTCATGCAGATTATAAAATTAATGTTTTTTGCAATATTTTATGATGAAACAAAGCTATTTTAGCTTTCTTGAACAGTAGTTAAATTAGCCATTAAATGGTATGTTGCAGAGCACTGATGACTGAATTTGAAACTATACCTTTGCAAAAAATTTCTACCCTTTGCTAAGGGCTTCTTGGATGCCCATAACAATCTTTTCCATTTTTGCACTGCTGTCTACATACCCATCTCCATTCTAAAAGTGAATTAAGAAAGGGACATAAAAAAGAATATATGTAATAAAATATTAAATGATAACTATTTATGCATATAGTGTATTCTCAGTGCATTCCTGCTGAGAGTTTATTGATTAAACCTCCTAATTTAATGTGGAATTATTAGAGAGGTGGAATTAATTTCTCAACATGCTTTTAGAACACAGGCTTAAATTTTTAAGATATTTTTTTTTGTTTTGGTGCCAAAACTTTGCATTAAAGTTAATTGCAAAGAAGAATGGACAAAAGTTGGTTTGAATGTTGACGCTTATTGGCTTAATCATTATTCACCCTTAATTTTGAAACTGAAAGCACATTAATTTTGCAATGCATTGGTTTATTTCCACATCAAACCTGCATGCTGGATTATTGGAAAGGCCAGATTTATCTTTTATAGAACAATGATTGGATTATCAGAGAGTCAGGAATATTAGGGGGGGGGGCAGAAATATAAGAGAGCATATGGTAAATACAAAAACTTTCTGCAAAAACAAAATTATAAATAGGAAAAGTGACTGATTAACTAAGAAAAAACAAATACAAAAGATGAAATTGGGTTATCAAGGAAATCTTGTAATTTGGGTTATTTTCAACTATCAGACATTGGTCAGAATTTTTAAAAAAAAAGAACTTCATGCCAGTATTCCTTGAAACTTTTTTAAGAAGTTCATAGTGTTGTCCCTCCTTTCTTGACATTGGTCACATAGCTCAACTTCCCTTCAGGTAGTATGGGTAGAAGAATTAAAAGCATTTGCCAGACATATCTTGTTGCTGAACCTACCAAATGACTATTTTCCTGATACAATATTTTGCATACCTTCTTGGAATGAAGTACTTTTCCAGTGTCAGCAATTAATACTTCAAAGTACCCAGTGACATTAGGTGTTCCTTCACCTTCAAATTGAAGTTGGCCAGGGAATTTTTGTTCCAGCTCATTCTTCAATTTTATGAACTGCAAAAGAAAAAGTGTTTGTTTTCAGGGCCATGAACTTTGATTTGCCTCTGCGTAAGGTATTATGTCTTTAAAAAGAGGTATAAACCAAGCATGATACCTATCAACTGGTCTACTGACAACAGAGTGACTGCTTGGCTATCAACGAGTCACATCTGTGACTGATGAGAAGGAAGGAAAAATCTGAATTACATGAAGATCATTAAGCCATATCTTGGAAATAACAATGCCAATTTTCTTAAACAAATGCTGAATATTGCAAAGAATTCACAGCCAATTTCCAGTGAATGTAGACACCAAAGCTGATGCTTTTAAACCAACTAAAGTTTGGAATGGAATAAGATGTTACTGAAAGCAACATTAAGAAACATTAGGCGATCTCAGTCTTGAATTCAAAAAGAGGAGGATAGGCAGGATAATATAGAATCTCAAACAAAAGACCATTGTGACTTCAGGTACTTTGAGACATACCTACTGAAAACAATGCAAACAGAAGATCAAACTAAAATTAGTAAGTTTCAGCCTAATTTATTATATTACAGTCAGTGAAGTGTGGAATTTTGGTTATCTGCGTAAAAAATCATGTACATCAATTAAAAAATAAACCATAACAAGGTTTAAAAACTACTTACTTTTGGTTTGTACCCTCAGGCACCACTGTAAAAGATTTCAATAAAATATTAATAAACTAAGATATTTTGCAGTAAAATTTGATATTATAAAAAGAGTGACATTATGATATAGCACTTTTACATACAATATTTGAAAGATATATTTTCTTCAAAATTTGGTTCAAGGAAAGCCTCAGTTGTTTAAAGAAGTGATTGTTGTCTTATTCCCCCACCCCCACCCCACCTTAGGTAATGGTACCTCGACCCGGTCTGCAGAGTGTGGCACTTTTCGACGAGATCTCCGGTGTGCACGAGAAAAAAGCCTGGTGTGCCGGTGTGCACCACCAAAAATGTCTGGCGTGCTGGTGTGCACCGACTATTTTCCCGTTGTGGTTAAAATTTGTGAATTCGCATTTCACCGTAAAAATGCGTGTGAAGACAGTATACTGTTGAAGATAGCGCAAGTTTTTATTTGTATATTTGTCAAGTAAGATTCATGATATCTCAAATTGTTCATACACGACTGTGCTTGTTTTATCAGCTGACATTTTCTATGGGACCACACCAAGCCACACCAATCTTATTTGCCACACCCAAAAGTACCCGTTGTGCAACAGGTTTTGCACAAAAATATCTCCGGTGTGCACATGCCATACTCTGCAGACTGGACCTCGACCATGGAAACGGGAGCTTCAGGCTTCTGTTTTCTGCACTACTAAATCAATAAATCAAAATTGGTACATTAAATAATGCAAAAAGTCTTGCTCTTCGCTTTCAACATACTTAGCCCCTTCAAGACCGGAAGATTTACCGAACTTGGTGCTCTGAGAGGAGATGGGCCTTGCCGCCTTGGCTATTCACCCGCCATCGGCCATCAAAAATGTTCTCTCTATCTATATTGAATGATAAAGTCCAACAAAAATACTTCTGTTAATAGGATCTAACTTACCAGTATACAACTTTTATTTTCAAGGCCATGATAAACTGAGAATTGGATGTTACCGGCAGATTTACACTTAACGTACCGTACGACAAGCTTCGCGTGACCGTACCGCCGTCCCAGGCTTCAAGGAGTGGTACCATTCTTCATTCTATATTGCTCCTTATTGTTCTATTATTTCAATGCATTGTTCATTGTTTTGACTACCACGGACAGTTTGAGAGGTCATCTTGAATACGAGGCAATTTAAATGTGGATTTCTAAGAATTGAATTTTGGGGATGTTTAGATTTACATTTTAAAGGCATCAAAGTTGGAAATTACAATTCAAATTATGGTTGCATTGCCTCTTTTTAAACTTGGTATTCTTGTAGTAAAGCAAGCCTCGAAGCCTATTGCTACACTCGTAAAAACAGGAGCTAAAAACAGTACAGTTTTAAGACGCATAATTTCGTTCCCAGCTCAAGGTTAGTGTTTCAACAGATATGTGCCATAGAGTGGGTTCTGGCAGTAACCAGAAAGCTCTTCTTTATTTTTTTGAACGGGTTATAAGCTAACTGGACGCTTTGCTGCGTGTGCTCCATATATTGCCCGCGCACACAAAGTAATAAAAATTGATAAATTCAGGCGCGCAGTCTCAGAATTTCAAATTGAACTTGTCCACGCAAGAAACAAAGTTTCCAGTAGCAACTTGGTAAATCGTAGATAAGTAAACATGCTGTATGACATGGAATGTTTAGTTACGGTTGCACACAACCGTACGTGCGACATTTGCACTTAATATAATTTCTTTTATCCTTCATAATTTATGGTTAATTGTACAGATTCTTGATATAAATAAGTAAGAATTAGCTAGAAAGAAACCAATTGTAAATAGGTTTATAATTATGGTTGATATGATTAAGCATCTAGTATGTGATCCAAGGATCTCATTTCAAGCAACAACAACCAGTCAGTGGTACTTGCAAAAAATTATTACTGTGCAAGTTTACCATTGACAATTAAAGGGAATCATAAATAACATATTTGTTATCTGAGTTCAAGTTTAGAAACTTTGATTTTTGGTTGGACAGGCCAGTGTATCTTCACAATAAAACCAAAGTCAACCATGGCAAATAATTGCTCAATCTTTGATCAGAAAAGGAGGCAGTTTAATTCCATTTTTAAAGTTTTTCCAACTTTCATCATATTTTCAATATCATCAAAGTTGCTGACACCTTGAAAAAAATGAATATCCTAAGTGTAGTATCATAATGCTAAAATGCGGTGTAGTATCAGAGAAAATGAAAATTAGAAAATAGCCAAGAAGTTTACTACATTAAAATGGGATCTCAAACATATGCTTTACATTGATGCCCTAAATTTTCTCCAATCTAGGTTACAACACTCTTGAGCAGAGGTTCAGAATGAAGCAAATGGGGTATGAGGGCAAGGCTCAAATCAAACCTCTTACAGATCAAGCAGCTGTGGATCTGGCAGCGAATATCCTAAGTGAGGTTGTAGTTTTTAGCATTGCTGTAATTGTGTTGTATGCAGAAATGAAAAGAGGTCAAATAAAGGAGCAAGCAAAAGAAGACGCTCAAAATGAAAAATTATTATCATTACAAGAACAAATTAATGATCTTGGAATAGAAATTGAAAAACAATCCACACAAATAAGAGAACTCATGAGGAGAGGTTAGCTTTTGAAATGAAATTCTATAGTACTAACTTATCAATGTGTGATGCGATTTGGCAAAACCTTTATTCTATGTTGCAGTGATTTAAGCAGACTGTATTTGGTATTGTGTAGAGCCTGTATCATGTTCAGTTTTGTAAACAGAGTAATCCATAGCAGTGAACTTTCCTTACATCAAAATTTAAGAAGTCTATTTATACTTTATTTACAATTTTATGTCTGGAAATTCCCATTGTTTTGTGTATGTTTTGCTTAGTTGTAAAGTAGCTATGTCATATTTTATATGGTTTTATGGACTTCAGCCCTAAATTTAAAAGCACATGAATTGACATAAATCTGAAAAATGAAATGTACATATACAATCATATCTAGCCATGTGATATGCCTAGTTATTGGTGACAATGTTTAACTGCAGAGTCTATGAGTCCACATACTGTTGAACTCAAGTACATCAACTTCAAATGTAACATTGCGGCAGTGTCCATTTTGAATTGAATATAGTGCATTTTTGTTTTTTGAATTTGGCTATTCAAAACTTATTTTTCAAATTCTGACTCCAGTTAGGGCACTAAACCAGCTTCTTGCAATTGGTCTGTGTTGTTTGATAATGCACTTTTTTGTATCTTGATTTTCAGATTCTCATATTTTTATAAAGCTAGTTTCTTCTAAAAAGCAGCTACAGCCATTTAGTTCTGGAAGTCATAGATATTCTTCTACTTCCAACTTTTCTTTGCTTTTTTCCAATCTCTGTATCGTTTTTAGAGAAAAAATTAAGACTTATTGTTTAACCAAATCATTTTATAAATATAAATTTTTCGCAAAGTTGATTGTAACATATTTATTCCTCCCCCTGTGCATGCCTGCCTGACTAAACCCCCTCTACAAGAGTTCTGTGCTCATTGTTTTTAAGAGGGAAACTGAAGTTTACAAAACAGGCTATGCATGATCATGTATGATTTGCAGAAGAAAAAGTTTGGCCCTTGTTTGTTCAATTAATGAGAGCTAGTGATAGAAAAGTCTGAGAATGTTTTTCCAGTAAAGTTTTGTAGAGCGTACCCTCCTACCAAAACTCGTGCTGTATGAATATCCAAACAATCTTTTGGTGGTACAAAACTTGAAAATGGCTTTGAGAAATCTCCTTTAATGGCTGCTAATCTCCTTTAAAAAAATTGAATTGAATTCTTGGAAGAAAAACTATTTTAGGTAGGAAAAACTAACTCTTGGGTGGCTGAGATTGCAGCAGAGTTGCTATAGCTTTTAAATGCATTACTATGTAATTGCATTTATATAGATTTTTGAGCTAATTGAGTAAATCAGGCAAAAAACATCAAAGCAGTAATCAAGAACAGAGTCATAAAATTTCCCATTCTTTGCATATCTTTTTATAAATCTTATTATTTGATTAATCATAGAAAAGCCTGACCTATGTTATGTTCAAAAGAGCTTAATTGTGGAAACAACAATAGTTGAAATTTTTCTGCTCTTCTGTAGCATCAGGAATAAGTAAAACAATATTTTACAATAAATTTTCTTTAGATTCAGTTAACTGCAATTTGATATTCAGATTTTTCTCCAAAAAAAGAAAGAGAACTTGAAAAATTTGCAACTTTTTAAATATCCATTTCCATTAACCAGGAAACATAATGTAATATTAAACAACTAAAGATACACTCAATTCAAAAAAGATGCTAATGAGTTAAAAGGAATTATATAATGTTCGTTAATTTCATAAATATATATTTGATATAAGATATCCAAAGTACTCTTTACAAGTTATATTGTTTCTTTAATCAAGAACATTGCAAATGTCTATTGCGAAAAATACTATTAGATTCACTGAAGGAACAATAGGCTAAGATCTCAACCTCACCCAAATGGTAAACCAGCATTTTGAAGAGACTGAGAGGGATGGCAAAGACCTACAGCCAGGTAAGCAAGCGGTCTGTTTTTGCTAATGTTCCATAATTTGTAAAGCTCTAGCAATGTAATCAAAGTATAACAATCCTTTTTCATTAATAATCCAACTTGGTTCTTTGTTTCTTGGTGTTGATTAGGAAAAAAAATTAAAAGATCATATGGTCCACAATCGACAGGATTGATGTAGACACCATCGTTTAGGGATAAAAATGTTTTGGATTGTGAAACGCTGGCGTATTCCAGATTAAACACCCAAGCTGCAATCAGTCATCGCAGTCTACTTGAATTCAGAGTAAACACACTATTTCCTAATGTACGCACAAGCAGTTGTTAAATACTTAAATATTAACACTTTACAAAGTAACGACTTTATACATACTTGAGATAAGATTTTAAAAAAAAATTAATTTTTACAGGGGTACACTTTAAAGCAAAATTATTACAGTAGAAAAATGTCTACCTTGTATTTAATTTTGATAATTCACCTCAGCTGTTCTCCTAAGTCCTAAAACAGAATAATACTCTACAGTAATATAGTTTATACTAGTTTAAAGCTTTCTAAGAAAACTACTATTCAATGAAATGATTGATTATTAAAAAAGGTGGCAAGGTTGCGTTTAATATAACCTGTTTTCTTTCTCACCTATGCCCTTTGGAGAAAACATTCACAAAAGCAGAGGCCATTTTCAAAAGCATTTACGATGCACAATATCGACACCGCTTTCGTAATATTCATCAGCACTGATCCACATATTAGAAAATGACGTCAGACCCGCAAGAACCGCTCCACCTCGCCACACTGAAAATTCGCGTGAGTCCATGCCTTTTATTTTAATGCTGTAACCCATTTTTTCTGTTGCTAAATTCTGGAGTTCTGATTTTAACCTTAATTCTATTCCACTGAGCATTGTTGTGCCTCCTAAAAAGAAATTTTCTTATTAATAATTAAATTTATCAACAATGTTGTTATGTTGTATTCTGCTACATTTCAACTAGAAATATGAACCTGGCTGCATTAGGCCTTCTTTCAAATCAAAACGTAGCAAAAATTGCAATTAATCTAACCACAAAATGCGCAAGTGAACCAATTAAAAAGTTACTTTCGCCGAACATAGTTTTATTGTCACTTCAATAAAGAGAGATTGTGATAAAGAATTTACCCGAGAGTACTATATTTGAGTATAGATATTGGCGTAGATCCACATCACACTTTTGTATGCTCTTAAAAAGGTACTCGTGAATGCCTGGGATATCCTTGCCTATCAAACTGGGCTGGAAAAGAATCTCAGGGCACCGAAACAGCTCATTTCCGATGTTTATGGTTTGTCCATCTGGAAGCTGCGAAGAAAATAGGTTGTAGAATTAGCCAAATAACTTATTTTTTCCAGGGAATTTCGAATGTTGTAGCAATTTCTTATATGCTATTTAGAACTAACATAATTTGGTTCTAATGAAGATTTCATGATTTCAGACTGAGATCGATCGCCCAATGGATTCGTTTTTGATTTCATGCTAAATCTGAAAATTGCAACACTGCCACTGCAATACTGATTAAACTTTATGCCTAACACTATTCATTATGAAAATAAACATTCCTATTTTGTAAGAAAATTAAGAAGGGGGAATATTCAATAGCTAATGTAAAATATCTAACTTTACCATATAATTTTGGGTTTTATCTGAACTTGTTTCAAATTGCTCCATGGTTGTTTGGAAGTCTTCAGCAACAAAACAGTGCTTTTCTTTGATGTCTCTGCAAATTTCTCGTTCAGCTGAAGTTTTAAAGGAGTAGCCTCTGTCGATAAGGATCCTCATTAGGTAATCGGTCAAATCTCGACCCGCGATGTTGATTCTTTCAGTTGCGTGGGGCAACGAGTACCCATCATACACAGGGACAATGTGGGTGACACCATCACCACTGTCAACAACAACACCTAAAAAGCAGAATTTAAGAATATATCTATGTCTACCAAAAAGCAATTCTCTTCAACCGTTACACTTTGTAGTAAAATTGGGCTTAGTTTATGTTTTGAATAGATCAAAAAAACTGTTAGTGGAAACTGTGGAATGTTGTGATGACGAGGTAACACTGCTGCCATACCAAACACAGTTTTTCTTGATACTTAATAGAAATTGTCATTTCCATCTAGAATTGATTCTATTGCCTCATTAGTAGATTGTTGTGGGTTAAAGATTGTTGTTATCTTATGGATTTTGCTCACACCTGTTATGCAGTAAAACATAAACACTAATGTCTTATCACGAAACAAGAGTTGCAAATGTGTAATTACCTGTTGTAATTCCTGATACATAGAGTGATAAGACTGCTTGAATTGCGATGTAAAAGCCGGGCACCTGGTATGTTTCCATCATCACCTCAAGCATCCTTTCTCGGTTCTTTTTCGGATTCAAAGGAGCTTCTGTCAGTAGAACTGGATGTTCACTTGGTTCAATTCGCAGCTGATCAAAAAACATGTGATCCCATATCTGCATATGTAAAAAGGAACATTTATATAACCTTGATTCAATTAGTCTTATATTGGCTGAAAGTAGGGCGAATTTCCAGAAACATCGCACAGAATAAACCACTAAACCCATCTTACCTGTCTACTGCTGCTGAGGTCTATCAAAGTCCTTCCCAAGCTGGTAAATGATAATTAAAAGATAAATTTTAGATGAACAAAGTCTTTTTCTTATCTATAAATTGTGTAATCCAGACTTTGACATGGAAGTACGTTCTGTTCGTTCAAGTATGCAACCAGTATTATTGCATTTGTTTGTTAGCTACAAGTAAACCGATCTTGCAATATAATTGAAATAAAATTTCAGATTCTATTTGGCATAATTTGATCCATCAAACAATAATATAAATAGAATGTCACCTTTTCCATGTCATCCCAATTCGTGACGATTCCGTGCTCAAGTGGATACGTCAGCTTCAAAACGCCTCTATACTGCTCTGCCTGATCTCCAACGTAGTACTGTCTGTCAATACCATGCATTACTTGCTGCAAATTTGAACTGATAATTAGAATGAATATCAACATGTGTCAAAGACTGAATATCAACAATATGAAGATGCAGCAATATTTCGTTAAGATCGTATCTCGTAGACAATATACAATACACGTCTTTTGTTTTATAAGAAACATGATTTCAAAAAACATGAGGCTCAGATTGCCTAAATTTTAAGAAACATTTAAGAAACATTGGCAGGCTGAATCAAGCAAAAAAGGAAGAATTAACATGAATCAAGCATAAATATTCAGATTAACATTCTTTCTTGTTCTGAAAATAGAAACTTGCATTGGAATGTCTTCAACAACAAGCGAATGGCAGAAAACGAATTTCCTGTGGAAAATTTAAACTGAGGCACATTTACTTTCAAGAAACATTTAAGAAACATAGCTGGGCTGAAAAAATGTGAAATTACTAAGAAACCGTCGGGTTCAGCTCAAATTTCATGTTTCTTATATAATGGAAAATGTGTACTAAGTTTAACTGTGGAAAATTTAAACTGGGGTACATGTAAACATTTGAAGAAACATTTAAGAAACATCGGTGGGCTAAAAAAAGGGGAAAATACTAACAAACCTTCAGACTCAACTCAAATTTCATGTTTCTTATAAAAAGAAAAAAGTGTACTAAGTTTAACTGTTGAAGTCGAATTAATTCGGTGTCTTAGTAGAAAAAATGAATTAAAGAAAATCTCTAAGATTTAATTAAGTTCTTTATACCTCGTAGTTTGGTTTACCAATGATTGCTGGAAATACAACAGACGGTAATTCAGATGTTGCTAAACCGGCCTTTGTTCTGCCGGATCCATTATCAATCACAACCGGTGTGCCAATACTCGAGGAAGCCTGGTAAGAGTGAAAGAACATATAAATAACTTTTTATACTTGTTCATGGTATCAATAAATGCATCTTTAATACGAGTTTTAAAATATTTCTTGTTTTCATGAATGTATAGATTCCTCTTAACATATGTTTTAAGTTATAGTGTTTCGAGCTAAAATGTACTTCAAACCCCAACATGATGCAAAAACACCTTTAAAGCTAGCGTTAACATTATAAACTACCATTCAAAAGTGGAATTATTTGGTAAAGACAATGGAAATAAACCCGACTTACATGGTTACCGCTGGATGTGTTAACATCGAATTCGCTGCGAGACGTTTTGTCTTGACACTCAACAAAAACATTTTGGTCTGTATGAGACTTCGCCTCGTTTTCAGACGTTTTGGGCAGTTGACTCTCATTAAAATCTTGAAGCAAATCTGGGCATCTGGAATCCCTGGTAAATGATTCATCTTTGATAATTTTCTCATTGTTGTTTCCAGTCTTTTTATTTGGTATTATGTAAAGCATATTCCTGTCTGAGTGGTCTGCTGGCACAGTTTCTGTACAAGGCTCAGTAACTTTCTCATGCTCGTTGCTTTCTGAAGATTCAAAGACCTCTTCAGTATTTGATAGAAGTATATTTTGTCGCTGAATTTCTGTTTCAGAGATGTCACAATCCTCGCTTGCCTCAGATGGAGGGCGTTCAGATATTTCGTTTTCAGCGTTAATTTCTGGACTGTGTAGCCTATCCTCTGTGGCTTGCTTTTGAAAGCTTGATGATTCGTCCGGAAATTCAAGCATTTCAAATTCAATTTCTTCGACATCATCTTCATCACATTCTTCTTTTTCGAGGATGCCATCGAGGATGTCAAGCAGCTCCTGCTGATCAGAAGGTATCTGTTCTTCATTGTCCAATAACTGCCCAGGCTTTACCTGCTGCTCATCATTTCCAATGCCTGTCTGACTTGTACCTAAAATCATTGCATCAGCAACGATCGCGTTTTCCAAAGGATCATCTAACAATACACTCAAAGCATCACTTCCTTCACTTATCAAATCCTCTGTCTCAAGTATATGCTCCAGCTCCTCAAATTCTTTTAAATCATCATTCTCTGAAATTTTTTTAGAAAATTCATCTTCGTGAAGGAGAAGAATTTCTTCAGAATTTTGCTTATCATTTTCCATTTCAACTGGCAAAACTGTTTCTTCTAGTGAAAGAGACGTTTCTCCTTCATTTTGCTTCCCACTGTCGACCCAATCCTCATTCCTTGATTGTGGCTGGTGCCTTTGTTCTACTGTATAAAGACTTTGATTACCTTCTGAATAGGCTTCATCTGTCATTTGTTCGTTTGTTTCTGTTTCGTGGCTAGAAGGAAACTTTATTTCTCTCTCTGCTTGTACTCTTTCATGCCAATAATTCTCAAAATAAATCCCACATTCATCCTCCCTTTTATCATCTCCGTTCTTAATCTCGATATCATCTATCTGTGCTTCACAATTTTTTCGGAAATCGATGAGTTCCTGTGATTTTTCATCACCTGCCATCTTATTGCTAGAGAAGATCCCTTCTTTTTCAATCTCATAAAAATTATCGTTTATAAAATTTCCATTCTCGTCATCTTCAATTAGTTCTCCGCTATCTAATCCAAACTCAATTTCATCTTCAGAATCGGACAAACCAGTGTTTGATCGAGACTCGTCACTGTCAGTGTCAGTGTCCATACCTTCGACAGCAAATCCAGTTGGTATCATTGTAACTGAATTCATAGTGGAGTTAGGCGACAACATTAAGGGAAGGTTATCTAGAAGCTCCGATGGTAGGTTTTGCAAATCAGCTCTGGCTCTGTATTCTTCTCTTAGGTCCCCTGTATCTCCCAATTTTAGAACTTCTTCGTGCGCAGCATTGCCTTCGTGAGAAAGCTCCACTATAATTGCTTCATTGACAAATGAGCTCTCCCTGCACAAACTTGAGTCAATAAACTCAAGCAGCTCTTCACTCTCTTCATTATTTTCATTCCAGTTGAAAATATGTCCATCATCAAACTCTATAAGAGAATTTTGATCATCTACAGAATTTGTTGACTCTAGTTCACCAGCACTGTCATTTAGGCCCTTCACATTGTCGTCATACTTTGCGTCACTAAATAATTCGTATGCTTCGTCTTGGTCTTGAACTTCTGGAACTGTTATGCTAGTCTCATCGGAATTCAAAGTTCTTTGCTTTTCATTAGATTGGTCTCTATCAGATTCCTTGTCGACTGATAAATCTTCACTAAATTCAATATCTTTTATTGTAGTTCCTTCCTCTATGCTGTCTTTCCCTTCTTCTTGGTTCGTTTGGTAGACTTCATCTGATGTTAATTCCCCTCCAATATTTTTGTCTTCCACACTTTCTAACATTGGTAAAGAATGTTCGTTGCCTACAACAATATCTTCAATATCCTCCCTATCTTCTGTACCATCGTTTGAGGGCTCCACGTGGCAAATTTCAATTTTTGTATCATTATCAAATTCCCATTTGCTCGTCTCAGCTTGGCTTTCATTATCAATCTCCAAAGATCCTTGCGACTCAGTGTTACATTTTTCAAGACTATTTTCCTCCATGTAATCGTTCATTTTATAATTAGCATCATTTGAATTTTCAGCCCCCGAGTCTTCCTCAACGATAGAATCTTGCCCGCCATCGGTAACATCAATAGACAAGCTCCCATCTGAATCCACATTGGATAATCCTATATTTAGGGCTTCATTCTCCATATAAGGAGCCTCGTGATTTATAGCTTCCCTTGTCCCTTCAATTTCTTGTGTTTTGTCATTTACTGGTCCAGAGGTATCACTAATGTCTAAACTACTGCCTTTAGCATCGTTTTCGTCAGGGTCTAGTATATCTAAATTGGTAAAAATACTTGTTACCAGGGAATCATTTCCATTATCCTGCTCGTCGGTGGTCGTGACCTGATAGCCAGTTCCACATAAAAGGGTATCATTTGTTGGGAAATTCATACTGACTATTGGATCGTCTTCAGGAGGAAGTGATGGCATTCGTAGAGGTGAACGGAGAATGCTCTGGGATGATAACACTGAAGTGTCACTATCTGTCTCATTTAAATCTTCCATTTCAATATGGTCAAGAACAAAATCAGCAACATCATCCTGTTGTTCGTCAATAACAAAAGGCTCCATCTCATTGTCAACTTCAATCATACACTCTCCAACGCTGTCAGTACTTTCAATAAGATCTTCCACCTGGCAGTCTTCTTTTTCTTCAAGTTTAGTTTCTTCCGAATCGTGTTGATTTGCAAAAATGACATCCTCAATGTACGTTTGGTCATGATGCATCTCTACCTCAGAGCCATCAGGGAGGCCATCATCCATACAACTGTTTGATTCCAGCTGTTCTAGTTTGCTCAACATGTCTATACTGTCCTTTAATGTGTCGTCAAGATAGACATGTGAAAGTTGGCTGTTAACGGGCTCTTTCTCTTGGATAATCTCTTCGAATGAAAAACTAGCAAGTTGTTCGGCAACATCAGTTTTCATGACTTCTGGTTCATAATGAACACCATTTGCTAAAATTGCTTCAATGAAATCTTGCGATGACTGTTTTATATCTGACGTGCTTCGAAGAGAATCTTCAGGCTTGGAAGATCCAGCTTTGGTGGGTCTTCATTTTCTGAATCAATATCTTCAGTCTTGCTATCTTGGGTGTCATCACCATCTGCAGGCACAGAAGGGGTCTCTTCTATTGTTTCTTCTAATAGCTCGCTGTCTTCCAGGTTATTGCCATTATTTTCGGATACATTTGTCTTTGCATTGGAAGTGGCTACAGTTTCATCTTCTAAAGAATGTTTGTTTTCAGACAGTTGATTGATTTCACTCGCTGGTTCCTCTATTGAAATGCAAGCCTCGTCCTCGGCGACTTCATTCTGTGTAACGAATGTCTCATTAACCTTATCATCACTAGCAAATAATCTCACACTACCATCTTTAGTGACGTCATCGAACGACTGGGAATCCTCGCTTTGGTCAGGACTCTCGTAATCCATCAGTTTTGCTTCTGTGTCTATTCGATGAAGCTGGTCTAGATCATCGAGCATCGACTGAAGCAGTGCTTTAGACTTATTTTCAGCCTCTGTTATATCTTCATTACTATATCTCCTGGCAAACCCGTCTTCATTTGATTTATTCGCTTCTTTATTCTCTCCACTATTTTTGGTCTCTTCGAATACAGTATCCTTCCTTACTTTTTCACCGGAAACCTTTCTTTGCAAAATTTCTCTTATGTTTTTAATTCTTGATACATAATCTGACATTTTAGGATCATAATCCGTTGTTCTGACAACTCCACCTCCATTTATATTACTCTGCCCTTTCATGTGAACATGTCGCTCCTGATCTTCAGTATGAATGCTTTTACCACCCAATTCCAAAGATGCCTTAATTTGCAAAACCTCTTTTAGGTGTTGCATTCTGGCCTCTTTCTCATACATATCCCTTTTTGCCTCTCTGTCTTTATCTTTAGGCGCTTTAAATCCCTTGTCATCATCTTTTTCAACGTCTTTTGAAGAATGGGTGACTTTATTCTCAATTTCAGTAGGATCTTTCCGTTGTAACATTTTCCTTATATTTTCAATTCTAGAAGAATAATCGCTGGAAAATCGGGTGACTGAATAGCCTGTTGCACCGTTTTCTATGTCATCTGTGCTGCCATTTTTACTGGTAATACTTTCAGCATCGTCTTTAAAAAAGGTGTTACTAGCATCAGTTCGGGTTGCATTCATCTCAACGTCAGAAACATCATACAAGTTATACTTTATATCTGAATCACATTCGCTCTTGTCCTCAAAGAAGTAACTACGAGTCGGTAGAAAGCTGTGAACGCCATCACTGAGAACATCATTGGAGTCTTGGGAAGAAAAATCAGACACATCATATAAAACTGGTTTCTTTGTCAGCAGCCTGGCTTTAACATTTTCTTGAAACTGTAAAAGTTCTTCATCACTGGTTTCACCTTGGGTCATGGGTATTTTTGGCAATAGCAATCTTGAATTGCTACTTGTCAGTGATATTGAATCAATCTCACCTTGTTTTTCCATTTCGTAATCTTCAGATTGATTTTCACGAAACATTAAATCGTTGAATGTATCATTTAATGCCAATTGGTCATGTGATTTAGCAACCACCTCAATGTCTTCTTCCACAACTTGCTGTTCTTCTGTCAATGTTTTCGTGTTGAAATAATCCAACCGTTTTTTCCTAATTACCTCCATATCTGTGTTAGAAGTTTTTTGCTCCTCGTCTGCTATATTGTTTGCCTCACTTCTTTCATTTGACATGTCCTAGATAAATAATTGATATCCGTAAAGACGCTGTGCAAAAACTTCTTCAGAGCATCTGACGTTTTTGATACTCTGAAGAATGTTTCAAAATGCTTGCATTTTCTAAAACTATTCTTTACAATTATATCGTAAAAAATTATTTACTTTCTATTCAACTCCAAAAATAAATCAAGCATTATGAATTAAAATATATGGTATTTCAACCTAACTATGCGAAAATGTCGAAAAAGGTTTGAAGACTTCTAAGTGGCATTCAAATTTCTGTATGATACATATAAAGTTGCAAATGAAATAACAAAAAAGTACGGAAAATCTGCGAATATTCGAGGGGGTGGAGCCTATTCGAAGGTTGGGGGGGGGGGGGGTAATCATCAGCAGCAAAAAATATTACCAAGTAAACTTTCCTTGCTCTATTTGAGGATGGTCAGTATGCTTAAAAATGTTTGGTGTTATATTTTCTGACAGCTGCATCGGGATATCAGCAAATTGGTAAAGTAATTTGCAAGCGAAAACATGAGTTGTGGTAAGTTGTGTCCGCGACATATACAGCTTTAACCAGTTGCAAAATAATGGCAACAATTCTCGTTGAATAACTAATCGAATAGATGAACTTATTCGGAGTGGATTTTGATAGAAATAATGGGGCTTGTTCAAAGGTGGGGTAGTATTTCAGAAAAAAATACTTTTGGGCGGGGGCTTTTAGGTACTTGGAAATCTAGAAATGGAACAAAACAAAAATGTAAGCTGTTGTCGTACCTTGATCCAGTTTTCAATTGAGGGCTCCATGGAGTTTCGTAGGCGTGACTCATTTGATTGGTGTCTTTCTGCTGTCCCGAAAAACTTATTCTCTTTCTGCTTTTCTTTATTTTCTTTGTTATTGATGCCATTGCTGTCGAAATTTGTCTTGATGTCGATTTCTGAAGTCTGAACACCTCTGCTGATAAACTCCAGCTCTCTATACTTCGAAAGGTCGTCTTTTAATCCTGACATCCTTAAACTTACAGAATCAGATTCTGTAGCATCACTAAGTTGATCAACACTACTTTTTCCCCAACTGATTTCGCCATGCTTATTTGTTCGTAGTCTGTGGTAATGTCCAAAATCTGAATTACTTTCATTTTCACTTGAAAGCTTTGAGTATTTTAGAGTTTGGGGTTGACTTTGTGATTCGAAATCATTTTTAGACGATAAAGATTGAAGATCATCCTCATTTTCATTGACTTTCATTATTTTAAAAAGTTGTTTCCATTCTATGCCCAGTTTTTTAGCCAGAAGTTTGAATTTAAATGAAAGTTTTTCCATTTCCAACTGGGTTTCGAAATACTGGTTTTCAACCCTATCTCGGTCATGTTTTTCTTTGATGTCGTTTGCGAGCTTCTGTCGAGCTAGTTGCTTAATTTTAGCTAGATTTTGATACATCCTGTGCAATTTCATAGCTTCTTCCACTAACTCTTCCCTATTAAAAGCTTCCTTTGATGAAGCTTGTTGAATATGTTTGCCTGTCTCTTTCTTGTTGTATTTTAACAAAACTTGTCGTGTCTGAGCATCAACATAATTATGTTTGCTATGTTGAGAATTATTATTATCATCCTTGAGCAATGAAAGGCTGGTTTTAGCTTTTTCAGTTTGACCAGAACCTAACTTTTTTGTGCTAGAATATCTCAAATCGGCGATAGTTCTAAATTCTTTTTGGCGTTGTGGATAGAAACCCTGTCTAACAAGACTCCTTTTATCCCTTATCTTGTCTATAGGAAATAATGTCTCAGCCTCTCTCTCGCGTTTTTTTGAAATCTTTTCGTTTGTCCTTAGTAGCTGGTTTTCCCTGGTTTTTATGTTTCTGTCATCAAAATTAATCTGCTGCGTCCTATAATCAAATGCAAAACTGTTTGGGAAATTCTCACTGATACCATTTTGGGATGCGTCCAGTTCAATGCTGGATTCATAACACCTAGTTGATTGATTATGTCCTCTGCTTCTGCTTTTCAGATTTGTGACATATTCGCCATAACCAAGATTGTAAAGTTTGGTCTCAGTTGCCACTAGCTCTTCTACAACTGCAAAATATTTTGATTCAAAAATTTTCCGTGTGTTTTCACTGATACTCTGGTTTAATGAATTTCTGCATTCTTGCTTGACTTCATGTAATCTTTTTAAGTGTTTCAAAAGCTTCTGTAAATTACCATCAAGATGCTTGTATTTTTTTGTTACTGTAGATGGAAAGCTTCTTTTTGTTGTGCACATTGCAGAGGCAGTGGTCCCATTTGCCATGCTGTTATTGCCTAAAAAACTTCCAAATTTATCTTCATGATTTCCATTGTATGTTCTTTGTTTTAATGCTGTTTCTTCAAGGGTCTGGGACTTTGGAGTACTTCTGTAGAACCCATTTGGAGAATCGGAGATGCCTCTCTCTTCAGGAGATTGAAAGATAATTCTTGCTTCTTGAGTCCCCAAGTTTTGGGCCTTTTTAGTTCCAAACCTTATTTCTTGAGGTCTTTCATAAACCAAACTGACTTCCTTCAACTTGTAAACTGAATTTTCATTCAAATGTTGGCCATTTTCTTCAGAATTGACTTGAAAGCAGAGTCTTAATGCTTTTGTATCTTCAGGAATGCTTCTGTCAGCAAGTGATACAAAGTTTGGAATAGGCATGATGTTGTGTTTTGACAGATAATTATAAAGTACTTAATAGAACTTCTCCTTTCTGACCTAAAACATAAAAGAGAATGATGAAAATTTGTATGATATTTTTCCGTTTTATGAAACCATTTTTGTTGCAATCTGAAGCCTGAAATACACAATCAGTTTTTAACTGTCAGTTTTCTTTTAAAAACTGATTGCTTATTTAACAAAAACTGATTAAAACTTTAAGCCTCATTGATCACCAGTTTTTGACTGAAGAAGTTGAACACACAACTTTGTCAGTTTTGCCTGCAATCTGTATTCATTGGTGCAGACACTACTGTTTTAAAGCTGGTACAGTTATGTTCCCATAGCGCAAGATGTATATTTTTCAGAGCATTGGGATGTATGGAAGTAATGAAAATCATTCTGGATTTTAACTTCAGACTTAAGAATAGTTTTCAAAAAGCAAACAGTTTGAAATAGATTTTTTGTCATTTTTCAGCACTTTTGCCTTTTCCTGATGACCTAAGCCGCAGCAAGAAGAATTGTTTCATGCTGTTTCATGTTGTTGTTTCAAGGCAGTTGTTCCATGTTTAAGCTTCATTATAAAAATATAGATCATATAAAAAAGAGTGAACTGTCAGACAAATGTAAAGAAAACTGATCATGTATGGTGGACATCAGTTTTGAGAGACTGAAAACTGTCAGTCAAAAAAGTGATAAAAATTGATTGTGTATGAAGGATGTCAGTTTTTAGAAAACTGAAACTGTTAATCAAAAAATTGATAAAACCCTCTCTTCCCATCAGGCTTGGTATGACTATCAGTTTTGAATCAAAGGCCTGAAATTCTCTCTGAGATGTAACAAAATCAGTGCTTAAGATTAAAATATGCAGCCCCATGTTAAAATTTTGGCAAAAAATCTGGAAAAATTGTCCTCAATTTTGTTAGAATTTGAATAAAGATACATGACTATGCTTCTTCTTTGTTATAATTCTTTTCATTTCTGGAAACGTCCACAAAATCAACCAGCCAGTATAAAGCAGTCTTTTATTTTCCAAAAGAGAAAAAGTCATGCAGGCATATCACCTGGGGGCTTATATCATCCAATAAGTTCTATTTGCCAATAGCTATGATAAGATCTTTGTAGGATTCATTGTACAAAAAAGGTAATTGTTACCACTTCTTCAAATCATGCACTCTTCTCTTTTGAATCACCATTGTCTGAGGTGCATAGCAACATTCAGGGTAGTTACGAGGGTAGTTTAGCCTACGAGTATCCCCATATATTCTCTAATCATCTCACCCAACCTTCCCCTAAGGCTGAGGGGGTGTGGGCTACCAGCATGTATTATATAAAGATAAGACACTATCTCACATTTCAAAATAGCACACGACAAATATACAACGAAGTTCAGTTTAAATATACACAGAAAACAATAAATGGTGGGGGGGGGGGGTAACGTATATGGCGTTTTGAAGGAAATGCAAAATTGAGCGCATCCTTCATTTGAAAATTCTTGGAAGTAGTTTTGTTTGGTAAAAATCTCATAAATATTTTGCAAGATAAATATATAGATACCAGCAAAAGACTGTTTTTTCTCAAACTTTTGTCTACTTGAAACACTAAACAATTACAAAAATCTATCGTTGCGTTTTATGTTTTGTGGCATTAAAGTACAATAAGTAATCTTACCTGATCAACAACCGCTCGCGAATCTACTTCTAAGTAAACAACGTCTCTCAACACTATGTTGTAAGGGTAAATATTGATCAATACGATAAAATGGACTCGCCAGGAATCTGTTCTTTATTCGACTTGAAGCATTTTATTCGGAGGTGCATCTCTCAGAACTTAGGCCTTTTTAAATCATGTTTGTTAGCGTTTTGACCTTGCTTGGTGTGTGATCAAAAAATCGTTTTTTAGCTGATTTTTGAGGCTACGAAAAAAGATCTACGGAAAGGATTTAGAAAATTGCTCAGAGAAGCTAAGTATAAGGATTTACCCTGTAGGATCCTTTGCGCAAGACTTGTTTTTCCATCGTACAACCAACAGATGGTCTGTGGCAATAAATCGATCACTATGCAACAGACGAAAACATTCTTTCAACTTTAATTTGATTATAGCCTCCCTCTAGCACGAATGAAGACGAGGCTACAGGGGTTCAATTACTTGAACAAAATATTTATCCTATTCAAGCCCTTTGCATTGGCTAAAAAAACAAAGACATTTGAAAAGGACCATGTTTTTAATTAGCACCGTTATCGTTGGTAATGTGACCGGAAGGGAAAGGAAGCAGGTAAGAAGTGTTCTTCTCAAGCAGGTTTTTTGAGTTTGCACTTTTGTACCCCTACCTATTTTGAGAAATTCTAAGCGCAGTTATTTGCAAACAATCCTTTGGTGGTAAAAAACTTAAAATGTACTCCAGTGTGCTTCCGGCGTCTCAGTTTGGAATGAAACAGCTTTTTGTTTTTATATGATAGGAATGCCCATCTTAAAACATTTAAGTTATAATTTGTTCACTGTCATTTCCTCTCAAAGACAAAAGTTGTTTTTTTAAATAAGGAGACATTTGGCAGTCTGCTTAAGATACAGTTTGACTCTGTAAGTAAAGTAAATGCAGTGGCGAAGCTAGCCAAAAATTGTTGGTCCTGCTTTATGGACAGGGCGACGCCCTTATTCAATAGGAAACGCCCATGGACAAAAATTCTTTTTTGCAGATGAATTTTTTCTTAAATTCAGTAAAAAGCAAATTTTAAATCAATGTCTATCTTTTGAAAAATAAACCCATACTTAAAGACGTGCTTTAGGGTGCTTACTTTTCAAAAAAATCTATGTTAAATTGTAGTAAGCCTCTACAGCTGAAGTAAAAGTTCAAATTGGTGATAACTAAATTTGACGATAAAAGGGGGTAGGGGTGGCATTTGAAGTTGCATATTACATATTTGTGGTATTTCAGATTTTGGTCTTATAAACCTGACCAATCTAGATACTCTATTAAAATAATTTTAATAAACAACAGAGTTTAAAGTCTGTAGGGGCAGGTTCACATATTCTGCAGAACAATTATTCTGCAGCTGATAAAGAGAGGTACAATTGAATAATGTGTCGCGTTATCAATGAAAACAACTTTATTAGCCAAACCATTAGACGAGAAAACAATTCAGGTGGAAAAAAGCAAATTCCGCTGAAATTGGTTTATTCTCCAACTCCAAACTTTCAATCACACAACAATGAATTCAATTATGCTTTCATCGTCCTTGTCCAAGTCTATGAAAATCTTATTTAGGCCATCATGATATTCCGTGCCTCAAAAGATCGTACGAAGGCCGAAATCAGAGAGCCTAAAACAGCCAATCCTTGTTGTTTGCCATTTCTTTCTCGCGAACTTTGGACTCTGTCTTGTTACAAATAAAATTTATGCAGCTCAACTGAGGCAAGTTTTGTTGTCAATAATAATATCATTGGTATTGCCAAAGCAAGCAGGAAATCTACATTCACATCGCCTCGCCATAATACTTGAACTGGCCTCCTTGCTAGTGTCTCATAGCAGAACGAGAATGCACAGGGCAATTCTTGCAGTCCTGCTCTCAGAAATAGCAGGACCAAAGGTTTTCAAAACAATGCTCTTTGACCTACGTAGGTGAACCCTCGACCAATCAAATCACAACTGCTTACGAAATGTTATGATGATCATTTCGACGAGGTCCTGCTCCCGAGATTGAGCAGGACTGCTCTTTGTTCTAGACTATTGTGAAGCAGGACTAAATTCACAAAAGCCCATTGTGAAGCAGGACCAAACATAGGGTATCATAGTTATGAGCAGGACCAAAATACAGGATTGCCGTAGAAAAGAACAGGACCTTGAGATTAGCACGGGATGCCTGTATCAGCTGGCGGAACTCGGGACTGTTTATCAGATAGAATTTGAAACTTCCTTTTTGCAAAGAAGAAATTGTTTATTGTTTACAGTAAATCTTATCTTTGGAAATTCTTTGTCCTGCTCAGCAGGACCAGCAGGACCTTTGGCTTCGCCACTGAGTAAATGTAAAGCAAGTGTCCATGTTTGTAAAGATGTCTGTTACTGTCATGTTTGATACTGTCTTCAGAGATGGTCAAACAATTTTTTTGATGTAAGAATAACAAAGGAAAATGTTGAATCAAATAAAGATTTGCCAACAGGAACTATTCTAAAGCTTGGTTCCCACTTGAGGGGAAATGAGTTTGAAATCTAATAAAAGAGCGATAAAAAAGCATCATTTGTTTGACCTCCTATATGAACATGAAACACTAATGGGACACATTTCATTTCAGTAAAGTATTTTGAACGCATTTTGTGGAATTAATGCATTCAAGTAGAATGAAAACTGTTTGATTCCATCCAAATGTATTAGTATGGCTGCAAAGGTACCAACATCAACAAATGCGATGACATTTTCAGGTGATTGCCTCAAACACAGAGGGCAAGCAACATGTTTGACCAATTAGAGGGCAAAATATAAAAATTTTTTATTGCTGGCTTTACTCTGTCCTTCCTTTTCTAATGTCTAAAACAAGATCTTTCATAGGAAAACGACAAACGAACTTTCAGAGAAGTTGAAAAAAATACTGTGGAATTATTTTTGTGATAAGAACAAATATTTGCTCAAGTCTTTTGGGTTCAATTTTATCTTGCATTAGGGGTTCACAAGCAGTATTTTATTCTTGGTAATCTTGACCTTCAGGGGAATTTTATTTTGAGTAGTTTCATATGCTTTGCTATCTATGTTTTGTATTTTCTTGTTCTTAAAAGTTAATGAAAACAAAATTAATCTTATTACCAGTTGCAGTCATCAATTTGAAATAACTTGCAGATAGTTTCAGACAAGTTACTTTTTCTGTCTCATGTGGTTTTACAAACCTTGTCAGCAAGGCAACTTGATAAACAGCTTCAGTAGGATTTGCTAAAACCAGATTTCCTCTCATGAATGTCACCTCCTAATAAATGTTGCCCTCTTTTGAATGCTGCACCTTGAGCCAACCATTTGTGAAAAACACCACCCTCTGATAAACACAACCCTCTTTTAAATGCCCCATCTTGAAAAGAACCTCATCCTGTTTTTGGGAAAAGAAAAGATTTATTTAAAGTCTGTTTTTATCTTTTTTGTCACACTTTTTTGTCATTTTTCATTTAGCAAATTTTTCATAAACACCGCCCTCTGATAATCACCACCCTCTATTAAATGCAGCATCTAGAAGTTAGATTTTGTAATAAATGCTGCAGGGTTCTTTAGAGGAAATATGGTAACCCCTGTTATTAGGAATGTATGGTCTCAAATTCGTCCCCAGATGCCCTTCTAGATTCACTCTAGAAGAAATTTATTGCAAATTATTAGAAATTGCTAACAATGTCTGTTTGCATGATATCAATGTATTCTATTTTGTTTTTGAGGGCATTCTTAAGGTCCTTTTCCAAAACATTGTCATCTGTTTGTGCCAGAAAATGTGCTAAAATTAGTAATCCACAGTTTCCCTCTTAATTTCAAAGAAATCATTTCCTAAATAACCTGCATCTCTGTTAATATTTATTGATTTTTGCAATTTTTTTACAAAATATTCTTTTGTTATTGAAAAGGTGCCCCAAGGGAAACTTGAGTACCCCTACTTAAATGTAAAGTGTTGAATTTATTGATGATTTATTTTAGCCATGTCAGTCCCATCTCTGTCACAGCTCATTGAGATTGGCAAACAAGCCATTGATAAATGCTCAGATGCTCTGAATGAAGTTAGTCAGCAAATATGGAATGAACCAGAGCTTGCTTTTGAAGAAAAGAACGCACACTTTGTGTTGACTTCCTTTTTTGAGTCTCAAGGTTTTCAAGTTTCAAAGCAGACACCACTTGAAACTTCCTTTATTGCCAAGTATGGACCTGATGATGGTGTCAAGGTCGGGGTAATGTGTGAGTATGATGCACTTCCTGGAATTGGTCATGCTTGTGGTCACAACTTGATTGCAGAAGCTGGTGCAGCAGCAGCAATAGGTGAGTTTAACTTTTAATGAGAACCTAGACCTACTTACTGATTCATTAAGAGTTCTATGCCAGCCTTCAATCTGAGTTTTATAAACTAACATTTGAAAAACTGACAGGGTACTGAATCAGAAAAAGCAAACAGGGTAACTTTTCCTCATTTTTCATTTCTTCTGAAACAACGATAGGTTCTAAATAAACAAATTCCAACCTTAATTGGATCACATCAGATAAATAGACATTGGTAAACTGTAGTGGTGTTTGACTAGAATTCTGTTTTCTATTTGGAGTAGTTCTGACAAAAACTTTCTGATCATTTTGAGAGATCCTTTATTCTCCTGACTTAAAAACTCGTTCCTCTTTCAGTTTCACATTTGGGGTCTTTGGGGGTTATCAAATACCGTCACTCCACAATAAAATTTCCCTATTACACCGTAATTCCACAAGAATTTTTTATTTTACCGTAATACCAATTTTCAAAATGAAAATTACCAATTACATTGCGGTTTGAAATTTAATGAAATCCATTTAAATTTCCTCTTATATTCCCCTTGATATGTTCCCATATATCAGCAGAAAGTTTACAATATATCCAAAACTCATCCACCTACAAGATATGAAGCTTGTCCAGGTCCCTTTTCCATCAATCTTTCTAACATAAATTCTTTGAAAATTTCATCATATTTAGCTGACTTTCCATTCTGACATTTAACCCTTTTAGAGTCTTCTTGGTGGATACAACTATTCTTTTTTCTTTAATGCTTTGAAGCATATAATTTTCTCAGTTGTTAAACAGTTTCATATCAACAACTCCAGTTAAAGTTTCAACAACATTTCTTGTGTAAGCTTCAAAAATGTTTAGTGAAGATTCAGTATTACTGATGAATCAATATTGGGGTGAATTTAAGTTATAAAAACAAATATAAGGGAAATTGAAATATAATTCTGAAAGTGGTACCCAAATTTCATGCTTAAATCTAAACATATAGAATATTGAAGCAGTTTCGTGATATTGCTCTACAATTCTGAAAATGCTATTCAAATCCAAAATGATTGTGAAGATCGATGGAAATAAAGCCCTTTAAAGGCAGTATGTCACGCCGTTCATTGGTTTATCGAAACAAAGAACAAAATTTCTATTTCAGTGAGTTTTCATTTCGTAACAAAGGACGCTTAATGATGCTAACGATGAGTTGTTCTAATTTGTCACGCTTATCATGCTGGCAAAGGGGCAATTGTTACCCTTTGCCCCCTGAAATATCATCCCCAGCACGCCACAGCATCTTCTACTGTTCTTTGCAGTAACTGTAAGCTATAAGAGTCAATGTGATCTAGCTAAAGGAAAAGGACTACAGAGATATGCCCAAACATAATCGGATGGATTTTGTTAAGACAGGACAGAGGAAAGTTTGAAGATTTTTCTCAGGAAAAAAGGGTTTTCTTAGCGTTCTGTTCAAGTTGTTGATACTTTTTGTAAAAGAAGAGATCCCGTTTACCTGGCAGCTTTCTTGATCAAACGAGAACGCGTTTGATACAAATTATCAATAGGAGAGGTCCAAGATAAGATTCCTGTGTAACAGCAAAACGTAATTCTTCCATTTATGACGTAACACCATTTATCGAAGTAAACTTACGACTCCAGGGATTAAAAAAGGAACTGAAACGACCCAAATTCATCTCCATTTCTAAACTAGAAATAGTTTTTTTTAGTTCCTTCTTTAGGCAGTTGGAACGCTTTTAATGCCCAAGTGCTGTTCTGCTATGCTAGTGGCTTTATATAAAAATGAAGCAGTTAGCAGTAGCACCAGCGTGAAGAAAAAGGGGGTTATGGCTCAGTTCCTAGCAAATTCTAAAGAACAAAGTTCAAAGTTGGACATTCCTTCATAGGCATGTATAAGGAAGACACAACAACCTTTCTGTATTACATAAGCTCAACACGGATGTATTTTAATAATATTGTACTTTTTTCGAAAACAAAAATTTAAAAAACTGTGACCATGCTTAAACAGTAGGTATTTCAAATGAAGTTGCCATCGACAAAAATAGGTCACCCTTCTACGCATCCCGAACTGAAGTCGAGTTTACTTTTTATAAATGACATGTTGTATATGGCATATGGGCAAAACGATAATTGGTTCCCTGTCTCCAGCGAGTCTACATCTTAGACTGTGATGAAAACGAAGTGGAAAAAAGGAATCATAAATAATCCGAAAATAAAACATGTACATTTGCAGTTGCCACTTCAGGAATTTTTCAACAAGGGGTAACGCAATTTAGAGTGGGAGAGAATAGAAAAGTTTAGGATTTATCGAAAAAAATTGCAACGGGCTACAACATGGATACAAAAGAAACGCATTTCACCAATATTTCGATAGCATTTCACGCATTTCACGCGTTTCACCCATATTCTAATTAAACTGCTACATTGTTTAATTCAGAACAGGCCAATACCGTATACTGGGCATTGAATTCACTAAATACCGTTCACCGACGATTTAATAATTACTGAAATACCGTCCAATTTGAAGAAGATTACCGAAATACCGACAGAGAAAAGGCAAATACCGCAATACCGCAAGACCCCACTCCCCCAATTTTTGGCCCTTTAAAGTTAGATGAATTGTATTATCTAGAACTTTCTTTCCAACTGACAACCAATACCTTACAAGAATTTGGTGTCATATTTTTTCCCAATCTTGCAATCTTGATATTGAAATCACATGCACTTATTCTTGACATTGAAATTTTGATTTCCTGTTGGAAGCATCAGCCTTAATCAGCAGCAGTCCGAAGCAAGCAAAATGGCCTTCTTTCTTATGATATACTTTAGCTGGGTTTAGAATCGTGATCTGAAGAAAAATTTGAGCATGGACACATGACTTCTACATAAACTACAATCTTGGCAAAAAATGCTGAGACACTTACAAAAAAGAAGCTACTTGCAAAACACCTGCCCCCTGGTAACTAATTATGTAATCCCCACTTATTCTGTAACCATCTTAAACAACATTTACCACGTGGAAAGGGGGTTTAGGTCACCAGCGCACATTATATGAAGATATAGCTCACGAATTCCCTTTTTGTTCATATGTCTCAGCTATTTTTTGCCAAGATTGTAGGTCTGTGCAAGTTGTTGATTTTCCCTAAGTATATACTTGCAATCTGATAGAAACAAATTTCTAGTGAAACAACCTTATCAAGTCAGTCATTGCCCAGAATTAGTATGTGTCATTTCATTTATAAACATTTACTTTGTTATGCTGAAAAATGTTCACCTTAAATTTCTAACTGTCTAATCTAAGAAAGAAAACTAAAAATGTGCTGTTAGAACAGAGTATTTTTAAAATACTGATGCTCATTTATCAGAATGTGTTGCACATGCATGCCTGGATCTTGCTTTTTCATACCAATCAAGTTTATGATAGGTACATTCTCATGAGACCTATTGATATATTTCATTAGTTAATCTATTGTTTTTATTGTTATTTATATCTTTATTTCTCAAGGTTTAAATTTGTAAACTGGCAAGATCTTTTGTTAAGTTCACTGTTTTCTTCGCACCAGCATTGCAAATACTGAAGACTACCCAAGAGGTCAAGGAAACCTAACCTTTGTTTACATGCTGTTCAATATCTAATGTGTATGAAAGTGAATGTGCAACAGGGCATCTAATTTATTTTCTTCTTTTTGCAGGACTGAAGGCTATACTTGAAGCAAACCCAAGTATTAAAGCCCAAGTTGTTGCCTTTGGAACACCAGCTGAAGAGGGAGGTGGTGGAAAAATAGATATGATTGAAAAGGGCTGTTTTGATGACATGGATTTTTGCATGATGTCCCACCCCACACCATTTGATTCAGTCATATTTCAGTGTTTAGCTACCTGTCAACTTAAAGTTGTTTACCATGGTGAGTGAATGGTTATCTTTGCAAACATACATTTTGCACGTAGATTATTTTAGACTATGCGATGTTAAGTAAGATAGATATGCTGTAGTC
The DNA here is from genome assembly GCF_013076305.1 of Rhopilema esculentum. The sequence continues at coordinate 6,634,014 of NW_027018682.1, read as the reverse complement.
CCCCCCCCCCAGCTTTTTTTCTGAAGTATGATATCAAGGTTGTGGCATCAAAGATAATGATGACAAACTACGATAGGAGCCCCCTGCTTGTCTTGTTTCCCCCTTCCAAAATGTGTTCCAGTGCCCCTGAGCTCTCTTCACGAAACAAGTATTTAGATAAAAAGCTCTACCTGTGAAAAAATTTAGCATTTTTCAAAGAGGTGTACAAGCACGTCTAAAGACTTTCAACCCAAAGCCATGGTCCACTAGCTCAAAGTCTTATGCATCAGGGTTTATCCAAGGTGGAAGACCTATTCTACGTGGTAACAGGCCTGCATCATTACATTTAGAAACATGACCTGAACACTGTTCTCTTGGCTTATCAATAATGCATTTGCTGAAATTATACATATATTCCTCTATTGCTTCATATTTTTTTGATATATATGTACCAATTTATATTATTCTGAAAAGCGTTGCATCGTAGGCAAAGAAGCTCATGCTGCGGCTTGTCCTTGGGTAGCAAAGAATGCTTTGGATGCAGCCGTGCAATGCTATAACAACGCAAGCATGTTGCGTCAGCAAATGCTGCCTAGCTGTCGTATTCATGGGGTGATACTAGACGGTGGAGTTAAGCCGAACATAATCCCACAGCGATCAGAGCTACACTGGTACATTCGAGGACCTAAAGCGTCAATAAGAGATGAATTAAAAGAGCGTTTTCTTGGCTGCGTCCATGGGGCTGCCTCAGCCACTGGTAAGCTTCATTTGTAAGCTTTTTTTATGAGCGATGATAAAGTGACGTAAGCCGTATTTCAATCAACTATTGGCCAAAGTATTCAGACATTTCAATAAATTATTGGCCAAGTTCTTCAATGTTTTGAACAACAAATAAAGCCAAAAGGTAAATGGATTGAGACCTATAACAAGCACTAAATTCCAATGATTCAGAACATTTTGATATAAAAACACTTTGCAATGTTTTGCACATGCAACGCTACGGGCTTTCTTTTTAACCTCGCTCCTTGTCCTCTTTCCCAGAAAGAAATACAAATTCTTTGGTACACAAAGTGAAATTGCCGATTATTTGATATTCAAATTATATATAACCAGCAATTAATATTTTAAACTGTGTAGAAACGTTAATGCAAGAACATTGTTGCAGAAATGATGATCAGATGGGTTACACTCTTTTTCTATAAGAACAATTTTATAAGAACACGAGCCTCAAAACTGGTCAAAAGTTAAGAACAAATTAAGAACAAGCTGTGGCTGAGCTTCTGCAAAATGCAATTTTGAACAACGTTTCTTCTCAAAATCGAGGATTTTAAGCGATGTGTGGGTGCTTTTTCGGTGAATATTCAAATTTGTCAGCAAATTAAGGCTGTCTCACTCACTTTGTTGGCAAATGAGGCCTGAACACCTCCTTAGAGTGAAAAAGCTAGCAATAGCACTGTTTGCACCCTCTTAATCTAAGAACAAATTAAGAACAATCCAGCCTCAGATTTTTGAAAAAATTAAGAACAGTCAGCCTGAACTTAAATTTACTGGTTCTTATAAAAGAAGAGTGTATTCGGTAAGCAACACTGTCTTTGGTCTTCAGCTGCTAAATTTTCCAAAGTAAGAACATCATAAGAACAAAAGAGATGTTTTACGAAGTGTTGGGTGGCATTAATTTTTTTATCACATCTTTAAAAATTGTAAAACATTGTAAAACGAGATGACAAAAGGAATAACAAATTTTATTCAACACTGTCGGATGAAGTTTTGTGCAGATGTTTGATTCCTCTGGTCAGGGCTTGAGGATAATTTCAAGCTGTTAACAAACACATTCATGCATCAAATCAAAATCAAAAAGTTCTTCGGCAGTGGATTAACTAGTGTATTGACTTGTACTGATTCGAAAGGCTGCTTTTATCGAATCGTAGAGTGAACCCAAATAAAAACACAGTTGTATCAATTTTCCATAATCAATTTAATCAGAGACTACGTTCCTACCCTCAAAAAAACTCGTGACAACTCAACTAACTTAATCTATAACACAAAGGTAAATTATTCAATAGATCAATATGTTCCTATATAATAAGCAAAAGCATGTGACTCTAAACAACGCAAACAAAATATATCACGATAGCAAGTCATGCGAATTAATGATTACTGGAAATATGGCTCCTGCGCAGGGTTTCCCACAACTAGTAACCATATTTAATACCGTGAACCTCTTATGCTAGGGCCATATATATTGATATTAAGTTGTATCGATTTTTATTTTTTTATTTTAAGTTTAGGAGAATTAAGTGATATTAATCTCGGTCGACTAAAAATAAATGCAAATTCCATTAGGCGTGGTAATCGTCACTTTTATTCCATTGACCCTCTTTAACTTTTGTTGAACTTATATTGATAAATATTGTAAATTTTGAGCAATGAGGAATACATTCTGCATCTGCTTTCTGACCCAAAAATCACATATTGATTTTGAAAATGTTATCTGTTCTTTCAAAGGATGCACGGTTGAGGTAGATGTTCTGGACAAACCTTACTCTGACATAAAAGAGGCTCCAACACTAAACAGCTTGTACAAGAAACATGCTGAATCCCTAGGAGTCGTTTTTCCTGATCTGGAGAAGTTGCCAATAAAAGATATGGCGGCTTCTACAGACATGGGTAATGTATCCTATGTTAAACCATCAATTCATCCTATATTTAGGATTGGAGATGTTATGAATCATACTTTAGAATTTACCAAAGCAGCAGGTTTGCCAGAGGCACAAGGCCCCACTCTTAAATCAGGAAAAGCAATGATGATGGTGGCTATTGAAGTGCTGACAAGTGATACATTGCTGAAGAAGATTAAGGAGGAATTTTTATCAACATCTTAGACACATTAATGATACGTAGATTGTAGCCAGTTGAAAATCAGTGCTCTCTACGTAAAGGTTTTATATTGGGCTTTATAGAAAATGGAAATGTTTGAAAATATTGTCGCTATAAAACAAATATTTTTCTATCAGTCTGTATCTTTTTTATTGTGATAATGCACCAAATCTTGTGTGCTATGGTTTTTTCAGTTTTTGTTTAACTTAAATGTTACTTGCTTTGTTCATAATTTTTCCTTCCTGCTTACTTGCTCTTGATGTCATGTTCATTTTCATATTTCATTTTTTCATATTTCATTTCTAGGGTTGCCCTTCAACAAATTTGATTTACAAGGGGCCCTATCCAAAAAATAACAATTACAATCAATAATACTTTGAATAACCATAATTATAAAACCTTAATTATAGCAGTATTCATATTTACATAAAATAATATACAAGAGTTAAAATAAAAGTAAGAACAAATGTCCATTAAATTGAATGTTTAAAACTACTCAGTGTTGATGCATGCTTAGACTCAGCTGAGAGGCTATTCCACAGTTTTGCTCCTCTATAAGAAAAACACTTTTGCCCATTTGCTGTGTTTTTCCCGGGCAGTCTCAGGTCTGTTTTATATTACACAGGCTGTGGGAAGCACACTGTGAGGTACGGGTGAAAACGCTACATAGGTATTCTGGAGCCAACTCATGCAAGGACTTATAAACCATTGTTTTTGTTGCACAGTTTATAAGTTCTTCAATTGTCTTCCATCCCAGCTCTTGGATAATTGGTCTGCTTGGGGCATCAAAGCAACTATTTGTTATTACCCTTGCAGCACGATTTTGAAGTTTTTGCAATTTGTTAATTTTCGTTGAACCATGGCAGCCCCAAATAGAGCAACAATACCAAAAGTGAGGCTCCACTATACCCGTATAGAGAGTTTTCAGGATGCCTTTGGCAGGAAGGACTTGGCATATTTCAAGAACCCGACAGCTCTGGAAAATTTAGTGGAAACTGCTTTGATTTGCTTTTTCCAATCAAGAGAACTGTCGATCTGAAGGCCGAGGTATTTGGTTGTTTGGACTATGTCAAGCTCGTTGTTGCGTATCTTTAGGTCCAACTCCTCATTTTGACATTTAAGCATTTTATACTTCTGTTTTGTTGCAATAAGCATGGAATGAGTTTTGGCAACATTCAAAGTAAGTTTGTTGCCTTGCAGCCAGGTGTCTAATTTACTGAGGTCATTGCTTATAGCCTCATTCAGCTCAGTAATATCAGAGGATCGATGACACAGGCTGGTGTCAACAGCATACATGGATACAACTGAATCCTGGACAGTCTGTGGGAGGTCATTGATATAAATGAGGAAAAGTAGAGGGGCCAAGACATGAGCCCTGTGGCACACCGGTTTCTATGTCCCTAACTTCTGAATCAATGCCGTTGACCCTAAAAAACTGTTTACGCCCAAAAAGGTAAGATTTAAACCAAGATAGTTCTCTATTTTTTTTACCAAAATGCTCAAGCTTTAGGCAAAGAATCTCATGGTCAACAGTGTCAAAGGCCATTTTTAGGTCAAGAAATACCAGACTCAAAAACTGTCGAAGATCCAACCCACTGTACCAGTCATCAGTATTTTTTAGCAAACATGTTACAGTGGAGAAAAGGCACAAAAAGCCAGATTGGTTCCCTGAGAACATTCAAATTTCCTTCATGTACTGGTATAGTTGGTAGAAAACAAGTTTTTCAAAGAGCCTTTAGATGACAGGTAGACCGATATTGGGCGATAGCTAGATTTTTCAGTCCTATCTCCATCTTAATGGATGCATGTTTGTCAATGATCAGGGAAAATAGGCTGGACCAGAGATCGACCAGAACATTAATGTCATCGGCCCAGTGAGCATTTGCTCCCAACATGTAGCAGAAACATCAACAAGGAATGCTTCCTCGCTGAAATTTTTCATTTTGCGTGTTTTGGTCATTTTGTGGCCCTTTTCCATTGCACCATTAAATTTTCTGATGCAGTAGACCAAATAATGATCACTTATAGAAACTTTATGCACTCCTGAACCCGTTATGTCTCTGGTATTTGTTGTGGCAATGGGATCAATGATAGGAGATGTGATCAAGGTTACCCTTGTTGGCTCACCAATAAGCTGTTTGAAGTCAAAGAGCCCATAAACATCACACAATTTTTTTGTGTTGTTGTCTCTGGGCTGGTCAGCTTCACATCCTGCAAGATCACAATTAGAGTCTCCAAGGAGGATTATCTATTTTCCCTCTCTGTCCAAATAAGATAGAACATGTTCTAGAACCAACATTGAAAGAACCAGGTGGTCTGTACGAAGCTACAACGAGAAATGGCTTGCTTTTGGTGGTTCTACTTCAATACAAATGAGTTCAGGGGCATCCTTTGGAACATCAGAACGTGGTTTGTATTTAGTAGAGTCCCTAATAGAACAAGAAAGAGCATTACACTCTTAGTTTTCATATTTACACTCTTATTTGCAAAAAATAAGAACAACGTAAGAATATGGCCAGCCTCAGAAGAATATAAATAAGAAAAAAGCGATGTTGTTTTTTTTAATTTACACTCGTGTTGACAAAAGAGTGCAGATTTTATTAGCCAGACAATCGTGCTGTTAAAATGTCTAACAAAATATTATTTAGTTGTCTTGGGAATAATTTATAGAACGTAACTTGTGAAATACTAATTTTAAAGTAAGAACAGCATAAAGGACACTCGAGCCGCAAATTATCCAAAAAATAACAACTTTGAGCCTTGGTCAACTTACGTTGTCATACCTCAGACTGATTTTGCACAATTAGAATGGAAGTATTTCGTATTGCTCTTTCATATCAAAGAGGCAATAATTAAGAAATCCTTTAATTTCATTTTACGACTTTATTCGATTCAATTTAAGACTTGGCTTTTATTGACGTTAGGGTATGTAGGAAGCTAGACTTGATTTTGCTCTAAGTCAATTTCATTTTCGAGAGAGGACTATTTATTTCCCTTCTGTTGACTTCTGCGAAGGAGACGGACGGTGGAGAGGGAAAGCGATTTCGCGGGAGGGAGGGAGCGGAAGTAAGACGGATAAGAGAAACAAGTAAGAGAAATAAGTAAGACGGGTAAGTAAGAGAAATTTCGGCTCTCTTCTTTAAATTCTGTGTCTATCCAATAAAATGGAAAGAAAAAGGAAACACAGCGGTGTCACAGACAGTAAAGCATCTGCGGGAAACAATCAAAAGGTGGTCAATTTTAAGTAAAATCCATTATTGTATTTTAATAAGTTTCCTAGGCTGGGTAAGATCTCTACAGGAAGAAGGGCATGGAATACTGTTTTGGTTTTCATTGAAAATTTTCATTGCAAGTAAAGCCAATAATCATGAAACTTGCATGCCATAAATTTTTTAGCTGTTTTTCTTTTTCTTGCACTACTGTCAAATAAGTAAAGTCATTTTTTCTCAGGCTTGTGGGCTTTTCGTGTTTCATCCCTGGCTCTGTTGAGGAGGTTGCCCTTCAACAACATTTAGCAATTATCTTTACTTTTCTATTGTTTTCTGGCGTCTATGGTTTAATATGAGAGTGATATTTACTGGAATTTACTTTAAATGTTTAAAGTACCCTCTCATGTTATTCATTTATGGCTAGTAATTTGGCAAATACTTTTGTTTTATAGGGGCAAAAATTGACATGCCCTGCCTCTGAGCTTATGCAAATTGGGATTGAAGAAATTAATAGCAAAGCAAATGAACTAAATGAGATTAGCCAGCAGATTTGGGAAAAGCCTGAACTTGGTTTTGAAGAGAAACATGCACATTCTGTCCTTACAACATACCTCAAGAATCAAGGCTTTGAGGTCCAAAAACATACTCCACTTGAAACCTCATTTATTGCAAAGTTTGGGGATGTAGATGGTTTAAAAGTTGGTGTTATGTGTGAATATGATGCCCTGCCGGGTATTGGTCATGGATGTGGTCACAACTTGATTGCAGAGGCTGGTGTGGCTGTTGCCATAGGTTGGTAATTTCTAATAGCTTGCCAGCCTGTGATTTGCTGCACCTGTTTCTCTATTTTTCTCTCTAAAATATTTAATTTGTGTTAACAGACCTATCAACTCATTCTTTATTCAAAAACACTAAAATTCATTATGAAGAAATTTCTCATTTTAATTTTTGTCATTGAATGTTTGCCCAGCACAAAGTTTTACAGGTGTCTTGTTTGAACAATTCAGAAAAAATTCTGCTAATTTCCTTGTTTGGCCAAATCTCCCAGCTGTTAAGAAAAAATAAAATATCTCCAGGTTTTAAAAATTTTAAGTTGACAGGTGTGTGCTAATACCTGATAAAAGTTTTAGTATAAAACCAGAGTACACAATAATATACAGACCTGCTCTTTGATAAACCTCTTTTTGCTGGATCCTTCAAACGTGCTAGTTCTTTTTGTTACCACCTTCCCTGCCACCTGTTGTTACAATGTAAAACAGTGATATTTATAATTCTGTGTAAAAGGGCTTATTATATTAAATTTAATGAAACAAAACCATGCAAACTGTTAAAAAGGCTTATCAATTAAAATTTGCTTGCTTGATAAATTGAACAATTTTGAAAAGTGATGTTTAGTGAAACGAACAAAACTGATTCAATAACTGAACAACTATTTGCAGAATTTTCCTTCAGAAAAATTAAAATCAATTTTGTGATGAAGTTTGCAATTAAATTTTTCAAGGATTATAATCACTTTGAATGTATCTGTTTTTTATCAGCTTGTTTTGTTTCTTTGAATATAGTAATCTGTAGAAGCATGAATTTTAAAATTGATAATCTCTAATGCTGACACTAATAAGCTTGAAGAGGAAAATCCAGCATTCAGTAATTGTCGAAACCAAATTTTAATTTGCCAGAAGAAAGAGGTACAGGATATCTGTCCACAGGGTTCTATGAATCATGGGATAATATAATGATACCAAAAAACAACAACCAGGGACAGTGAGAAACAGGGAGAAACCATCTTATGTAAATTTTTGATGTTACATTTGAAAAGCAAAAGATTCAATAAAAAATGGAAGCTGGGTTATATTTAGCTCTGCTGTACAGAGCTTCATAATGAAACTTAAGGCAAACATTCAGGAAGTAGCTAAAAGCAGACAATTTTTGTTAATGGAAAAAATAATATCAATGAACATCTTTAAAGTATTTCTTCAAAGATAGAATGAGGGATCTAAAAATATGAGTCATTATAAATAAAATTATCTGTTGAGAGATTATCTTATCTTTTGTTAGCTGCAAAAAGATGCTTAATCTGACTATGTTGTTTGTTTACTTCACTGGATAGATCACATTTTGATTGATATACTGCACTCCTATTAAATGATAGGCTATTTAGTGTTTGTTGCTCATTTCAACAACTTAATATCTGGTTGAAAGTACCACAAACCATAATTTCAATGTTCGGTATTAAGTTTTTTATGTACTTATCAACCATCGTTGTTTTAGACAGTACTGCTAAATTTTTCAAGGATTGAAGAAAGTCATTGAGACATATTCAAGTCTCAAGGCTCAAATAGTTGTTTTTGGGACACCAGATGAAGAAGGGCAAGGTGGAAAAGTTTTTATGGCTGAAGAAGGATGCTTTGGTAAAATTGACATTTGTATGATGACACATCCAGGATCAGCAGACATGCCTGAGTTTGAAGTGCTTGCTGTTTCTCAGTTAAGCATGACTTACCATGGTTAGTAAGGAACTTTGTTGGAAGTAAAATTATTCAGCCAAATCATCTTATAAATTTGTTTATCATTTGCTGACTGGATTAGCTTTTTGTTACTTCCTTTGCTTACTTTCAACCAATGCTGCCAATATGTCTTTAGTTTTGTCTTCTTTTGAAAACAAAACCAATTAAAGTATAACAAGCCTCTGAAAACCTCCAACCAAATATGGTGTTGGACGCTTTTAGAGGTAGTGGCTTGTTCAGTATATAGAGTTACTGTTACACTATATTTTTAATGGTGGAAATTTAGCAAGAGTGGCTAATGATACTTTATCAATCTAATCTGTTACTTGGAACTTTGTTTGTTAGGAAAAGAGGCTCATGCTTCAATGTGTCCCTGGGTTGGCAAAAACGCATTAGATGCTGCAATACAGTGCTACAATAACATCAGTATGTTGCGTCAACAGATGCAGCCTGGTTGCAGTGTCCATGGAATTATTGTTGATGGGGGTGCTAAGCCAAACATTATTCCAAAAAGATCTGAACTTCATTACTATATTCGAGGACAAACCTGTAAGACTAGAGATGAACTAAACGAAAAAGTTTTAGCTTGTGCTGAGGCAGCTGCAGCATCTACTGGTGAGTATAATACCTCAGTCTTCTTGGATTCAATTTGCCAGCAATTCAAATATCTTAACACAAATTCACACCCAGTTTCATTAATCTGTCACCAGGAGTTTCTCCACCTTTCTGTTAATGACTGCAGCTCTTCCACTTACTTCAATACCACACTTTACTGACAGTGGCATAATTACTCAAAGTTCCACCTATATTTTGCCATATCAATTTATATGAATTAGAGAATGATGCTACAATGCCTTTGTTATTTTCATAATGCACAGGTTGTTTACTGGAATTGAAACCAATTGGTAAACCATATTCAGATATGAAGCAGGCCAAGTCATTTGTACAAACTTACAAGAAACAAGCAGAATCACTTGGTGTCTACTTCCCTGACTACAAAACCCTGCCATGTGATGGTAAGGATCTGTCAACTGGATCTACCGATATGGGTAATGTTTCTTACATAGCTCCATCTATCCACCCTATTTACAGTATAGGAGATCCATGCAATCACACAGTTGAATTTACCAGGGTAGCAGGTCTTCCAGAGGCACAAAAGCCAACTTTGGACTCTGCAAAAGCCCTGATGATGACAGCTGTGGAAATACTAACAAATGAAGAATTGTTAAGAACAATAAAGGAAGAATTCCAGGATTCTTATTAATAAAATGACTTCCCTGAATAAAGGTGAACTTTAACTTAAGAAAATCGCCAATGGTTTTAGAATTAAATTTTACTCTTCATATTAATATTATTAAAAGGCTTTAATGATGTGATTATATCCAAAAAGGGTGTGGATGTGTATGCAAATCAAACTCAAAAGGGTTTTGAAGCATTATCAATATTTAATAATACTATTATACTTTTTCCAAATGATTAAGAACCAACTTCAAAAACATGGTACTGATCTTAGTTTCTTCAAATGACTCTCCCTCATACACCATGATCTCTTTGCACAAATTTTAGCATGGCATGAAACCCTGCCTGTTTTCAGCAGTGACTATTAAGGTACAGTCTCCTCTGTTTAAAAAAAACAAATGTAAGAACATGAACATTGTTATCTTAAGGTACAAACAGGGCTATGACAAACAGGGTAAAAAGTATCAAAATTCTCAAAAATAGACCTATCTGGAGTGATATGTTGCTGATTTTTAAAAATTGATTCTTTCTTTGGGGGGGGAAGGGGATTCGTTGTGGTCATAATACTTTTTCAGAAGTAGCTGAAAGTTTTTCCTTGAGAATATCATTAGAGAAGAAATTTATACACACATTAAAGATGTCTATTACCCTTATTGAAGGCACATTCTGCTAAAAAATTAAAACTTGAATCTCTTAAATGAGAATTTGTACAAATAGTGCTTAAATCCAGTTATAGAAATTGGCACATGAAGTCTCCCTTGCAGCATCAGAAGTCTAGCTTTAGTATTTCAATTTTTGAATCTAAACAGCCTATTACAATGTATTTGTTTGAATCTTCATGAATCAGTATGTCAAAAGTATGAATCCAGTCAACGGTCTTGTACCTAGTAAGTTCTTTGCCATCCTGTAAAATGCTGAGAAAATTAAAGTGTCCACTGCAAATCAATAAATCAGATCCATCATATGCACCTCTAACAACATGGATATTTGTTATTCTGGTTCCAATGTTACCATATTGAACAATATTTGGTCCAGAAACAATTAAGATCTTTCCATCTGCTGTACCTACAGCGATCTGGTCATCCATTCTGCCTTGCAGTCGAGTCTTTCTTGTTGGGGAGGAAAATCCTGGTGTAGAAGTTAGCATTGGTGTGGTTGGAACTGGGGTCAATATTGGATCCATTGGTATGAAATAACCAGAGCACATGCAGAGAGCCACTGATGGTAGTTTTAATGTTCGCACCAAAGTACCTGACTGAAAGAAATGTAGGCAACACTTGTTATCAGCAACAACTGTGTAAGTTGCATCAGTTGAGCCAGATACCAGATGTTGATTGAGTATGCTTGTAATTTCAAAAGATGTGATGGCTCCCTGAAAATTGAGAAAAAGGTGCTTAACACAACATTTTTCATTTTATCATTTTATAATTGTTTGCATTTAGCAGGACTTTGTTCTAATGGTGTTCAAATAGTACATTGTTCTATGAATAATCCTGTGTATTAAAACAAAAATATACACAGGAATGTCAGTATGTCATCATGTGTATTTAGAGACAGCATCAGCAAACCAACTTGAGATTTTATATAAAAGTTGTTTCAAAACGAAAATATTCTGCACAAAGCAAACAATTTGGATACCCTTTAGAGTAAATTTATCAGAATTTTAAAACTTGTTTGCAATTTGCCTAAGTTTATACAAAGAAGATCAAAAATATCTTAAGAACATGCATTATATATCTGGCATATCCAGAAAGCATATTTGAAAATAAAAATTGGGAATCTTCAATCCCTATAACTTCTCTTTAGATTTAAGAACAGTTGCTAGCGGCATCATGAATTTTTTAAAACATGTTTCTGCAAAAATTATGATCATTCTAAATGGTCAATCTTATAGACAGGATGCAGCTGTTTAAAATATTGCTTGATGCCTGCTGCTTGAAGGTTATTTCTGCATACTTGAATACCTGGCATTTTTCCTGTAGTATGTCAGGAAGTCTCAGCTTCCATAGAGTTGAATAGGGAGATACTGCAAGAACAGTTCCATCCAGGGAGCCAAGTAGAATTTTCATGTTTCCAGCTACAAGAAGGAAGGAGTTTAATCATTATAATATTATTGGGCCACCACTCCAAAATGATGAATCAAATTTGATGCGAGGAAAGCATAAAATAAAGTTGATGACCGATATATGAAGGTGAAGTGGCTTAGAATACTTATTTCCAGGTTCAAGTGATGAGAGTCATATTTCACAACTAAGTTCAACTATAGGTTCAATCTAATCAAACTGGATCCTGACTGGCAAGCATGAAATGTGTTACTCATTATATTGGGGAGGATTCCAGGAAAGGAACTGGTCATCAAAGTTTTGGTTCAGAAGAGGTGCTCTCTAAAAGGTTCTTCTGTAGATACAGACAGTAGATGAGATTCACCTTCTATCAACATATACAAATAAAATTGAGATTTCAGAAATAAACAGCTTTGGACAAAATGAATGTAAAAACTTCCAAGGTTGGTTACCTGAGTCTTTTTCAATTGTTATTGATGCAATACTGCTTTGTATCAAGCTTCTTCTACTCAGTATCTGGTTGTTTGTAAAAATTGTCAACATCCCCTTTGAGTCTCCAACAAGGATATCAGTAGAGTTAAAATTTGTAACATTTTCAAAACATATTCTTTGGATTGGACCAGACTTTGTTTCAAGTGAATGTCCCTTCTAAAATAGATATGTACATATTCATCACTTACAAGAATTTTTCTTGCAAATCTATGGATGGTAATCAAATTTGGCTTAAAGAGGTATCAACACAAAAAATTGGTATCGCCAAAAAATATTTTTCATCCTTCTAGTATGTTATGTGAACAGCCAAGACTATGACAAAAAGGTTCAATGTTGTCTGTAATACAGAAAGAGTATCTAATTTAGGGGAAGAAATTTAAAGTTTAGCAAGGGTACAAGTGCCTGCGAGCGCGGGTTGCCTGGAGGTTGATATCAGAAGGTTTAAATGACGCGTGATTGTCCTCACGCTTGCTAAAAATTGAAAACAATCAACTTTGAACGAACATGGCACAGAAATGAGGAGAGGAATGAGTTTTCAATTCTGGACAAGCTGTCACCAGTGAGGGGTAGCAAGTAGTATAATTCTATCATACATAGGTTTGAATTCCATTATATTCATTTTATAACAGGAAAATTTAGCATCTAACACCTAGTAGGCATAGAAGAGGTCGGTTGGGAGCGATTCAAGACTTTATTTTTGACCGATTCAATTCTTTCTTGGTTACATCAACCTTTTTAATTTCATGGAAGTGAGCAGCCATTACTGCTAGGTAGAGGCTTGCCTTGTGCCAAGAAATCCCCATCGATCGAGAGCTTTCACAATTATTTTCAGATATCAAATGATCAATCAATTATTTGTTGATGACCATAGGACCATAAAAATACCAGGTTACTAAGAATTCAATCGTACTGGGTTCTCTTGATTGTTTCTCACAAAATGTATGTGATACAAAGTATGTAAAACCATTTTTCTGTATAACTTTTGTCTCCACTTCATAAGACCAAAATCCTTTTGCAATTTTCAAGGGTCGAAATTTTGCATTGGTACCTCTTCAAATACCAGGATTAGTTTCTAACTGCTAATACTAACTGCTAAGTCCCTACCACAGTATTTAGTGAATCCTAGTAAATTTTTATAACCCATCAATACATCCTGGACCTAATGAATAAATGATTGACAGATTCCTGACTTTCCATTAAACAACATCCAGTCAATAAGTCATTAACTGTCTATCACAAAACCAGGTATCAATTCACTTATTCTATACTCACAGTTTCAAATCCTGATAGTAATTTTGATCCTTCGTTTATGGTGCACTGATGTACCTTTAAAATGCCATCTTCTCCCCCAGTTACCATTGACGGAAAAATGTCTCTTGAGAAAAGAAAATTATGTTACCTCGATTTGCAATAAACTAAAGAAAGATTTCTAAAGAAAGGTCAGTGGCCTTCAACCAAACGCTCAGTACGGGCATGTGACTCTGAGAAAGGCGCAAGAGACTCTTTGTGGTGATACGAGGGGATGAATCAGTGTTCTACTGGATCTCTTTCTTTAAAATCCAATATTTAAAAGATTAAACTACATTAAAAGATAAAAGTACAAGATTTAAAAATCCACAATTTTCAAGAAGGTCATACCCATATCTCTAAATGCCACACCTTTCACCAGATGTGCAGGGTTATTTTATATAAAATCTTGGGCCTGTTTTATTGTACTCACAATCCTCTATACTCTGGGTTATAACAATGCAATAATTGCAATCAACTTTGGAAAAACTTACTTAAATACTTTCCCTACTTTTAGCACATTGAATTTATGATCAACAGTTTCTGACCAAATTCTTTTAAGTACATTGTTTTTTCCATTTGCAACGGAGCCTTCTTGTGATGGAGTACCGGCCATTTTCCTGTTCCCGCCAGTCTCGTAATCGATAAGAGATTATTGGTAACAGACTCTTGGGCACATGACCAAAGACGTACGAGCCGGGGAATCTGATTCACGTGCCCCCATTTAAAAAATGTTAAAAATTAGACACACTAGACCTCAATTAAATCTCAATCAACATAAAAGGGAGAAACAAAATTTTGATCATGAAAGAAAATGGGTTAATCCGAACCAGCGGCGCGGGAAGCACGGGGGCAGCGGGGCAGTGTATTTATGCGAATAGAAAAAAACAATATTGCTATTGTGAACAAAAATAATCAGTGGGTGCCTTTATTATATGGATTTATCAGTAATTATGCAAATGAAGGAGTTTGCTATAGAATAAGCTGTTACATATTTGAACAGATAAATGTGAAATTTCGGGGGCCTGTTGTGTTCTTCTTTAATCCTTTGAAGTGTCTTACGGCTCTTGACTATGAAACCAACTATGACATGTTTGAAGCGCAAAAAAAATTTATATCAAGGATGTTACCTCGCATAAAAATTATTCTTTGCACAATTTGGTTTAGAATGGAGTCATACTGTTTTCATTTCATTGCTGGATCTTGGTGGGCCTCCAGAGAACCAGCAACAATTGTTACTTTTAAATTCACATTGAGCTTCAGAAAGTCCAGCGTTCACTTAAAAGATGAGAACTGTGTGCAAATCAAAGGCACGAAGATTGCTGGACTTGCTAAAAGTCTCTCTCTTTAAAGAAAGGGAAAAAAGAAAAAATGGAAGGGAAGGAGAGAGAGACTTGTAACACTTGTCCGCCAATGTGTTACCTCACGTTCCCTCCCATTTTTTTTTTCCCTTTCTTTAAAGAGAGAGACTTGTAGCAAGTCCAGAGGATTGCTAGCAAAAACACAGTCGTGTTCATAAATGTTCTTCCTTGTAGCTATGCAGGAATTGGCACAGCTGCTTGAAAATAACTCCAAGTCATTCCAGAGCTCAACCCTGACAGCAGAACAAGCCCTCGTCATCAACATTGATAAGCATTATGACCGTCTGCAAAAATTTTACTCAGATAAAGAGTTTTGCGTCAGGTAAAAGCAATGCACATGTTTACCAGTTGTGAAAGGTCTCGACAAAGTGAGCGCTGCCAAGAGAAAGCGAACAGCACGAAATTGCCTTGCAGACTTTGTGTCAAATTACGGTGAATTGATGCGATAAGCCAAGTAATCGAGAACTGCATTGACCAGGAAGATGTTAGAAATTTTATCACCATGAAAAGTGCATGATTGCTTGACAAGGCGTACAGAATATCAAGGGCCATCAAGGACAAGTTGGTCTGTATCTCCGACCTCATCAAACTGCCTATTTTGACAAAAGAACTTAAAGAGCTACACACAAACATCAAAACTTGTAATAAAGAAGTTGCTAAACTAATAAGAAAGGTAACAAAGGTAGAAACTATTTGTTTAATCGTGACTTCGAGGAGTGCCATAAAGAATGCCTGCTAGAGCTACACAATTTATTGCAGTTGTATTAGTCTTTTGCACTTTCATCTGCAAATACAGGTCGTGCCTTTAGCACAATGTAGTGTGTTAAGTCAGGTTTGAGGTCAAACATGGCAGCAGCCTAAAAACAATGTTTACACAACGACCGTATGTAAGAGAGAGAAAAAGCTGAAGGGGATTTTTTGCAAGATCCGAATGACGACAATAATATTGTCGACAATTGCAGACCTTTCAAATTAAACGTTTTATCCGTACCAAAGTACTACGTTATGTCATATTTCTGTTCTGATTTAATATGAATTCTATTATATCTAATTTCATATTTTATTGGATGGTAGAAGGAAAAAGAAGAAGAGGCAGACCAGAGAAACAGTGGATAGATAACATAAAAGAGTAGACAGTGCTGGAGATTGGTTAAATTATGAAGAAAGCCAGGGACAGAAAGCAATGAGGCTGATTGTGAGGAAAGCATCTTGTGCGGAAAGCAATGTCACTACGGTCGTGAGACTAAGGGTTGATGATGATGATTCTATCATAATTCAAATATTAGTCATGGATAATGTGCCATTTTTGAGTTGCTTCCAAATTTTCACTTAATATTCTACAAGGTAAAAAAATCTGAATTATGATGGATCAGTAAATGATGCCAAATTTATCGAGTAAAGAGCCAACTCATGAGCCTTTGGGAAAGGAGGTGTCACAATAGTAAAAGAACCAAGACTGCAGCACTCCACAACTACTGTATTATTTCGATTTTGATAGTTCTACAGGAGGCCAACTGTAATCCAAAGTTAAGACCAAATTTTATGAATATATGTTTTGGGCAAAGAAATCAAATGTTTCAAGGTATAGCAGTCTCTGAAAGTTCATGCTAAAGGAAAATTGAAATGTTAGTTGCAACTTGCCCCCGAAAAGTTACATATGTCCCAACAAAAGTCAGCACTGCCTATACACTCTTTTTTATAAGAACAATTATATAAGAACACGAGCCTTAAAATTGGTCAACAGTTAAGAACAAATTAAGAACAAGCTGCGGCTAAGTTACTGTAAAATGCAACTTGGAACACCGTTTTATCTAAAAAATTAAGGGATTTTTAGCCATTTGTGGGTGAACGCTCTTTCATTCACTTTGTTGGCAAATGGAGCCTGAACACCTTCCTAGAGCGAAAAAGCTAGCAATCGTACTTCTTACACCCTATTAATTTGAGAACAAATTAAGAGCGATACAGCCTCAGATTTTGGAAAAAGTTAAGAACAGCAAAGACGGTGCCACGAAATGGAACCTGGGGGGGGGGCTAATAATCAAGTTTAGTGACATAGGAGGACCCACCATGGTTGAGTCCGACGTGAGGAAAAAATTGAAATTGGGTACAAATAACAAAGAGGCGTAAGCTTCGGTGTACATTCAGGTCTTTTGGTATTCCGAGTACAAACTAATAAAAACGTTTTTGACATACGTAAATCTTCATTAGTTGGCGTGCTAAACATGAAGCCACGTACATATTGACACGAGAAAGAATAAAACAAAGACTCTTACACCGCAGTTTTCTCTATGAATCAGTTTCCTTTGTCTGGCGTACAAGATTATATTTACAGTTTTACTAACTGATCATATATTCGGCGTACCTAAACAAATGCCCCGGTGAACCTTCGGCGTACAGTTGACATGAAATTCTCTCTGGATTGATTAAGAGAATTTTACTTCCTGAACAGAAATGTGCATCTTCTTTGTCTCGAGTATTTTCAGTAAGCCATGTTTGCATATCCAAAATGCAGATATTGCAAAGATATAGAAAGTTATCTTCTGAATTGATTAGAATAAACGATAAATATAAAAATATACCTAAATAAGGTAGTAAGTAAAATAAATTAGAAAATAGAACGGATAAAATCAAGCAGTATATGAACAGTTTGCATACTCTGTTTACAAAAATAACAAAAAAGACGGCAGCCCCCCCCCCTCCTCCGCCACCCGGGGATATTGTAATAATCATTATCATTTCATAAAAAGCAAATATGTTACAACATGCTTAAAGCTTTTTCGTCTGACATACCTCAGAGATTCTTTGTTTTTCAAAGCCATTTTAAAATTTTCTACAGCCAAAAAATGTTTCCTATCTTCAAAAAATGTTTCATCAAAAAATCTTATTTCAGTTCAGTTCAGTTTCATATTTTTGAAATTCTCAACATACAATTTGTATTACATTTATACAAAGAAATTACTAAACTAAAGTAAATAATAGTATAAGTACAAATACAGGACAAAATAAATTGTATGAAAGGAAGTCTTTAAAGGAGGAGATCTCTCAATAGGTGAACTAATCAAGGAGAGATTTCTCTTCGAATAGGCTATGATTTGACGATGCATGAAACAAAGTAAAAGGAAAATTTGTTGGAAATCCAAACGAATTTTTCGTTATTTTATTTGCGGATAGTGCGTACAGCCATTGCGCAGTAAGTAATGTTCAATTTTGGGACCCAGACCAGCCGCATACCAACGACCACAACAACATTTTACCTTGGGCCATCAGAGGACAAGTGGGAAGGTCAAAGGTGTACTACAGAACAAAGAAGCATCGAGGTCCCGGTAAGTTTTATGTTTGTATACTTCATGTTTGTATACTAACGCCAATGATTTGCTAAAAATATTCATCGTGAAGTTTCTGGATCTCTCTGACCCGTAACCACAATTGTAACTACAACCACACACCGGCTTCTGGTGGCATTTTAGGCCAAAAGCAATCCCGTAATTGTATGCTTTGCCTGGGCACGATCCACCTGATTCTTCCAAACAACCTATCAGGCAAGTCCACATTGTTTTTTGAAACCCTATATGAAAATATGATTGTTTATTTGCCTCATCTAAAATGTACTGCATAAGTAGGTAAATATTACAAAATATTAGCTACCCTTTCCCAATATAATTGCCATAATAAAAGTTCGCCCTTTTTACAAGAAAAGGGAAGACAGTGTTTTGACAAAAGTGGGGGAGTTATAGCTTGAAGTTACGATTGAACATGGAGCCTGAATTCGGAAGTTATGTCTGATGTATTTAATTGTGAGCTCAGAAAAACAAATTAGATACATGTACAAGGTATGGCGCTGAATCACTAGTACTTTTTGATTTGTTTACCTATTTAGAGAGCTCCTCCTTAATCAATCAATCTTAAATACAGTCATGTCAGTTTTTTCTGCAGTAGTGTATTCTCCTTAATATTTCATGGTTTCTTATATTAGTTGTTGTAAAGTAATTATGTAGAACTGATTTAGGATTGATTGATAAATGAATGAAACTGAAACTGATGAAAAAGATACTTTGTGCCCTTGAAAAATGCCTGAGGCATCATGTGCTTTTGTTTTATTTTGTTTAATTTTATTTTGATTTGTTATAGTGATGTGTCCAGCTAAAGCAAGCAACTCTGCAAGGGTTTTTAGAGACATGTGATTTTTTATGTCATTGCCTCAGCCATAACCATTGTTCTGTTTATCTACCCTGCTGCGAAGTTAGCTTTTCATGTGAGCAGTTTTGCATTGCAAGAATGCTGACCCATCGCAAGCCATTATTTTGATATTACTTGGCAAGTTGGGTACACACAGTAGTTTATTGATGTAGGGCCTTAATAGGACCTAGTTATTTGAGAAAAGAATACCAAAAATTTGCTACTTTTATTTTGCAATTGGCTAAAATCAACGCCTCTTCACTTTATAGCTAACATTTTCTGCCATCAATAGGTACAAAAAGTTTCATCATGAGCTTCGTTGGTTTGGAGAAGCGAGAAGATGCAAGAGATTTGCTTACAGAAGATATCCATAATCTTCTAAAAACAGCACCAGAGAACAAGAAACAGGTATTACAAAGTCACTCTAACCTAGATTTTTTAAAACATTTAACAAAAGTATAAAAATGCCTTTTCTTCTAAAGTACAAAAGGAAATATTGTTTGGATTGTTTTCCATCTGAATTTTTCTAAATGTTGCAAATGTTTTTTATTTCCATAATGTTTATAAAATTGTGATATTTGTATGAATAAAACACAGAAAACATTTTAAGAGTTGTTCGTTTGACATTGTACTTAAAAATTTATCCCTGAAAAATCTGCAATATATAAGGGATAACACAAATTTAGTACCTTGAGCTTTTCATTGACCAAATTCATTTTGATGAGCACAAGAATATTTTTTTGGGCCATTTTGAACTGCAGGTAGTAGATGTAAGAATATGTGATACCTTCTGATGAGGGCTAAGTCTGGTAATCAGGGACATTAGGGTACACATGCTTGCTATCAAGTGCACAATGTCATAAGTTTTAGATCTTATGTTATTGGTAGGAATTATAAGATGAAATACTTGTTTAATCTTGATATATGTGTTAGAGTACAATGTAAATGGCCTATTGTTTTAGATTAACTTTTAGCTTAAAGGGGCTGGGTTTGTTTTAAGGCTGCAGGACAATGTTATTGTTTTATAAACAGTAAACAGTGCTAAAAGCAATGGTTTCAGAATGATTCAGACAATGTAATCAAGATTTCATGACCTACTGTTTTGCCTGACACTCAGCTTTGACAACTTGTAAACAAAACCCCTCTTTCACACCTCCTGCACAATTTTTTTGTTTTCAGGTTATGTGACCCAGCCCCTTAAAGTTATAAAGCAAAAAAAATTATCATTTGTTTGGTCTGGATGTTTCATATCTCAGGCATTTTACTCAAATAGGACATCAAAGATTTCTGCAGAATATAGGTTTAGCATGAATGAAAGGTTGGCTTTGGTAATAGGATATGGGAAAGCCTTGGTAATGCACTGGGCTTGTTGAATTGTATATTTCTATTTTATGGTTTTATGTTTACATATGTATATCTATATGAGTTTTTCTATGGGTGTTGTTCTGTTTTATTCTTCTCATTTACAGCCCCCAAAAGAACTACACTTCTTCAAAAGTTAGCTCCTAAACCCTTTCTAAGCGCAGCATATTTGGTAATCTCCTTTCCAATAGGCAGTTTACTTTCAACCACATCAGTACATTCGTTTACTTTACATATATGTTAGCTTCATCTTTATCGCATTACTGATAAAGGAACTTTTCAAAGCATCTGCACGATATCTTTTGTAAATCAATTTGTATTCTATTTGTATTACACTTAGTTCTTGAGCTATTTATAGCATATATATTCAAATTGGGGCAAGCCTATTTGAGTTTTTTCTTGGATAGCATAAGATGTGAAGTGTGAGGTATACAATGCCACTAAGCAAGCAAAGGAAATTTTATTCTTGACAAAAAGGCAAAACCAACAGCATCCCCCTCTTATTTTCAATAAACATGAAATAATAGCTGACAACAAAAACAAGCATCTTGGTCTAATTTTGAATGAGAGACTAACCTTCACTGAGCATGTACACAACACAATCATAAGAGCCGATCTGAATCATTCGCTTCTTATAAGATGTGTACTCGACCAAAGGTATTCTGAGGAATGTTCTGAGAAATGTACCTGACCAAAGGTATAAGCGATATGTTAGGCCACACCTTGACTACGGTGATGTATTTTACCATGATCAAAACATATCTTATTCATGTAAATTAGAATCAACACAAGTTAAGGCAGCACTGGCTGCTAGTGGGGCGTGGAAGGGCACAGGCTCGAACAGACTACTTGAGAAGTTCGGCTGGGAGTTGCTACATAACAGACAATGGTACCGCAGACTGTGTCTATTCTACAAGATTGTCAATAATCAGACCCCCCCAGTATTTGTACAATTCTATCCCAGATGAAAATACCCTACAATATAACCTACAGCATCCTTTCTGCTTAGAGCAGGAACACCTCATACACAAAGATTTTCTAAAAGTTTTTTCTCATTCTGTATCCCAGCATGGAACAACCTTGGCCCTGAAATCCTAGGTGCTCCAACAATATCTGCATTCAAAAAGCTACTAATCTCTATGTTTCACCTGCACAAAAGTCATTGCATGGTGTTACCAAAAGCCGTGAGTTGTCTATCACAACCCGTCTTCGAATTCATTTCTCTGACTTACGCAAACATCAATTTAATCATAACTTTGCTTGTGCAAGCCCTATGTGTGAATGTGACCTAGGAGTCGAATCCACGATCCACTTTTTCCTGCATTACTGCCAATATTCACTTGATGGAATGAACCTGCTTGATAAAATATCTGATATTGTTGGCAATAATATTACACAACTGCCTGACGACCATTTATGTGATATACTTCTTTTTGGAAGTAAGACTTACAACCAGAAAGCAAATGAACATGTGAAGCAGACTAAACGATTTCAATGAATTCTCTTTAGTCGTTGTCTGCTATATCTGGTAGATGGAATCCTTTTGGTCTGAGCTAGCACGATGACCTATACAATGTTGCATTTTGTACAGTATTGTACTGTATTTGTATTGTATTATATTGTATTGTGCTGTATTGTACTTTGTTGTACTTTGTTGTTCTGTATTGTGTATTTATAGTGTATTTATAGTGTATTATGCAAAGTTTTGGAATATTTGGAATGTTGAGTGTGGTGGCAACTCGATACCATTATTTTTTTTGCCTCCATCTCAACAATGATCAAATTGAGTTTTTTGTATTTGTTTTTACTGTTGTTATAAAAAAGATGTGATGTGTATCTACGTTTGAGAACCAGAATACATCTTTCATGATTTAGTATAAATGAAAATCTTCTTTTTCAACAAATTTAAAAATTAGTAGAATTTCCTTAGCTAAGTTGTCTTCTCTAAGATCAGTTGCTATTTCCATAACCCTCAGCATAATTTCATTAAAAAATCATGCAAAGACTTAATTCTTTCTAGAAATATGAACAAAATTTTAAAGGATTTGAAGAGCTTTTTGGAAGATTTGTTGAAGACAAAGGACAAGGCTTAGTTTGGGATGACATAAGTCCACCTCCTGAATCCATGGTGAGTTTGAAATCTTCTATGTACATCAGGCCTGGCCAGTTGTGGAAAACAATAACTCTTCCCTCCCTCCAGGCTCCCCAAATGCTCAAGGGGAGTTATAGATTGCTCTCCTAAATTGTTCAAAAAAGCAAATTGCCCTACCTGAAAATACTTTTTCCATTATTTAGATTTTGTATATATATGTGCGTATATATATATATTATATTATATTATATAGTATTATATAAATATATATATATATATATTATATATATATATATGGCTAGGCCTGTACATGTTTGTGAGCATAGGCAAATGTATTCCAAATGAATAGAGATGGATATGGATAATATTGAATTTTGTGTCAATTTCTAAGCAAAATTGAATACTATATAATGTTCATATTTATGGATTTTTCATTCTTCAGAAAAACAATGTTTACAACATGTATGTAAGTTTCAAATTAGTCAAATAAACAAATACAAGCAGTAGATTTAATGGGAAACTTTTTTAAAGTAAAGTTTTCTTACATATTTTCTCAAATGGCCTGTCAAATAGCTTGATGAAAATACTGTGTTGTTTTTGTTGTATTTTCTAAAAGGAGGGAGGGGTGAAATTTATTAAAGTTAATAAAAGGTTGACAAATTGGGACTAAAATTAGGCCTGGCCATTTGAGGAGAGCCATAGCTCTTGCTCACCTCTAGGCTCTCCACCAATGATGGAGGGGAGCTACAGATTGCTCTCCTAAATTGCTCTAAGAAGCCAATCGCTTTCCTTGAAATCAATTTTTCCTTTGTTTCTATTCTTATTTATCTAGAAGTAACTCACCTAGAGATTGCTAGGAGAGCTGTTTGCTGCACCCCTGCTAAATTTCTTGTGACATGGCCTTTAGAATGTCTGAAAAATGGTTGCTTTTGAATTTTGCTGTTCAAACCGGCTGTAATTCTTTTAATTTGATTCTGTGATAAAGGAATTCATTTTCAGATCAGAAAATACAAGGATATTGAGCTAGAGTCTTATAAACCCAGTGATGTCAAGAAGTTGTTGGATAAGCTGGTTGTTTTGAAACTCAATGGTGGTCTTGGAACTAGCATGGGCTGCAAAGGACCCAAAAGCTTGATTTCAGTTAGAAATGATAATACTTTTCTGGATCTGACAGTCCAACAGATTGAGGTGTGCCTTATTTTGCTATTTGTAGCCTTGGCATTCAACATATCTTGTCTTGTTAATTCTTCGAGAACTACATTAAGTGCTTAAAATTTCGATGGGATTTATTTTCAGTGAAACAGGGCAACCGAAAATTAATTCCACCGAATTTATTTTGAAAGCGAGATTTTTTTGAAGCCGACATTTTCAAACGCTAGAAAAATCTCGTTTTACACTGATAGATTTTCTAAAGAGCAAAAAACAATCCTTGATATTATATGTGCATTACTATACATCCCCAACATATCGATTTTCAGTTATTTGATCTTCCTCGTCATCAACAAATAAGGTATCCAGCTCATATTCACTTTCTTCTCTTTTGGCCTCTACATCCAAGAAATCGGCTTTTCGTAATTTCTCTCAATTATTTCTTTCTAACGTTCGAGCTGTTTCAATTTTGATGCCAAAATTTTTAACTCACAATCGATCAGAATTTCTAATCCCCCCGTTTCGTTTTGCAATCGAAATCATTGCGAATTCATTGTAAACACTTCCAATGTATTTTCCTTTATGGGATGTAAATTATCAAATAAAAAAGACCTCCTCTAAATAAGAATTTATGACATCCATCCCAATCTTCAGTTCCATTTTTAAGCTGGCATCAAAATATTCGATTTTTGTAATTTTGAAGATTGCGTAGAAGATAATTTTTTGTTGAAGATGGAAATAAGTTATAGAAAATGTTTCCTTACTTTGCTCACCGATATTTTTCAAGTTCTCGCCGAAATATACACCGAAATACAAAAAATATGACCGAAATTTTTTTCCATCGAAAAATATTAATCCACTGAAATTTTTGGCACTGAATTTTTTGGTATTTAATGTATTATGCAAAGAAATATTGGTTCTTCAAAGAAATATTGGCCTATGAGGTTCCGTAAAAACCTTAATTTAGAGATTTTCCAGGATATTTACCCATAAACAGCAGGCCTTGAATGGAGAGGCGCTCAAGCTTGGCCAAGCGCCTCTGCATACGCCTAGAAACTTCAAGAAGCTTGATTGATTGAGCACCAAGCTGTGATAAAATATGAATGCTGCCGAAAAACCAAATTTCTTATTGATAATATTTGATGGTGCTCAATCGAGCACCTAGAAAGATGAAGGTGCTCAGTTTGTCAAGGGCCTGCCTTATAGACATTGTAGCCGGACCACTCTTACTCCAATTGATTTATTGCATTGTTGCTTTTACACTGCAACATTCAGTTGCTCGAATTTGCTCATTAATTGTTACAAAACTTGTATTTATAGAAATTCCAGATTCCATTATCTTATAAGTTTGCAATAATTCTCTTCCCAGAATCTAAATAAAAAGTATGATTGTGATATTCCTTTGGTGCTCATGAACTCGTTCAACACAGATAAAGATACCCAGAAATCTCTACGCAAATATGGATCATGCCGTGTGAAAATATTCTCATTTGAACAAAGTCAGTTTCCAAGAATAAGCAAAGACTCACTTCGCCCAATTGTTGCTGATCTGAATTCTGAAGATCTGGAGCAGTAAGACTATATTTAAATTGTCGATTTCGCTCTGATTTTTTGTCGTTAACTCGATCAGATTTCCACTGCATCATCAAGTCAATCCAATCTAAATGTGCCCCTGTTTTTTTTTGCTCCTTGACAAATTGCCATGTACTTGGGTGTATTGCCATGCCAAGTATCACGAGACACTCATCTTTGCATAACTTATAGGTTTGTAAGCCATATTCAGTGGAATTGGCAATCATGATAGAATATAACATTCAATTAATGTGAAAACCACTAACGCTTCTCTTATCAATTCTAGCTGGTATCCTCCTGGTCATGGTGATACTTATGACTCTTTTGCCAATTCAGGCTTGCTAGATATGTTCATTCGAGAGGGGAAGGAATTTGTTTTTGTATCAAACATTGACAATTTAGGTGCCACAATTGACCTCAGTATCCTTTCCTTTGATATTTATCATTTTAGTAGGCTTTGCTTCTATGGCTTTTTGTGTTTGTATTTCCAACCACTTTAACAAAAGTTTAAAAAATGAAAGAAGACAAGAACCAATTTATTTCTGTTCCGTCGTTAAGCTATTCAGTGCCTCTTTTTATGATTTGACCTCACTTCGTATTCTTATCACCTTTGGATTTCACTCTATTTAAAAAGGTAGAGTGGTTTGAAGTGACATACTTTTCAAGACTAAGGTAACTTTTTGCAAAACAACTATATGCCTGCCCATTATCTGTCTCATATTGGTTTAACACATCTGCTAAATATGGGCCTTCGTTGCTACCTAATGGACTTACCTTCGTTGCTACCTAATGGACTTGATACCTGCACAAATGTTTTATAAAGCCAGACTTTTTTGTTTGTTGGAAGGCATCCAGTCAGACCGAATTTAAGCTTTTATCATTCAATCACTAGGTTTAGAAGATGATACCATTTCATTTATCCATGTTGCCTTCATTCGAACTAGTCTTGTGTTTTTAATAAATTCAGAAATCTTGAGTAAATTATTTTCCATGAATGTTGGCTGATTATTCATAATCATAATAAACTATTCTAGTCCTCATTCTATAAATGCTCCTTTTTGCCTAAACCAGCTATTTTATAAGTCGAACTTAGTAATTATTTTTTATTAATTTTCTTAATAGAGAATTATTCACTTAGTTGTCCCCCCTGTTTGTTATCTTTCTTAACCAATAAAGATATTTTGAACTTCTTGATTAATCAACCTGACGACAGCAATCCTTGTGAATTTGTCATGGAAGTCACAGACAAAACTATGGCAGATGTCAAGGTCTGTTATTAGTAAAAACGATACGAAAATGTTGTATTTCTTGTGTTCGAGCTGAACCTAATTAAAAGGCTGATGATGAAAATAATGAGCAGTTTACTTCGATACAGGCATGCGTACAAACGAGCTGTGAAAATAATTGATCGTGGAGCCTTGCACCAATTTTATTGGAGGATGACCAATTTTTTGGCATTACTGGCAACACAATTATTTGTTGGGTCATATACTGTAAATTGATAATTAAGAGATAACAATTTTAATAGAAAGCACTTTTTATTCAACAGTTTTCGTCATGACACTTGAAGTTGAATTTCCAAGCAAATTTTTCTCGAAGCAGGAGAATATGTCTTACATAGAGAGCATCTTGGATAACGTTAACCCTTTTTCAACAAGCTTTTGTACGAAACAAATACTCTAGAAACTAAGTTTGAAAAATCTTCTAGGTTAAAGAACGTAAATTTTTTTCCCGAGCAAAGGTATGGGGGTAGGTTTTTCTCCACAGCAACTGTGTTTTGGTTTGAAACATTCAAAAATCAAGCTCGAAATGGAGGCCGGTGATTGGCTAATGACATTTTGTAAACAAACCCGTTGATTGGTCTAGAACAAAATGTGTTCTTGTTCCCTTTTTCACATCTTTTCACAACCCTATAGTTCAATCGAAAGAAAAACCACAAATTGCCTCAAACAGTTTTATTTTATAAATCAATTTAATGAAGCTTATCCATCATATTTCAAAATCAATGGCATCTTAGGCAGCTAAATACCCTCAGAACCCCTTGGCTGAAATTTATTTGTCTGTTTTCACGCTAGGGTGGCACTCTGATCAAATATGAAGGAAAGCTCCGTCTCCTTGAGATTGCTCAAGTCCCAAAGGAACATGTAAGTCTACTTAAGGTGGTTCGCTTGAATAGATCTACTAAAGGTGGATATTTTATTCCAGTCTTGGCTTTTTTAATCTCAGGTCAAGCCAACGCTGATTTTTATCATTGCGTTGTACGATTTTTTATCAGTGAAGTTTTTAACAATTTTGAAAGGTGTGGTAACCCAAACTTGACAATCTGCAGCAAAGATTGATTCAAATTAAGCATTTTCCATCTTTTTATTATCTTTCGATCAGTGAGGATAAAAATTGTGAAACACGGGACTGAGTCAGTTGTTAGTTACAAAGTCTCACTTCCAAACTTTATAATATTTACCCGTAAATTATCTCTTCTTGTTATTTTATTCCTGTTAACTTTTGAGAAAAATTTTACTGTCGTCATTTAAGAGATTTTTTACTTGGATTTTAGATAGATGACTTTAAAGCCGTCAACAAGTTTAGGTATGTCTCATGCTCCGCGTTATGAATTTCGTATCTGCTTAAATGAAACGAAGGCTTGCTGTTAAGTCTCTGGTAAACAGTTAAAAATATTTGTTTCTCTTTCTTTAAATTAGAATTTCTTGAAAAAGGACTTTATAACAGTTATGAAAAAGAAGGTTATTTCTAAAAATTATTTCCCTGGCCTTTTATTTATTTACCTCCATGTTTTTACCCCAAATTTTACCCCAAGTGAGTATAAATGATTTATTAGTGAAAGTTTGAAAATTTTTCTGTTTTGATTATTGATTATAGGATATTTAACACCAACAATCTCTGGATGAAACTTGGAGCGATTCACCGTTTGGTGAAAGAGAGAGCTCTAAGCATGGAGATAATCATCAATCGAAAGGTAGTTTTTCTTAATATCTCTTAAAACCTTCTATTTCTTAATATTTTAAGATATAGCGGTATGGAACATCTGGTTTTCTTTCGACCTATAATCAACACACTGGAATTGTCATTCCTGAGGGGCCCATCTTTAATTGAAGTATCTGGTTCTCGCAAAGAATGGTCACAGATAGAATAGAATCGTAACCCGAACCACTCGTGATCGAAGTGGGTTCTGCATCTAAAAGGATGTTGTAGGCCCAGATTGGAAAAAAGTACCTTTTTAAAAAATCTTAGTAAAACGGTTTGAAAATCTAAGAAAATCAATTTGTTGAGCAAAAATATTTCATTCTTGGCAAGAGTCATATCTAACTAAATTCAGAAAAATGCATAAAGCCTTCAATGCAATATGCTAGCTCTCGTTGCTACGTAAATGAAAGTATTTTCTTCCTTTTTGTACTTTTTTGCAGCTTAACTGTCTAATAGCTGGCATAAAACTTCTTCATTTACCCTTACATTTAAAGTTACAGTTAAAACACCGAGAGTTTCATATTACATTGGAGTAGAAAGAAAAATATTTTCTATCTTTGAGCTGTATCTGTTGCTGTGAATAGTTTGAAATTTTTTCACATTTCTTGTGAATTTGGGATATTGTCATGGCTCTAACAGTTTATGAGTAATTAAAAGAATAATTATGAAATGAAATTAATGCTACTGCAAAATTTTGAGAAAATTTCGGTTTGTAAAAAAAAAGGTGAGGTGAAATATTTTCCGAAATTTCTAGCTTGCCTCAAGTCTGGATTAGACTTAGCGATATATTAGACTACTTAGCCACCAAAAAGCAAGGCAAATGATAGTTTTCATAAATATTTAGCACGAATTTCAGCTACTATTTCTTTCTTCTCGTCATTAAGAGAAGTAATCTCAAAAAAGAAGATGCAATGTACTCACCAGAATGAGCTTCTCGAAGTAGGAAATGCTTTACCATTGTGTATCATTTTCATTTTACCCCAAGGAAAAGCTATAGCTTTCCACAACTGATTCAACAATGGGTTATCAAAATTGAGATCTAACATCATGATCATATTGTTGTATAAAAAGTATTTATGTCAATGTAAATCTTTAATTTTTTCATTATAACACGAACCCATGTCCTTCTTTTGTAAGAATCTGTATTCTTTTGTAGACTCTTGATAATGGGGTGAATGTCATTCAGTTGGAGACTGCTGTCGGTGCAGCAATAAAGTGCTTCGAAGGAGCAATAGGTATGATAAACAAGTTTTTGATAACACTGGCAGCTCAATGCCACAGCCTGAAATTACTGTTTCTTCGTATCTGTATCTTAGCATGTTCGTATCTGCCACAATCTAGCGTTTTTACAGTGCAACTTCACCTCTTCTTACCGGGCCAGTTTTATCGACTCTTGTATTTTCCTTTAAGTATTCCCCGAAATCTTCTCCTTAAAAGTCATCAAAAGTGACAAAAACAATTAAGGCTGCCGTTTATCTTATTGCCATTTATCTCTACCATCGTCCCTTCGAATCCAACTTTATACGGGTGATCTTTGCGTTTATATTAGAATCTTTAAGACGTAAATTTTATTATTTAAAGAGGTAAATTTTTACAGGCTGTAGAGAGTCAGCAAATGATGTGAGACTAAAACAGTCATGATTAGTATAGAAATGGCAAATGCGAACACGGATCTTTTTCAGTCCCTTCGCTCTTTTTGCGGACAAAGGATGCCATGGACAATTTTAATTACCTGGAAATTGGGAGGCTACCTAAGGAACAATGCACCCTGGGTGCTACTCTCCCTTTTCGAACATTTTGTCTTGCAGTATTTGTTATTCATCAAGGCAAATTATTTGTTATTCAGACGTATTTGTTATTCGTCTGATTATTCATGAGTATCAGACGATTACGTTGTCCTTCATTGCCGGGTAATGAAGGAAATATTAAGTGTTTACATAACTTTACAATTAATGTAAGTTTAAAACAAGTACTGCTAGTTCAGTATAAAGTATTATCAGAGTTTTCTTTCTGAGATAAAAGACATGAAGGAATATATGACAGCTATGAGGATTTTGAGATAACATAATTACATTTCAGGTGTCAACGTGCCACGAAGTCGCTTCTTGCCTGTCAAAACGACATCTGATCTTTTCTTGGTCATGTCGAATCTTTATGACATGCACAGTGGCACACTCGCGATGAGTCACAGAAGAATATTTCCAACAACGCCTCTTGTCAAGATTACTGGCCGCCATTTCAAAAAGGTTTAATTTCTTTTAATTTTTCTTATGCTTTACCCCAGAGGTGGGCAACCTTTTTGGAGACTGGGCCAGATCTTTCAAATCTTTTCTTTAAGCGGGCCAAAGGTTATATGAAAAACGAATGCAATAGTTGTAATAAAATAATTATAGTAATGATAAAAAACTTTCATTTAAATTCAATGACACTACAATTACAAACATCTCTATTACATCATTCTCGGAAAATCATCCTTGCCAACCAAAAATAATATTATATGATATTTTTCATCTCGCGGGCCAAAAAATTCTCTTCCCGGGCCGGATTCTGGTCCGCGGGCCATAGGTTACCCACCCCTGCGTTTACCCCAATACTGTAAAGTTCGAAGTAAGGCTAAGCTCTCACACGTCGTTTAGTGTTTCGATGAACTGAACTGTTCTAATGGTTCTCCCTGAACAGCCTCGAGTAGCTCTTATCCAAATACTCATCAGAATGATCGCTAAGATTTAAAAATGGCATTGAAGAAAGCAAACATTTTGAAACATGTTACTAAAGCTTTTCGTCTGACACTCTTCTGAATATAAAACGTCAGAACATAAATCGAAAACTCTTTGCTAGTGAGTATTTCATGTTTCAAAATGTTTGCTTTTTTCAAAGCCGTTTAAATTCTATACCATGAAAAGATTGTTTCAAAACTAAGATTATTTGAGAATGTTAGTAATATGGCAATCAGCATTCGTTTTAAGGAAAACCAGGAGATGGATACAGTTAGCACCCCTACGTACCATGAAGTAATTCACGAGTTGTCTCTGCTATTGGTTTCGACATTAAAAAATTCGGCCCCTCGGGTGCTTGACACAAAGCCCATAGAGCTTCCCATCCTTCCTCCAGCCAGTAATCTAAATTTTGAAAAATTTCTTTAATTCGTTGACAGAGTAAATTTGTTTTGCTTTAACAGGTGGCTGATTTCCTGTTAAGATTCGCCTCCATTCCTAATATTCTGGAACTGGACCATCTCACTGTCTCGGGTGATGTTACCTTTGGAAGGAACATTACTCTTAAGGTACGTTGCAACATCTTGGTAAGATTAATATTTTTATATTCGTTAATATATTTTATCTTTGTGATTGATATGGAACAACTTGGAAAAAATGTTTCTGTCATCCCGCTGAAAAATATTGTTTTTTGAGTGAATTACATGCGAGAAAAGCTAGAAGATTTTTTGCAATTTCATTTGATTTTTTAAATTTGAGAGCTCTATATGTATTATTTTGTAATTTTTTAAAAAAATCCGTTGCACGTTACCATGGTTTGTCCCTCTTTTGGAATTCAGCCCATCAAATGTGAAACAAATCTTGCTTTTTGCATGACAACGAAAATTATGTGTTTGTCTAGATTCAGTGCGACGTGAGTTGTATTCTTTTTTAGGGAACAGTAATCATTATTGCAAACCATGGAGACAGAATCGATATTCCGTCTGGAGCTGTGCTGGAAAATAAAATTGTATCTGGAAATCTCCGAATTTTGGATCATTAATTTCTTGGTAAATCATTTGAACACAATGACCGTTTCTATTTGCTGATCTTAGTTTTAATTTTCATAATCTAGAAACTAGAACCTAGATGCTAGCACCCTTATCTATCTGCTGTATCAACCTTCTTGGTGAGCCAGAGTCCTGCCTGTTTCATACATCATGTGGCTGCGTGATTGGACATCTTCAAACAAACTTCTTGTTTTTGTATTTAGAAAGGAGGTTTTCAGAAGCCCGCAAACTACTGATGTTTTTATTTAAGTACCAAAATAACACTAGCCACGCACCTCTTCCCTAAACGAAAAGTCTGTTGTTATTGAATTTTCGTTGTGCCTTCGCATGTTGTCGTACCGGATTGGTTGCTCATACAGATGTTTCCTATGGCGATCATTCCCATGTGTATGCTAATAAATTCATGTGAAGGTAATTCTTACTAAGAAAATTTCCGCTGGGCAGATTTCCATCAATTAGATATTCATACAGATGATTCCCATGGCGAAAATGCCCGTCCCCATTAAAAATGATTTTCATGAAGACAATTCCCACTAACAAAATCCCAGTTGGGTAGATTCCCATCAAAGGAATACCCATACAGATGATTCTCATGAAGATAATTCCCATTTGGATTCCCAAATATATATTTTCCATGAAGAGATTTCCCATCAAGAGAATCCCTAAAAGAATTTCCAACTAACAACAAACTTATCAATTCCACTGTTCTTATGATAAACATTATGCTGAATTTAACATTAAAATTTTAAACCATCACCCAGCTTTATCCTATTTATTGAATTCGTGATCTTTCAGCAAACTGAAAAATCTTTTCATTTTGTCTTGATATCGATCTGGAGCTTTGTAGTTATTTTTTCCCGTCATGCACTATGCCTTACCAAATTTATACATAGTTAACACAGTCTCAAGTAGAATTATTTGTATGCAACAAAATTATATAACACTCAAATAGCTGCACCAGTGTCTTAATGTAGCACAGATAACGCATTTGCTTTTGTGATGAATGATTTTTGTAATGACCTATCAATTAGCAAACATTGCTGTTATTTTAGAAAAATCGTGCGTTACTCCATATCAAATAGCTTTTCTCGTGTCGTAATCAAAATACCTCTAGCATTGTTGGCTCAGAAATCTGTGATAGACTCACAACTGTCAAGAGTTTTTGTGATCACTTTTGCTGTACCGAAACTGTGTTGATTATGATGTAGAAATGTATGGCTTTCCATTGTTACATTTAACAGTTGACGGTAAATACATTCTGAACAAGTCAAATGCTAGATGGACATTTTTCTGTACCAGTTCGTTAAGAAAGAGCCAAAGAATGGTACATAGATGCATAATATGGACAGTCATATGGCTTTTATTCCGCTTGCCTTGATATCTTTGCTGCATCCGTCTATCCGTATATGGCACAATCAACATTGCTGTACTTTCCATGTACTAACCTCGTTGGCATTCCAAGGAACATGTAAGCACATGCTGTCTTGGTCTTGATCACGTGTTTGGCTAGAAAACATCCTCCTTGGAAGAAAAACTACTAATGTCATCCGGTTTGATGTCCGTCGAAATAGTTTGCCAAGGAACATGTAAGCACATGCTGTCTTGGTCTTGATCACGTGTTTGGCTAGAAAACATCCTCCTTGGAAGAAAAACTACTAATGTCATCCGGTTTGATGTCCGTCGAAATAGTTTGCCAAGGAACATGTAAGCACATGCTGTCTTGGTCTTGATCACGTGTTTGGCTAGAAAACATCCTCCTTGGAAGAAAACTACTAATGTCATCCGGTTTGATGTCCGTCGAAATAGTTTGCCAAGGAACATGTAAGCACATGCTGTCTTGGTCTTGATCACGTGTTTGGCTAGAAAACATCCTCCTTGGAAGAAAACTACTAATGTCATCCGGTTTGATGTCCGTCGAAATAGTTTGCCAAGGAACATGTAAGCACATGCTGTCTTGGTCTTGATCACGTGTTTGGCTAGAAAACATCCTCCTTGGAAGAAAACTACTAATGTCATCCGGTTTGATGTCCGTCGAAATAGTTTGCCAAGGAACATGTAAGCACATGCTGTCTTGGTCTTGATCACGTGTTTGGCTAGAAAACATCCTCCTTGGAAGAAAACTACTAATGTCATCCGGTTTGATGTCCGTCGAAATAGTTTGCCAAGGAACATGTAAGCACATGCTGTCTTGGTCTGATCACGTGTTTGGCTAGAAAACATCCTCCTTGGAAGAAAAACTACTAATGTCATCCGGTTTGATGTCCGTCGATATAGTTTCTTGGGATTTGGCGGTTGATCGAAAGTTCTTTTTCCTTTTTGTTCTCATCGATCCAAATGTTCCCAGACGCCCGTGCGGCAACTTTGCTGCATTCATTTCTGGCTGAAACAAAATCACATAAACCTTCCAACCGAAAAAACTCACAAGGATTGTTGTTGCGCCGAGAATGCCAAAAATGCTCATCGAAATCTTGTTTATAGTACCTAGGTCTTGGAAAAACAGTAAAGAAATGCACACGATGTTTTCAAGTGTCACTACGATGGTGCTAGCAAAGATTGACCGACTGTCGTTGTATTCCCCAGGAACTTTCCTGGCAAGAAAAGCTTGACAGCTGCACAGTAAGTAGAAACATTGTCCAAAGAATATTACCGCGAAATCAATCCAAAAGTTAATTTCACAAACAATTTTAATAGATTTGGTTTCCTTTTCCACCACTTCCTTGACTCTAACTGGTTCCTTGGGGTTGAAGACGATAATCGTTGCAAGTATGATTCCTAAAGCCACAAATAGGAGTATTGTAGCTAACTGCCATTTCGCAGTCATAAATTTCAGCTTTCCTATGGGAAGAAATATACATTATCAACTTCATGCTAGCAATGTTTTTCAAAAGAAGTAACTCGTGCTCGTTAGAATATGGCCAAACTGAGCAACATTGTCGAGCAACACAAAAAATGTCGATATTGCTAAATGTCATTTCGCAGTCATAAATTTTAGCTTACATGTGGGAAGAAATATACATGATCACCTATTTGCTTGATATTATTGCCCAGTTTGGCTGACTAATTCGGTAGAAATTTTGTTGCTCGAATTTTGAACATGCTCAGCAACATTTGTTGTCAGCAGCATGTTTTTTAGTCGGGAAGCAATTCGACTTAATTTCGATATTGGAAAAGCAATTTTGCGTACTGTCAAGTATCACAAGGAAAAGCGGGCAACTTGTTTTCTTGACAAAAGGGCGGCCAAAAGTGGCAAGGAAATTCACTACCAATCAAGCTATTACAGTAAAGAAAGAAGTCGAAGGCATAAAGTGAATAAACCTAAGCTTTTTCTTCTGCAAACTTCTTCACTCGACTTTCATTCTTATCTAGAGCTTCAAGGAAAAGTACCCGGGCTGCTTTCTTTAACTATTTTGATGCTTACTTGAAAACTGGCGCGCTAATGACCACGACGATAAGCGTAGGAGACGAAATTGGGCAACATTTATCGAATTTCAGACTCCATCTGGGCAACATCTCCTGAAAGCCTTACTGAACGTATAGCATCTGCTACGCTCGTGTCCACGCCCTTTTGAATTTGGCGCGTAAATCCGACAACAACACCGAAAAAATATGTTGTGCAACGATGTTGCCCTGATTGGCCAAAGCTTTATTGGTGGACAATGAAAAATAAAGTAGGCATCTTACCTTCTCTCATAACTTGCTTTCTGAAAATTCTGTACATACGATTAACCTTTGTGAACAGAGCACCAGTCATCAGACAGACGGAGAGTCCATGCACATAGATATAGAGGCCACACTGATATGCATTTTGAGCCTTTATTAGTACAAGTGGAGCTGCATAGCCGAGTGCTATTCCTATTAGGAGAATGCTAGTCGCCAGCTTATTCGATGCTCGCACCATATGCGTGTCTTTGTGAATGACAAATATTATGGATATAAGCAGAACAAGTACAAGGCCCAGTGCAGAAAGACTCAGAACTCCAATACCAAATGAGCTTGTTGTAAAGTCTAGCTTCTCTATCGTAAGAGGAATGCATTTATAATTCATATCATCGGGAACTTCCCTAGAAGAGCATTGTCCACATGTGCCTGTTGGCGTTGACGAGTATTCGTTTCCACTACATTTTATGCAGGACCAACAACAACCATTTTTGGTTTGCGTATATTTTCCGTAGCCATTTTGGCATGTTCCTTTGCATGTTGAAGTAAATTTCTCAACTTTGGATGTGTTAAGCATTCTTAAACCTCTCGAATTGCCAGTACTGGTCCATTCAGCAATGTCAAAGAGTTTACACTGTTTCCCGTTGTTTGAAAATCCTTTTATGACGTAAGAGCCGTTTGTGTCACCATTCGTGTCAAAGAACATTGGCTCACCAAGCTGTGATGTAAAGTTTACCTTAGAGAGGTTTTCCATCAGACCACTACAATAAAAGAAGACCTTTTATGTTTGAAGTAAGTTAAAGACACTTGGTAGCTGAAAAAGTCGTAAAGTTAGACAGAACTTGAACACTTTTTTTAAATACTGCAGAAAAATGTCATTGGTCACTAGTGTATTGAATGATAAGTTTGGGCATAAGTACAAATTGGGTTGTAAACTTTTCCAAAAATTATATTGAAGCAAAACGCTATCGGTAAGATGCTTTTACACTATATTTGAATTTCACCAAAAGAAACGAACATATGTATGTAAATATCATATGTATTCGTACCAAACCCAGGGATGAGTAGACCCTCGCATATGTTTACTGTATTGTCTAGCTAGATAAAAGGTTGAATCATCTTGGATTGAATATTTTCAGTATGTTTACCTTATTCACCTTGAGTTGAATATGCCTTTCAATGGATGGATCGGTGCTTAATTAAATAAAACCTTCCAAAAGACACTTGTAAGCTATATTTAATAGATGACTACTTTTTTAAATCTGAAAATCCATAGCTTTTCTCTTTACAATTCAAAGGATGCTTAAACTTAGAACCAGCTTTTGATACTGCATAACCAAAGCCTACCTTTTATTGAATAAATGAGAATTTCTGCATATGCTTTCATCACACCCAAGAGTGTGATGAAGCGCCTGGGCAACGGCCTTTACAGCATCAATAACATAAGGTATTGTGACTGGAATTTGGCCCAGAAAGTTTGCTTTATTCTTCACCACATACATGATATCTTCTTTTGAAATTGGTAGCAAATCCAGTAGTCCAGTGTTAGTGTTGTTTATCAGGTGGTCGTGAACGAATTCATTAAACTTCGATACACCACCCTGCCTCAACTGTATTGTTATAATCCTGTTAGATAGTATTTTCCATTTTTCCTGGCAGTATAATGTTTGAGCTGCAAGGTAATCGGTGGATACAATCCAAAGTTTGCTCGTGATATTCCGTTTTAACGCGTGCGTTAGGACAGAGTAGGAATCTTCCCAATGTAGTAACAACACCACTATATTTGCATCGTTTCTCCGTGCAATCTTATCAAATAGCCTATCAAGTTCTGTTGTGTCTTTTGTATTAATGATTTGATGATCTGAGACAACACAAACTTGATCTTTATACCAATCCTCTTTTAGCTCGCGTTTTTTCAGTTCCCTCAATAATAATCCGAACGCAGAAGAAGAATAATCTGTTTGAGTGTGTAATACAGTTATCAAATTCCAGTCCGACCTCTCTAACAATTCTATCAATGCCTGAACGAACAGTTTATCATTTGGAACCGTCCGGAAGAACGACCTAAAGCGATCCTTGTTACTAAGCAAAGGTGAGGTTGCATAGTAACCGACCACTGGAATATTGTATATGTTAGATAATGTGGACAAACTGATCCCCATCGCCGTTGTTGTCGAACCAATGATCGCAATTTCGTTCCGTTCTACTCCCTCTCTTTCCCCACCAGCTTCATAGAATTGACGGACAAAATCAAGGCCTAGATAATTCTTAGTAACAGCGTTAACGCTATTGCAGCTGTCCGAAATGTCGACTGAAAGGGGTATGTTTGGTAAAAGTTTTGCATCTTTCTTTATAGCAATAACTGTGTAGACCATGGCTAGTGATTCAAAAATGCCATACGGATTCAGTGTCTCACGAATATTGGTGCAAGAGCTGTTAATTGAATCTTTATCGTTATGGAAAGGGAACATACCAACGACTGTAAAATTAGCGTTGCATTTTTTCAGGTGGCTGAATACGGTCCCAGTTCTTGTTGAACCTGCTGTACTAACAACTGTTGAGCACACAGTAATTGAAAGATATTGTATGAAGGAGATAACAAATGCCATATCTCTCGTGCTACTTTTGCTGTTCCGTAAAGAACACGTGCTGTACTTTTGCACAGAAAATGCCTATAGTTTTCTACTTTTTTCCCAATAAATTTTACAGGGCAACAAGATTTTTCTGTGTTCATTATCTTCGAATACTAGGTAAAGCTGCTTACCCAACATAGCTTTTAAATAAACCAACTTTAGTCCATACGCCACCAAACAGTCAGCTATAGCCTCATTTACCAGAAAGTGAAATAAGTTGCAAGAAGATATGAGACACTATCTTCGGTGATAAATTTTATATGACAATGCAGCAATCTGTTGCAAATTTGGGACCAAATTGCAACCTTTCACCATTCCACCCTGCCTCTGCTTCGATATTTTATTGTAGAGTGAAATATTATTTGAATGAATTCGTCTCAGTATTAAAGCAGGATTCTGGAACAAAAGACAGTAAAAGTAGATACATACGCCATCAAAGGGAAGCAGCTTTCACAGGCTGCTGCCAATGAGATGTTCTCTTCGTTACAGCTTTGCATAATCGCTCTTTGGTAGATTTATCTGTTTTCCAAACCCAGCTAGTAAACAGTGTAGCCGTTCAGATTCGCAGAACGTTGTTTAATCGATTGCATCGCTTTTCTTCCTTGTAGCAAAACATTTCCTCTCCAGTAGATTAACTGAGGACTCGAGCTACCTCGCTTCCAAACAATAGCACATGAAATCAATGTTTCTTTTTCAAATCATTTTCTTGCTATCTTGTTGTGACCAAGCGAGAATGAACTATTCGTACAGCTGCCGGCAAAAGTAAACAAAAGGCTCGAAGACAAACACAGGCTATTTGTTAAGTCTAGAATAAAATATTTAGTAATTAGTGATGTCGTCCTTGTTTACAGTATTAGGAAATGAAATCTCAATGGGCTACGGTATGCTAATGCAGGATAATTTCAATCACCCAAAATGAACATTAAATGTATGCGAACTAATCTATCGATAATCAGAATATTGTAAGTTAAATGAAACCCATTTCTGGTGAATCTTTCGAGAATATTTGCTATTCAATCAACCTGGTCATATTAAAGTAAATCAATTAATAATTCAAAATAAAAGTAATTTTTGTGATGAAAACAGGAAATGTCGCAATAAGATTTGTGATATTTTTTAAAACGTTAAAGTGAAAACCGACCCACTTTAAGGTGAAATGAGCTTAACCAAGATAATGCCATGTGACCACGATATCTCTTTCCTCTACAACTTTTTAAATATTCATGAATGCACGAGGTGTTGCTAGGTATTTTTTCGACG
This sequence comes from Rhopilema esculentum, assembly GCF_013076305.1. Next base: position 6,594,357 of record NW_027018682.1, on the reverse strand, counting down.
AGATCACTACTTCTGCTACCACTACTTCATTATTTCCACATTTTCCTGCACAAAGTTTTACATTGTGAAGTGCCAAACAACCAGAAGTTCTTTGCATGAATTTGAGCTAATTGGCAGTAATATGAAGTACTTGATATAAATATATATAAATATATATAGATACTCAATAAAAAACAACTTGGTTGACGTTTCGCTATAAGCTTCTTCAGAATAACTAACACATACATCTGGAGCGTAAAATAAGGAATACGAAACAAAAGAACAAAAGGTAACACATTTTACAAGCAAGAACAATAATAGCTAATTTAAGAACATAATGATAGTTTCTAAGCCCAACCGGAGGTGAGAAAAGATGGATAAATACAATAGATAAAAGAACAATAGAACAAGTGCGATAGCAGATGGTATAGCATGCAGAAAAGTCCAAGAAAAAGAAACGGTGAATGCTGTCTGTCCCAAAAAAAATAAGAATTTAGGTAAATAAATATAATAAATATAGAATGCAAAGAAAAGAAAGAAAGTAGATAGAAAACGTGGAAAAAATAAACAGAAGTAACAAGGAGAGAATAAACAAAAAGATAGGAAATAAAAATAAAACTATGTATCAGCTAATCTAATATTAAGGCCCCGGGGCGCAAAGGTTTCTAACTTATACTGCCAGAAACTTTCACGTATCCTACCATTCCCATTAAGTCTATCTATAATAGTTACTTTAATATCTTCGAGAAACCCATGATGATCCTTCCCTGCAAAATGCCGGAAAAAATCAGCCTGAGGTATATATATATATATATATATATAGAAATTTGTCTTTTGATACTTCCGTAGCACAGTGCTCAATACGTTAGCACGTAGAGCGTGATATATCATAGATTGAAGAAAGTGAAACTACATGGTTTATCTCTACAAGCCTGTTTCGTGAGTAACTCACTCTTCAGGAGATGTTGATATACTGGAATATTCCTCGAATAAATAGATAATACGGTACAGAAGGTGTTACATAATGTGTAAGGTTATACAAAAGGTAAATTAGGGGCGGTACATAGAGGGATTTAGGTGTTACATAATAGTGTTTTGTTTCTATGGCGGCAAGAAGATACGAGTTCGTTTCGTTTGTTGAGTGTTGATAATTCGGGGAATTTAAAGATCAGCTACAGCTGCATGAACAACATCAAGCAAGCCATTGACAGTCACAACAAACGCATCCTAAAGTCACACGACACCAGCACCACCCCGGAAAATACCAATGTCAACAAAACATGCAACTGCCGACAAGCGAACACATGTCCACTCAACGGGAACTGCCTACAATCATCAGTCATTTACCAAGCCACCGTCACACGCAGAGACAATGAAACTACAGAAACATACATCGGACTTACAGAAAACGAATTCAAGACAAGATACAGAAATCACACCGCATCTTTCCGTCACGCAAAACACAGAAATTCCACAGAACTCAGTAAATACATCTGGACCCTAAAAGACAATAAAATCGACCACTCCATTTCCTGGCGCATCCTCTCAATAAAGCCATCCTACAGCAGCTCAAACAAAAGATGCAGCCTTTGTCTTAAAGAAAAGACCCTCATTATCTGCCACCCCGAATTATCAACACTCAACAAACGAAACGAACTCGTATCTTCTTGCCGCCATAGAAACAAAACACTATTATGTAACACCTAAATCCCTCTATGTACCGCCCCTAATTTACCTTTTGTATAACCTTACACATTATGTAACACCTTCTGTACCGTATTATCTATTTATTCGAGGAATATTCCAGTATATCAACATCTCCTGAAGAGTGAGTTACTCACGAAACAGGCTTGTAGAGATAAACCATGTAGTTTTACTTTCTCCAATCTATGATATATATATATATATATATATATATTATATATATATATATATAATATATATGTATATCAGCAATATATATATGTAATTTTTAAACTGAGCGTAATCGTAGCTACCCTAAGATTGTCGTTTCTCGTAATTTTATTACAGAGCTGAGAGAGCATGAAACGAGCATGAAATATTGCTATTTTAGTTTTAAGAACACCATTTGACAAATGACGATTGATTCTTAGCCACTCATTGCTACATAAAGAAAGCTACGTCATTAGGCAAGTGGGAACAAATTATTTTTCTCAAAAAGTGCAAATCGAAATTTTTAGATTAGAGCTTAGTCTAACAGAATCTGTCGAGAAAAATACGTTAGCGTGTTTGTTGGATTGTTAGAGTTTATGTTCTATCTCAGGCACCGCGGAGCGTTGAGAAAAGTGGGGGGTCTAAAAAAAGTGGGGGGGGGGGCTAAAAGAGGCTTTTCTGGTAGTTTGATACTTAATGTTTGGCATTTTTTGCAAAAAGTGGGCTAAAGCCCCCCAGCCCCCCTGCTCCGCGGTGTCTTATTAAAGCGATTTGATAAAGAAGAAGGAGTCTGTGCTGATGCGGCCATACCACAGTCTTGTTTTCATCAAAATGTTCTTCTGGGACATTTGATTTATTCAATATTTTATTCTTTGCCTTTGGAGCATTGTTGGAACAAGTGTTTAACTTACAGCGTTTTTAGCGAAATAAACCACAAACCAACGAAGAATGAAATTTGATTTTCCTTCCGCGATGTTGCACTCAAGCGAGGGCGCGGCGTATGTTAAATTCTTGGAGCCCTGTGTTACAAATGTACAGGTGCACTCGCTTTTTGGGTTGAACAAGGCAAGTGAAAGGAAAGGCCATTGAAAAGATAGCAAAGTGGGTCTTTTAAAGCGAAATAATGGCCGAGAACATGTCAGAAAAAATCAAGGGTGTTATTTCGGGACTTTTATTTACAGTTATACTGTATTTATCTTCATTCTTTGGAGTTGTTTATTTAGCCGGGCCACTTCTTCCTTTGATGTTTCTCAATGGAAGAATGTTTCGGAAAATGTTTGACTACGCGCTCCACACATGGCTAATTCTTCCAGGAGTAAGTATTAGGTTTTGAGAATTTCAATATATTTGCTATTTGCAGGTATTTAATGCACTCTTTTTTTGTTTTCATTGTTTTGTTGTTGATGTTGGATACGGAGAAGGGGGTTTCTCAATTTAGTATTTGTGTCACGGAAAATAGACTACCTTGAAGGAAATTACGAGCTTGTACCATAGATCAATTTTGGTAAAATCTCTACTAATGTTTGAAAATATGAGCATTATGTTTGGATTTTTGCCAAAGTGCAACCCAAAGTTCATTCAGAAAATAACCTTTGGACTCATGTTCAGTTTCGGTTTTGGCTGATGCTGGCAGATCAACTTCAAACAATGAACCAGGCAAAGTAAACATTCTTAAAGCTAAATTAAAAAATAATCTTGTTATTTGAATTATTAAATTAACATTGCATTGCTGTATTTCAAAGCTAAAAAGGAAGGGACGAAAGCAGTGGCGGCTCGTTGGGTAATTTTTTGGTGGGGCTGATGACGTAATTTCAAAATCCAGAGCCATAGATACGAAACGCCAAGAATCACCTTTCAATTCTTTACTACCTCTAATCAACAAGGCTATCATCATTTTGAAAGTTTTAATTGAAAACAACCAGAGTCAATATTAATTATGTGTTATTTGAAATAAACAAAGAAATAAACTTTCAACTTTACTTTTTCAAGCCTGCTGGACCGTTTCTCTCTTCACAAAATAGGGGAGCTTGTGGGTTATGTCTATAAAAAAACAACTTGAATCTGGCCAACCCGTAGATGATATCCTTTGCATATCTTAGGAATTTAAAAATTTTTACAGAACAATAAGTTCAAACTGTTAATCAATTATTTGTCATATGCTGTGAAGCTAAACTATAGTTCAAGTTGAAAGCTTGCATTGGAAATATGCCTTCCTCCATCAGAAGACTTCAGTCTCGGTATAATTGTAATGGCGATTCCCACTTGGATGAAGAAGGCCTACAGCCTAACGCTCTTATTTTTAGTTTTATTTGAGGATCAGAAAAAGGAATTCCGATGAAGACTTAACTTGTATTATCTACTTCCAAGTTTTAAGGCTGGAAATGTGAGTCGTTGAATACTCGCCACTCTGCTGCTTTTCACTTCAAGATCAATTGCCTATCACAATAACAAATATCAATTGCCTATCAGCTAGCGTTGAATTGAATTACATTGGGCTAGTGAAAACTAGCCCCCAAGGAATGCAGATTGTGCAGAATTGACCAATCAGAAGGCAGCTATCTATTGAATAGTCAAGCATTTTCTTCTAGTTTGGGGCTAGTCCCAAAAGCTCAGGTGATGGTTTCTGACACACATGTTTGTCTAGTTTTCAAGAGAACAGCAGGCATTTGTACCTAAACTGGATGCAAAAAAATTAGTGAAAAATGCTAAAATAATAATGGATGTTGATTTTATTTACATTTATAAATCTTAAACTTATTCTTGGAAATCTTTGGTGGGGCTGAGCCCCAATGGCCCCAATACTCGAGCTGCCACTGGACAAAAGAAGGGTTGAATGCTGAAGAAAACCTGACTGAAGTGTGTTTGTACATGAAATTGTACTTGATGTTAGGGGCCACAAACTTTGACATACTACAAGAATTTTCAAAATGCAACAAGCAAGCATTCAATTTTACCTGTAAGCAAGTCTATAGCATAAAAATGCAATTAAACTTTCTCGCAATTTAATTATTGATCTTGGTAACAGAAAAATCTAAAATCAGATAATGAATAATGAAATTATAAAGCCATTGAAACTCAAGTTCTGATTAATGAATTTTGGTTCCTTGGGTTAGTGGTTGTCCAGGGAACTGTTAGTCTTCCAGAAAATTTTCTAAAGCATTGGAACCTCTTCCCAAGACAAAGAAAAAAGGGGGGCTTGGCTTGGCATTTCCATTTCATTTTTTCATAAGTCTTCCTCACAGTCATTGACTGTTTGACTGTCATGTTTTACAGTGTCTGTGTATATCACGCAAACAAAGGACCATCCACATGATTGGTTATAAATGGATTTGTTTTGTTCCTGTCTAGAATATTGTTAGGGAGACATTCATACACCAATTGTGCATTTTGCAATATTCCTTGTATTCAGATTAAGATTGTAGGAACTGCAAACCACAGGACTTGGTTGCCCCTGGGGTTGTTTGCAATGTCTTTCCTTATAAGAAGTAAAGAGTGGTAAACAACCTGATTTGATGATCTTCATATCGCATAGCTGATTAAAATTAAGATCTATGAAACTGAAATGAAAAAACATGATAGATAATTGGTAAAACATTCACAAAGCAACATATTTTATTGCCTTGTTATTTGACTGCAACATGTGCATTTACGGTGGCTACTTCAATAGGATTTTACTGTCAGTATAGGTAATAGACCATAATTGTTACATTTTTGGGTTTTCTTTATATACCAAAATTGCTGTCTCTTTGTGTTTGTATTTCCCAAGTACTTTTAGCTTTTCGACCATCCATAACAAATTGCACATCATACCGTCCCAATGTTCAGATATTGTGGTCTTAGAGACTCACTGTCCACCAACAAAGAAGCCCTATATTTTACAGTGGCTTCTCCTATTTGTCAACATCATGTCTGCTCAATTTCAGGAATTTTTGGGTCTGAAAAAAAAATTGCATAGTTACACAGGGGAAGTAAACATAGCAAACAAACGAGGCTGCAGGTGTCAGTTAGTCCACCGGTTTGTAGAATGCATGCTAAGAAAGAAAGATGCTCGCTGCACCATGTCAGATTCAGTTGAGAGATATAACAAATAATAGTTATCCCCAATGTCTCAAACAATTTGCACCATGAATGCTATGAGATTTGTGAAACTGCTCTTGATTCTCAGACATTTCATGCTATCATGCCTGCAGATACAGGGAAATGCTTATGCAAACTGCATGGAATTTGAAATTCATTTTAGAATATCAGCATTCTCTTCAAGAATCACACAATTGTGCATCTTTTATTTTCTGACACAGAAATTCATGAAATTGAGCAGGTGCATGGTTGATAAACAAGAGAAGATCCCATAAAATATAGAGGCTTCTTTGTTGGTTGCCATAGGCCTTTAAAGGGGTGCAAGGAGGACACAAATTGTGCAATAGCCCCAAAAAATTTGCTTTATAGTTTTTAGTTACAAATTTTAATCACTAATTCTAAGCTTTTTGAAAAAGCAGATGAAATCTAAAATGATATTTGTTAAGTTTGTACTATTATCTTTCATTCTAATGAAGCTATCTTTTTCTTTCCCATCTAGGCTCTTATGGGTGAGTGTGTATTTATATTTTTTTGGATATCAGCAAAATTCATGTATCTTCTAATTATCTTTCTTTTCATTCTACAATTTGTTATCTTTCACCAAAGTTTTATTGTGCTATTTGTTTTTTTATAACTCTGATTCAGAAGTATCTTTAAGACTGTTAAGTGTACTGTCATTGAAAATGTTTCATGATTTTTTTCTTTCTAGAACTATTCTTTGGAACCAAAATTTTGATTAAAGGGGACAAAGTGCCAAAAGATGAAGCCACTCTAATTATAATGAATCATAGATGTCGTCTAGACTGGATGTTCTACTTTATGGTACTATTGAGAAATGGAAACCTAAGAAATGAGAAAATCATTCTGAGAGGGGACCTCAAACTACTTCCAGGGCCAGGTCAGCACATTGAGAATTCTCCTAAAGAGTTATACTTTCAATATTTAGTACCGTTTATTCAAGTTGATAAGGCAGTTCAAATCTTCAAAGTTTTTTTGCAAGAAGGCAAATTATTTGAAAGAATCTGAAAGTGAGTTAGCCATAAATCAAATCATGATATAAGGGATGTTAATCTTGTTTAATAAATCATTTTTTGATAGATTTTAGAAGGAATTGAGATGACCAATAAAGACTGTGGTGCTGTGATACAGTTAAAGTAAACTGCAGCTGCAATACAGAACTGCAGCAGCAAAAACATTTCTTGAATTAAGTTTTTAAATCAGGATTGTCCCAATTTCAACCAATAATGTTTTACCTCATGTATATAAATATTGTTTAAGGTTATGATACGTTCTGTAAACAGCTGTTGTGGTAGTGAAAAAACTGCAGTAAAAGTGTTTTTCAACTTTTAACTTATTTCTCATTTGTCTTTTTTCTAGGATGGGCAATGCAAAATGCAATGTTTCTCTTTCTGAAACGAAGGTGGGAGCAAGATAAAGACTATCTGAAAGCCATATTTAATTACTTTCTTGACACTAATTTCCCACTGCAGCTGCTAATTTTCCCAGAAGGTACAAATTTCTGTCGAGAGGGTAAAAGCAAGAGTGATGCATTTGCTCTAAAGAACGATTTGCCTTTTTATGAATATGTTCTTCATCCACGTGTTCGCGGTTTTAATTTTATTATACAGAAACTGCGCGACAAAACGCTTAAAGCTGTGCACGATGTTACTATTGGCTACAAAAATGGTTTTTGTTATGGGGAACTCGACTTGCTGCGCGGCAAATTCCCTGGCGAGATACATGTTTACATCACTCGCTATGACATCAACTTGTTACCACGTGACTCTGACTCGCTTGATAATTGGTGTGTTCAAAGGTGGTCTGAGAAGGAAAAAAGGCTAGAGAAATTTTACAAAGATGGAGAATTTACAGAGCACAACTCAATATCAGAAAGCGACCGCGTTGAAACAGAAGCAGCCACGGTGAGAAAGATGCAGCTTGTGGTACTGTTTTGGTTTGGTTTTCTGTTTTTTGTTTTTTATGCGATATATCATTATTGGGCATTTAGAATGTTTGGCATTTTCGTGACAGGATTTCACATATTTGCCCTTGTCTACTACGGTGGGACTGATTTGCTGCAGATCCAGTTGCATGAAGCAAGTAAACAAGAAAAACATGACTAATAAATGTCAAGTAGACGTACACTGTACTTTAGATAGAGTTATTTCAATTAATTTGTATGCTCATTTATATCATATGCTCTGTGTATAGACAGACTGATTAATTATCTTGACATTAAATCCTTATTGATTCTTCATCTACACTAGATTCTAATTAGTTTAATCCGGATGAAATCTGTCCCGAATAAGGCCTTGCGTTTACACTAAATTTGGTTATGCGGACAAATTTTATCCATTTATAACGTGAGTTCTCAACAAAATTTTTGCACGTGCAGAAAATAGAGGGTACCCAATATGTTTTGGGGGGAAGCGGGAATCGACATTGTTTGGAGTCGGGAATCGGGAATAAGCAAATTTTTGAGAGCGGCATTCGGGAATGGGTAACACTGGGAATTGATGGTTGGGAATCAGGGTAATAATGTAGCGGGAATCAAGGAGCCTACTGGGTACCCTCAAAGATGATACGAATTCTTGTAATGTAAACGGCTTATCCGAAAACAATTTATCCACTTTAAACTCGAGGCGAATTTGGACCTGATTAAAAAGAGGCGAGGCGTGGCCTGATTGTTGATCCCCTTGTTGCACAGTTGTTTGCGCATACCCAAGACTGGTCCAGTTTAAAGGTCTGTAAACACTAGCCAAAAATTGATAAAATTTGATTGGTTGTATACAGGACAACATTTATTCTAAACAATTTTATACAGCACAAAGAAAACGGTTGTATACCAGCTCTACTCACATTTACCGTCTACTTGAACGGGCAGGGGAGCAGCGATACGTTGATATTATTAGTTGTATAGGAAGAGTGGATTCCCAAGAACAGATGCTTCGGTTGATCAAAGAAAGAACATATTCTGCAAGGATTGCCTTATAAAAAGATTTTATATATGTTACAACCATGAAAACAAAATGATGCAAACAAGGATGTCGAGAACCAACAACTCAGATCCCGAGGTAAAGCCTACGCCCCCCCCCCTCCCCCTGAAGCCCGTCAATAGAGGTATTCTAATACTTGTAAATCTTCAAACACTACACGTAACACTTATGATGCCTATCAAAGTCCTTCACTGCACAAGACGTTTGCAAATTGTCAATAGAACCCCCTCTTCCTTTTGAAACGACGTTGCTCTATATGATTGTCTCAAGAAGGTTGTCCAAAACTCCCTTTCAGATTTGTGTGACTTTGAGGGATAGGTGCAACGCTGTAGCAATAGAGTGTTCGCAAGCATTTTTGCAGGGATTGTCTCAACTTCGATGGAACTTTTCTCTTTACAAACATTTGCTACCGTTTTTTTTCTTGAGTTGTTATCGATTCTTGAAATTTCATTTCTTTTTGTAATCAAAGAATTTTGTTAGCTCCAGAAACTATATAATCTGTTGCCTGCAATTTCAAGTGATTTCTTAATTACGTCTCACTGCCTTTTGAACCATATCTTTTTCCAGTATCTGCGTATTGTAATTGTTAAAATGACATAATTTGTATAGCAGTAGTTGAAGTCTGTTGACTTTTCGTTTTAGCCTATTGGTCGTTGTATATTTGTAGACCTTTTTATTCAAATACTAAAATTACCTCTATATTCAGAATGCAAATTTCTTTTTTGATACCGTACGAATCATCCTCAGATGATGCTCCATGGCTATGCTATTAGCCAATGCATACATTTTAGCCCGTATCTGTCAAAATAATCAAACCACTCCCCGAAACAGAAAACTCAAAACAACAGACAAATGATTTTTGTCTCAGGATGTTTTCCGGCGAGACGAAGGTTGTAAACGAAGCCATTCTACAATCCACACGCCCATACAATAGACAGCAGCTCATTGTTTTAGTATCCATTTTTGAAGGTCCTTATGTTTTCTATGATTGTTACAAACTGATCACAAGAGTTTGGTTTGTCGAATGTGCCATGACTGCTTTTGAGACCTTGTTGACAACGAGACGGAATTCAACCATAATTTTTGTGAAGTTTGATAAAAATACAATCCTTGTCTGCTCTGGCATTATTTTGCCGCAGTATTTGGGTGAATAACTTATTTGCAAACTATTATACTTGCATGCATGTTAAAGTAAATAGGGCCTAACATGCTAGGAACAGAGGATTGGTATTCGATATTTGTGCTATACGTCATAACCTCGTTCTCAAAGACTAGGAAATGCGTCATCATCTTCCTGCTAATGGAAAGCCGGAACAATTCGCAAACAATCATCTGTTTCAGAGTTCACTTCCATCATATCAGTTACTATTTATTTTATCAACCTTTTTCTTCGTTCGTGCAGAGTTGATCAAGTGAAACACAATGGCAGCTACTCCGATGATTTGGTTTACAGTTTTCCTCGCTTGTTCCTGTTACTTTGTGCTTGGAAAGCCGCTAAAACCTGATGGGTACGTTTCAGTTGAAATTTCCCTGTTGTTATTGTTTATTTAATTCAACAAAAAGTCTGTGAATTAGTTTTTATAAATGATAGAATTTTAAATTTTATCGAGTTTTATACGAAAGCAATCGGGTTACTGGAATTGGAGTGTTTTGCATTTTCGCGACCACGTGTACGGTTTATTTTAGGGATTGTTGATTTTTTTTAAAATTTGAGTGGATTGGCGGTACCCAAGTATGTTTGAGTACGGATCTAAAGATGTCCATCAGTAGGTTTAGTTTCGTATGACAGGATTCAGGGTTATCGATAAAGGTTGATAAGAATCGAATCAAACAAATGGTCACTTATATTCTTCATTTCAGCATAAAAACCGATCGAATCCAAGGGGAAGGTTGTGTAGGTTCGAACCAAAGTTTTTTAGATCTCGGATTCACGTATCTTCTTCCTTCCCTCTCTCACCTGAAACGGGTCCTTTTTCATCTTTTGAGGAAAAGCCTCGTAACACTATTTAATGTTATACACTCATTTTTTATAAGAAACTGGCTATAAGAAACGAGTACTGAACAGTCCGAAAAATTAAGAAACTTTAGTACTTGAAGCAAAAAAATTAAGAAACTATTAAATCGCGATAAAACTGAGAAAAACGAAATTTTGTAAAATCCAAGAACGTGATTGTCCTGTTGGCCTAGAACTTAAGACACAAGGGGTAGGATAAAAATAAACTTTCCACATCTAAATACAGCATCAGAATGGAAGCGAATCTTTTGACGTGATAAAAAGGTCACGAGCATTTCATAACATCATCCATGACATCATAATGAAGAAACTCATGAGTAACAATGAGTATTGAAATTTCCAGGACATTAAGAAACTGGAATACTGAACATCGACATTTGTTTCTTATAAAAAAATGAGTGTACGTGCTAAAAATATGAAGATAGTCTTATTTGGAAATAGAGTCAAATTCTGAAACGAAAGTAAGTTAAATGGCATCTCCAACCAAAAAATTGTCCATTATTATTTAGTGAAAAGTCTTTTCTGCTGCATTTAGTAAGATGAAATTGTTTTGATTGCAAAACTCCAAATAGCTGTCAAGTTATAAAGCTTAAAATTTGCCGTTCTCAGAAAAAACCGAAAAAAGAATCGATTTAGCAACGCTGCTACGTCACCCTCGACCGTCGTTCTCGTTGTTTTCTCGAAAACATCGGGTAAATGATATCCAGAATGTATGACCGGATTTTATCCTTAATTTTTGGAGATTTTGTTTGCTGAAAATTGTAATTGCAAAAGTTTGGTCATTAATGCTAAAATCTGGTTTGGTGGGGGTTGGAGTGCTGCTAAGTGGTAAGAGCCAGATCCTGATTCTGTTGTATGCGATAACTTTGGGATCGAGTGCGTTTTAGGCTAGAGTTACACTATACCGGAATAATCTACACACTATCAATTGTTTCAAAGACCACGTGATAACAGGTTTGCTCGACATTTTGGTGTGCTACGCAATTACGTGTGATAACAGGGTTGGTGTGATAACAGGGTTGATTTGCTATTTGAATATGTTCTGTTAACTTGAGAGAACATCTTAGAAAAACATACAATCTTTTTTATAAGAACAATTTGATAAGAACACGAACCTCAAAATTGGTCAAAAGTTAAGAACAAATTAAGAACAGGCTGAGGCTGAGTTATAGACAGGACATATAGCCTGACAATCTGACATTCAAGCTAATGTTTGCTTTCTCAGCGGATTCTGGTAGTAGGGAGTTCAGGCTTTCATAATCTGCCAGGTGACTTTCTGGAAAATGCCTGGATGTCACGTGACTGATGACGTCATTTAACGGTAAAAAGTCAGACAAAATCATCGTTAGCTCCTCACTGAAGAGTTATTTTTTAACGCAACTTACATATTTTGACTCGTCTCATTGCAAGCTTTCAAATGATATATACTTAAGCAAGATTTGCCGACATAAGTATTTTCATGATGACGTCATAACAAATTTTGCATGACGTCATCAAATATTTTATTGTCATAAAATGATACGTTAGCATAATTTTGTTTTAATATGACGCTGGCTGTTAGCAAAAGCTTTTCTTCCATATGTTTTTCAATCAAAATAATTAGTATTTAGCTCATTTAAATTGAATTTGTGCCAACCGCAATAGCCAAAGTTTAAATAAAGAAGTCGTTACTATCTGACGAGTGAGTCACTTCTTCCTCCGAAGTTGCAAAGTCTTGCTCCCACTTTAAACCGGACAATGATTTCTCTGCATCCGCATTTGAATGTTACACTAAATCGGAAGAATGTCTTGGCAATATAGGCTATCCAAGATGTCCTACCGATGTGCTGAAGGTGCATGACTTTTTTCAATAAGGCTATATTCTGCTGCGAAGTAAGGCCATCTCATAAATGAAATACTCCATCTGGCATTTTCCTGATGGTGGATTTATATATGGATTTGGCTCCTTGCACATGAAATTATAAAGAACAGCTTTATCTCCTTGTCACAGTACACCTTCAGGAGTTGCAAGCCTAGAGTTATGGTTTTGATGGGATATGAAAATGCCTTTTCGATAGAGGCAGCCTTGCCAATCACGAAAGCTTGGTGGTCTTCGTTCATTATTGAGACTGCTTTCGCTCTTTTCTTGGATCTTTGTGCCCCAGAATGCAGCTTAAGGTTCTGACTAAACTTTCGTTGCCAGCAACAACCTACAATTCGAGCAAAATAGCTCATTTCTTCGAGATATTTCTTCCATGTTAGCGCTAGTGTCATCAGTCCGTGAGAACATTTTGTAAAAACGCCACCAGAAAACGCCAGATGGAGATTTGATGAGACGGCCTGAGTTCGTAGCATCAAACCCAAGGAAACATTCAGTGTTTGGTTCAAGAACATTCATGGATGTGCTAATCCTCCTTATGAGGCTAAAGCAATGAAAGTGGAAACAAAGTCAACGCTAAATATTTAGAAACAGCACACGAGCAAGCAAACGGCAAAAGAGAGTCATCAAGGCAAGTGCATATAAAAAGTGGAGAGCAAAAGATACTCCAAAGTAAGAAGAGTATTTTTACATTGATGAAAAAAAGAGAATCTTATGAGACTTGCTCCCGAATTCTTTCAAAGCGCTGAGGGTCACAGGCCCCTGACAATTCAATTTATCGTAGCTTAAGGAGGAGAAGCATCGGAGACTTCAAAAAGCAAGTAGAAGTCCCTTCCAAGATGTAACCACAAAAAGGCGGAAACCAGAATATTTTGCATGGTAACTCGAAAGATGCAAAAGTAGTTGCTGTTGCAAAAGATACTGATTTATGTGTGCTGCTTGTTCATGCAACACAGAAGTGCAAACCCACAAATTAGTGGTTTATGTGCATAAATAACAAACAAATCGTCAAGATTTGAGGCATCGCTGAAACTTTTGGTTCCAAAATTTGCTGTATTTTATCACAGATTAATGCAATTGTGGGCTGAGACAACTGCATATAAGCACAACATTGATAAGGTTTCTGTGAAAAAAGCTAACGAGGAACCAGAAACAAGTCATCATTAAAAGTCTCTCCGAAGGAGTTATCGCAAAAGCAAAGACATTCGCGAAACAGCAGAATATAGTGGAACAACATATAAAAGCTATTTAGGGACAAAGATATTTATCAAATCTGAAAAAATCATCTGCAGCAGTTCCACTCAATCAGTCAATCAGAAAAGAATTAAATTGTATCAACTTAACAAGGTTATTTTGGCTACACTGTTTAGGTGCAACTACTACAAGACATGTCCCAAAAGCCTGATGTTGAAATTTGGACGACATACTCGACCGTTTAAAGTCTAAATGGTTCACAGGAAAGCAGATTCCTCATCTCCGAGAGCTTCCTTTACATCACAAGAATATGAAGGTGACGCAGGAGATGAATTTACCCATGAAGAAAATCATACACTTTCATACCCAGCGCTAAAGACCTATAGTGCGAAGACATCTTGGGCAGCCTATAATAGTGCGAAGATATTTTCCGACTTAGCAACAGTCAAATGCAGATACGGAGAAATAATTGTCCGGTTCAGAGAAGGAGCAAGACTTTGCGACTTCGGAGTAAGAAGTGACTCACTCGTCAGATAGTGACTACTACCTGTTTCGAACTTTGGCTATTGCGGTGGGCACAAATTCAATTTAAATGAACTAAATACTAATATTTTAATTGAAAAACACATGGAAGAAAAGCTTTTGCTGACAGCCAGCGTCATATTAAAACAAAATTATGCTAACGTATCATTTTATGACAATAAAATATTTGATGACGTCATGCAAAATTTGTTATGACGTCATAATGAAAATACTTATATCGGCAAATCTTGCTTAAATATATATCATTTGAAAGCTTGCAATGAGACGAGTCAAAATATGTAAATCGCGTTGAAAAATAACCATTCAGTGAGGAGCTAACGATGATTTTGTCTGATTTTTTACCGTTAAATGACGTCATCAGTCACATGACATCCAGGCATTTTCCAAAAAGTCACCTGGCAGATTATGAAAGCCTTTGCTCTCTACTACCAGAATCCGTTGAGAAAGCAAACATTAGCTTGAATGTCAGATTGTCAAGCTATATGTCCTGTCTATTACTGTAAAATGCAATTTTGAACAACGTTTTATCTCAAAAAGGAAGATTTTTAGCCACGTGTGGGTGCTTTTTTGGTGAATATTCAAACATTGCGGCAAATGAAGGTTCTCTCACTCACTTTGTTGGCAAATGAGGCCTGAACACCTCCCAAGAGCGAAAAACTAGCAATCGCACCGCTTATACCCTTTAATTTAAAAAACAAATAAAGAACAATCCAGCCTCAGTTTTTCGAGAAAAATTAAGAACAATCAGCCTGAACTTAAATTTACTGGTTGTTATAAAAAAAGAGTGTTATTTTTCATCTGTGGCTGGGGATGTTAGTACGATATTTTAATCTTACAAAAATGAGGGTATGAGTGAAAATCTAGGTATCCTCTTCTTCGCTTCTTATTTTTCTCATCCCCTTTACTCGAGATCAGAGAGTGTGTACAGGGGATGTAGGGGGTTTGACATCCCAATCCTTCATTAGTTGCTTTGTAAATATTGAGTTGGTCCAAAAAATTGTTAGTGGGGGGAGGTGGGGGGGGGGGGGGGGACGGGCGTTAGTCGGTAAAATCGCCTAACGTTAAGTGAAATACACCTAAATTCAAAGGAGGATTCCAGAGTGAGTTCCTTGGTGCACAGAACTCAGTCAGTTTTCCAACATAAAGCTAAAAACAGTGTTACTTGAAAGAAGTAATGTTTAAGCTTAAGAGATGAAACTTCTATATTTTATCAGAGCGTCTTCAAAATCTCAATTTTTTCAGTTTGAAATAATTTGTTCGTCCTTGTCGTCATTTCTTATCTAGATTTAGTGAGTAGATAGTACCCTTCCCCCCCTCCCCCATGGTACCAAAATGCATAAATATAAATAATAATGTTGTCTTATATAAAATATAAATATAAAGCATTAATCCTTCCTCTTTTTCACCCCTCTCGTTTGGAAAGTCAAGCCACGCCATTGAGTGTGTAATGAGAGAGCTTGACGTATGAGACTTGGAGTACATCCACACCTAAGTTGACCTATTTCTTCCACTGTAACCAAATTAGCAACAATGCACGATGAAAGCTAGATTGTATTACCATGTGTTATTGTGTTTTTGTTGCAGTTCGCATGTTTGCAAGTACATGGAGGGCCGACAGGTCCAAAGGAATGTTTCGTATATTACTTCAAAGCTTGTTTCTGTGAGACGAAAGTATGTTACAAATTGGTGGTCTACGCAATACAGAACTATTTACAGGTAGGTGCCCTCTTTCATGTATGATTTTTAGTATATAGAAATTTAAAGAATCAACCGATAGCTATTATCGTGATCAACTCAAGTCGGCAAATTTTAATATGCTGATGTTCACAGTTGCAGACCAGGGTTTGCTGCTAGTGGTGTCAGGGGGCTCAGCCCCCTTGTAAGTGCCGAAAAGTAACCAATTTAGGAGCTTCTTATATGCTTTTTGAGATCCTTTACGAACGTCAAAACCCTTTTTATCAAAAAAGTTATTTTTCCAAAAAAAAATATTCTTTAGGGTTGAAATTTCTTGCTGAGATGTTTTGCCGCTGTTTAAAAAGGGGTGTTTCTAACTCTGTTGTTTTATCAGACTTTTAAAAGCAAATAGCTTAGCAAATTGTTGGCCCGCTCGTAACGACAGGGACACTAGGATCCTGAATCTTTTATCAAGCCCTGCCTCGGTACATTTTCAAGTGAACAGGAAATGCCTCTTAACTAGAAGTAACTCCAACTTGGTAATCATGCATCTGGTAATCAGGCTAGGAGAGTTAAGATACGATTCCTTAGCTACTATCTTACCAAAATACCACAACTGAATTGTGACTTCCACTTGCTATCGGGCTGCAATTTTTAAAGCGGTGAAGTAACTCAACGCCAGTTTATGAATGCGTTTGCCCTTTTTGGATAATGTTTGGTCTTCGTTAGTTATTATATTTATAAATCATTCTCTACTTTTTTGTTTAAAAATTATGTATGAAGATTATTGATTTTCCAATAACACCATCTGCAGTCTGTTTAATGTCGAAAAGGGTCAACCATGATTGGTCCAAAAGGAAAGTTATTGAATTACAAATAGTTTTTAGCTTCTTCCAAGCCGTTTGATACGTTAAAGAAAATGGAAATTCAGAAGTACTGCTGGATTCGAACTAGCAGTGAGACAGAGAATGAAACAAAAGGCACTGTAAAATATCTTTGATGTAGAGGGTTCGTTTCAGGATTTAAGGACGCTTTATTTCGTTCATATTTTGGTTTGGTTGGCTTGAAAATTCCATCTGTTTTTTAAAATATGTCTCATATGGGGGGTCTAAAAAAGGTGGGGGGGGGGCTAAAACCAAAAGAAAGTTGTTTGACTGATAATTCATTGGTAAATTTGTCATTCTTTGCAAAATGTGGGGCTATAGCCCCCCAGCTCCCCCTTCTCCACGGTGCTTGGAGTTGAAGATTCTGCAATAAGAAAGCGAAATTCAATCATTGATACTGCTTTCTCGACAAGGTGGCAAAACGACGCAACATTTACGCTGGATATTTGTCCAGTGCCTGTTCAGTGATAATGTCCAGTCGTTTTGCCGGGGCCTAAGATATATGCAAACTTTGCAGATCTTATTTCCCAGATACAGTAGGATTTAAGAGCAATTTGTGTTAGATGATTTGATTATAAGAGTCCTACATTATCTCATTTTATATTGTAACCAGAATGCAGAGCGCGGTGGAGTACATGATGAGGACAGTATGGGAAAATTTTCCAGTTTACTATTGTTGTAGTGGATGGATGCAATCAGAAGGCCGTCAAGAATGTAGTACGCGTAAGTAGGCTCAAAGATATTGATCAGAAATGGCTATGCTTATCCCTCAGAATATTGGCGATAATGTGATCAATTTTGAATGAGTAGTGGACTATATCCAACGACTGATGGCTTAACCGAGATATTTTTGTAAGCATAGCATGAAATCAATAAAATGACCATTTGTAAATGAAATCAAGTTGTTGCATTTTGGAAATTCTATTCCGATCAAAGCTAATCATGCATCTCTTTATTCTAGACTGCGTGCAGACTCTAGGGAGGAGAAATTTCCTTTCTTCTTCTTAGAAACTGCACGCAGGCTACTTGCTGTCCAATCACATAGACAAATTCTTAATGGTCTTCCTTCAAATCAACCGCTTTAAAAATAACACAGTATATATAATAGCTTTTGAGCGAACGAGGGTGAGCGTGAAAAATAAGAAATACTAAGAATTTCAAAGTAACCCAAAATTAGATCATGTCGCTTGACCAAAGGCTGCCCAAAGAATTACTTTCACATGAATCATTCTTTGTAGCTTGCTGTTAATTTTCTTATATGAATACAGATTTCCATGAGAAAAACACATTTGATTTTTGTGTTTTAATCTGCAACTATCAAACCCACGTTTGCTTTTTGCTCAAACGGCGAGTTAGTATGAATTGCTTAAAGTAGAGTTCGTTGTTTACACCGTGCATAACTAATCAGCAATTTGCCACTAATAAGGAATAAGGTATACAAGCTATTGGTTTAACTATGATTTTTTCTGAGAGGAGCAAAATTCAAGAGAGTTTTGCATTTGACGTGGCTTGAACTCTCTTTTGATGTTAAAAGGGTATTATTATTATTTCTTTTGATAAGCTTAAAATTAGTGGCGATGATTGATTGGGAAGAAAGGGAGAAAAATATAACCCTTTTTGAGCTTTTCTCTCAAAGTCATGCTGTTAATAAACTTTTTGAAGGTTGTGTCCTCACCATTGCAGACTTTAGACCCTGTACATGATTTGCCTGATTTCAGAAGAACTTTGATTAGGTTTTCGTTGGAAAATTGCTACCACAATGTTCACTGAAAAAGTTAATGTTGTCGGCTAAACATGTGAAATTTCATAAAACATTTATGGTTAACAGTAATGTACATTAATCGGAAAATTTATTCATCTTTGTATCATTATTGTAGCAATCTGCGCAGTGGACTGCATGAATGGTGGGAAGTGCGTAGCTCCTGACAAATGTGAGTGCCAATCTGGGTTTGAGGGAGAGTTTTGTCAGAACGGTGAGTACTAATATGAGAATTCCTTTTTTCTTTCGTTACTTATTTGGTCGGAATACCTAATATGAACTGCATTGCATATATGTATACAAACTGGAAATGGGAAGACGAACAGGGAATCACAAGTCGTTGAAACTAGATTTAACGCGAGAATATCGGAACTCGTTAAGAATAGTTTAATTTTCAATGGCTTTATTCAATTTTACCTCATTTTATAACTTGAAATTAAACTAAAATCGTACTAGGAAAAAATAGCGAACTTAAAAACAAAAATGAAATATTTATCTCATTTTAGACGTGAACGAATGCAAGGATGAATCTAAAAATAATTGTGAACAAGTATGTGAAAATACTTGGGGAAGTTTTCGATGTCGTTGCAAGCGAGGTTTTAAGGCCCATCCAGAGGAGACAAACAAATGCATCGGTATGTGCATTTACTTTCTATAAATTATGTAAATGACATGATTCTATGACTGTTATATAGACACGTAGATATGCTTTGTATATATATTTGTAGTATGTATATGTATAGAAAGTTCAGTTAAATATTGGCTTTACAGTTTACTTTCTATGAACTGGTATAAAGAAGACCTTAAGGGATAAGAGAATGCTTTGATTAAATCATTAAGTATATCGATTTTTCTGACAGATACCGACGAATGTTCCCGCAACCCGTGCACGTGCGCCCCGGAGGATAGCAGTAATTGCACCGCGACTTGTGTCAACTCTGCGGGAAGCTATGAGTGCCGCTGCAGTAAAGGCTACATTTTGAAGTATGACACCTGCCATGGTAAGTATCATTTCATCTTGCCTTTGATGGAGTATTGGAAAGTTTTTTAGAAGTATTACCTTCATCACAAGTAGATGTAGATTTGAAATGGTCTAACATTCAACCATTTACCCAGTGGTGTAGATTTTCAAACACAGTCTGAAAAGTATTTCAAATTTTTTCATAAATTTGTACATAAAAATTTTACATTAAACTGAAATAAAAACAGATATGAACTCTTCCTTAGCTGCCGTAGCTCATATTCACCAATTTTGCGTCCAGAAACCCTTCCCAAAGCTGGACAACAATATCAATTTCCTGCGCATTTGTGACATTTTGTGACATGCTTGCCACAAAACCCAAGGAGTTTGCTTTAAAACTTGTACCAACAGAGTTAGAAAAACAGCTTTTGAACATCATGGAAGTAGCTTCAAGTTGTTTCATGCATTACGGTCTTTGCCTGACGAAATGGTAGTCCCGGACACTAGCATCTAAATACATAAAAAACATGCACATCTAGATGAGTGAGACCGGAAGAAAGTACACAATTTGATCCACTAAGTAAGGTGTAACAAAAGTTGATTGGCTAGAGTTTTTGACTGCAGATCTCTATGGTTCAAGTCACTGGTATGATCAAATTTTCACTTAGATTGGGGGTTAGCACCGGCTCTTTGTTATACCAGCATGCTCCTTGTCACATCAACAGAAAAGACCAGGACACTGCTTGTCAAGCATAGCTTCTCAATGTCCAAAAAACTGCCTTCTAAAGCTTGGTAGTAACAAACACAAAATACAAATGAAAATAAGATAAGAAGCAGACCGATCGGTTTCAGGTGCCTTTTTTAACCCTTAAATTGACTTTGACTGGGGTTTCTTTCTTGTTAAGATATCAACGAGTGCATCGATGGCGTTTGTGAACACCATTGTATCAACCTGCCTGGAGGTTATGTTTGCAAGTGCTTGGATGGCTTTGAGTTGGATGCAAATTCTAGCAGCTGCGAAGGTAAGTTTGTTTTCCCAATTAAGTATATTTCATAAAAGACCTAATAATGCAACACAGCCTCCTCAAATGAATTCAAATGTGAAAATAGTAATCAAATGAATGTCGTAGGCATCATACAATGTTATTCTGTTCACAAGGAGGTGTTGGTAAATGAGGATTCATTGACCAAAAAGGTAGATAATTAAAACTGTTACGTGTATCGTGTTTGTATGGCGTACTTTTGTCTCTTGGAAAAATTATGGTCAAATACGTGGTTTTTCGGAAACTAGCAAGAAAAAATCTAAGAATGCTTTTAGGCACGAAGGGTTAAAAGCAAGTTTGGGGAAGATCCACGTTTTTTAAGAAATTTTGTTTAGTAGATTTTTCTCAACATAAACTAAAATAGTTCAGGCTGGTAGCAAAACATAAATTTTATCATTGTATGGAAGTCGTACTTGGTCGGGCTAAACTTGAAAAATGGCCAATCGCGAAAGAAGATAAATTATGTGCCACTTTTGCATTGTATATAGG
The DNA here is from genome assembly GCF_013076305.1 of Rhopilema esculentum. The sequence goes on along the minus strand of NW_027018682.1, from coordinate 6,573,212 downwards.
CCTGGTACATGAATATACAGGTGAGGGTTAAATAGAAATCCAATTTTTTTTTGTAAAACTTCATAATGAAGCTTTGATTAGCCGTTAATTAGATTGGGCAAATAGCCGTAAGAGTAATTTTACCTACGTAACAAATTAATCATGGGTCCTATACAAACTTACATCTTGTGTATAGATATTGATGAGTGTAAAATTCAAAATGGTGGATGCAATCATAAATGTCATAATGTCTACGGAGGTCACGTCTGCAGCTGCAAGGACGGGCATTATCTTGGCTCCAATCGAAGGACCTGTAAAGGTATGACAAGCAAACTGATTTATGTTTGGGGAAATTTATCTTAGATTATAAAGATATATTGTAAGCCTTTAATTTGAGGGGTTGTCCAAAACGTTTGTTCAGATTGGGAACAGTGTTGGCTCCCACCTATAAATTTGCTTGTGTTATAGAAGCTCTCTCTGGTTGGCGAGACGAGTCTAGATTTCTATTGTTTAGGACTATTTTCTATCCATTTGTCTGGACCAATAAGAAAATACATCATCTGCACATGCGCACAAAGGCGAAGGTTTATGGAAAAAAACTCACATCTCATTGCGCCTCACAGCATTCTTTTAATGTCACCCGTCTCTCATAATTTTTTTATCTTGATCCGAGACTGGCCTTAAATGTTCCTATGAATTGGTGGTATTCATCACTGCCAACCTGAGTGAGCCAGCCCACTTGACCGCATTTACATTGATAATTTTAAACCCACCTCTCAATAGCAGACAATGCTTCGCATTCAGCCCTTGTTGCTGCCACCAAGCGGTGTGATTAACGAGTACCACCTGGTAGCGCTTCAGTTTCAAGTAACCCCTTTCTTTCTGCTAGAGGACAACTGTTTGTATTTTCAAAGGTGTTCAATTTCTTATTAAAATGTTTATTTTAAAAGGTTTATTTTGATCCATATAGCAATAAAGCCAGACGTTAAAGTATCATTGGTTTGCGCTGATCAAACTGACAACTTTGTCTACATCTCTTGCAACTGGCCTACAGAAATAAAAGTTATGTCTGCCTTTTATGGACGTGTTGCCTCTGACGTGTGCATGTACAAAAACTTCACTACTGAAAAGGCTTGTTCGTATGATGGGATAACTGAACTGATTGCTAAAAAATGTGATGGAAGAACAACCTGCTTCCTTGGCGCCACGGATCAAGACTACCCGGAGCTGAAAGACCCTTGTCCTGATCTCAGCAAGTATTTGAAAGTCAGCGCACAATGTCAGTTCAGATGAACAGAGGTAAAGTCCCTTTTGATGGACTCTTTATTTTCAAAAATTTAATTGAAGTATCTGAGACTGAATAATTAATTTTAATCATAAGTGCCTTTTCTAGGAGAGTTTTTCTCGATTTAATGTTTGCTTTGACGAAAGAACATTTTTTTAGAATGTTCACCCAATGAATGACGTAAAAAAGATGGTTATTTTGTTTTGCTTTGCCTACTTCGTCTAGCCATTGCTAGGGTTATCTTGAAGTTTTCTTGCTTGTACAAAAATTTTTGTTTTGTTGCTTTCATTCTACTGCTGAGGTTAACAGATTCATGATCGAACATACTCTTGTCAGCAGTCATCACTTTCTCAAAATCTACAGCCCTAATCAAGGTAATAAAGAGTCTTCCTATAAAATGAACTTTTTGGGCTAAACAAAAAACTAGAAGGAAAATCATTTTTACCCAGTAAATGCCTTAGCAGGACTGCCCGACACAGCGAGGAAAGTTGCGCCAGTGCTTTCTCTAAGACCTGAATGAGGCCTTGACAAGTTGACAAGGCTTGTTGAATAGGTAGTCTTTATATGATACTACTAAAAATACACTCGTTTCTAAAAGAAGGGCAATCAATAACTTAAATTTGTTTACAAAATAAAATAATACATTCAAAAGTTGCTTATTTATTCATCAGTAATAACGTTATAAGGAATTGAGGCATTTGGAATAATTTATTGGTTATATGTTTTAAGCCAATGTCCACGTAAGAATAATGTGCTGGAAACGTGCTCACACATGTGTTGTGGGAAATTAGATACTTACAGATACAGTAAAATTAATAGACTCGTGGAAACAGAAATTAAGGAACCATAAATGCACACAACATCCTGCATGATGCACAGGCACATGGTTAAATCGTAGTAAAAACCGTAAGTAAAGCAGATTAATCAGTATTATTAGGCGACTCTACGTTGCTCGTCTCTTACCTACATTTCGAGCGACTCTACTCTAACTCTACTTTAGTGTTTCTATTTAAATCTTTTATACGAAATTGCTCCATTTATCTAATAATACTGATTAATCTGCTTTACTTACGGTTTTTACTACGATTTAACCATGTGCCTGTGCATCATGCAGGATGTTGTGTGCATTTATGGTTCCTTAATTTCTGTTTCCACGAGTCTATTAATTTTACTGTATCTGTAAGTATCTAATTTCCCACAACACATGTGTGAGCACGTTTCCAGCACACACCCCCCTCCTTGACTAGTTCCTACGAGTCAAGCAATAACTTAGTTTTGAGACGTGCGTCCCTAGCGGCTGCCCTAGTAGCTCGGGTCCCTGTGGCTTGGTGTGCCTGGGATTGGTCCTGTTGCTCATTCTCACTTCTCCCCTCAACTGCGTTCCCTTTCTCTTGCTTCTTTCCTTCCTGATGCATTACGTTCCCTTCTTTTTTCGATTCTTTAACTTCCTCACCCGCGTCTACAAATGGGTACAGTTTTTGAATAGGTCTATTTAATATTTCATACTTACCCTTTCCGACTCTGCGTACCTTTGCTCCGCGAACATGTCCATCTTTCCCTGCAATTAGCTCTTCCACCTTGGCTACCTTCCATTCTCCTCTTTTCAAGTTGTCATCTTGTACCAATACTATGTCTCCAGTTCTGATTACTTGCTGTTTATTACTCACCATTTTGTGTGACTCCCGAAGGTTTACAAGGTACTCTTTTTTCCATCTATTCCAAAAATGATTCAATAATCGGGTTAAATGCAAGAACCGTTTAGTTAAAGACGACTGATTTTCTTTGTTCTTATTCCTATATTCTATGCCTGATGACAACAAGTTCAACCTCCTCCCCATGACTAAATGAGATGGGGTAAGGACTTCTCCACCAAGCTCATCATACAAGTAGGTCAGGGGTCTATTATTGAGCACACATTCTACCTCTGCCAGTAAAGTACATAGTTCATCATGGGATACCTTGGCATTTCCAAGTACCTTTCTTAAGCATCTCTTTACACTACGTACCATCCTTTCAAAGTGCCCTCCTTGCCATGGGCTAACTTCTAAATTAAATTTCCACTTAATTCTTTTAATTTCCAAGAATGTTGTGCGAATTTCGTTCTGGCGGTTTTAGAAATCGATCGATCCTGCTGATGGCAAATGAAATTTTTTCCTTATAGCTACTCGCCTCTTCACTTTCTCTATCCAATTCTTGCTCCTCTGTTTCTTCGATTTCCAGCAGTGAATCCAAAATTTTATCGTCAACTTCCTTCAGCTCTATTTGTCGTTCCAGCAGCTCCTTACGCAGATGCTCGACCAATCCATCTTCCACATCTGGAGAATCCAATATATCTTTCACTTTGTTCACCAACTTCGTAACATTTCTTCTGAATAGACTTCTCTTCTTCTTGTCCTTTTCTAAATTCTCCATATTCACTGTAAACATCCGGCTCGGTGGACCACTTGTTGCATTAATTGCTTCACTCTACTGATTCGAAAGAGGTTTCAGAAGTGAACCGAATTTCTCAAGAAAAAGACCATATCGTTTTCGTACATCTTTAATTTCCTGTTTTATTCCACATACAATTATTAGGCGACTCTACGTTGCTCGTCTCTTACCTACATTTCGAGCGACTCTACTCTAACTCTACTTTAGTGTTTCTATTTAAATCTTTTATACGAAATTGCTCGTGCGTCCCTAGCGGCTGCCCTAGTAGCTCGGGTCCCTGTGGCTTGGTGTGCCTGGAATTGGTCCTGTTGCTCATTCTCACTTCTCCCCTCAACTGCGTTCCCTTTCTCTTGCTTCTTTCCTCCCTGATGCATTACGTTCCCTTCTTTTTTCGATTCTTTCACTTCCTCACCCGCGTCTACAAATGGGTACAGTTTTTGAATAGGTCTATTTAATATTTCATACTTACCCTTTCCGACTCTGCGTACCTTTGCTCCGCGAACATGTCCATCTTTCCCTGCAATTAGCTCTTCCACCTTGGCTACCTTCCATTCTCCTCTTTTCAAGTTGTCATCTTGTACCAATACTATGTCTCCAGTTCTGATCTCTTGCTGTTTATTACTCACCATTTTGTGTGACTCCCGAAGGTTTACAAGGTACTCTTTTTTCCATCTATTCCAAAAATGATTCAATAATCGGGTTAAATGCAAGAAACGTTTAGTTAAAGATGACTGATTTTCCTTGCTCTTATTCCTATATTCTATGCCTGACGACAACAAGTTCAACCTCCTCCCCATGACTAAATGAGATGGGGTAAGGACTTCTCCACCAAGCTCATCATACAAGTAGGTCAGGGGTCTATTATTGAGCACACATTCTACCTCTGCCAGTAAAGTACATAGTTCATCATGGGATACCTTGGCATTTCCAAGTACCTTTCTTAAGCATCTCTTTACACTACGTACCATCCTTTCAAAGTGCCCTCCTTGCCATGGGCTAACTTCTAAGTTAAATTTCCACTTAATTCTTTTAATTTCCAAGAATGTTTTTATCTCTTGATTATTACTCAATTTCTTCAAAAACTTTGCAGTTGCTTTGAATGTTTTGGCATTATCTGAATTAATGACTTCTGGCGTACCTCTCTTAGCACAAAATCGTCTCAAACAATTTAGAAAAACTGAGGCTGATAAGTCCTGCACCAACTCTAAATGTAAGGCCCTTGTTACACAACAAGAAAATAAGCAAATGTAAACCTTTGTCATTTCACTATTGCTTGCCGAATCAGTAGAGTGAAGCAATTAATGCAACAAATAAGAATCGTTTAAAGACGACACTGACAATGTCTTCTTAAAGATGTTTGGTTAATGTTTGATACTCTTCCACAACCTAAAACAGATAAACATAGATATTCATGCATTAATACAAAGCATAACTACAAAAATAAGTTGTATGAAAAATGTATGTATTATAAAAAATATGAAAGTTTCAAGTGAATAACAGGCCCTTTCATCGCACATTGGAGCCAAAACCATCCATTTAAAATTTCTTTTCAAAGACATTTTTTCCCTGTTTGGATGATTTTTTTAAAGGCATTTTCTCTAGTATAGGAGTGCCTAAGTAAGCTGCGACAGTTGTTTATGTTAAACCAATTTGTGTGTATAAGCAATCGAACCTCCCGTTTTGCAAAAAGTGGGGGGGGGGGCATACTCCCAGCCCCCTCTTCGTCGTAGACCCTGACCAGCACGACAATCATTTAAACGGGAACAGAGCAGAAAAATTTGATTCTTAACAAGAGACTAAATTTAAATTTAAATTTATAGCTCCACAGACCTGTATTCGCCATGATAAGCCTCAACTCATCATTCATCGTTTGAAATACATCAGTAACGCCACGAGATCCCTTGAAGGCAAGAATTGAAGTGTTGATCAGTTTGTGCTTTAGGCCCATAATGAGGATACATTTGGTTGTGTTGTGTTCCATAAAAATTATTAAATTATTTAAGATTTTTCAATTATAACAAGGATTTAAAGAACTTAATGAATAAAATTCTAAGCATTTCTAAATATCCTCATATTTCATTTGGAATTGCTACCAAAGACACAATTCCAGTTGATGCTTTTGTTATGGTTACTGTAATGGTGCACATATTAAGCTGCAACATGTAGATGAAAAATAAAGATATAAATTGTTTTAGCGATGAAACAGGAAACAGATATCCACCAACATACATTGTATGCAAGGCCCCAAATGACAGGTCTGCCAATAAAAACAGCTCTAGCACCAAGAGCAAGCGCTTTGAAAACATCTGCTCCACTTCTGATGCCACCATCTATGTAAACTTCTAATTTGTCTTGAACAGCGTCAACGATTGCAGGAAGGACCTCTAGCTGAATTTCAAATTCAATTCACATTTTAAATCAATGGAATAACAAAGAATATATTTAAATATCACTCAAAGCTATACAGAATATACAGTTTGAGTCTATATCGATATTGAAAATATAGTTTATGTCCTGTGAAAGTCTAAACTTATATTTTTTCATACCATCAAAAAAATTAATTTGAGAAAATTTTGGAAGGTATGAGAAAACTTTGGGAAAATTTTATTGAGAATTTTTAAGTGCAAATTTGCAACGCAGCTACAGATAAATAATGAGTATCAAGTTAATTAAACACTGACTACATCAAACAACTTTCACTAGTAACATCATCATTGAAATCAAATGGTATCAGGTTGTCTTGTTTTGCTTTGTACCACCTCTTACGCCACATAGGAAAACCAAAAAGGAAATTATGGATATAATGCGCAATTTACCGTGCCTGGAACTTCGTCTAAATTTCTCCCTCCCTTGTTTGAAATTATAATTCCTTCAACACCAGCCTTAGTTGCCTCTATTGCATCATCAACTGACATGATACCCTTAAGTACTACAGGAAGTTTGGTAATCGACTTTAGCCATTGAATATCTTGTCCACGTATGTCTGGATCTATAAGACTACAGATTTTCTGCGTGAGAGCCTCAAGGGTCTTGACTGGCCTCTCTTTAAAATTTCTTGCTTCGATGCAATCAGGTAATTCGAAGTGACTTTTTTTGTCTCCTGATTTAAACAAAGGGGTTGTATCAATAGTCAAAACCAGTGCTTTATAACCAGCTGACTCAGCTCGTCGAACAAAGTTTAATGTTAGGTTGCGGTCTTTGAAAATGTACATCTGGCACCATCGTAGACTACTGGGGCAAGAAGCAGCAATTTCTTCGTAAGAATATGTTGCGAATGCACTAACTGTCATACATGTTTTAGCGGCATAACAACCTGAAGGTAGAAGAAAAGCACATTCATGTAAAGTGAAAAAATATTAGTAGGACTGGATCAGTTTGTTTAACTTCGACCAACGTAAATTTTTAAAAGAATTATAACCGAGGGGCAAATCACCCCAAGAAAATTTCGTACACCTTTTGTGAAAATCCGATTGTTTTATCTGAAAATCCCTAGAAATCCTTTTGTTTTAGGGAAAATCTCGTAAGCTATTTGCAAGAGTGAATTGCCCCTCGATTATAACTCTAGATCTAAAGGCTAATAGGTTTTGATGAATCTATTCATTTTTAAAAGGTAGTCCGCCCCCCCCCCCCTTGTGTAATTTTTCAAAACTTCATGATGGCTGAACAGGGTCACCGGAAGCAGAATTGAACAGAGGGGCCAAAACGAATCATTAGTTTGTGCCAAAAAAAGAACAGCTTTCATTTTGATTTAGACATTTATAAAAAATGAAACACATTGAGCATAGTGGGAACTATCTTCGCTGAAAGGAGACGTGGCTGTGTACTTTATTTAGGGACCAAGCACTTGATCACCCTTAACTAATTATATAACTCCTCATCTCATGGGCTTTGGAGTTTTTTTGTAGTGTAAATCTTTCTTTCATGTACGATTCATATTTCTATCTCAATACGTATATTTTCTTATAATTTATATTGTAAGAGGATTTGGCCCCGGTTAAGCGGTAGGCACACATCCTTCCCCCATACTTGTGACCAATATACTCAATAAATGATCAGATTTATTGCAACATACCAATGAATCCACATTGATGCAGTCATAAATACAAAATTAATAAAAACGTTTAAAATTAAACCCAATATATGATGTAAGGAACTGAAAGAAATTTTTAGACCCTATCTACTTAAAAACGAATTCCAGTCCCTATCCTTTTCAGAGTTTCAGTCTCTATGATTATCTAACGCCTATTCGAATAATGATTTTAATTTTCTTATTTTTTAAATTTAAGTAATTTAACCCCCCTTGGTTTTTCGCGCCTTCCCATTCCTACGTTACCTGAAACACATAACTTTTTGCCTCCATGAAATATTTTTTTAAAGCTATAAAATTTTAGGTTTAAGTCATATTCACGCAATCAGCCGAAGGTGTGAGCATGTTCTTCACTGCCATAGCAAAATTAATTTGGAACGTTAATTAAGTTTATCTCGTTAGATTTTTGTTTGTGTATCGAAATAATCATGCAGTGGTTAAGTCGTCCTTGGGTCATTGACGAACGAAAATAATTTCTAACTCTCCTTAGACTTGATGCTGACCTTTCACTAATGCGTTTGTTGCTGAAGACATACGAGGGAATTTTCACGCCAAACAGACAGCCACCTTGGCAGTTGTTATTTTTTATGACAGGAGCTTGCACTTTTTGCATCATGACCATCCATCGAAAAATTTAAGGAAATTTTAGTGAATAGTTCTCCAACAACGCCTAGATTTCGGTTATTTTACTTAGCTTCTAAAGGCAAAAAGCTGGCAATAATAGAATGCACACAATATATTTTTCAAAAAAGGGCACTTTTTACACTTTTTGCAATCAGGGGGGCCTGTGCCCCCGTGGCCCCCTGGCTCCGGCGGCTCTGCTGAACACAGATAATCCAGCTCCATCATCTATCACAAAAAGGGGAGAGGGCACGTTATTGATTTGCCGATCCATTCGACCTCCAAATGTCAAAATCAAAGAATTCGATAAAATCTGTCAATGAAAATACAAAAGCATAACTAAGTTAAGGCCACTGTTGAAATAAAGCCCGTGCTGTTATTGATTTCATCTGTTTAACTATCCAGTTCGTTTCAATCTCTTATTAGCCAAAATATATACAATAGGATTCACAGTTTAGTGATTAGAACCCAGTCTACGTGCATGATCATACGAGATTTTTTAATAAATCTTTTTGAGTTGAAAATTGAAAACATCTCCTTATAACTCTGCCTTGCTTAAAAAAACTTACCTTTGGCAGTTGCCAGTTCTCCATCGGGGTGGGCAATTTTGTGTAACCCTGTTGGGCTTGCACAAATTGGAGTTGAAATAGTGCTACCCAAGATACTAATCGAAGTGTCCACATCATAGCAATTCACTTCTTGTAAATAGCGTGGAAGTATTTTCCACCTAGAATCAATTAAGAAAAATCATTGAAAAAGAAGTCATTGTCCTGCAATATTGATGGCCTTTCGTTTCCATGAACCAATCTAAACTAAATTTTTCGCCAAACACGACAAGCGTCATAACCATCTGTCAAAAAACGTGATTTAAAAAATGTTTAAACAAAAATATTAGAAGGAATGCGATCAGTTGCCCTTCTTCAATATGTGGCTCCAATTTCTCTATTCCGATTCCGTTTATAATGTTTGATAAAATTATATACATTATGGAAAAGGGGAATACAGTTCAGTTTATCGCATACTGTAGACACGTATAATGATAAATATTAAACAAAGAATTTTGAAATAAATCGCAGAAAAAGAAATTTCAATTCTTTGTGAGATCTCCTGTGTACAGGCCTGGTCCGACTGTTATCATGCCATACGCTGATAAGCCTCTTTATAAATGTTAATAATAGAGACCTTTGTGTTGGTCGTGTACAAGTCTGACCTGAATTCGTGGAATATGAGCACCAAAATGTTGCCGTAAAACTTTTAGATGTATAGATTGGAATTGGGGTTAGTACTTGTGGACTAACACGTGATGCATAAACAAAATCCTGGCTGAATGTCTATTGCAGGTCTTCGCTGATTATAGAATGTTTAGATTCACATCTGTATTAGGCCGTTAGGCCAGTCTGCAGAGTATGGCATGTGCACACCGGAGATATTTTTGTGCAAAACCTCTTGCACACCAGGTATTTTTGGGTGTGGCAACTAAGATGGGTGTGGCTTGGTGTGGTCCCATAGAAAATGTCAGCTGATATAAACAAGCACAGTTGTGTATGAACAATTTGAGATATCATGAATCTTACTTGACAAATATACAAATAAAAACTTGCGCTATCTTCAACAGTATACTTCACACGCATTTTTACGGTGAAATGCAAATTCACAAATTTTAACCACAACAGGGGAAAATAGTCGGTGCACACCAGCACACCAGACATTTTTGGTGGTGCACACCGGCACACCAGGCTTTTTGCTCGTGCACACCGGAGATCTCGTCGAAAAGTGCCATACTCTGCAGACCGGCCGTTAGGTTTAGCGAAGTTCAGTCTATTTGAGTTTCAAAGGAGCTCGACAAACTTACCTTTGAAAGGAAGCTTTGTTTTCTTTTAATGTTATGTTTTTCCCTCTCCCGTTAGCGTAGTAGTCAAACGCTCTTTGTGGAAGATTTTGCTGGCAGTATTGCTCTAATTCGTCCAGCGGCAGTTTTACTTCCATTGTGGTTGATTTTTATTTTGAAATAGGCGGAAGAAGAACAACATTTCTTTGTTGTAGACATGCAAAAATACAGACCAAAGGAACGAGACCATGGATGTATACCGTAGCAAGACCAGCTTGTAGTTGGCGGGGTTTATAAAATATAATTTTTTTTGGGTATAAACCCCAACCATTATAACGTATTTTCCAATGGCGTCCAATCCCGGGGGGGGGTACTTCCTATTAAGGCCTGACAGGGGGTCCAGTTCGTTTGAGGGTCTTACCAAATGGCTACCAAATGGCCCATTTTCGTTAATAACTGAACTGCTCAGTTTAGCTTGCAATTTGTTATAGATAATGAACAAGATTTATCTTTCCTGAGACAACAACAATCAATTATGAAGAAATTTGTCAAAAAAGACCAGGAGAGCACAAAGAAATGGATGCTAGCAAATATTTTCGATTTTTATGTTACCGTTTGAAGGGTTTTGTCAGAAAATACTCCCATTTGAAGGTAATTTTCAAAAAATTTAGCGTTGGCCCACTTTGACCCCTGACCGGACCCCCTATCAGGCCATAATGGCAGTACCCCCCAGGCGGGGGTCCAATGTGAAACGGGCTTAAGTATTTACCGTATATGTATATGTTGCATTTTATTACCTATGTATTATTATAATCTAGTGTATGTATATATAGTGTTATAATTTTATTATTAGCTATATTTAGATACATTTCATATCCCAGGAGGCAGTCATGATACATTGCTCCTTTTAGGTAGTCTAGTAGTTCGTACGTACTGTTTCATGTAATTTGTTATTGTAAGTTTTTATACCGAATAGAAAGAATATATAAGTATGGCAGCCATAGCATTAAACAATAATTATGAAAGAAGCTAGGAACACCTAAGGATTTCAATATTTCACTTTAATCTAGTTTATTTCTTCGCTTCTATAAATTCATTCACTTTACTCTTCATTTTATACTATTTGAAATGCTGCGAATGGGTGACCTACTCCCTTCACCATGCTGATTAAGATTAGCACATAACCATCACTCGTGGTATGATATTAAAAAGGGAAAGAATCATAGTTGTCAAGTGGCCGAGCGCACAAAAAAGTTGAGACCCTATATTGAGGCCCGCGCGCACAAAAAATTTAAAATGGAAATCAGCCTTAAAACGGGAAAACGCAGATATAGAAAACTTTGGCAAACTTTATGTTTAGGCTGTCAAAGTTTATGAAAGATATGGAAAATTTTCTCGCTTTTACTGTAAGTTAAAGTTTTAGCACTGCACATTTCTACTTTTATCACTGCACAAACTGGTTGTCAGTCACTACACATTTAAACTAATGTTAGAAAGCTTTATCCTACATGATTCCAATTCTGTTTCTATGTATAGGATAGAATATATGATACAAATAAAAAGAAAGTATCCTTATAAAATATTTAGATTTAGAGAGATTCAGAGGACTGTATTTAAATTCAATGTTGCAAACGATGTACAATTTTTAGCACGGGCATCGTGGTCGGGGGGACAGGGGGCCGTAGCCCCCCTGTTTTCAAAATTTGACAGAGATTCAGAAAATTTATTATTATGTCGGAGAATTCTCAAGCTTGAAAGGAAGAATAAAACGAAACTTGTTGGTAAAAAGGAGAAGTGAAACGAACCTTTTAACGACATAAATCAATTGGACTAAAGTCTTTGTCGCATTATTGAGAAGTAATTCACTTTTGTAAAGAAAATACTAGATTTCAAAAAACAAAATTATTTCATAGGCTTTACCGATTACTACCAAAGAGTGATTTCTACCTGCTGGGATACCGTCAGTGAAAATCCGAATCTTCAGGGCCAAATTTGGTTATGGAAATTTGCATTTTTTCTCATAAATTATATTTTTAGTTGATATTAAAGACTGGGAAAGTGCCGATTTTGTACCTATAACCAGATTTGAAAATGTTGTCCCAGACTTGAAAATTTATGCGGTGATAAAAAGTCGATAAATACCATCGCTTTTTGCAAGTGGATATTCATTTTTAAAATAAGATATTATTATCAAGATTTGCTCGAAAGAATTTAATTTCCGGCGAACTTGAAGCATTACGATTCAAGATTGTAACAAATTTTGCCCTTCGGCGGCAACCATGGTAACTTTATTCTACCCTTGTCCTGATCTATCGATCTATAGGGTTGCGAGATGTCAGGGACACTTTGAAGTGCATTTGAAATATGAATCAGCTGTCGGAAAATTTTTCTTCTGGCACCCCTTGAATTCATTCGCCATGATGCCCCTGATTTTTTAGCTATACTTTTGGAACGTTTGATTGATCTTTCTCCACTCAGAAAGATTAGAATGGAATTCGTTACGTTATGGGGCCACTCAGACTTTGAGGCCCTGGGGCAATTTGCCCCCTCTCGGCGGCCCTGATTTTCGCAAGCAAAAATTCCAGAATGCTTGCTTCACACGAAAAAATTCAAGCGATAATGCGCATGTGCAATGAACCTGAAACGGGGGCTAGTGCATGTCTCAAGAAGACGGGCATGATTCATCTCCCGAACAATCTTGATAGCGGAATCACAAAGGAAATCCCCCTCGCCACATTTCTTATTTTGATGCAAATTTTCTTACGTCTCATTACGTCACATCACTTGCATGCAGAGATGCATGACAACAATAAACACCGGGGCAGGCGGATATCTCAATAAACCAATCAAGGTTCTATTTTATGTCACATGAACACGCAGATGATGCTGACTGGTTCGAAAACCAGCTAAACAGGTTCTAAACCTGTTTGTCTAACAATGAAACGAAAGCTTCCAATTTGACGTGTATCGATTGTCGAACGAAGTAGATTCGCGAAAACTCTAGTGAAAGGAAGGAGAAAAGGAGAAACATTTAGTCGCTATCAAACCTTAGAAGAAGCCTTATTTACAGGAAGATAGTTTCAACGTTGTTTGAATAAGATACTAGAACGCAGAAATGTGTTGTGGACAAGAAAATATTATGATTGAAGACCAAAAGGACGTTCGAAAACTGTTATCCTCGGCGATCCGAAAGAAGAGATATAACAGGACCAGAAGACATCCGAGTATGTGCGTTGACGCTGTTCTGGCATCAACAATAAATTTATTAAAAAATAATGAATTAACGAAAAAAATTCTTGATTCGAAAGTTGTGAAAAGGGCGAGTACGTTTCCCACGGATAGGCTACGGAGAAAGAGAAGCAGATGGGACATGAAAACTCGGGAGAGCAAGGCTTACGACGAAGAATTAGAAAAACTCACAGGTATGGATTCTTTTTTTGAGAAACTTCGAGAAGTATCTCACAGAAATATCAAAGAACAAAGCGAGCAAATGCCAATGGATCGTGAAAACACAGTACTGGCATGTCCGTCTTGAAGAAGATTCTCGAATCCGGTCACAGCAATAGGTAAAAGGTTCCAGAATGCATGCTTATAGAACTGCAAAGGTTGTCCCAAGATCATTCAAGTATGGGGAAAATACATGGAAACACAAAAAATTGTTCGAAGATGGGGAGGCACAATTTCAACCCTTTGTTATTGTGTGCCTTTATTTGGTTTTCAATATGGAGATGTGGCTTCGAGACTGCAACACAGGATGGAAGGAAGACGCGATGATGAATTACAATCGAAAAACTGTTAGCTTTCGGTGCGATAAAATCCAAAAATAGTTATCAAACGTCACCAGCTTTTATTGGGCAACAATTAATTGTTTCGTTTTGGATTCCATTGAAGAATCTACAGTTGAAATAACAAATTTGGTCAAAGTGTTTTCTAGAGATAATAATGATCTCTGACTTGAATTTTCAAAGATTGTCTGTTACCTTTCAGTTGTTAACATTGAGTTTTGAGTACCACTGAATTTCGAAGAAGACATCTTGGCAAATGGAATGCACTTGTCAGTTTGATGGTAAATAATAATAATCATTGACTCTCAACGTCTTTTTCTAAAATATTGTTTTTCAGATGGTAGACCCACCCCACTCTTGCCTAGATATTTTGTGAGGTTGATATATGGAATATAGGACCATTTCTCAAGGACTTACTAAGAGAGGAAAATAACGAAAGTACAACGATAAGTGTCTCTGTTTTTTCACCAACATCTTCAGTGTGTAGGTGTCTCTGAGCAATGCTTGTCACTATATAGAATCTCCTGTAATTCAGTTCTGTTTGTCAACAAGATTTTAGTTAAAATGTAACAAATTCAGAGGTTAAGAAAATGGTAGAAATTGTAAAGGAAGCATGAAAAGCAACTCGGTCAGTTAACTAATTTGTATATATTATTGTTGAAAATTTGTCACAGGATGAATGTTTCTCTGTAGGATTAAAATTAGTCTAGAGGGTAAGAGTAAAGCTTGGTCTAAATACATTGAAAATAACCTTGGTTAATCTTACATGCAGTGCTGTTTATGGTTGTCAAACCAAAGAAACAGTGGACTGGTGTTAGTCGATGTTTGCAGATGATCTGAGGAAGTACCTGCTGCTCCTTCTCACAGGATTTTATATGGTGAAACTTTGATGTTAACTACTGTCTCTGTATATTTGTGCATGCTGCTTACCATTCTATGCTATATGTACATCATGGTAATTCCAGTTGAATTGTAAATAAGCAAAATATATATACTGGTGTTATGCAAAATAGATTTTTAACTTTATTTTCACAAAGTCTTACAGTACTTGATATTCTTGCAACTGTTTTTTTTTTTTCAATGTTTTGAGGAAATGCTAGACACTTACTGATATACCACATTCATTTGAATTTTACCAATGAAAGCTACTTTTTGTTTCAACTAATGGTGACAATTACCATTGTACATCTAGTTTGAAATGAAGAATTCACATGGAACGAAGAAAGAATGATTATGGACCACTGTTGTCAGCGAAAGGTTTTCATTCCTGGTTTTTGGCTTTGGTCCAGCTATTAATCTACAGTTGTTTGTTGAGTTGGTATAAAATATCTGAACAAGTAAACCATTTCACTCTTTGAGAGTTGCATCAGTAGTCTGATTCATATCTTTGTAATTGTATTGAGATCTATAGCAATCTGATAGTGAATCTCCTTGTTGCTAAAACAATTTTGAAATGAAGTTATGATGCCATACTATTTGTCATCTGAAGATGTAATATCTGTGAAATTTCATTACTTTCTTGTCTTTGGATATTTTTAGCATGATAATGATTCAAGTTAGTATGCCGCTTTGGTGCATTGAATGCATTAAAAAGAACTTAAAACACAATCTGAATTAAGGTACTTTTGATTATTCTGTTTTATGTTTCTGAAAAGTGTTCTGTGGGCTTGCAAGGTTTATGGTATTGGTTATTTCATGCAGGAACGTGCAAGGCTGCCTAGCAGTTATGGGGATTCGGAAGTCTGTGTAAACCAAACCCTCTTCAATATATTTTGTTTGATCACACATTTCTTGAGAAATCAGACTCTGCATTTCACTTAATTGAATTTTTCATTTTCCAAACCTAACATAGGTGTATGTGCTGGAAGGTAACCTTTGTTTGCGAAGTTGGCAATGTAGACTGCAATTGCTTCTTCTCCGTGGTTTGTGAGGCATTAAGGCCAGAGGCTCATTGTTGTAATATGTTAAAGATACACGTGAGTACATCTCGTTTGAAAAATGGTTTTTGGCCTCTATCTTTACTTGTCTCAGTTTAGTTCAAAAATATAATTTTTCATCAAACAGTCTGTAGGAGCCAGTCACAAATGATTATGATAGAAGGGGACAAATTACCATGTATTTCCAGTATGTTCTATTTCTTTGAAAAGCTGTATTACTGTAGTTGCTAGCAGGCAATTATAAACTTTAGCTTGAAGGAATACATTTTAAATACATCTGCCTCTTTAAAGTTGAGACAGTGACTTGCAGAAAACTTTTTGTATTTTCTTGTTGAACCAAAGAGTGCAAAGTATATAAATTAAAATTCTTAAAAAATGCATACAAATTTTTTCTTGTAAGAACCTTACTCAATCTGTGGGAAGAGTCAAAAATCAAGCAAAGATTCACAAACCAACTTAAAGATTTTGGGTTCGATCTCTCTGTCAATGCATATAAATAAAGGAAATTCATGGAAAAAATCACTGAATATGGTGCATTGTCTATAATGCTCAAAACAAACAAACCACTGTGAAAGTTGAATATATACTTACTTGGTGGATACCAATATAAGGTACAGGCAAGTCGCCAATACTAATTGTAAGGGTTTTAGAAACAAGCAGAGGTAACCTGGAAAGAGTATTTTATTCCAAATTTTTTGTCAGTTTTGAAATTGTATCAAAACTTTTTAACACTGGTTCTGTTTTGGTCACTGCATTCCAATTATATCAAGAACTGTTAGTGATATCATTATAGAGCTACTTTTTCCTCCAGATCTTCTCAAGTGAAGTGGATGTAGTCTAACTATTCCAAAGGATGAAATTTCCTTTTAACAAATGCAGAGTTTTAGAGCATTTGACAAATATGCGACCCCAAGCACAAAATTTCGGTTAGGATGTGTTTTGCTGTAAAATTCCCTATAAATTTTGCTATTTGTATCGCCATCAAAACCAAAAAAGTTGCCTCCGGATGCTCAAAAGTATGATCATAATGAATCTGAGCTGTTTTTTTCTAAAGATGTCTTCAGCATTTGGTGATTTCTTTATAAAACTATTTCATTTCCCTACCCAATGTTCAACTGAAAACTTTTCAAGTACCTTCTTAGAATAATTAGGCAGGGTAGGGTAGGACAAAAATGATTGTTCTTTCAGCGTGTAAGTTCACACTTGCAAGCCTGACTTTATTGGAGAGAGAAGTTGCTAGGTCAGAAGAATTCAGAGCCCTCACCAGACAAGGTACATAACCGTTTAAAGTAGAAGTAGATCATGTTGGTATCCTATGTATTGCGAAGAGGATATGTTGGAAAGCAGATTGCTTTGTGAGAGAAAGCAGGTACCAAGGATTCATCAAGGTCTTTGACACGACAATGCCCTCTTTGCTATCAATTCTCCTGCATGATGTGAAAGATGAAGGCCCCTTAGTTTGTTCAAGTTGCAAATGTTGTTCATTTGGGTGGTATATTTGAATCAATCGGAAATTGTAAGATTGGTCGAGAATGGCTTTTGGTCAAGGAAGAAATTGCGAGTTGCTCTAATCAAACCAGGCTGACCTTGAAAATATTTGCGAGAGTGGTTGCCACTATTATCACATTGACGCCCATTCCTGCCATTTGATGGAACCAAATTACCTTGATATGTCCCTACTGGTGGTCATCTCTTGGGGTACCAACTGTTTCCGTGCTAAGAAATGATAGCCTGTTTTGCAATGGAACTTTGCAGTATTGTAAATTGTTGTTACTATAGTTTTGGTGAGTTTGAATCACGTTTGAAAATTTTATTGAAATTTTTCTTGTGAAAATTTACAACTTTTAAAACTGCTTTTCTGAACTCGGTAGAATTTTTTGCTCTGAAGTTTCATTCAAAGTTCTTGACTTGTGTTTTCGTGATCATGTGCATAGGTTTGGGGTGGGTTGTGTGCTCTTACACTCTCTAAATCTTTGCCTAGGTTCTTTCGTTAGGCAATCAAGAAACCTCTCAATGAAACGGCAAAAGTAGTCGGGAAGTTCACAAAATCAGATATCTATAGAACTAGTGCCTGTGAACAGCACTTGAAAGAATGTATGATCGTTTTGCATTTATCTTTGAAAATTTTTCATTTTGATTATCATTCTGTTTCTGAAAACTGCAGTGATTTTGGTGATTTATTTGTGAAAGTGTTCGATTTCTCTTCATGCTGATAGATGAATTTTTTTCAAGTACCTTCATAGAATAATTAGGCAGGGTAGGGTAGGACAAAAATGATTGTTCTTTCAGCGTGTAAGTTCACACTTGCAAGCCTGACTTTATTGGAGAGAGAAGTTGCTAGGTCAGAAGAATTCAGAGCCCTCACCAGACAAGGTACATAACCGTTTAAAGTAGAAGTAGATCATGTTGGTATCCTATGTATTGCGAAGAGGATATGTTGGAAAGCAGATTGCTTTGTGAGAGAAAGCAGGTACCAAGGATTCATCAAGGTCTTTAACACGACAATGCCCTCTTTGCTATCAATTCTCCTGCATGATGTGAAAGATGAAGGCCCCTTAGTTTGTTCAAGTTGCAAATGTTGTTCATTTGGGTGGTATATTTGAATCAATCGGAAATTGTAAGATTGGTCGAGAATGGCTTTTGGTCAAGGAAGAAATTGCGAGTTGCTCTAATCAAACCAGGCTGACCTTGAAAATATTTGCGAGAGTGGTTGCCACTATTATCACATTGACGCCCATTCCTGCCATTTGATGGAACCAAATTACCTTGATATGTCCCTACTGGTGGTCATCTCTTGGGGTACCAACTGTTTCCGTGCTAAGAAATGATAGCCTGTTTTGCAATGGAACTTTGCAGTATTGTAAATTGTTGTTACTATAGTTTTGGTGAGTTTGAATCACGTTTGAAAATTTTATTGAAATTTTTCTTGTGAAAATTTACAACTTTTAAAACTGCTTTTCTGAACTCGGTAGAATTTTTTGCTCTGAAGTTTCATTCAAAGTTCTTGACTTGTGTTTTCGTGATCATGTGCATAGGTTTGGGGTGGGTTGGGTGCTCTTACACTCTCTAAATCTTTGCCTAGGTTCTTTCGTTCGGCAATCAAGAAACCTCTCAATGAAACGGCAAAAGTAGTCGGGAAGTTCACAAAATCAGATATCTATAGAACTAGTGCCTGTGAACAGCACTTGAAAGAATGTATGATCGTTTTGCATTTATCTTTGAAAATTTTTCATTTTGATTATCATTCTGTTTCTGAAAACTGCAGTGATTTTGGTGATTTATTTGTGAAAGTGTTCGATTTCTCTTCATGCTGATAGATGAATTTTTTTCAAGTACCTTCATAGAATAATTAGGCAGGGTAGGGTAGGACAAAAATGATTGTTCTTTCAGCGTGTAAGTTCACACTTGCAAGCCTGACTTTATTGGAGAGAGAAGTTGCTAGGTCAGAAGAATTCAGAGCCCTCACCAGACAAGGTACATAACCGTTTAAAGTAGAAGTAGATCATGTTGGTATCCTATGTATTGCGAAGAGGATATGTTGGAAAGCAGATTGCTTTGTGAGAGAAAGCAGGTACCAAGGATTCATCAAGGTCTTTGACACGACAATGCCCTCTTTGCTATCAATTCTCCTGCATGATGTGAAAGATGAAGGCCCCTTAGTTTGTTCAAGTTGCAAATGTTGTTCATTTGGGTGGTATATTTGAATCAATCGGAAATTGTAAGATTGGTCGAGAATGGCTTTTGGTCAAGGAAGAAATTGCGAGTTGCTCTAATCAAACCAGGCTGACCTTGAAAATATTTGCGAGAGTGGTTGCCACTATTATCACATTGACGCCCATTCCTGCCATTTGATGGAACCAAATTACCTTGATATGTCCCTACTGGTGGTCATCTCTTGGGGTACCAACTGTTTCCGTGCTAAGAAATGATAGCCTGTTTTGCAATGGAACTTTGCAGTATTGTAAATTGTTGTTACTATAGTTTTGGTGAGTTTGAATCACGTTTGAAAATTTTATTGAAATTTTTCTTGTGAAAATTTACAACTTTTAAAACTGCTTTTCTGAACTCGGTAGAATTTTTTGCTCTGAAGTTTCATTCAAAGTTCTTGACTTGTGTTTTCGTGATCATGTGCATAGGTTTGGGGTGGGTTGGGTGCTCTTACACTCTCTAAATCTTTGCCTAGGTTCTTTCGTTCGGCAATCAAGAAACCTCTCAATGAAACGGCAAAAGTAGTCGGGAAGTTCACAAAATCAGATATCTATAGAACTAGTGCCTGTGAACAGCACTTGAAAGAATGTATGATCGTTTTGCATTTATCTTTGAAAATTTTTCATTTTGATTATCATTCTGTTTCTGAAAACTGCAGTGATTTTGGTGATTTATTTGTGAAAGTGTTCGATTTCTCTTCATGCTGATAGATGAATTTTTTTCAAGTACCTTCATAGAATAATTAGGCAGGGTAGGGTAGGACAAAAATGATTGTTCTTTCAGCGTGTAAGTTCACACTTGCAAGCCTGACTTTATTGGAGAGAGAAGTTGCTAGGTCAGAAGAATTCAGAGCCCTCACCAGACAAGGTACATAACCGTTTAAAGTAGAAGTAGATCATGTTGGTATCCTATGTATTGCGAAGAGGATATGTTGGAAAGCAGATTGCTTTGTGAGAGAAAGCAGGTACCAAGGATTCATCAAGGTCTTTGACACGACAATGCCCTCTTTGCTATCAATTCTCCTGCATGATGTGAAAGATGAAGGCCCCTTAGTTTGTTCAAGTTGCAAATGTTGTTCATTTGGGTGGTATATTTGAATCAATCGGAAATTGTAAGATTGGTCGAGAATGGCTTTTGGTCAAGGAAGAAATTGCGAGTTGCTCTAATCAAACCAGGCTGACCTTGAAAATATTTGCGAGAGTGGTTGCCACTATTATCACATTGACGCCCATTCCTGCCATTTGATGGAACCAAATTACCTTGATATGTCCCTACTGGTGGTCATCTCTTGGGGTACCAACTGTTTCCGTGCTAAGAAATGATAGCCTGTTTTGCAATGGAACTTTGCAGTATTGTAAATTGTTGTTACTATAGTTTTGGTGAGTTTGAATCACGTTTGAAAATTTTATTGAAATTTTTCTTGTGAAAATTTACAACTTTTAAAACTGCTTTTCTGAACTCGGTAGAATTTTTTGCTCTGAAGTTTCATTCAAAGTTCTTGACTTGTGTTTTCGTGATCATGTGCATAGGTTTGGGGTGGGTTGGGTGCTCTTACACTCTCTAAATCTTTGCCTAGGTTCTTTCGTTCGGCAATCAAGAAACCTCTCAATGAAACGGCAAAAGTAGTCGGGAAGTTCACAAAATCAGATATCTATAGAACTAGTGCCTGTGAACAGCACTTGAAAGAATGTATGATCGTTTTGCATTTATCTTTGAAAATTTTTCATTTTGATTATCATTCTGTTTCTGAAAACTGCAGTGATTTTGGTGATTTATTTGTGAAAGTGTTCGATTTCTCTTCATGCTGATAGATGAATTTTTTTCAAGTACCTTCATAGAATAATTAGGCAGGGTAGGGTAGGACAAAAATGATTGTTCTTTCAGCGTGTAAGTTCACACTTGCAAGCCTGACTTTATTGGAGAGAGAAGTTGCTAGGTCAGAAGAATTCAGAGCCCTCACCAGACAAGGTACATAACCGTTTAAAGTAGAAGTAGATCATGTTGGTATCCTATGTATTGCGAAGAGGATATGTTGGAAAGCAGATTGCTTTGTGAGAGAAAGCAGGTACCAGGGATTCATCAAGGTCTTTAACACGACAATGCCCTCTTTGCTATCAATTCTCCTGCATGATGTGAAAGATGAAGGCCCCTTAGTTTGTTCAAGTTGCAAATGTTGTTCATTTGGGTGGTATATTTGAATCAATCGGAAATTGTAAGATTGGTCGAGAATGGCTTTTGGTCAAGGAAGAATTGCGAGTTGCTCTAATCAAACCAGGCTGACCTTGAAAATATTTGCGAGAGTGGTTGCCACTATTATCACATTGACGCCCATTCCTGCCATTTGATGGAACCAAATTACCTTGATATGTCCCTGCTGGTGGTCATCTCTTGGGGTACCAACTGTTTCCGTGCTAAGAAATGATAGCCTGTTTTGCAATGGAACTTTGCAGTATTGTAAATTGTTGTTACTATAGTTTTGGTGAGTTTGAATCACGTTTGAAAATTTTATTGAAATTTTTCTTGTGAAAATTTACAACTTTTAAAACTGCTTTTCTGAACTCGGTAGAATTTTTTGCTCTGAAGTTTCATTCAAAGTTCTTGACTTGTGTTTTCGTGATCATGTGCATAGGTTTGGGGTGGGTTGGGTGCTCTTACACTCTCTAAATCTTTGCCTAGGTTCTTTCGTTCGACAATCAAGAAACCTCTCAATGAAACGGCAAAAGTAGTCGGGAAGTTCACAAAATCAGATATCTATAGAAATCAGATAGGACAAAAATATTTCTTGGTATAGAATTCATTATGTTCTCTATATGATGGAAATTGTATTCATTTGTGAGTGACTCGATGAATTTTTTTAATGCGTATTAGAATGGTTTTTTATTTAGGCCAAATTGAGCTTAGGTTCTTTGTTCTGGATTTGACCTGTTTTTTAAGCAATCGGTATTAGTCCAATGGTTTGAATGTTTATAAAATCTTTCTTTATATCCAATGTAAGTATTTTTTTCTTGATTTTCTTCAGCTGTTTTGAAGTTGCTTGGTTGTACGTCTTAAAGCACAGTTGTGATATCATTATTCTTTGCGACAAGTCACGAGAAGGAATGAAAGGCGACCATTGCTGAACCTTTACTTGCAAGAAACATTCACCAGTCAATGCTCAACTGATCGCTTGTGCTTGTTCCGTGCAGGCTTTCATTGGAAAGTGCCGCTTTCAAATTATTCTTTGATGGTCATCGTGGCCTTCATTTAGAACATTGGATGTTTTCATATGTACATGAGTTATCTTCGACATAAGAAACACTCGTTTAATTAGCAATGTAGACTCTTTTAATTAGCAATGTGAGTGTCAATATTTTCCTTTGTCCAAAAATATAAGAAAGAAAGCGTGTAATTTACCAATATTCTCAATTTATAATTGTCGAAGACTACGTATTGTATGGGAAATTGCTTATCGTTTTTGTCTCTATACCTTAGAAGATTCAGTTTAGTTTTGCTGTTTCTGTCCTTTATCATTTGGTCAGAAGAAGATAAGAGTATTATGATCAGATCGAAATTATTGAAAAAATGTAACAGAGTCCATTACGGGTGTTGATTCAAATTCCTTTTCAGACAGCATTTTGTCGAGTTAATCACAGCAGTTTTCTTTTTATAAGAACCAGTATTTTCAAGCTCGGGCTGAAAGTTCTAATTTTTTTCAAATCTTCGAGGCTACATTCCAAAATTATTAAGGTATAATCAGTGCCTTCGATAGCTATTGTGCTCAAGAGAGAGTTCAGACCCCATATGCCAACAAAGTGAAGCAGTCATGAAAAATTTAAAAATTCTGCGACCAAGTATCTGGGTGGCAAAAAGCTTCTCGTTTTCTGATTGGAATTTTGAGGGGACTACACATTCAGGTAGACTAGACTGGGAGAAATAGATTGATTTCCAGGAACATGCCACAATAATATCATTAACAACTAAATGTCAGACAGATTGACCATGCAAATTAAAACTGATCAAAAATATTTTTCGATATCATAATTGTTCATAGTTTGGCCAAAAATTTTATGAGAAATTCCATTGGAGGAAACGGAACGTACTTGCATAAAAATATTCTTACCGGGCAGGGTTGCTAAGTGCTGTCAAGTCCTTATTCCTAAATTATCTGAAAATCGATCCCAAATCAGTCACAAATTATAGATTCCTCCGCAGAGGTAATAGAAAGGGATAGATTTTCCGCCGCAGCCTTGCCTTCTATTATTCCTGTGCAATGAATTACGCATTATTCAATGATTCGGTTGCTAAATTTGACATAAATAGTCGAGTTAGTTGCCATAAGAATTGAGTCGCATAAAAATACACAGGTTATGTCATATACAATATAAAAACATAGAAATAATTTTCAAGTTTGAATAGAAACTATAACTGCAAAGTCACAATCTTCCTCGCTACCGTCTTTTGTGTTATTATTTGTGGCTCACTAAATTGTTCTTAGCAGTACGAAAAGGGTTACATAATAGTCAATTCAAGCAATCCATGGACAAATTCTAACAAACTATCCATTTTTGCACGATAGTCTCGAAAAAACCCAATTTTTACTTTAAATCTTAGATTACAATTTCTGATCCCAACAGCTTTTCCATAGTCCCAGTTTCGTGTAATCTGGGATTGGATATCCCAAATGGCAACCCTGTTGCCGGTTTGTTGCTTTTGAAATCTCTTTACTGCGGTTCTTTACACGGGCGCGGATCAAGACCAGGGGCGCCTACACCGGGGGGGGGGGCAACTGCCCCTCCTGCCTTCTTCGCAGAGGGGCAAGAAGTGCCTTGAAATATAAGAAAATATTTTTGACTCTCATCGATCATTGATGACCACTTTGACCACTTTCTTTATGTTAATTTCTGCTAGAAATTATTTGAAAGATTATAAAACCAGCAAAAAATGCAAAGGTTGAAAAGTTCGCCTGTGACGAGGTGGGCCACAAGAGGAAGAGCGGCAAAGATAATAGTAGATAAACAAAGACTTGTTCCCTCAGAAATACTCCACGAACCTGAGGAGGATAAATCGGTATTAAATCTTACCGGGCAATCAGCATTTTACAACCAGTCCATTTATAACAGCCATAATTTTTATAAATCTAAAATATTGTAAAAAGTTACAAGGCCATTCGATACCCATTTTTTTTATGGATAATTTCGTCAACATTTTCTCTATGTTTAGAATCATCAAGATAAAATAAGGAACTTCTTGATTTTTTTTTTTTATGTAACTTAAGTTCTTTATTTTATCTTGGAATCATTGATGGTAAAAAACCCAGCTGTATGGGCGGCACATATCCATGTTAATATGTTACATGATTACTTCTATACTGGTCACTTTCTTATCTTAAATAAACTTCTGTACACTTAAACCTAATGGTAGTGAACTCTGCATTCAAGTTAAAGGCATAGGTATAGGCTTACCTTCATTGTGGAATAAAAAATATGGTCGTCCTTATCAGGCTTATCGAAGTTCAAGAGTCTCCTATTATTACAATTTAAGAATAAGATTTTCTTAACGGAACTTGAACCTATATTCGAAAGTTGACAATTTTCTTTGGAAACAAACAGGGGCACCTGCCCCTGCTGCCCTCTTCCAGAAGGGGCAGAGGGGGCAAGTAGTGCCTTTCAAGCTACTCTGCTTCAACCTATTCCAGGAGATCACAGTCGAGGAGGCCCTAGCCCATCCGTTTCTGGAGTAGTATTACGACCCAGCTGATGAGTCCGTCGCAGAGAAGCTTCACTTCTAAGAAAAGCATATAAAATCGTGTTTATATGCCAGAAAAGCATAAAACCATTAAATAAAAAAATGGAAATAAAAAAAATGGAAAATATCCTTTTTTGCTGTGGGTCTTTGGTAACGGAAAATTATTTTACAGAAGACGACAATAAATTTCAAAAGCCAACGATGTCTTACATTTACAAGATACTGACTATTTTGCCCATCACCAGAACAAGGATGTTATGCTTATTTATCTTCGTTTATTTGATCGCCTTAATATAAAAAACACACCGAAGTAAACAATTATTTGATTTACATTTGATTCTTGTGATTATTATTTTTCCTTTTACACTCTCAATGGTTCTGCAAACATGGAGTATTGAGAACAAACAGACAATCAAAGTCTTGCTGCCAGCCCATTTTATTTATAATTGCCATGAATTTTTGTAGAACCAAAAATTTCGAATAATGACAAGATCAGTTTATACCCACTTGCATGGAGAATTTTGTCAAAATTATGCCAATGTTTAAAGCCTTTAAAAGGCAAAAATCCCAGCTGTATGGGTCAGTGCAATGTTTATACAGATCTGTGCCAATATTTTACTGTTGCATCCTCCCCCCCCCACCCCTCACAAATAATCGATAATGGCAGCGGATAAAATCTACTATTTGCCCTCGGTGCCAACACTGCCCCTCCTGCTCTAATCTTGTGCAGGCGCCCCTGGAAACAAATGAAATTTTTCGATCTCTCAAACGCAAACAAACACGGACGAAGGTGAAACTGTCTTAGACAGTCCATGTTTCCGTTTAATTAAGTTTAATCCATTATTCATTTAGTAATCACAAATGAATACAAATGTAATATAATCATCAGATATTAACTTACAAAAAGTTAATTTAAATGTAGCATGCTCGAACTTATTCAATTAGCTAAAAAAGATGAAAACATTACGATATATTTCGTGTAAGGTTCCAATACATGATTCGGGCACTAGGCTGTGTTGCTCCTTTCGGGAGATTTTCTCACCGACTTTGGCCTACTCAATTGAGTTGAGCCCCAATAACAGGAAGAGAAATAGGAACAGAAGACAAAAAACTCCCATAACTATCTGGAAAATCTTCTCTTCTGATAGCGAAGAAAGCTTTCCTAATCCGCGGATCCAGAGGGGTGCTCGGGGACCCCTCAGATTTTCCAAACATATCTTCTTAGTGATGGAAGGCCTTTTCCATTTCAATTGTGTTTATTATTATTAATACTATTTATTATCTTTTATACCGTATCTCCTGAAGTTGTAATATTCGAATCTGTGCCTGCCCCCATTCACAACTGCTGGTCCATCTCACATGGTATGAGAAAGAGGCCTCATTTTCTTCAAAAGGGGCTCATTTTATAAGAAAAATTTTTAGGCCGGAATTAAATTGCTTCTTATCCGCAAGTATAAACAGTTCTGTTTTATATTCTCTTTTTATGCTTAATGATTTTCTATTGATATGAATAATTAGATTATGCTGACTTGATTAGACTTGACAGTGTCTATTGAAAAAAAAGATTAGACCCTGATGATGAAGTCTCTGTTAATAAGAAAATTTCTGAGGCCTCAGTTTAAAGAAGTGGTTTCTTATATACGGGTTCTTCCTGTAGCCATTGAAAGTACAACAAATGACTAGTTAAAGCGCAAATTTGCAATACCTTCAGCCGCGTAGCTGCGGAGGTGCACGGGGGACCCCTAAGGTATGGTTCTTGCTCGAGTTTGCCGACCCTAGCCGAAAGCTACAGCTACGTGGTTGCTTTTCGTGGTTCTTTTGACGATTTAAATTCACAGATCTAAGGTAAAGGCAGAGCTTGTACACTCCATGGTTTATAAAACATAACGGTTCTAATTAGCATCTCCGAGTCTCAAACTTTATTCATCGATCATGAGGTATGATTTTTATTCAGCGTTCAGATTGCCTAATATCCATTTTGGTTTCGTGTTCCTACTTAAAACGTATCTACTTTACAGATTTCTAAATCATAAAACTACATAGAATTTCAGGCGTTACAGAAGTAGCAGAAATCGACCATTGTGAAAGTTTTGGGTCTCCTTTGTTTGTTTGAGAGTATAATTTGTTCCACTATTTTTCAAGGTCTTGTTTTCTAAAAATTGTGTTTATAACGAATGCTACAGTGAATTGTGAAAGAATTGTGAAAATTTCATAAAAAGGCCTTTATTAGAGGGAAAAGCTGCAAATTGCGTTAAATTAACCCCATAAGCTAAAGTATCAATTTGAGTCAATTTGAGTATCAATTTTGAGTCTCTGGTAGCAAGAAGAATTAATAAATTACTTGCACATAAACTTTTAAATCCAGACATTCAGGCTTTTAAATTCATTTTTTAATGGCCTATGAGCAGGGCATAGTCTATGAGCCGGGGTACAGAGTTTGTTTATGGCAACGTTCCCCCAACGTTCTTGGTTACGAAGCCTTCTATTTGAGCACCCCTTAGAAAAATTTATAAATCAGCCCCTGGGAAGGATCCTGTGCTAGTTGTGAGCAAAAATTCCTAAGACAAAAAATAATAAATGCAAAAACAAAACAACTGAGGAGACTAAAAGGAAATTTATTGGTTCTTGTTTTGGCATTTTTACACTTATTCATAAAAACAGCGAGACACGTTTTGCCAAAAAAATTGGACCGATTGAGCATGCCCAGGAACAGATGGAAGATAACAAAGGAAAAACGTTTCTTTGGAAATTTTTTCACAAATTTTTACAAAACAAAAGAGGTTTCGTCAGATTATTAACCTGGTACAAAAAAATTTTCACGCAAATTGCTATTTAGTGAGCTTACAAAAATTTACTGAGTAAATATAAAAAATCAATGCTTGAAAAGGAATAACATTGAAATCACCCGATCCCCAAAATATCCAGAGAATAAGAACATCAAGCCTAATCCAAAATTATCTGGTCCTAATAAAGGGGTGTGTAATTGGTAAGTATAAAGACCCTGTGTGCGAAATTGCTATATACGCTGGTGGCTCAAGTTCAGTACTACATATAGTAGATAAAGAAGACAACGATATATGGTTCAGGCTCAAATTCTAATTCCAATAGAGGACTGTATAATTCCGTAGATTCTAACTTAGGTCTTCTCTAATCAACTTCAACTCAAATCTCTCCGAACGCATACTTCACGTGTACATTAAAAGACAACAACAGCAACAACTACTGTAGTACGTCATACCATACAATTTCTTACACCCTGGAAGCAATGTTTATGCCAGTATCCCTTTAGAGTAGCGAGGGTAACTCAAAACTTGATCTACTTTAGGGGGGCTTATTTGGCATGCATAATTTAAATTTAAGAAAGCGACAAAGTTTTTTACCCAATAAATGGATAAAAAAGTTGTTGAATTAGGTTACTTACTTCCGGAAGGGGTAAGAGAGTTGCATATTTGAGAGAGGGGCTTATTTAGAGGGTACGCTTATCAAAATAATACAGGAGATAATTTTGTGTAGTTGCCGTCCGCTAAAGTTGCTTTAAGGAAAATATTTCTTGTTAGCTTCCATTCATGCTATTTCATAGCGTCACTCAACTATAATGAATGTGAAAGAAATCATGCTTTGAATCAGTAATTTGATCTTACACTTCAGTGTGATGAGGTAATACTAATAGGCGGCTGACGTCACCCTTTGTCATGAAAGGAACATTCCACGTGATAGACATTTTTTCTCTCTCATTTAAATCTTATTGAAATCGGTAACAAAGACGGTAATAACACAAGTATCTTTCGATTGGGAACGAACCTGTCCTACTTATTTTGGAGGATTATTTAGCCGTCGAATACTTGAAACATTTTCCAAATATTAGAGCTGTTGACAGATTTTTACATAATTGTGTAATACTGAAGTGACCGAGGAGGTAGTTCCTTTGCGATCGCACGTTTTATCGAAGGTCGGTCGTCGGATTGACTTGAGGATTCTTCAGAGTCCGAGATCTTGTAAACACTGACGATTCTGCCATGTATCAATGCAAGGCAACGAGACTTGTTTTTCTTTGCTGTTTTATTGTCAGGGTGAGTAGGTCTATTCGTTCTCTTAATCTTGATCTCGAAGAATTCGGGGGAGGTGTTCGCCAACGAGGTAAAGCTCATGTGATATGACCCCATTTGTTTTTACAATTTCGCCCGCTCAGTTGTTGAGCTTGTTTTCGGACATCTGTCTCCGTTCCACAAACAAGATGACAAAATTTTAAGAATGTCACCAAAAAAATTCCCGCAGATCATGTGGAATAAACTACTTGGCGGTAAGGCTACATCGGATATATTTTCCTGTCTTCTGCCACAACGTAGGCTGTACGTAGGCCACATTGGATAGGTGGTGCGGTTCTATCACCATTTTTGTGGCAGCACCTGAAACCGGATATTTTTGGTAGCCTCTAGGTTGGTTACCCCATTAGTGAATAACTTGCATGTTTAAAAGGTGCTCGCTGAATTAAAATGAATAGTTTATCTACATGCAGGTGCCTTGCCAATGGATACCATCCCCACCTCCCGCCCCGCCCGCCCCGCCCAACAAAAATATTGACCAATTTATTCATGGTCGTCTTTTACTGTTTTTTCAGTCTGTAAATGAGTGTACACAATTTAATTATTTTTTCTCCGTTTCATAACCAAACTATCCTTAGCCTTAAAGCCTGGTACCTAATATGCAATTTATAAAGAGAAATAGGAAGCTAGTAAAAAAAATGAGGCCTTCCTACATTTGCCTAAGGGTAACTGATTTTCATATCAAACTGTACATAAGTTGAAGGGTAAGGGGTAGTTACCCCTCCATCATTTTGTCAAATGGTGGTACACACAGTTCTTCCAAAAATTTATAAAAATGCAGTAGGTAGGGTTGGCTCATATTTCAGATTTGCCAAGGAAAATACACATTGTGTAATGTGCCAAAATGAGACAAAAGGGCAGGATATCATGAGTCATGCCCATTAACCTTCCACTCTTCAGTTGCTGGCACTGTCACTGCTGTACATGCCTTGGACTATATGGCCAGATGACTTCACAGAAAACAATATTAAGGGGTTATAACCAAACATCTTCTTGTCTGTGCCCCCACTATATAACTGGAGGTGCAGCCCCTGGTGGGAGAGTCTTAGCATTGCTAGCCATCTTTTCCTGGGCACTTCACCTCCTTCTGGCACCCCTAGCTGCTTTACCCCTGTACAATGAAATGATAGGTCCAGCACTATTTACCTCTTGGGGAATATTTTAAAAAATTTCCTTCACCAGAAAACTCCTCATTGAAATGTGTATTGTCAGATGATTTAATGCAAAGTCAATATGTTGTATAAGGTATCCAGGTATTTTTTGAATGCATTTATAAATATGGGTGTTTGAAGGAGCTGGGTTTTCCTTCAAAGTTGGTTTTTGAATCTGTTGTACTTTTGGTAAGGAGCAAAGAATTATCATGTTTTGCTAAATATTGTCAGACTGATTTTACTCCAGCTTGGTTGTATAGCCTTTAGGAGTTAACGATTGAAGATTGAAGAGTGGACCTAAGTGTGCAATCAGAATTTTTATCAAATTTTTAACATTTGTTTCAAATTTTATTAGAATAAAAAACCCTTTTTGGCGAAGTATTTATAATATTTGTTTTAAGTGCTTTTTATTTGTGGACATAGTTTCACCTTTTTAATTTGCTTAATAAAACAATAAGAATTGCAACATTTTTAGTGAAATGCATTTATATGTTTACAAGAAACAATAACTAGAATGATATCCTACAGGTAATTTGCTGGCCAAGCAAAACTTTGATGACACAATTTTACCAGTTTTTTCATGCTTTTATGTAAACCTTTGCTGTCATTTAGAGCACAACACAACAATATTCTGGAACACAGTGTCTAATAATGTGTGTTCAGAAATATGTTACTGACAGTACTTTGAAATAAAAGTAAATGATTTTATTCACCCTTCAAAAAATACAACAATAGAGTAGAAAAAACTATGCTTAATTCAATGCAGAAAAATCTCTGTGTTTAACTTAAGTTTTAGGCATATGCCTTTTATTGGGGTACACCACGTAGTTGTCCTTGCGTAGTTAATATTACAAAAACCTGGCACGTTTCTTTGGAATATCATATCTTTGTATGGATGCTTGACCAATAATATAGTTTTGGCTATACATACAATGGAAGCGTTAGGATATATATTTGTCAGATCAACATTTTTACTGGCTAAATTTAATTATCAAAATATGCATGGCGTTGTCCAAACTCTTATAGTCCTGTAAATTCTGCCTGCCTGTGGCCCCTTGTCTGTAAGTTGACGGTCATTTTATTCTCCATCTGTGGCAAGCTTCGTTGAAAATGAAAGAAGTGGGAGAAATCCTGAGATTAGACAATGAATGGAGCTTGATATCCGGCATTAACCTTTTTGTTAGTTCAATCAACCTTAGCGAAGACGGCGATATGTGAAACCTTGAGTGTGTCTTGATCATATTGTCTCATTCCATCATGTGAAGGGCCACTTCAGTTTAAACAGAGATCAATATAAACATCAGAAGATTCAAGGTAGCTTGGACTGAGCCTGTGTTTGTTTATGCATTCTGTTACAATTTTTTTCTTGCTTTGCGCTTTAATAGATAAATATCGACGTCGCGATATGTATTTGTCCAATTACAATGTAATGTATGGATCCCTTTGTGCACGACCTAGTTTTTCCTCTAATGCAGTCTTTTATCAAATTTTTTGTAAATTCAACCTAGCTTTTCCTCTAAGCAGAATTTTTTGTAAAAGGATATAGTTTACTTTCTCATTTTAGTGTTAGGGTTAGGGTCGTTCATTGGTACATTTCATTGATGTTTTTCACAAAACCAAGAAAAGGATTTCCAGGAAGTGATTATTGCTTTGAAACATAACATATGCCAACCGGATAGGAAGCGTAATGAATAGTATTTTAGAAATGTATTAACAGCTCGATTTTTGCAGTGCTAAGTTCGAAATGAATTAAGAAAATACAAACTACAACGTTTACAGCAGTTATTGCCAGTAAATGGTATTTGAAATATGACAAAGTTGTGAATATTGATTGTGCCAAAAAAGCACCGTGTCTAGGGGTGCAATTTTTGCTAACGTAACCTTTCGCGGGACACCTTTCATATAAATGCCGCCTTTATCCTAGGATTGGCCCGTTTTCCCATTCCATCCTAACCCCCTGTCTTTGGCCAATGTTTGAAATGCTGACCAGTGATGCCCGATACACCTCCTTCAAACGAGAGTGAGATTTCGTTCTGTAATTGGTTTTTAAAGAGTAAGATATTAGGCGAATGATGAGATTATAATAGTTTTTCTAACATATTTTCAGCGCCCTTGTTAAAGATCATATCTTTATATCTTTACAAGACTTGATAAAACGACCAATTTAATTTCAGTTCTCTCTGTTTCGCCTAGGCTGTTTTCAGTGCAGTTGTGGTAACATTGCAGCCCATTGACTACTACAATGGTGGCCATAAGGATTATGATGGTGTATGCTGCGACAACCTAGGTAGTTGGTGGTGTTTCAATGAATGCGAGAACTGGTTTCAATTCTGTATTACTACATTTCCTGTCAAAGATTGGAGCAAGTGTCAAGTGTTCAAAGTCACATATGTTCTCGGTGATGACGATTTCACTTTTCCTGGATACGGTCACAAGCTTGGCTCCAATTTCTACAATCCAATAAGGTGGACGGCTGTCGACCGTTGGCAGGTAATGTGCAACTTTAGTTCAGTTTGCAGTGGAATAATCAGAGGGCGCGTGGATCCATAAGTCATACACTGCCTGGGTGAAAGGAGTTCAGAAAGTGCAATATTACCTCTGTCTTTCGTCCCATTTAATTATTATCCATATGTTTATGTTTATAAAAAGAAATGTCAAAGTTGTCTTCAAACAACATTTTTTTATCTGGGCTCGAACTATCCCAGATTTCTTTTTCGATGTGTAAATGAGTCCGACCTGAGTATCCCGGGTTAAGAAAGTCCAGTTCGAGTGCCTGGGCTGAATCTAGGTTGAATGTCGTGCAAAGTCCAGAAAACACTACGGCTCCACGGCTGTTAGGCAGAGGAAGGTTTTGAAACAAAGTAAAAGCTTCGAGGATGGCCTATGCATAACTTGACAAAAGTATATTATGCGAGAAAAATTTTACCGTTTAACTTTTCTTTATTCTTGACAAAGTGCAAAGACCAGACAATAGATAATCTAACTTATTTTGCATTTATATGAAAATTTTATTGAGAAGGTACAAGGAAATGTCCGTGGGAAGCAGATGGGACGATTTTGTTAGGAAGAAGGCTTAGGCGTTCTCTGACCTCTGATGTCTTGGATCTTCAGTATATACTCTCCCATTTGCCACCTCTGATAAAAAGCCCATCAATTTCGCATCCCTTTGAAAAAATCCTTTTTACGACACTGGTTCGATAATCATGCTATATGCAAAAACAACAAAACAGAATAAAAGAGCAAAGGTTTTAATGATTTAATTGCTCATATTTATAAATATTTACCAAAAAATCTGCTATCAATTCTTTAGCGATTGGGGAAGGAGAGTGTAAGTACAAACAAGTTGAGTTTGTATGTATTTTGATGGTCAAATTTCCAAACTGTACCCCTTTGCCTGCGTATAAGCGTTTGTTGTAGATGTGGTCATAGGAAATAGTTCTCTATTCATTCAACTCACTCAATTCATTCGATTGGTGCAAAAATTAGCCTGCGTGCAGGATCTAACCTTCAGCAGATATTAAATTTGATGTACGTACCAATGCTATTTGTCTGAATTTGTTATAGCTTAGGCTAATTAAAATAGGCTTAATTTTAATGCATGCAACCAGAAGTCATAAGAAAAGTTACAACATGATTCAAATCTAAGCTGAGGTGATTCAACTGTCGAATTTGTTTTGAAATGTGAAGCAAGTAAAGGAGCAGTGATGAAGGAACTCGTCTCATGTTCGTACGTCATGAAATGACGTAGCTAGGGCTACCATCCATTATTCGTGAAGAATAGCCGGTTGGTTAACATTACCTTTTTCTTTTCAGGGTGCATTTGGTTTGTTGGCTAATGTTTGGGATGATGATCATAATAATTTTCTTGGTATTGGTAGCGCGGATGAAAAGATCGACGTTTATCGCATGAATGTGTATATAAGTGCGGGGCGGGACGAAAACAACGCAGTTTCAAAGCGCTTCTACGCAACCGGGCGACGTTCAAGCCTTGGTTTTCTTGCTAGGTAGTGGACACTATTTATCGTTTTCTAAGAGATGAAAAGAGGATGATACGGTTAATGTTTGAGCTGTTAATCCAGCCACAACTCGAATATTTATTTTTGTACCACAACGCCCAAGACATATGTAGTGGACCACTAACTTAGTACCATATTTACCCTAGGAAGGGAACTCAGAAGCATTACAAAGAATTGAGGTTGGGGGGTAGCATGGAATAAAATGAATCTCTTCCTAAAACAGACACTTTATGCAAAGAAGACTCCCACATTTTGTTTTTCCACGATTTTGGAACAAGATTTCAAACTCTTAGTCCATAATTCAGTCTGTACCTTGCGTCAATATATAATTTCCTTTGCAGGGCTTGGTGCGCCACGAATTACTACGGCCCAGATTGTTTTACATACTGTGTTGCAAAGGACGACTCATCTGGACATTATACATGTGACCCAGCTTCTGGCAGTAAACAGTGCAATACGGGGTGGAAAGGGAGCAACTGTCATTTGCGTAAGTCAAATATATTTCCTTTATTATAAGAGCCAAACGTCTTATTGCACCCCTTATCCCAAATAGGATTGATTCTAGTGGTTTTCATGTACCAGGGCACTGATTGAATTATCAGTACTAAATTGCTTCACACCTCTTTTGATGACTTTTACTTTACTTTAGAGGTCAAGTAATTCTTAAAAACGTTATCATAGCCGCACATAAAAATTCTGCGTTCAGGGACCTGCACACCATAGTGTCTCGAATGAGACATTTTCAACTCTTTAGAGGAGGGGGCTTTCATTAAAGCGGGGTTGTCATTCAGAGGGGGGCGCTGATAAATTTTTAATTATTTTTCCAGACTGCATGTAGCAAATTTTTGTTTGAAAAATTAGTTTGATCTCTGCTCTATTTAAATGTGAATCGTTAGTTCTCTACTTAAGGTTAATATGTTCACTTCTTCATCATCATACCACCATAACCGTTCGTCTCGCCATCCTCTTCACCATTCTCTTCACCATTCTTTTCACCATTCTTTTCATGAACAAGAAACCGGATTCATATTTGAGATAGAGGCGCACATACATGGGAGGGGAGCTCATCTAATTTTGACAGCTTAAGGGGACGCTAATTTGAAGGGGGTGCTCAGTCAAAGGGAGGCGCTCATTCAAAGATTTGTAGTATTGGAAGCCAAATCTCACGCCTGATGTTTATCAATACATCCCGAGTTGTGCCCAGGACCTTTTCTTTTTTCTTGAAACCTTTTAATTAGATGATTTTAATGAAACATTTTATTACTGAATGTTAGTGTTTCTAAGGCTACTGACTTCATCGTCTGCATTTTTTATTTAGCCATTTGCCTGTCTGGTTGTGATCTGTCCCATGGATCATGCAATTTACCAAATCAGTGCAAGTGAGTATTGCTTGTCATCTGCAACAACTTAAACGCCTGTTGTTCATTAGTAGCAATATATCTTGTTGTCACCTAAGTGCTTGCTTATATAAGAGGAAAGTATCTAATTTTAATAATACATTTCCCTCTATGAAAAAGTCAACAACATAGAGCAAACGAAAAGATCTAGTCTCTCTGATGTTGTGCCACAGAGCAAGTCAAATTTCCTTTTTTTAGGATAAATCAGTCTATCTCCAACTCAGTGTTGGTTACACAAGTTGTTACTCTCACAATGCAGTAAATTGTTGAATATTATTCCTGAATTTAATAAAAAGAAAAGTTTTGATTAAACAGGGCAAAAGCCTCTGATTACATTTATGATGCAAGAAAGAGCAAACAGACTTAAATCCAATTTACTCCTCAGTACCGTACCAAGATTAGAATGGTCAAGGGAGGGGGGGGGGCACGGGTGCCATTGCTCAAGAGCAATAACTTCAAAAAAGAACTTTTTGAGCAAAAGGATTGTTATAGTTTTTGAGTAGCTACGGCCAGTGTTGCCGTTACCGTAGCTACGCTCAGGGGGCTCAATGGAGCTCGGAGGCCTCAGCCCCTCTTGTTAAAATTCAGAGAGATTTTGGGAATTTCAGCCCCTTCCCTCTTAACAGGTGAGTGCCTATTTGGTTGGGCGAATTCTGTGTTGGCAACCCTATTGAGCAATTTTTTATCAGTCTTTTGGTGTCATTGAGTATTTTGAATACTCAGTGTTACCTTACGTCTGGGTTATGTCGTTTGTCGCGGTGAGGCTGAAGGTGCTGTTTTTGTTCTAGTTGTGTCAGCGGCTGGACTGGAGTATTCTGTAATAAATGCATTAAAAAGACCGGTTGCGGTGAGTTGCGCAGTATCTTTTCAACCCTTTCACGGGTCTTTACTGGAAATAAGGACTGAAAACCTCTTTTACAGAAAACTTCTCTTTTAACTTCTTGGCATCTATGAAAAACAGGAAATTATATATGATTTATAGAAATAATTGTCAAACTTGAAGATTGGCTGACGTCAATATGAATATAACAGCGTGGGATGAATAAACCCTAGAAGAAACTTTTCACAAGTCTCTGCGCAATTTGTGGCGTGGGCGCTGACTAATGCCCGCATATCAAAGAGAATAGACCGTGTATCTTGAGATCTCATAAGATTCCTGTTTTATTAAAGGCTTATGCACAACCGGCATGCTTAGTGGCAGTTGTCTTGAAAAATTGACTGTGTTTTATATTTTCATGCAGTACGATATTAGGCCGATAATAGTCGCAAAGCGTGCCGGTTGCGCAAGAGCCTTTAATTTTATCGTAAAATATATTGAAAGTAGTTGATAAGAGAGTTGATAAATTGATTAATTCATTGATGACGCAATCAAGTCTGAGAATAATTTTTGTTCTCTTCTATCACACAATTTCTTTGTTATGAAAAGTCAATAAAACTGTTTCTTATGTTCGCTTTTTGCGTATTTGTTTTCTAGTAAACGGGTATTGTGTTTCTGGTCATGATTGTGTCTGCAACAGCGGATGGACTGGTGAGAACTGCGACAAGGACCTGAACAGCTGCCGAAGCGGCCCTTGTAGAAATGGTGGGACGTGTTCCAACACAGGAACAGATGCTTTCAGCTGTGCTTGTGTTCCTGGTTACACTGGAACCTTGTGTGAAACTGGTAAAATGATTATTATCAATTAGGGACCGCAGAAGCGGGGGCTACGGGGGTTTTAGCCCCCTCCCCAATTATTTCCAATATGTACTTAAAACGCCCTACTCTTGGTTTTTAGAATGTTTAGCCCCCCCCCCCCCGAAAAAAACCTTTTTGCCCCCTCCATCTGTAATATGCTCCCCGGTCCTTGCTTTTGAAAGTTCTTTTTTCAATGGTGTCATGGATGTATGTATTCTGAAATGTTGCCGGAAAACATTTTTCTCAAAACGTTAGAGAAATCTCAATCTAGCCATCGTTTCTTTGTCGGTTAACAACTGAATTTGGAGAGTTTTGATTATAGTGTCATTGGACCAGCATGTGATTTTCAGCTTTGCAATGTCGGAGGTTTTTTACTATGGAGTTCTGTTTTAAAAATTACCGCTTGATATGGTTGGATTCAGAATTTCAAAGTATTCTCTGGAGTCGTAGTCTTTCATAACCATAGCAGACACACAAACATCAGATTTGCTCGATCGATGATTTATTGTACTAAGTTATCATTCATACTCTACCAATTTTGACTGTGTAACTTCAAAAATCATTTGCTTCTATTAAATCATGCTATGCAGTAACTGTCTCAAGCAATAACTTTTGCTATGCAGTTATGATGGGCTGTCAACCAGGGAATTCACCCTCTGTTTTCACAGTATTAACCTCTCTTATCCAGAACTTTTTAGTGCACATAATATTGATGGGGGCTAGAAGTTTAAATGTTTTAAGTAATTAAGCTGAAACGTTTTACTTTCTAAAAGCTAGGACTTTCATAGCTCCTTTCATAAAAGCTCACTGGACAAAGAATTTTGTACCTCGAATTTTGAGATAAACGTTGCTCATTGGCTTAAAAAGATTTCCTATGAAAAAAAGGAGTAAATAAGGGTATTTCTGTAGAATTATTCTGAACCTTGTAGTGCATTCACAGTGTATACCGTAATGCCTCGCTTATTCAATTTTTGCGGCTCCAGGGTGGACGCTTATACGAGGGAGGCCCTTAATCGAGGGTGCTTCTTTTAAAAAGTACATTTGGGTGCAAATTGTGTTGTTCATTAATCTTTCTTGTTGAATTGCCTTCCAATTCGTTGAAAATTGTGAAAATTATGTTTTCGTTGAAAATTCGAATAAGCGCCCGTTTCTGAAGGTTGAAGGATGGGCGCTTATTCAATAACTTCACCTCTAGGGTGGGTCCTTATTCGAGAAAGGCTATTATTTGAGGGGGGCGCTTGTTCGAGGCATTACGGTGCAATCACAGTGTTTGCTCACGATTATCCTTTATTGCCATTAGATGATTCGCATGAGTATCCCACCTTTCTCGTAGAAATCAACATGTGTGCCCCTGACCCCTGCCTAAATGGTGCTACCTGCGTAAACAGAAGAACCGATTACTACTGCTCTTGTCTTCCTGGATATAATGGCAAAAACTGTCAAACAGGTATGATAATAACCTACCTCCTAACCTATTCTATCCTTATGCTTCATAAAGGTACATATTGATTTTGTTGCTGGAGCATTCTGTACATTCGAATAAATCTTTTGTGCCAAGAATTTCAAAGCTGTAACATACAAATTTACACTCTATTTCAACTTGATTACTTGTATGGAATGATGTGGTTACCCTTTTTTGTTCCAATTTACAATGTGATTCTGTCTACATAACATGGTTCATAATTGCAAAAATCAGATGTGAATATGCTCAACATGTACAAGGCCACGCTTTGAAGTTGGGATGTAAACGTGGGAATGTTTTCAAAAGCTTTTTGGGTATCAGATACCGGTTAATCTAAAAGAAACCATAGTGAAAGTAACTTTATGCCCAGGTTTTCTGAGAGCCATATCTTTTAAAAGCTTTTAAGAATCCAGGGCAGGCTAAAACACATTTTATGGCTAAGAATACGTATCAAGCACCATAGATATCTGGTCAACTGTGAAAGATTTTATGCGATTGTTATCTTTTAAAAATTCAAAGCATCATTTGTCTTTGTCATTTACTTCCAAAAGCGCTTCTCAAGAGCATTCTTAGTTACATAAAAGTACATTGCATGAAATTCTGGCACGATGAAAAAAAGCTCCATCTACAGTTTTATTTTAGACATAGAGAAAGCTCGATGATTTAGCAATACCTTCGTTTATTATGCTCAGAATGCCAGCCATAAATTATGTTCAGATCAAAGACATTAAATCTTCTACCTGCTATGTGATTTTCATCGTTATCGTTCGTCATCCAGCAATGAGAAGAATTTACAACTAAAGTGTCTTTTCTTTTATAGATATCAACGAATGTGCATCTAACCCCTGTAAAAACGGTGGAACTTGTGAGGTAATATAAGCTCGTATGGGGATAAGGCTAGATAACAAATATTTTGTGGTAATATTGTTATGAATTTCAGATTGTTATAGAAAGTATTTATTTAAACCAGAATCATTGAAAGAAAAGGTAAGGCATTTCAACGTGAATCTTTGTTTCGCATACCTTTCTTCATTGTGAACAATGTCCAATTATTTGTAGGGTACCCCCATTTGTGGTGGGCCTCACATTGATTTATGGTATCATCTAAGTAAATGTTCAGCTTCAAGAGAATGTATTTGAAAAATAGGGAGTTGAACACTCTATAGTAGTATTTAAATGTTATTTTGAATATGATAAGTTTAAGGGGATACTGTTACTTCCTCACAAGATAAAACCATTTATGTTAACTCATAATAATAAGTTTAAAGTACACTGCCCACTTTCACTTAAAACCTTCAACTGCTAGGATCAAGTAAACGACTTCAAATGCCGTTGTCTGGCTGGATATACTGGTAAAGACTGCAGTGTTGATATAAATGAATGTAGCAGCAACCCTTGCCAAAATGGAGGTCAATGCCTCGATGGAATAAATTCCTACACATGTCAATGCAGAGCTGGGTTCACTGGAAGTAGCTGCCAAGTTAATGTCGACGATTGCAGTCCAAACCCCTGTAAAAATGGAGGTAGGTCTACATCGTATTTGAACCGTCGTATCTCTATGTTTTTACTTTTGAGCTTATAGTTTTTACTCACGATGGAACAGGAGGATGAAGATCTATCATTTCGCGTGAATACTGACAGACAGACGGGTGAAGCAGAGCCGAAATTTAGCCAGACAAAGATAGGAGAAGTTACAAGGAAGTTTGTAATGATATCTAATTTGGAAAGCGTTGACTTATATCAGTGTAATTTTGCTTCATAAGGGTTCCTTTTTGGATATGTGCGTTCCTGCAATTCAAGTAAAGTTTTTCGGTTGAAATTCATAAGAATTTTTAAGGATTATTAAAGAAGCATTAAGCCCCTGCAGCCAATACCTATTATTGTATTTCACTTAGGAACATGCACAGATGGCGTGAATACCTTTACTTGCCAATGCCCGTCCGGATTCCATGGGAAAACATGTCATAATGGAACCAACGAATGTGACCCAAACCCTTGCCAAAATGGCGGCTCCTGTGCAGATATTCACCTTGACTACAATGTAAGTATACGGCATATGCTATCCATCATATCATGTCCTTCCATACATTCAACTTTTAACGAGCTGTCTAAGCAATTTTTCTAATTGTGAATTCACCAAAAGAATGAATCAATATGGTTTCAGTCTGCTAATTTGCACTGTCATTCAAATGCGAAAGCTTGAAAAATATTAACAGATATTGAACGGGGATAAAATATTACGTAGTTATTTAGATTTTTGTGATAGTTAGATTACAAAGGCATGTTTTTATTCTAAAAATTACGAAGTGAATCCCTTTGCTGCTGGTGATTGATTTTTTCAGCTTACGTTACTCATTTCTCACCCTTAGTGCACGTGTATAGCTGGGTACACCGGCAAGAGTTGCCAAACTGATATAAACGAATGCCTGGCGGGAATATGCAACAA
Source organism: Rhopilema esculentum (assembly GCF_013076305.1). Next base: position 6,531,578 of record NW_027018682.1, on the reverse strand, counting down.
TGGAACATGCACAGACAAAGTCAATGCGTACACGTGCACATGCTACCCAGGATTCACTGGCAACAACTGCCAAACAAACATCAACGAATGCGCTCGTAAGTTCTTCGCCAGCCTTTAACATTTCTGTTTAAATACCGAATGATTTTCTTATCGCATCTATCAAACATGTTAAGGATAGAAATAGCGGTTAGCATGAAGTTTCGTTTAGGATTTACTATACAATCGCTATGCTAGACAGTCCTGTAGGTTCGATTATCTGTGCCCTCTAGCTTACTGTAAGAGTATTCTCTCTGGTGTTTTGCCTTCACTTCTCTTTTATCCTTGCTGTTAAAAAGGGGCCCATTTTTAATATTTCTTTTATGTTACGTGCATGGCAAAAAGCACTTTATAAATTCTAAATTTTTGTCTTTTTGAACAATTTTTTTTCGAATTTTTTCTCCCGGCAATAACAGCAAGTCACCATGCTTCTCGTACATAATTTCGCTAGTACTTCAAGGCACAGTTTCTATGACGTGGTACTTGTGCCATGAACTTCACCTTCACGGTTATCAGTCTCCCTCAGTTACACTTTTGAGCCTGAGATTTTTGTCATTATTTGTAGCAAAACCTTGCCAGAATGGTGGCACCTGTATCGATGGCATCAATAGTTTTTCTTGCCAGTGTCCTCCTGGCTACACTGGTGCCCACTGTGAGACAAACATTAATGAATGCAGCTCCAACCCATGCATTAAAGGAAACTGTATCGATGGTATTGCAAACTATACATGTAACTGTAGCATGGGATACCAAGGGCGGAACTGCCAAGAACGAATCAACTATTGTTTGTCTTCGCCTTGCAATAATTCAGGCAGATGTGTGAATGAACTCGCTGGTTTCAAATGCGTTTGTGCAGTGGGATACACAGGAAGAACATGTGATGTGAATATCAACGACTGTTCGCCAAACCCTTGCAATGCCACTGGTACTAAGATGTGTGTTGATGGAATAAACAGCTACAAATGCGATTGCTTGAAAGGTTACACTGGAAAGTTTTGCGAAGTTGGTAGGTTTATTACGTTGAAACTTTAAAATTGCAACTCCTCCCAAAAGTTCTTGAACGCGCTGTTGCTCTGAAATGTGTTGTTCTGAAAGTATTAACAGTTAACGGTAAAGACAACACCCTAGCCCCTCTTCTTAATAACAATGTTTGTTGTAAAGGGAAATACCATAACTATCTTAAAAAATCCGCTGGACTACACCGAACCTCCTAACTCTAGAAAATAAAATTGTTCGGAGGAGGGGGAGGGGGTAGTCAGTATAAGAAATCGAAAATTTGATCTTGTGTACCAATGCATTTTTCAGGCGTTATAGCTTTCTCTAGTTTCTTGCCTGCCTCAAAATTCAGAGCAGCAATCATTCTAAAGGCTAAATGTTTCTAAATCATTCTCAAGAAAACAGTCAAAGCAAGGTATGACTTGCATGTTGTCATTTAAGTGTTTTTTTCTATTAGCGATCGCCCACCTGGTTGTCAACCACGCTACTGCAACTGTACTAGGTTTTTTAAGCTCTTACGACTTCCGTAGCTACTACTTTTAATTTAAAGAACTTTTGATATTTGATAGTAGAATGGTTGTTTTTGTCGGGTCCGGGAAGCATGCCTCAATACATATATGTCTCTTTTAGGTCGTTCTTTTGTTTCTTGATATGGTAGAATAGATTTTCTGCCAGGATTTCCAGAATGGACAATTACGTGACGGGGAATGTAGCTTTACCGATGCGGGCTTGCAAAATAGGTTTATTTGGCTCCATTTTCTCTTTGGATAACTGGCCATTAGTAATTATCATTTTTATCAAGTGGATACGGTAGCGTTTTTATTGAAGTGCGGTTGAAGAAAAATGGATTGAAATGAAAAATATACAAAAAGTTGCAGGGGAATCGTTGCTTAAGAGCTTCTTTCTCAATTAAGTTTTTTATTGAGCTTTTAACCGTTGTTCTTTGTTAGACGTTGATGATTGTGACCCTGGTAACATTGACAATGTGATCGAAGGAGAGGGTGCAGTCACCGAATTTGGCTATTGTGGAAAACACGGCAAATGTATTGACGGCATTAATTCATATAACTGCAGTTGTGACAAAGGCTGGACGGGCAAGAAGTGTGAAAAAGGTGAGTTTTCTTTTGTTGCATTTACAATGTTTCTTCTGGGACCAAAAAATGGGAAGCGAAAGTTTCTCTTAGGGCTTAGCGTCCATTTTGTCAAAAGTTTCTTCGAAGTCGTTTTAAGGATCAATTTTTTTTTCTTCTAATACAAAACTGGTGTTTTTTTCAGCATGAATATGTTACACGGCTTTTTATCTCTTTAGAAATTAATAATCATTGGTAATGCTTTGCTATTTCGTCGTAGATATTAACGAGTGTTTACCAGACCCTTGCCAAAATGGAGGGAAGTGCTTTCAGACGTACAATGCGGACTATGTTTGTGAATGCCCAAAGGGATTCACTGGCAAAAACTGCTCCATAAGTAAGAACGAATAGAAATTCTTCTTGCTTAGATAGTTTTGCTAATATAAGCAATGAATTTTATTGCAATATTATTCATCAAATTTCATTTAGATGTTTCCAAGTAAGTCGAGGTTTGTTGTCTAATTACACTATAGCAGTATGATCCGGGTGACTTTTGGTCCCCCTGCCTGCCGTTACTACATTTTTTTACGCAAGGCTCCTGCCAAATGCTTTGCTTTCCGCAGGCTTCCCGCAGGCATTCCGCGGGCTTTGCGCAGGTTTTCCGCAGGCTTTCTGCAGGCTTTCTGCGGGCTTCCGCTAGTAGGGGGATTAACTGATCATAATGCTGATATCTTTGTTATCCTAGACATCGATGACTGTGTTAATCATCGTTGCTGCAATGGGTCGAAATGCATCGATGGAATTAACAGCTATAGTTGTCAGTGTGCTCCGGGGAAAAAGGGAATCGACTGTTGTTCAAGTAAGTATATCACGGCTTTGTCTGATGCAATTTTCAAGCAAGAAGCTCTCCGATAGATACGACGATAGATTTTGTGGTTCACAATTTTTGATTTTGGAACAGCCCTTTCAAAAGCTCTTTCTGTATTTTACTCGAATCGTACTCTTTTATTCTCGTTCTTTTCTCAAATCTCTCCTTATGTGTACAATGATCTTTTTTATTCGCCCTTCAACTGGCGTTTTTTAGTTATATTTTTTACCTTATTTCCAGATGTTTCGTCGTAGACTTATCGGAACTACAAATTTTGTTATGTAGTTTTTCCTAACTTGGCAAAAAAATGTCACATAATTTTCTATTGCATGTCTAGCTACATCTTGGTGCGCAAACAATAATACTTGTGTAAATCAGAAGGGACGTTGCATCGATCTTGGCACAGATTTCCGTTGTAACTGCTCAGTAGGATACACTGGCAAACGATGCGAGACTGGTATGTACAGTTTACGTCACATGAATTGATGTTACATTGATGCCTGATTCAAACGCGGCCTAAGTAAAAGCATCAAAGGTCCAAATCTTTGATTGGCTGAAATAGGCCTGAATCTGTCATTTTCTTGAAAAGGCACGTTTTTTGTCATATCCTTAAAGTCTGATTGATTAAGAATTTAAATTTCTCAGCCATTCAAATGTTCCAATGTTTAAGTTGAACTTTCTGTAAATTTTTGAACTTTTAATTGGCTGGTGAGTTTTATGGTGATCTCGTTTTAGAGCTCGACTTGTGCCTCAGCAGTCCTTGCAGTAACTCCTCCACGTGTATATCCATTCTTGGTGGCTACAGATGTCTGTGTGACTTTGGAAAAACTGGAAAGAACTGTGACGTCAACATAGATGACTGCTTCAACAATACATGTAAAAACGGGGCAACCTGTGTAGATGGAATTGGCAAATTTACGTGTACATGCCCACCTGGTGGTAGATATACCGGCCCATTTTGTGAAGGTATGTCTGTCAATGTTAAATACTTATATTATCTTGTGCCCACCAGCCCACCACTGTTGCGTTTTATGACCATAGTTCTGTTAATGGTGCGTTTTTTAAGAAGCTAATTAATTCTAAAATGGTTTTTTTTGCTCAAAGGTGACAACAGTCTGACTTCAGAGAATCACCCTATGATTGGTCAAAAATATACCTCTTTTGAATTCCCCGGTGTCTTCACAGCAGTTTTCCTCTTCCTAGATGACTACTACCAGTCTTAAGTCATATATTTCCATTTTTCTGGATTTCGGGGACATATGAAATTTCCACCAAACTTTCACGCCTCCGTCCTTTTTCTTGCGTTGCATCAAGCCTTAGAATAACGTTTAGGTAAAATAAACGGGGCATGTAATATTAAATTAAATGAAGACTTCTGTTGTTTTATCCCGGGCAAAGGGTAGCTGTCTTCTCTTAAATTTGCAATATTGTATCGATGCATTGAGATAAAAACTTCCTCAATTTGGAATTCATGATAATATAGCCACAGTTAGCTCTACTAGATTTCCTGGGATGTATATGTCTAACTGCAATAGACTCTTAAGCTTACTTGATTAGTATCAAATGGATGCGTATAAGCACCGCTTTTTTATATAGGGGGCTGGGGCTCAAAGTTTCTATAGATTCCATATTGTGTATCATTCACGAACGAAACCAATCATATGAATTCACATTAAGAAAAGGAAATAGATAATCACGTCGCATTTTATTTAGAATCTGTCGTTTAAAATTCTGAATTAAGGAATGTAAGATTTATGCTTGTCTTCTGGACAGGGGAAAGGGAAAAGGGCAATGACCACGAGTTTCTGTTTTGAAGCAAAAAGCTTCTTATTTGTCGTTCTTATTTCTATAAGTTGTTCTCACTTTTCACTTTCAAAATTAATGTCAAGTTTTAACCTCTTGTTCTAGATATTGATGAGTGTGGAGAGGGGAAATGCAAAGAGCCAAATCAGAGGTGTATCAACACACCCGGAAGTTACCGATGCGTATGCAGAACAGGGTACACTGGTGCAAAGTGCGAGACAAATTTGGATAATTGCAATCCGAATCCCTGCGATGCTGAACGATCGACAAGTTGTATTGACTTGGTAAATGACTTTGAGTGCACATGCTTGAAAGGATGGGAAGGAAGGAATTGCACGACAAGTAAGACGATTTGATTTGATAGGAATATCTAAGAAAATTCCAATTTTGTGCTTATTGTGACCCATGCTGGCTCTTGTTCAAAGATTATTGGTAGCATTTGCGGAACAAAGGATGACTCTCATTTGTCAGCATAACTTTGACTCTCATTTGTCAGCATAACTTTGTACTTAGCTTTGTGTCATATATGAAGTTAAATTAACTGCTAGACAGCCTCTTGTGGATCTCTAATCAACAAACCTTTTTAGAAATGTACTACGGCTGGTCTTTTCCTTTCTGTTTTTACGTATCCTCTTATCATGAATAAGTGATAGATGCATCATATCACATCGCGATCGGAAAAAGAGCATCTATCAAAAATATACTTTTCCCTTCTCTTTATTCATCGATCTTTTAATTTGTACATTTTTTACCCATATTTGCAGGAAAATCTGGTGAAGATCCTTGTGGATGCAAAAATGGTGTTTGTTTGTTGCGTAATGGGTTTGAAACATGTGTTTGTAAGCAAGGATTTAGAGGTGAGATGAACGTTCGTTTTTTTCGTTTTCTTTTTGGGAAAAGATCTCTTATGATGTCACCATAATTGCAAAATAAGTTCCATATTCTCTCTAATGAGCGCCCCCTCTTCGTAGAACCCCCATTCTCCTATGAGCGCCACTTCTTCAATGAGCACCCCCCCCCCAAATATCATAAAAACAGATGAAGACCAGCATATCATCACAATAGTTGTCAGTTAAAAGATATTCAATAAAGCCAAGGCTGTTTCATATGAAACTCCAGTGACATTGTGTAAATATTTATAACAGGCCTATAACAGGTCTGATGCATATTGAATATTAATTGTTTTTAAATCAACTCGTGTTGTATTCAAAAACTCAATTTTTGTTTTAATGAGCGCCCCTCTAATGAGCGCCCCCTCACTGAAGCCAAAAATTAAATGAGCGCCCCGGCACTCATTAGAGAGTATACGGTATATTACCAAACTTTCAATTTGAAGTAGATTCTGGCATCCTTTGCTGTGCCTTGATGCTTCTAGCCGCTACTTTCAACGTTTTTAAAATTCATTATTTTTTTCTTAAGGGTCGAAATGCGAAATAGATATAAAGAAAGAAGCAGAGGAGAGTGAGTTTTTCTATTCAGTCTTTATAGCTCAGCTAAAATTTTTTGAATTTTCAGGTTTGATAAGCTGCCTCGTGTGTTTGCATGGTAATTTTCATCCATTTATAGACTTTTTTGTTCATTTTCATGCAGAGAAATTGAACGCACAGAAGCAAGAAAAAGATGAAGGTGACTACTTTCGTTGACTTTTCTTACCTGGAATTTATGTTAGAAGAATTGTTCGCATCAATATAGTGCGTCAGGATATATTATTTTCCAATAAGTTGATTGAGTTGATTTTTCCCAATTATTCTGATTAGATGTAAAATCTCTTTATGTGGACAGAACTAGTAAGAAACATTTTTGGTCTAAACAGGATATGTCACCCCTCCCTCCAAGGTTTAAGAATGTCAATAGACGAGGTACCAACATTGAGCGAACAGAGAAGATGCAAAATCGAAACATATTCTGTTCTATATTGAGTTGTAGTCGACGTTATTTTCATCAACCTTAAGCCTGGTTGAATGGGCGTTTTTGTACAACCGAACAATTTCTAATCTTAGCTAATGCTTTAAAAGCTGACGTGCATTTCTTACTTCCAGTTACCTTGTTCGTCTGTCTTTATATCTCATTTTGCTCCATAGATAAAAAGAAGTTAAATATCACACTTGGGGTTGTTGGGGGCGTTATCGGTGCAATTGTTGGAGTAGCAGCTGTGCTGATTGTAATGAAATGCAGGCAGAGGAAAACACGGCTACCAGAGAAGAGTAAGTCCATCTCATTATTAATTTGTTCTTTATTGTTTATAAATTATGTCATATTTTGGAGAGTTGCAGAGAGCTGGTTTCACTTCGTGAATTATATAAGAAACAGTAGCATAGATAATAGGTGAAGATTCATTACAGCTGTGCGTGTTATGTAGCAGTTTAATCCTTACCAAAAAATATCATGCGGGAATTTTATCTTTACGAGTTTTCAGTTTATTGAGAGCTTGCCTCATATGATGTAAATGGCCATAGCAAGGATTATTGGCGGTCATTGATTGAGAAAATGTAGGTTACTGTTCAGAAACTGGCGAGAAAAAGAGTTATTTGACTCAAGTATAAATGGTCATTTGAAAGGTTTGATGAACGCTGTAGCTCTCATGTTTTTCCCTTGTCAAAAACTGTTCAAAATTTCAGAGTTTCACAGTCACAGTAGAAAGGAAAGCTAAAATGATTTTTTAATTTCAGCTGTCGGGTACTCGAACATGGACGGGGAGCAGGTGGATTTTAAAGGAGGCGACATGATGTATAAGAATCCAACGTACAGCTTGGGAAGGGCCAATCTCGGTTTGGATGACGATAACAATTAAGTTTAGGCTTTTTTGTTTTTTTATTTCGATAATACTTAATTTCGTTTAATTTTGACGACATTTCATTGAATCTTGACAAAAGTTTATTTATTTAGCAGGACATTAATTATGTATTATTAATTTCGGCTTTTAGGATTTTGAGTTTTGGTATTTGGCACTGTCAGCTATTTTATGAGCTTTTGAGAAATAAGCAATTGCAACGTAAGCACCACACACAATTCAAATGGCTAATTAAGACTAATAGTTTAAGATAAGCTGTAGTAATTCATATTTGCTACCATCTAGGCCATGTTAACCCTATACCGGGTTCATTTTGCTTTTCATACCGGCTCACTTTTAGAGATGCTGCGTAATTGCTCTACTTAGGCCCTGGTCACCTTACACCGGATTCATTTCGATTTTCATACCGGCTCACTTTTAGGGATGCTGCGTAATTGCTCTACTTAGGCCCTGCCCACCTTACACCGGATACACTCTCGCAACCGATACACTCCGTATCTTTTTTTGCGGAGCGATATTACTGTGCTAAAATATGGTATGCTTTTAGTCTCGTGTGGACGCAAGAATCCTATCTGCTGCTGCTCTGCAACCTTCTTTTGAGTGCAAGATTTTGCCCACTGGCTTTGGTAAGAAAAGCTGACAACCACTAATAGAGACAGTTATTGAAAGTCACGTTAGATATGGTAACAGAGTTGCGATGAACAAAGTTAAATTGGTTTCAAAACCAGTAGAATGGAGCAAGAGTATTGATCGAAAATTTTGAAGTATAAGGTCTCAAGTTTCAAACTACCAGACCTGGAATGCAGATAATCTGTTACCTGTAGGCGAATTGTGCATAAATATCACCAGATAAAGATACAAAAGTTTATGCTACTTAGTGCGGAACGCAGCTTCTCAATGCGAACAGAAGCCAAAACTGAATTCGATGACGTAACAACAGCCGTAATTTTGCATCGGATTTGGTCAGGAATTCGAGTTCCAATGAATTTGCTACTGAATTCGGTGTGACTAGGACCTTAAACTGTTGCACGTGTTGATTAATCTTATTGGCCTGTATGATCAATCATTTTTGCTTATATCAATTGATTTGTTCCACCTTCCTTGCTCTGGTTTCAAAATGACCTTTGTGAAATTACTCTGGTCATGGTACTATGAAGCATTTTTATAATAATTCTGCTTTATTTGTTTTTAAGCCTACTTACGTTTAAACTTTTTATAGGTTTTTGATATGGGAAAAGCGTTCAGTCTGGTACTGCAACGAAGTACCGATTATTTTCAACAGTTTTTCACGAATCTGTTTAATTTACTTATCTTAATGGAATTATTTGTTAATTTTTCAATGCGATTGTAAAAATTCAAGTTCACGGTATTTGTCATCAGTATTTGATGTATAAAATATAGGATTGTGTATAATTTTAATTCTGGAAATTCACCATATGGTCTTATCGGTCGACATATTGTGTGTTTTATATGTTTATTCTCGAGTAGGCCTTTCAATTTACCCAAAGATGTCCCCAAGATTGTTTCCAGCGCAAAGTTCATTTTTGTTCATTAGAATAAAAATGGTATGCAAATCAAGCAGTTCAAAATTCCTGAAATAACCGAAATATGAGCATAGAAAGTTTTCTCTCGGTTTAACCATAACTATCGTTTATCAAACTCCTGGTTAAGGGATAACTCGCAGCCCCATGTAGAGATGGAGATGGAATCATTGGCACTATCACCAGCGAGGCTAAAAAGGTTCCCGAGACGAAACTTGCAAGTAACCAGCAATCATTAGTGTAGAGGCAAAAAATGTAGAGAAGGGCCATATAGCTTTATTGTGTACAAAATGAACGTTTCAGTTGCTTTGGTTTGCATGGCTCCTCAATATTAATTTCTTTACCTTTCCATATTTTCTAGAGTTAAGTCATCTTCCAATGTCGACCTGTTACTTGAGTAGAAAAATCTCGAAAATAAATTATTTAAAGTAGTAAAATATTGTCAGCATAGCTTTCAGTTATAAAGAGGAATATTGAGGTCACACATGAGTGCAAATGTCAACAAGTAATATAGGTTCAATCAAAGATTTGATCCTGGCAGAAAATTAGAATTAATCAGAAACAAGAGGAGGGGGCACAGCCCCCCTCGATAAAGCCCCCTCTTCTACAACTCTCCCAACAATCACTAGCAAACAAAACGAAAGTCAGATCAACTTATGGGGATCCCTATACTAAAGAAGAAATTGATCAAAGTGAAAGGTATAGTGAGGAGCTGCAAGGTGTGTGCAAAACCGTTATCATAAACCTTCGACAATTAAATAGGGGAATGGAACCTATGAACGATAAATTAAAAGCAAATCAAAAGTACCGAACGTTTTAGAGATAGACATCAAGGATGGAAAATATGCATTATGTTGAAAACGCACGATACAGAATGCTAAGACAGATGTTTTATTTGGATAACACCCAGATTAATCAATCGATTATCTTGGGACCATTCCAAGGATTTCTACAGATAGGGCTGTAGGTTGAGCCCTTCTGCACAGTTTGAAAAATATGTGCATTTCCTACGATATTATGGATAGCTGATTTACCCTGATCTAAGTACAGATTATAAGTTTTCATATATTTTCAAAGTATTGGCTGAATTTCTACTCTTGGTTTTAATCCTGCAAGAATCTTCTCATGTTTTTTTTAAAAGGTAGGTAGTGTTTTGTAGAAGTAGATGTAGGTAGTGTAATAAAGTCAGCTTCCCATTATATTATTTATGTTCATTTGAGCCCTTCGCATTTAGAACATCGTATAGTTCCTTTAGGAGTATTTGCATTTGCCTCTTATGCCTCTTTCGAAAAGTAGTTAGAGAGATAGTCCGTAATGTAGTACATGTCATGCTGTAGGTGCTTGTGAAAGGCCTCAGTATATATCCCATTATAATGAACCATTTGAAATATCAGAAATTGCATTCTCTGCTGTATCCTGCCATCGACGAGACTCGCTGTATCCTGGAGACGGGTACCCTGGGTTCCAGAGCGTCAGTGTCGAGGAAATATGGTGTTAGGAAATAGGGGCCACTTGCTACATGGAACCCCCTATTTCCTCGACGCCCCACTTGCTATACTTGACGCTCTGGAACCCAGGGTAGGAGACGGGTTGCAGTAACGTCAAACTTGGAGAGGGGCAACGATTTTAAGGAATTACCCTCTTGTCTGCCTATGTTTAACTTGTAGATTTTGGTTCAGTGTATGTATTTGTAATCCTCGGGTTTATCTCTGTAAAATTTGGGCTCATTCTTTCACTAAGGAACAGATTGGGGGAATGGCATTGCAGCCCTATGATGAGACCCTCCTGGTATAACAATCTCCTTTTGTTCACCCTCAGGTCTCGCTCGATGCTACCGAGGCTCGAAGACCCTACTTGATTCAAGCATGTTATTTTTTATTTCGTCAATAATCGACGAGAAATGGGGGTGTGGTTGAGTTTTGTGATTTTTTTTTTCTATTGATAATCAATAATAACCTTCAGTTCAAAATTTAGCTTCAAAATAAGCTTCAAAATTTAGGCCAAAAATTCTTGATAGCAACGAATATAAATCTAGACAGGTGGTTTTCAAAAACTTCCATTGTGATATGTTGATAACATTAGAATGTGGGGGCCATCAGAGATACCCTTAATGCGCAATTTTTAGCTGAAACTCGCCGTTCCGGTCATTTTTAGCAAAAATCCGCATCCCAAAGTAATTGATAGTGCTTTAAGCAAGCATTTCTTGACAAGAACTTGTCCATTACAGGCTTGTACCGCCCCCGGGATAACTCAAATCGGAGTGCGCATGGGCCGGTGACGTAAGTTTTTTTATTTCTGCCAAAAGAAAATGGTGTCCGAAAGCAAAACCTTTTCAATGACAGAAGCGTGCCCAAGATTGTTTGTCTTTGGGAACGAAGTGATAAAAAAGTCTTTCACCGCTTTGCATATCTTTCTTTGTCAACCAATGATCCGTTTCTTACTCTTTTGTTGGAAAAGAAAAGAGAACATTGTCACTGATTTTCGAATTCCAACTATTTTGGTTTGTTTAGAGGCTTCAGAGACGAAAGTACGAAAGCAGAAGTACGATTTCAAGTATAAAACCTTTGGTGGAGTGCAAGACCCTCGAGCTTCCACCACAGAATGCAGCTAAATACCTACTTTTATCAATAGTAAATGACAGGAACAGTGTAATACAATGCATCTTCAAACTTGCTTGTGCTTTCTGCTCAGTTTGTTTTGCAACTTGAAGGTATGATAACTAACTGATCTTTCTATGTTCAGGATAATTTTGTACGAGATAAAAAATGCAATGTTTTGTCAAAAAGGTGAGAAATACAAAGCTATGTTGTAGGCTATCGTTTTGTGATTTAGATAAGCAGCTTTGTTCATAATTTTTAGACTGGGGCCTATTTGTAAACAAAAAACTTTTCCCTCGTTTAGAAAACCTATCCTTTTACTTCGAGTGCTTTATTAACAATTTAAAAGTATTGCTTAAAGGCAGGTTAGCAAAATAAATTTATCTATTTACCAGTCGTGTTTATAGATTCTCTGAAACTATTTTTTACGTCAAAACTCCTTTCTGAGGTGGGGGGGGGGGGGGGGGGTCGGCAGCATTTCTTTGATTACTGGACTAGAACAAAGAGATCAATTGTATGGGGTGTCCTTCAAAACAAATCAACATAAAGTTCATCCATAGTCAATAGAAAAAGAACTATGGTTTCTTTTTCTATTGACTATGGTTTATCAGGGGCTTGCAATGCCCCTCCCCTCCCTTTCCTTTTCGCACAAGAACGCTTTATTCAATATTTATTCATGTTTTGTGGATTTTAGTGGCAAGGATTGGGGAAGGGCGTTAGACAGTGATTGATTTTAAGTGCCGCAACTTTTAGATGCCTGAAAAGTGCTGGAAACACTTATTTTTATAATTGAATTTTTAAATTGAAGATAACGAGGAAAAAAGGTAAATGAAGCAGAATCTTGGCACCGTTTGATTACTACTGACTACCAAAACCTCTTTTTACCATATCAAAGCAAAATTCACTGCATGACAGAAAAGTTTGTGGGAGGGGGGATGTTTCGTACCTCTGCATCCCCCATGAGTGTCCCTGGTTGGTATATTCGAAGTTTCAAAATGATAAGCAAAGTAATAGTTGAAGATGAAGATAAATAGTGAAAGACAGAATTTGCTTTGCGAAGAGAGAATGGAAATGCCAAATAGAAATCAACCAATGGTCTGTGTTTACCAAAAATTCACCAAAATATTTTACATTTAAAAAAATTAAAGATACAGTTTTTTATAGCGAGGGTTTGTTTGCTTGATATGCCTTCTCTTCTATTTTTCCGTTTTAACACGTCTTCTTTTTTCATCCTCTATGCCTTTATATCTTCTGACTCGACTACACTTCATTTCTTCCTTGGCCTTACTTTGTCAACCTTCTTTTTCAACTTCTTCTCCTTTGCCATCTATACCCACTGATCAGTGTCTATACCCTCTCCTCATCTCGCCACCCCCTCCAAATGTTTATGTAATAAGTATATGTAGATTAAACTTGAACTGACACATGCTTTGAAAACTCTTTTTGGCACACAGTTAATTGTCAGTGATGGTGTGGTCTCTGTTCTGCTAAAACGTTACTACAATGGACACCATACATTCACAAATGGTACATATTGCGATGGCATTGGCAATGCAAAGATGTTAAGCGAATGCGATAATTGGTTCAAAATATGTTTGAAAACCTACACGTCATCTTTTGAATCAAAAGCCTGCGATTACATCGGGCATACATTTGTTTTGGGGGGAGATGATTTTGCGTTCCCGGCTGGTGGATCTTCCATTGGTATTAATGTAACAAATCCGCTGATTTTCCAGTTCAAAGGCAAATGGCCGGTGAGAATAAGTATTTTTTGCATTCATTTTCGCCATTCTCAATGTCAAGCCGTCTTAATCTGTTTGTAACCTTCTAAGCAGAATAACCCAATCAAGCTATTCTCAGTGCTGCTATCTTTGGTTCCAAAAGAGTCTCAACTGCTTGCTATTTTAACATTGCTGTTGATCTGCCTTTCCTAATCCTTTTCAAATTTTTCTTCTAGGGTGCTTTGGTAGTTGACATCAAAACCTGGGACGATGACTCTGGTGCTCCTATTGGGTCTCCAGGTGGTAGCTACTCGTATCTAATATCAAAGTTCATATCGCCCATATCACTGTATATTGCACCAAGCAAGGAACAGTTAACTTATTTTCACATCAAGGATGGATTCCTTCAAACCCAAGTGTCTTACATATTAGCAACGTTCAGGTAACTTCTTATAGCCTCAAGGATCTTTAGCTACCGTTCAATGTTCTGTAGAAGGGGATATTACCTAAACGTATCATAGAGATAGTACTCTAGTTCCCCTAGTGTGAAAACTTCTTTTCGATCATTCTGCTGTATGTTGTGAACTTGGCTGTTTGTCTAGAAAATAGGCTCTTTAAACTGAATTTTCCTACTTAGCCTAAGACCCAAGAAAACCTAAGGTAAAGGGTTTCTGGCCTTTTGATCGATTTCTGAAAAAAAAACAAGTTGCAAAATAAGAAGTTAGTCACAATTTTAGGCCTAAATAGATATCCTAGAGTTTTCGATTGTTTAAGTAAACAACTGCCTCTTCGTCTTGTTCTGGCTTTTCCTCTGCTCTGGTCTTTGTCTTGCTCTGATTTTATCTTGCTCTGACCTTCTTTTCTCTGAGCATCCTACGTTTTTCTCTCACATTTTATTTATTCTTTTTCTTCTTTCTTGCTCCTATCTATTGTCTTGCTCTGATCCAGGGACGTAGAAACGACCAGGGAAGGGCAAAGGAGGGCAGGCTTCTTCTGCATAGCTCTGACCATCTTTCATCCTCTGATTATCTGCTTTGCTCTCGTCTATCTTTGATCTTGCATCCTGCTCCGAGCTGATGTCTACTTGGGATTTTTATTCTTGCTTTGATTTGATACTACGTTTTAACTTATTCTGATCTTGTCCCGTCCTCTAATCATGCAAAATGCTTGCATCTGCAGCCTTTTCCCCCCGACCCTTTGGAGCAATTAAACAGTTTGTGCAAGACCCTCTTTGTCGCCACACATAGTGGTGTTTGTTTCATCTAAACAATTGTTACGGCGGATTTTATCTGCATTTGGTAGACTTAAAAACACAAGATTTCAATGATGATAAGAAATTATGTCTTCATTTATCTTTTGTTTCTAAAGTTTTAGCTTGCAACTCTCAGTAATCGTAATCCAAAGAGTTTTAAGAAATATTCTTAGGGAACACATGACCTTTTCAAGATTCTCTCTTGTTAGTGCCTGGTGCGCACCAAATTTCTATGGATGGAGCTGCGATGTGTACTGCAAAGAGGATCCGTCCATCGGGCATTATACCTGTGACAAAAAAACAGGGACAAAGACTTGCAAGTCTGGTTGGAAAGGATCTATGTGCCACGAAGGTGGATTGCTTTTTATGTTAGCAGTTTTCATAGTAACATAAGTAACAGTTTTCATTTTGACGTCTTCTCTTCATTTTTGATGTCATCTATGATTTAAACGTTTGGATGTCAGCCTTTCAGCTCGTTCTCCAAAATGTGACTAAGAAACCAAAGAAATTTGAGTCGTTTCTTTTTATTTGCTCAGAAAAAGGCACAATGAGACTAAATAAAGAACAAGGGTTGAAAGGCTGACATCCAAACATAAACAATAAAATAATGCAACTAAACTAAAAGATTCTTTGAGTTAGGCTCAGACATTTGCAAGATGTCAAGAATATCAAAAAAGGTTTATATTTACAAATGCGCCTTTGATTTCTATTGGAAAAATGAACATTCCCTTTTACGTAACTGCTTACTTTCCTTTTAGCTATCTGCCAGCTAGGATGTGACCTGTCACATGCAAATTGCTCCGAGCCTTGGAAATGCGAGTATGTATATCAGAAAAACTAAACTTATTTGATCCTGAAAATTATCTGCATTCCTTTCCTTCGGAGCCAAATACATGTTACAGTTACACGGATAAAAAGCAGATCTGATGTTACTGCAATTTTACGCTTTGATGCATTGAACAAAACGGTTCAAAGTTGCCACTCTGCGTTTTACGCTTAATAGATCGTCTGAAACTTTGCCATTTGGTAGATTGTAGTTTTGTATTTGTGGTCTATTGGTATTGGTTCTCACAATATTAAAAATGAACCATTGACTTCGTGCATTAATGAGCTATCCATTGAGTAAGTTTGTTAGCGGTCTTAAATTATGTTTATTTTTACTGTTGCCAGGATGGCCGTTAGCAAAGTCAGACATGGAAGGTGGATGTTTTTTGCAAGAAAACAGGATCAATGACAGTTAAAACTGTTAAACTTAAGACCTGAAAATTATTGTTGGGCGAAAAGGCCGTTAGCACCATTGGCAAATCAAGACTGGATACTGTCTTTCCTTACAATATTCCTTGTCGTTAATGAGCTCTATTTATAGGTATGACGTCATGATAGAAATATCTTAAGGCGGCATCACTTAAGATCTCTTCATTTCAAAATGTTTACTTACATAAGTGTCACTTCGTTTATCGTTGCAGCTGTTACCAGGGCTGGGGTGGTGCGAATTGTGATCAATGTGTTTCAAAGACTGGCTGTGGTATGTTAAAATCACTTTTGAACCTTTCATTATAATGCCCGTTACTTTATAATCCACAATGGTAGTATGCACGAGAGCAAAACCTGAGAAAAATTATATTAAACAATGTATTTTTTTCAATACCTTCTTTATACTTACGCTACAGCTTTTATCGTTTCAATTTGATCAACAAGAATACATTCAGGAATTATCTCTTTCAAAGAATATGTGTTGAAATAACGATGGAATTGGCTGGAATTATTGAACTTAAGAACTGGAATGAGCCTTTAAGTTTTTATTTTAATTTTTGATTAAAATGAGCTGATAAAAATATGAAAGGATCTCTTAGACTCAGGGGTGGGCAACCTTTTTGGAGACTGGGCCAGATCCTTAAAGTTTTTTCTTCAAATGGGCTAAAGGTAAAAAGATAAACAAATACGATAGTTGTAATAAAATGATGATAATGATAATTAAAAACTTTCAACTAAGTTCAATAACACTGAAATTACAAACCTTTCTTTAACATAAATAGTTTGCAACGAAGTCTTTTAATCGAAAACTAGAATAACCAACCCAAATTAAAAAGGATGTTATTGAGGGAATTGAGAAATCATTCTGGGAAGGAAATACAGAATTGTCCACTAACCAACGTTATTTGGCATTAGCCTTTTAGCTCATACCATTCACTTGAATATACGTAAATACCAATTTTTCTTATAAAAAGCCCCCCCCCTCCCCCAGCATACGAGTAACTGAGGCATGATAAAAAAGAGACATCCGTGATCCATGTTGAACTGTCTTGAATACGCCCAGTAAGTTTCGTTCCTGTTGCATTTGTTAACCTTTCCCACTCCCTTAAAGATTCTGCTATCCTGTCTTTAAGCAAGATGAACAAATGATTCCAAGGTTTGATGTAGATATAAGATAATCTAATTTTGAATCGATATTTTTCATTCAATAATTTTGAATCATACTTGCCAACCAAAAATTTATAATAGGATTTTTTTCTTCTCGCGGGCCACAAAAATTCTCTTCCCGGACCGGATTCTGGCCTGCGGGCCGTAGGTTTCCCACCCCTGTCTTAGGCTAACATTTCTGCTCTTGTTTTGTTCAAGCTTAGACTGTTTTTATTTCAGAATATTTCGTTTTTGACACTAATTGTTGCCAGAATTATTTTCAGCAAATGGAAAATGTGTTAGTGGAGATGACTGTGTCTGCAACACCAAATGGGCAGGAGAACTTTGTGATAAAGGTATTCTGGTTAAAACAGCTAAAATTTTGCAAAACCCAGTAAGGCTAAGGATCTAAAATTAGGGTAGAGTTTGGGCAATGGCATGGGTGACAAGTTCGTACTTTTAGTTTCAATTTCGTACTTTTATGTGTTTAGATTTGATATCAAATTGAATTGCTGTCCCGTGCTGATAGATGTTACTCTTTTGTTACTTTCAATTGACAAAGTTTGACGCACTGGTTTTCATTAATCATTTTCCATGTTATTTAGACCTCAATTCCTGTAGAAGTGGACCTTGTGTGAATGGCGGTACATGCAACAATATTTTGTCTTTGTATTCTTTCAACTGCACCTGCATCCCAGGGTTCACTGGTCGCACATGTGAAACAGGTAAGCATATTCCGTTTGACCTTGATTCTTCAAATTATGCCCCTAGGGGCTAATCGATTTGAGACGTTTTTTGGATTGGAGCTAAATCGATAGTAGGTGCTAAATCAATAGTAGGCTCTTAATTTGAAAGTAGCTCTTTTCAAAAAAGAACCATTTTTTTTAAAAAGTACCAAAAGTTCAAAATTTTACAAGTTTCCATGTTGCGTTTAAACTTTCAATTATTATGGACAGAAACCATTCAACGTTTAAATTCTTTTTCAAAATTTTCCAGTTGCCAAGTCAGTGACATCAAATAGTGACAATTTGATCAGCAAGATACTTAAGTGCATGTAAATCATTAACTTACACGCTAGAAGGGCAGTTAGGTGAACTTTAATCTTTAAAGGTTATCCATGGTCATTTTTCGTGCTGCTCGCCACGCATCCTGATAAAATGCCTATAACAAATATTAACCAAAGACACTTTTTGATCTTTACTTATCCTATCAAATAGATGGAGCATATAATTAAGAACCTAAGGATTCTCTTTTGAGCTGGCTGTTTCTATTAGTAGACACTCTTTGAAATAAGGTTCTCTTTCAAATGGCTTATATCTATAATAAAAATAAATTTGAACAACTTTTCAGAGGTCAATATGTGCCAGCCAGACCCGTGTCGCAATGGTGCTCAATGCATCAACAAGAGAACGGATTTCTACTGTTCTTGTCCAGCTGGTTTTACAGGGAAGTCCTGTCAAATAAGTAAGTTGGATATAAAATATCTTATAACTAACCCCTTTTTCCCAAACTGTAATTGCAGCTAATGTAGACAATTTTTTTACTGTCCATTGTCTGTATTCTTTCTTTGTTCAAAGCAATCTCTATTAAAAAATTCGGCCTAAATAAAATTACATAAATCGAATCTCCAACATTTCGATAAACCAGTAAATGCTGCTCAAGTACGTTTTGCATATTACATAAGACACGTGATTCATCGTTAATACCTTTCTGTTGTTGTTTTGAAAGACTTGAAGTTTTCAGCAACACGGAAAAGGTTAGTGAATTTTTAGCACATCAGTATAGCAATGATTTTATATCAGAATAGCCATCACAAATAGCAAACAAACAGGCAGTATCTTTCATGTTTCAAAGAACGGCGCAGTTGTATTATGCACATGAGAGGAACGACTGCTCTTACACTTGAGTAATGTTATGATCATGTATCTTAATATGTTTCAAGAAGATATTACTGTTCTCGACTGAGACGCTTATCTCGAGTTTTTCTGTCTTTGAATACAACTTAACAACTACGTTTTCCCATTTGTAATTATGCTAGTCTGATATACTTTGCATTTCCTAACAATATTAGCATTATTAAAAATAGCATCATCGTTCGCATTGAGAGCAAATTGATTCCCAATATATATGAGTTAAACCTTTTGTAGATGTTAAACCCTTTTGTCCGGTTGTTTTCTTAGATATAGATGATTGTCAACCTAATCCTTGTTCCAATAGCCATAACTGTACGGTAAGTGGTTTTGATGTACGTCGACTTCAAATAACATCCTTAACAGCCTGGTTAACGGCTACGTTTAACTATCTTTGTCCAATTCAATTTCTGTATTAATTAATCTTACGGACGATCTTTCTCCTTTCATCTTAACATTTATTATAGTGCCATTTCGTCCCCTTCTTGTTGCAAAAGTTATTTCGATTCTTTCTTTTTCAAGGAACATTAAAAGTAAATATAAGACACAGGAGTCATACATATAGACCATTGCCCTGGCTTTAAATCAGCTTGACATTAACCATATAATTGCTTTACGTTTTAAAGAAAGGCAGGTTTAAGTTTCTATTCTCGAATGCAGGATCTAGTAAATGATTACAGATGCAACTGTTATGGTGGCTGGACGGGTAAAAAATGCGAGGTTAACATCGACGAATGCAGCAGCTCGCCTTGCCAGAACGCTGCCCAGTGCGTTGATGGCTTGAATATGTATACATGTCAGTGTCGTGACGGATTCACAGGGCGACATTGCGAGACAAATATCAATGACTGCTTGCCTAGCTCATGTTTAAATGGTGGTATGTATCCATCTTTATACAACTTAAGACATTCTTGGCTGAATAACTTGAAAGTAAAATGTAACTTTTGGATAACAGGCCCGTTTATTATACTCTAAATAGCTTTTACCCCTATTCGTAACTGAAAATGCAGCATCTTCTCAAAAGTCCTGCCTCACAAATTCCATGTTTTACTAAACTGTTGATTTTAACAGTAAAACTGGGGTTACATTATAACGGTTTTAAAACCATTTCTTGTGAACATAGTTAAGCAATATTTTTCTGACTGGATTGCCCTGTATCTCGTATTATTTCAAGTGGGTCTTTTCTAGGCATATGCATTGATGGCATCAATGGATTTTCTTGCAACTGCACAAAAGGATTTCTTGGCAAGACTTGTCACAACGGTACCAACGAATGCTTGCCTGATCCTTGCAAAAATGGTGCAAACTGTACGGATCTGCATTTGGACTACAAAGTAGGCAAACTGACTTTTTGAGAACAATCTTAATTGTTTTGAAATGAAATGATGGCAGAAGATTTGCCAGCCTTTAAGAATAGCATTTTAACTATTAATTTGTATTGAAATAATATTTAGCCAAATGTGTATCAAAATGCACTCAAAAGTTATTCTAAAATAGTTTCACTCCTAACTGATAATTTCAAAATTCTAAAGAAATACAATTCTTTGTCACCCTTTGTGTTAACGCTATCTGTTAACACGAAAAAAATAAGTTCAAAAAATATTTTCACTTAGAGAAATGATCGAGCTTCAGCTACGAGTGCATTAACATTGAAGTTCTCTTTTATTGAAGTGCTCTTGCAAACCTGGTTACACTGGGAAAGATTGCCAAATCGATATAAACGAGTGTTTGTCAAACCCTTGCAACAATGGAAGCTGCACAGACCAAATTAATCGTTACACTTGCTCATGTCTTCCTGGCTTCACCTCTCTACACTGTGAAGTGAACATCAACGAATGTTTGTGTAAGATCTTTTATTCCGTATTTTCTGTCTTGGTACATTAGCTATCTACTGAAAAATCTTTATGACTCTATTTCATAAAGGGAATAAAAAGTGCTTGCATATGATTTTCGCAGAATAGATAATGGTCAAGTTTGGAAGAATTTTTAACATTTTGAATTTGATTTGCGTTTATAAAAAATATACGTACTTTGGATTTCAAATAGCAAAACTTTTTAAGAGGTATTTGTGAACGCTTTGCTACCAGTTTTATTAGTTTCGGTAAGTAATAGATAATGAAAAAATTTAGTTTTCATAATCGTCAAATATTTTGCATTTCAATAAAGCCAATCGCAGGAGAAAATATCTGCATAAACAACTGTATATTCAATTGCTTTTTGTTCAGTAGTCTCATCCAGACCAGCAAGTAATCAATCTTTTTGTACCACGACGGATCAAATAAATTCACAAATAGAATTAACAAGCATAAGGTTTCTTATGTCTTAAGTTAAATTATTTCTGTTTTTATCTAAATTCTTTCCAGCAACTCCATGCTTGAATAGTGGCTCTTGTATTGATGGAATAAACGGCTATATATGCCAATGCCTTCCTGGGTACACCGGTGTTAATTGCCAAACAGATATCAACGAATGCAGCTCGGCTCCCTGTTTCAATGGTGGTTTGTGCATTGACAAAGTTGCCAACTACTCATGCAACTGCAGTCAAGGCTACGAGGGAAGGAATTGCCAAAAAAGAATCGACTTTTGTGCCAGTAATCCATGCAAAAACTCTGTGACTTGCATTAGTGGGCTTGATGGTTTTAGATGTGTTTGTAGAGAAGGTTTTACTTCGAAGACATGTGAAGTAAATATTAACGAATGTGCCTCAAATCCTTGCAACGTTACTGGTACCGTGCAATGTCTAGACCAAATCGCCGATTACAAATGTGATTGCAAAAAGGGATTCAAAGGAAAGCACTGTGAAATAGGTGAATTTTTATTCCTGACTTAGACTTAATTTTGAATGTTGTTAAAAAAGGCTGTTTTCTCTCTTTCTAAAGTATAAAGCAAGATCGTCAATTCAAAAACTATTCTAATCGTTTTGATCTTCCATATGAAAACAAAGTTTATACATATGTTATAGTATTTAGGCTGACAATAAATGAAAGAATAAAAAAAGGTATTAATATAGAAGTCCACAAACTCTGGTGCAAAACCTGCATAGTTGACGGTATCTGCCTGGTCACTAACGGCATGCAGTTTTTTGCTAATGCAGATTTGAATATAAAGAACAGTTTGAAAGTTCATAGACAACCTGTATCCTTTCACTGTTTGATACAGTCAACCAGTGATCTTTTATGTCGTATCATAAAAATGTTTGTCAGTAATATGACTATATGTTATTCTTTTCAGATATCGATGACTGTGATCCTGGAAATTTTGAAAATGCTATTGAGGGTGTTGGAGTTGTAACTGAATTCGGTTATTGTGGCAGAAACGGTGAATGCATTGATGGCATTGCCTCGTATAACTGCAGCTGCAATAAGGGATGGACTGGGAAGGCTTGTGAAGTTGACATCAATGAGTGTGGATCTATGCCCTGCAAAAATGGAGGAGAGTGTTTCCAGACAATCGATGCGGATTTTAGGTGCACTTGTAGAAGTGGATTCACAGGCAAAGATTGCTCAGCAAGTAAGCACGTTTTGATGTGTCATACTCATTCTTAGAAATCTTTGAACACTTTACTCAAAGTTATTTCTGACATATGGCATTATTCGTAGAGCTAAGGCTTTCATCTTAAAGCTGTTTTGATCAAACATGGGGATATATCTGTACAAAAAATTGTATTGAGTAGAATGTACTTTAATCATAAAACTTCATATGTCGAGTTAATAGGTACCAATGCGTAACATTGCCCAGGGTTGATGTATTAACTTTCTTCATGCCACATTTTTTGGAGTTTGACATAATTTTGGATTTTTTGGAAAAGTATGAATACAAATGAGCCTAAAATTCATAATGACAGCTTTTCAGGGCTCGGCCTACCGTCAATAACTATTAAGATCTCAAAGTATGTAAGTGTTTCTCTATGTGATGCAGAAAAAAGGGTTAAATTATTTTTGCATTGTGGCTATATCTAAGAAAACATTGAGTTATAAAATAGTTATTGGCAAAATGTGGTAAAATTTTACGAATTTAGCATTTTTATTTGAACTTTTAATTGGATTTTTTTGGCAAATTCGTTGTTTTATATTTCTCCTCGAGCATGTGAAGTAACCTTTTTTCTTTGGTGAACCCCCCACCCCCCCCCTCCAATTGTTAGATTTTAGCTATCTTTTCAACAAATTCAAATTTCATCACCAAATTCAAGAACATACCTTCCTTTCTTTTGCAATAAATTGCAACTGACGAACAAAACGCAAGGGATATGAATTGCTGTTATTCAATTATGGAATTATTGAATATTCTAAAAGCGAATTGTAAACTTGCGTATTAAAAGTGCAGCTGTTATAGTTAAAGTTTAAACAAGTTTATGGCAGATTAAGAATAAAGAATGAATGCATTTTTCATAAACATGATGTTTAGTGAGCCAAGTAAATAAGTACCAGACTACAAAGATCAGGAAATTTTCAAGACAATACTTATCAAATGCATTTAAATTAGGTTCTGAAAAAAGGTTTTCAGCTCGATAAGTTTTTTACTGCCGAAGTCAAAACTTTTGCTGATGATTAAGTTTTGCTGATTTAGATATAGACGACTGTATTGGCAACCTTTGCTGCCATGGATCAACTTGCCAGGATGGCTTAAACTCATACACGTGCGTTTGCCCAATGGGCAAAAAAGGGATCTATTGCTGCTCAAGTACGTTTTGCATATTACATAACATTCGTGATTCCATCGTTATTCATCAATGGGTTTAAAAAGAAAAGAATCAAATCATGATAACAAAATGTAACCCTCGCTCTGTTTTACTCATATATATCATACTTCAAAAGTAGTGCTTGCATATATGTAATTTATGCATATGATACTTTTTGAAATATTTTTTATGTAGGGGGTTGCTTCGGAGCCGGGTTTTTTGGCTGCAACAGCTCGTGAAATCATACGAATGAAAAACGTAAAATTTGACGGTCTTCAACACCCACTTTTCTGGCACACACAAACGATTCATTATGACGATCAAAAAAATTTTTATTTCATCTTTAATGTTATTCCGTAATAAATACCAGTGAAAATCTCTCCGCAGATTCCTCGTGGTGCGAAAACCCTTCAACGTGCTTCAACGGTGGTATTTGCAGGGATCTTGGAAGTAACTTTACTTGCAATTGCAGTAAAGGATTCGAAGGAACAAGATGTGAAAAAGGTAAAGTTAAGTCATTTTTTGATAAGTCATAGGCTTTTGTAGCTTTATTTCCCCAGTTATGACTTGACAACTGTTGAATGTTTTGAAGATGGTTTTTAACAACTCTTCATCCTAAATTCATGCCAATTAGCAGGCAGTGCTGTCCATTGCGTGTCTATTAATACCGGTTTAAATTCACGAACGCGTCCAACGTTTTGTTTGCCATAATATATTTGGAAATTCATCTGAAAGTTTGGCGGTATAAAAGTCTAAAAGCCTTTTTTTATTGCTTGATTAACTCTTATTCACTGGTAGCCATATGGTGGGAATTTGTTTCTTCTCTCGTCCACGATTTGTAATAATTAGACTTGTAGTTAATCGAAGAATAATACCGGTATTTTACTTTCGAAATTTTAATAAGTTGCTACGTTCAGAAAATTGCTTACGAAGTGGCAAAAACAGCAGAATATAACTTCTCTTCATTTAGTTGTCTACATTCAATTGTCTATTTTAAATTCTTATTATTGCACCATCGAAGACCAATGATCGAGCACCGATAAATTTAATGTAACAATAGCAATTTCTGCAATATGAAAGTATTTTACGTATGCTAATAAAACTTTTGTATTATGGTCCTTCCGTAAGAGATGTGACCAGTTTATCCTAAATGGGCAAAGCCACTCTTTGTGAATGTTTGATGCCATAATGCATAGGCATAAACTTAGGGGGCTCTGGGGCTTCAGCCCCTCCTGAGGAAAACCGAGGGGGGGGGGCTGAGCCCCTCCTGGAAAATAAGGAAGTGCTTCACCAATTTTTAGATTAGTTTGTTTTATTATTGATTTCACATATAAGAAACTGATTATGATTTAAAAATAAACTTTCCATCATCTCATGTGTGTTTCTTCTTCCTCGATAATGAAAAATGCACGGAAAAATGAGTATTGATATGCGCAATCAACTTACCTTTGGGCATTTTTGTTCAAGTCAATTGTTTCTTTCAGAGATTAACGAGTGCCAGAGTAGCCCGTGTCGAAATGGCTCAACCTGTTTGCCCTTAAGAGGTGGATTTAGATGTATTTGTCAACCGGGATTCACCGGCAAGCAGTGTGATATAAGTATGTCTTTTTATCTTTTGAATTTTCATATATTTCTTCTACCACCACTAGCAAAAGCAAATCATAGATAAGATGCTGCTTGCTCTGAAATTAAGCTAATTATTCAAGAAAATGTTTGTCATAACTTTGTTTCTTTCTTGCCTTGAAAAGAAGTTAGGTGATCTTGAATCTCTTGTAAAGTGAGTTGAAATAGTCGGAATGGTGATCTTCCTGCATTTGACATTTCAATTTTTTCTTCTAGATATAAATGACTGTGCTTATCATAAATGGTACGGTATTTTAATTGATATCTTTGAGCCTTTGTATGATATTTTAGTGTCTGGAGGAAGATGAGAAGAAACTGCTGTCACGACACACGCTAGCAAGTTTAACTGTAAAATGATTCCTTCCACAAGTGAGCTTGCATCACATGATCGGCTCGTTATGAATAATTACAATTATAATCATAATTATAATCATTCATTGCAATTTCGTAAACTTTGCTTTTGTAGCTCAACAATGCTCAGTTTCAACTTCCTTTCTATTGATTTTTTGAAATTAACTGTCAAAAAAGGGAACATAATCACGAATGTAAAGTCAGTATACTAATTTATTTACGTGGAT
This sequence comes from Rhopilema esculentum, assembly GCF_013076305.1. The sequence continues at coordinate 6,505,714 of NW_027018682.1, read as the reverse complement.
AACCAACACTTCCACATTTTGCATCGAATTGTGTAAGCTTTTCTTTTTCAGCCTAAATGGAGCAACCTGTTTAGACCTGGTTGGCTCATACTCCTGCGTTTGTCCTTCCACCACTGGTTTTCAAGGGAAATATTGTCAAGGTTGCGTCACTTATCATAACAAAATTTGCTCAGATTGTTTTAATAATGTTTAGATTCGACCTGGTATCAAAATATGATGGACAGATTCAAAAGCTATTTTAAATATGGCTCTTCATTGAATTCATTAAACTGGATACTTTAAAAACTTATAGGATATCTCTCTTTGATATAACACCTTGCATTTAAGAACCTATCTCTGCCTGAAAAAATACGCTTTATTTACATTTGAAGGACAATGCCTCCATCTATTTATAACAGACACTCTTATTTGAAAGAATCGCTGATCAAATTATCCTGCATTTCGTAAATACACCTTTAAAAAGGATCCAGTCTATCTCTTGAAAAAGATTTTATTTACGGTGATCCACTGTACTTCAAAGCGTGTTGACACCTTTTCTCACGCTCTATTTATACTTGAAATTCAACAATTGGAAACTATGAGATCTGTAAGACCAAACTTTCAATTTTCAGATATAGATGAGTGTACGACAGTATTTTGCGGAACAGGTAAAAGGTGTATCAACACTATCGGAAGTTATACTTGCTCTTGTCCAGTGGGATTTACTGGTGTCACATGTCAGACAAGTAAGGTTATTATTTTTACGCTTTAATGCACAAATGTAACCAATTGCATGTTTTTTCATTATATAACTTAACAAATTGTAATGGAAATACGTGATAAATGTGTGTGTCAGTCTAGATGGGAATTAAAACTCTTTTGCAAATATTTCATTAATTGGCAAAGGCAATGTATCTTTTGTTTGCACACTTTACCCAGTAGAAGAAGTCTAGGCAAGTGGTTATTTTGATGGTACGGAGTCCATGTAGCTAATGAAAGACATAGTGAGGACAGACCAGTTATAATAGATAGATTACGTCATGCTTTCATCAATGTCATTATCAGTTGTATTCTCGGTCAAGCTGCAACGAGGCCTTTGAACCACCATTGTAAAAGCTTTTTCTCCGTTCATGTTTGATTACCCGACTATCTAGCAATAACGATCTTTGCCTTAGATAAAAAACATAAGTAAAAAACATTTAAAAGCCTTTATTTTTGCATAGATATTGATGATTGTTCGCCAAACAATTGTGATTCAGAGCGATCATATCGATGTGCAGACAAAACCAATGGCTATGACTGTATCTGTTTGCCTGGATGGACCGGCGTTCATTGCAAAAAACGTATGTATTGGGCAGTTAAGTCTTAGGACAGTTACCAGGATTTTAGTCTGATTATTCATATTGAAAAATGTTTTGCCACTTACTTGATGCCACAGTGTAAAAATCAACATGATAACTAATCTTTAGGGTGATATTCCAGCAGTCATAACCTCCTGTGAGGAGACATCCTACATAGCGAGCTATGTTTATTCTAAAGGAAGATTTTTTGTGGTCATGCCCTCTAGATTGGCTTGAAATGACACAACACCTAAGCTACTCTTAAGAAAAATAACTTGACCCAAAAGGTGCCAAATTTGCAAGGAAACAAAACGCTGAACAAATATCAAGTTTAAAAACTGATTTTTTTTGGGAAATTACAATCCAAAACTAACTCTTATCAATAAATCAAGTTTTTCATGGCTAGCTTCAAGTATTAATTGCGTAGAAGTAGAAGGGAAAGAAGAATCCATGGGAAAATGGCACATAGCTGTGAATTAATTAACTTTGATTCTTACGTCTAGAAAGAGCCATTGTAAATTTTTTATTTTCCCACTAATTTTGCTTTTCCCAGACCACTGTTTCAAATTCAAAGACCACTATTATTGGGAAAACAGGCTAAGATTAGGCACTGATAGAGAGAACAATTTACGACAACGGAGTAACGATTTTCGTACTTTGCAGAATCAATCAAAATCAGTCAACATATTCTAGCCAAATAATTCTTTTTTTGTGATCCCTGCATTGCAGGTATTGCTGATAGCATCTGTCACAGTATCATATAATTAATTTAGTGTTTCTGTTGAAAAGATGTTTATGTCTATGTCAGGCCTTCCGTTATGCTCAGTCATCCCTCTAACAGCCTGTTCTTTAATCCTGGTTTTTAGAGGGTTGCTAAGACAAGATGTGGGTCCAGAAATGACTCAACATTTCGGAGGGTCATGCATCCTACATTATGGCTGTTATAAATGGACGTTTTTTTAGAAATCATGGTTTCTTTGTCGGTGGATAAGACAAACTTCCCTTAAATTAATAGGATAATGATGTTTGATATAAAAAGAATTAGTTGAATGAGGTATAACTTGAAGTTGGAATACCTATACGACAGTTAAAATATTATGTTACTCCAGAGGTAAATGTTTCCAGACCTTGTGGCTGTGAGCATGGTGTCTGCTTGCTTAAAGATGGTCTTGAAACCTGTCAGTGCTATCCAGGCTTTGAAGGTTTGTTCTTCTTCGAATTTCTATTCCAATCAAAATAATTTCTTACTTTAGTTTGTGTTTCTTTGCTAAGCTATGTTGAAGCAAAATTTCTATATAAAATAATTTTTTGTACTGGGTTAAAAATTAGAATAGACAAGCCACTTTCAAATAGTTGCATGCACTTAAATTGTGCAATATATCTGAAGGGTAAAAGCACAAACTATGCAACTTGTTTGAAGGGTCTTTGGTTATGACTTATTTACAAATATATCAATGATCTTTTCTGTCCCGACTTTCTCATTTTTGTACCAACATGCTTTTTCACTATATTACCTAACGTTTAAGTAAATTAAATTTCCGAGACATGAAATGGCTATCTAAGAAATTACTACCATTTACTACCGATTGTGAATTTTTCCCTATTAAAGATTCTTGTTCCCAAATATCTTAATGGAGTCACATTTGAAACTTGCTAATGAATTTTTTTCTAAGAGGCATGTGTCATCAACAAAATCAGATCTGCCAATCAAATGCACGTTTCACGTAAATACGTAGATAAATGAAAACTGAAATCTGAGCTTTGCACGTTCAAAGATAATTTCGGCATTGCAAGTAGATTTTTGCGAAAAAGAAACTTTCTTGTTTATTTGGCAAAATGAACTCTAGCAACTTGTCATCAATCACCAAAGAAGGAAGGCGAAGAAATATGCTTAAAATCTAGTATATAATTTTAAATGCAATTTGTGTTACTTTTTCAGCAAACATTTGATAATCATTGTTAATCTCTTTTTCATGTGATTTGTTGAATTTTTATCATTAAATGACTTGTTGTTAGTAATAAATTGCTCTGCTTCTTTTATAGTGCAGTATGTCATTAATTCGTTATTGGTTATTTTTTCTTTTTAGGTTCTAAATGCACGGTTGACATTGAAAAGCAAAAGCAAAAGTCAAGTGAGTAAAACTAACACTTTATTCAAATTTGAATTCTTGATAAAATTCAATAATTAGAATAATAATAATACTAATGATAATAATCTACATTTATGCAGGATAATGAACTTGGTCATCTTGCTCAGAAGCTGCTATTAGTCAAGGTCCTGCTAAAATTAAAGTTAAAAAGAAAATTAAAAGATGTCAAATTACAATATCAAATTAAAAAATGCTTAAAATGCTTAAAAATGCTTAAGCTATCTGTCTTTCTTGTCTTCAAAATTTTACATACTATTTGACTTCTTTTTTTACATACTCTTTGACTTTGAGTTCTTTTTCGAAAAAGTTATCAAATAAACGAGATCAACGTCTGAATTGGCTGCTGAGGCTGCATCATTACACTGCAATTTCTCACCAAAAAATCTTCTTAACCTACATAACGCCTCGTTTCATTCTTTTGCAGACGTGAAAAGTACAGACAATGACAGTGGTGCGTATTGGAAGGGTGCTTTTATAACGCGTTATATAGCTATTATGTTGTTTCAAGTGCTGCAATTTGATATCAAAAAGCGTATTAGATATTTCACTTTCAATATTGATACCATAAAGGGAAGCCAAAACCAGTATATCTAGATCGTGTCAAACTGCTCCCTATGATGCTTACGTCTATGCAAAAATTAAATGACAGTGTACATCTTAAGGATTTATGTTTTTGAACAAAATTCGGAAAATATTTTGAGCAAGAAAAATCAGTGCGTAAATCAAAGTAATCGAAGATAATAACAATGGATGTGTCTACTAGAAGCATTTCACCCTCAAAGATTCTGTCAGTTATCCTTGAATTTCTTTTCGTCAAAAGGTGAACAGGTTAAGCCTTGTTATTATAAGACATAGCATTTTTCATCTCATATGGTTTACACGGTCTCGGGAAAATCTTGGATGCACTTTTTTAATGATTCCAGATGGACAATCGTCCTTACCTATTGCTTGTTTGCCTGATCTCAATAAAGTTTAGCCCCTGGCATGCACAAATTATATCAACTTAACAAGTTTTGTGGTCATTTATTTTTAACGAGAATGATCATGTTCCAAATAATAGTTATTTTTACTGGCATTTTACGCTTATCTTTATTCTTTTTAGAAAAGAAGAAGTTGGCTCTTTCTCTAGGAATTATTTTTGGACTGTTAACCATCATTACAATAATCGCAACTGTTCATTTGATGCGCGTCAAAAGGCGAAAGAAGACGATTAGAAATCAGCTGTCTAAAAAAACCTCTGAGGGTTAGTCGAAATTCCAAATTCATTGTTTTTTGTTCTTTTGATATTGAAAGAATGCCAGAATGAAAGTAAAGACTACTCGGTCAATAGTGTTCATTTCATTTGACCAAGAGAGCCAAATCAACAAAAATTTGAAGGATATAAGGTTTAAAACATATTTCATTGGTCAAAACAGGCTCAAAACAACGAAAGGAGTGTTAATATTATCCTGTCAATGTTATCAACAAGTGAGATTAGCATTTGCTTCTGGTTTGGGGCGAATAATGATAAAAGAAACTTTACTTACTGCCGTTTCTTTGATATATTCTATCCAAGATTTTATGAAAATCTTAGATTGAAGCTTTTCTAGTAAAGTTTCATGGCAATGAAATTCCAAAATGATTTAATACGCTCATTTGAATGGGTTTGAGTATCTAAACCTTTAAATGCATGAACCTGACAAGTGGATTTCTGTTACTTTTCAGCTGTTTCTTATTCAAATGCCAGCACCGAGCAAATCGTGTTTGGGGAAGGTACGACCATGTTTCATAATCCTGCATACGTAAAAAGCGAAAGCAATTTTGGCGTAGAATTAGAAGACTGACATACCTATCTCTATGGACAATCTGAATTCAGTTGATTTTTCCAGAATTATTGAGCACCAGCCAACCCTGTTGCATCGAAAGCAAAATGGAATTATGAGAGTACAAAGTGTTGTTAAAAAGTTGCAATGAACCCTCGCTTCATTTTTCCAAAAAAAATTTTTGGCAATAATGGCATCTCACGGAATTCATTGTTCGTTGTTTCTGATGAAAGTAGTTTTTCTTAAACAGCTAATCCATTCATATAAATTTCACGATTTTGTTGTGAGCTGCTAGATTCAATTCAAGTTTCTTATGACGCCAATGTACAATGTATTCATTTTGAGTACCTTCATAATAAAAAATTAGTTAATAGTGAGTCACAAATTGTGTGGCCATGAGATTGTGCTAGTCATCCAATATATGAATTACCTATACCTACAATATTGTGACGAAGTAATTTGAAATTTAAACTTCCCTTTGACACAAAATCAAATTTTCTACTTTTTCATACAATCTTCATCAAAGCATTGATTAAGAAAATTCTGTTTGATTATGATAATGCTATGCTATAAAGATCCATATAAACTACGTTACGTTTGACTATAATTGATCAGTGACCGTTATTCATGATATTTCTCCAAGAAGAAAACTTTAACATGGCTGCAGCCCTACTTTTGTCCAACATTTCATAAAAATCTCTAATGTAACTTTCATATTCACAACATCATTATCAATTCCATTCATCTAAGGGCTACACAATTTTTAGTTCGTGGTGTAGGTAGATACCTTCAACCTGTCAGGTACCTTAATTTACTTTAAATTATTTACTTTAAATTATTATTGAATGAAAAATTGTCATATTAAGCCGGTTTTTTGTTTTTAAGCTGCATTGCCATATTTTCAGGAGACAATTATTTTCTCTGTTGGTACTAATAGGTTTGTTCATTACCAGCTTCTTTCCTGACTCAAATGTGAAGTTTGTGCTGTGTTTCAATTTGTTTCATTTTACAGGATCTATGACTTTTCGTGAATCCAAAAGTGGGTGGCAAACTCGACAAGTAGTTACAAATAAGCCCCCTTCCAGGCACCGAGGCGAAGGGGGCATTTGCACTTTTTGCCAAAATGCGAAATATTAGGATATGAGCCATCAATCAAGCCTGTTTTTATTCGGTTTTAGCCTCCCCCCCCACATTTTCTAGATTCCCACTTTGCTGCTTGAACAAGCTAAGAATATGTTGAGAACAATATGTCATTCGTGTCGCTTTATCACGAGTAAAGTGTGAAGTGGCACGAATGACATACTTTACTCGTGACAAAACATGTCATTCGCGCCACTTTACTCACTAGCTCGCCACCTTTTTTGAAAGGTATTTGTTTAAAAACTGTTCAACTGTTTGTTGAAGTTTGATATCAAGGTTGTGGTATTAAAGATAACGGTGGCAAACTTAGAAATGGTGGCAAAATGGGGATGGATTTAATGCCCACAACACAATGCCCAGGCCAGCCAGTGAGGCTAGCGAGCAGTGAAACAGTGAAGTGAAGTGAACGTATATCTTTGCCTTGTTGGCTCCCTGTGGTTAGGACAAAATGGCTACCAGCGCGAAAGTTGTTTTGATCACTGGCTGCTCCTCTGGCATCGGCTTAGCAACAGCTATTTTGCTGGCTAAGGATGAAAATCAACGATTCTCTGTTTATGCAACTGTTAGGAATAAGAGAAATGCTGAAGAGCTGGAAACTGAGGCCAAGGACTTGTTAGGGAAAACACTGTTTATAAAGGAGTTGGATGTAACTTCAGTTGCGCTAATCAACGAAGTTGTAGATGAGATAATTGGCGCAAGAGGAAGAATCGACGTACTAGGTGAATTACCAAATAATTTGGTCTCATTTTGTGTGTAAGATCGAAAATAACTTTATGAATTGGCGGAAGGGCCACGCTTTTAACTAAGCCATGCCATGATTTTACCATGACATGATATGCAAAATAACTTTGATATGCAAAACATTATTTTGCCAAATTTTTGATTGAAGAAACCTTAAAATTTATTTCAGTCAAAGCAATGAATTTAGTGTTTATTTTTGTAGAAATATGCAATGCGTTTGCACCTTTGTGTAAATATGTTTACAGTTTACTTTTTGTATTTCCTTTTTTGGTTTTACAACTCTTAATAGAAATTCTTTAATGGTTATCTTCTGTGTAAAAAAGGCAATATTTAACAGGAATAGGCTCAAAATTATAATCAAAGCAAAGATGTTCTGCCAATATATCTTTATTTAGTAAATGGTGCCTTTTTTGTGACCATTGTTGGTATCTATTAAATCAGAATCTTTTTCTGTATTCCACACCCAAAGCCTACTTGAATCAGCAGACATTAAAATAATCTAGACTTGGCAAAATGCAATTCATTACCTTGTAGAAATTTATATAAAATTTTGTCTCCATGTTAATTAGAATATTGAACATTTATTTTTCTAGTAAACAATGCAGGAATTGGCCTGTTTGGTGCAATAGAAACCATACCAGTTGAGAAAATCAAAGCTGTTCTTGCCACTAATGTTTATGGTCCAATAAACCTTACAAAGAAAGTTATTGAAACTTGGAAAAAAGACACTTTTGGTCATATAGTGATGATATCTTGTGTTGCTGGGTTGATTGGTATACCATTTAACAGTGTATATTCTGCCTCTAAGTTTGCGCTTGAAGGATTTACAGAGGCACTTGTTTCAGAATACAAAGATAAAAACTTGAGGTAAGTAGAATATCTACAATGTGATTATTTAGGGATTTATGCAGTTGTAAAAATGAAATAGTATATTAGCAAGAGAATCATGAAAATTTGAGTTACACAATATAGCCTTAAGACAGGATCAAAATATCATGTTTTTTAACTGTTTGAAGATGGTTACAAAGAAAGCATATCATTGTTCAAAGTACCAGTTGCTGGGAAAATGTAATATGTTGCTGCTTTACAAGTTAAGTTTATTATTTATTAAGTTGTTTGAGACCAACTGAAATGTTAAATCAGATGTATTGGCAGTTGCCATTGACATGAATAAATTTCATGCAACATGCATTTCCTCCAGAAATTTCTTGTTATCTTTATCTGTAAACATTCAAGATTTGTAGCTTTGTGGGTTATGGGCAAAGTGTTAGTTGCTACTTTTGTTTTGTGGCCAATAGTAGACATTCTACGGTCTACATGCATAAAACTTTGTATACCTACCAAGTCAGATACACTGAAAACATTAGAACCAGACATCCACCCTAATCTATCTCTTAATGCTTATTCTAGATTAGGGGTTCGGGAGCCCAGTTCCTAACAGGCATCATTATAATTGTGCTTGTAATAGCCATGCAGTCTTTTACATTCATACTATCTGAATTTTGATCAAGATACAAAGTTTATTATGCCATAAAATATTTTGTCAAGACCCCAGATGCTAGCTTGACAACGTGAACAAAAGCTTATTTAGGTGCACAAGTTGGTGCAAAACCTCTGATTTATTGTTCAAGTGCACACCAGATATATATTTTTTTGAATCACCAAAGTGTTTAGTTTAGTTCAACTGAAAGTGATGAGTGTAACATGGTAATTTCTTATAAATTGAACTGTGATTATAATTTTTTATCTGGAAGAGCAATGTCTCTAGCAGCCGACTGGTGTCAGTCAAACTTTATAAAGTTGACAAGTAAATTTTGACTAGTTTTTGCACATGTCTGGCCAGTAGCCTTTCTGCCCATGGTTATTTTAGCCATCAATGATATGCTAACATAAATGCAACTTTATGAGTTTGGTCACATTTGTAGACAAAGTAAAGGGCAAGGCCCCAAAATAACTTCCTAGAGGCTTTACCCCCAAACCCTCTTTTTGCTACCCCCATTTGCTCATTAGGGTGTACAGCCACATATTGTTGCTTTTGCTATGCATTATAGAAAGACAGTATAGAAATTGTCTGTGTTTCTTGGAAATGAAAGGAAATAAGTGAAAAGTTTTGACTTACCTTGACCGTAGTTTGTACTATCCCATAAAGTAGTAAAGCACACTTTTTCCAATAAAAGCCCATTGAAATCCCTAGTTTTTCTAACAGTAGGGTATTAGCTAGTGGGAAATGACCAGGCAAGATTTCTGTATACGCTACTTCAAAAGGTAGTTTTTAGGATATGGAGAAGCTGTGTTTATCGAGCAGTGTCCTGGTCCTTCCTCTCCTTGTGACAAGAATTCATGATTCCTTTGCTTTGGATTTTAAAGAGCTGATACCTCTTTACACTCTTAGTGAATGTTTTGTTTTTTCATGTCAATTAAGTGAAACCACAGATCATAGCCACTGGGCCATCCCTACACCTGTCGTTTGTTTCAGAGTGAGTGTTGAAAAAGACTTATGTTGATTTATCTTATGTTTTAATTAAAGGCAATCAACAGATACTGACAGAAACTGTCAAGCAAGAATTTACCAATTGCTGAGTGTGATTCCACACACATGCTTATTGATTGATCAATGTTGATTGACAGACACTTTTGTATCAGTTGATTGCCTTTAATGCTGCTATTTCAGTTGCTCCTTTGTTGCGCAACTTGATCTGCCAATGCAGGTGCATGTAGGCCTTAATTTGAGAGCTAAGGCAAATCAATTCTTTTTCAGGGTAAGCATTATAGAGCCTGGCCCAGTGAAAACGAATTTCATTGAAAGTGTTACTGAAAATTCATCACAATTGTGTCAACTTACAAATATTGACCAGCAAACCAAGGAGACAATGAACCTGTTTATCGATAAAAGCAATGCAAGAATCATCACAATGGGACAGACACCAGAGGACATTGCAGAATATGTTTTTCGAGCAGTAACTGGTTCATGTCAACAGTTAAGATACCAAACGAACAAAGTATATTCTACAGCAATTGAACAAAAGTTAAATGATCGTACTGGCTGGAGCAGCTATGACATTATCCAAAAGTATATCTAATATTTCTCTTCAATGGAATCATATATAGTTTCAAATTTGTATGTACAAATAGGGTGGGATTTTGATTTTAGCTGTAAATATATTGAACATTTTCAAATAAAAATTTCAGCACATTCATGTGGCTGGTATTTCAATTACATGGTGGGTGCTTGTACAGATTCACATGCTCAATTGGTTGAAAATTTTTTATACGTATTCTTCCTATTTAGTATACCACATTTTATGTACGAGTATATTAGAGTATGACGTATTTCATTTCATTTCATTTTCAATTTTTTAGGCATGGTAACCCCTCAGTTAGAGAAAAACTGATTTACAGGAGACCATGCATTTAAATAAAATTTAAATGTATTCTATCTATGTAAATAATTATGTAACATGTCATACTCCAATAAAATTGAGCACATCAACAATTTGAAGTAGAGAATCTGGCTGAAAGTTAGAATTTAAATGCTAAGATAAAACTGATGTCAAAAGCTGCAGTTCTAGACAAATTTTTACTAGAAAAATTAAAATTTAGCAAAGCCTATAGGCTTACTTTATTGTCAAAAATAAAGGGTGTCTGATTCTTTAAAAAAGAACAAGGAAATCTATGAGAAGCACTAAATACGATGGTGAAAATTGTTTGTTTAATATTTACGTTATAATAAACGCCTTTTTGAGAAAATAAATTATACTAGAAATACTGAATTTATGCCAACCTTATGGCTTACTTTTTTATCAATAATTCAGGATGTCTGATGCTTAAATAGAGATATGTACATAAAGTACTAATTCAATTTGTGGATATTCTTTCCTTGAAAGTTACGTTAGAATAAAAATCGATTTACGAAATAAATTTAACCAAATAATGAAATTTTGCAAAGTCGTTAGGCTTCCTTTTTTATCAATAATTTAAGGATGCCTGATTAATTGAAAAGGAAAAAAAATTTATCTCAAAAGCACTAAATACGTTGGTGGAAACTATTTCTTTAATGTTTAAGCTAAAATAAACGATATTTTACACACAAAATTTCATCAGAAAAATTGAAATTTTCCAAAGCCTATAGCCTTACTTTTTTATCAAAAATTTAAGGATGCCTGATTTATTAAAAAGGAACAAAATGTTATCTCAAAAGTGCTAAATACGTTTGTAGAAACTATTTCTTTAATGTTTAAGCTAAAATAAACGATATTTTACACACAAAATTTCATCAGAAAAATTGAAATTTTCCAAAGCCTATAGCCTTACTATTTTATCAAAAATTTAAGGATGCCTGATTCATTAAAAAGAAACAAAATGTTATCTCAAAAGCACTAAATACGTTTGTGGAAACTATTTCTTTAATGTTTAAGCTAAAATAAACGATATTTTACAAAAAAATTTCATCAGAAAAATTGAAATTTTCCAAAGTCTATAGCCTTACTTTCTTATCAAAAATTTAAGGATGCCTGATTTATTAAAAAGGAACAAAATGTTATCTCAAAAGTGCTAAATTCGTTTTTGGAAACTATTTCTTTAATGTTTAAGCTGAAATAAACGATACTTTATATAAAAAATTTCATCAGAAAAATTGAAATTTTCCAAAGTCTATAGCCTTACTTTCTTATCAAAAATTTAAGGATGCCTGATTTATTAAAAAGGAACAAAATGTTATCTCAAAAGTGCTAAATTCGTTTTTGGAAACTATTTCTTTAATGTTTAAGCTGAAATAAACGATACTTTATATAAAAAATTTCATCAGAAAAATTGAAATTTTCCAAAGTCTATAGCCTTACTTTCTTATCAAAAATTTAAGGATGCCTGATTTATTAAAAAGGAACAAAATGTTATCTCAAAAGTGCTAAATTCGTTTTTGGAAACTATTTCTTTAATGTTTAAGCTGAAATAAACGATACTTTATATAAAAAATTTCATCAGAAAAATTGAAATTTTCCAAAGTCTATAGCCTTACTTTCTTATCAAAAATTTAAGGATGCCTGATTTATTAAAAAGGAACAAAATGTTATCTCAAAAGTGCTAAATACGTTTGTGGAAACTATTTCTTTAATGTTTAAGCAAAAATATACGATATTTTATAAAAAAATTTCATCAGAAAAATTGAAATTTTCCAAAGCCTATAGCCTTACTTTCTTATCAATAATTTAAGGATGCCTGATTAATTAAAAAGGAACAAAAATTTATCTCAAAAGCACTAAATACGTTGGTGGAAACTATTTCTTTAATATGTACCTCAATAAATGATAAACTTTTACAAAAAAAATATGACCAGAAAAATGAAATTTCAAAAAGCCTATAGCACTTACTTTTTTAGCAATAAAATTTAAGGATGCCTGAATTTAGTAAAAAGGAAACGAAATGGTTATCTCAAGTGCAAAAATACGTTTATTGTGGAAACATTTCTTTAATGTTTAAGCTTGAAATAAACGATATTTTATAAAAAACAATTTACCAGAAAATTAAATTTTCAAAGCCTATAGCCTTACTTTTTTATCAAAAATTTAAGGCATGCCTGATATTCATTAATAAAGAAACAAAAATAAATGTCAAAACAACTAAAACGTGTGGGAAACTATTGTTCTTTTAATATTTACTCGTAGAGACATAGCATGTCCATATAAATATGATTTTTCAAAAAAATTTACCAGAAAAATTGAAATTTTTCAAAGCCTTAGCCTTAACTTTTTTATCAAAAAATTAAGGGATGCCTGATTATTAAAAAAGGAACAAATGTTATCTTTCAAAAGTCTAAATAACAGTTTGTGGAAACTATTCTAATGTTTGAGCTGAAATAAACGAGTATTTTATAAAACAATTTACCAGAAAAAAAATTGAAAATTTTTTCAAAGCCTTTAGCTTACTTTTTTAATCAAAAATTTAAGGATAGCCTGATATCATGTAAAAAGGAAACAAAAAATAGTTTATCTCAAAGTGCTAAATAACGCTTTGTGGAAAACTATTTCTTTAATGGTTAAGATGAAATAAAACGATTATTTTAAAAAAAAATTACCAAGAAAAAGATTGCAAATTTTCAAAAGCCTTTAGCCTTACTTTTTTATCAAAATTTAAGGATGCCTGATTCAATTAAAAGGAACAAAATGTTATCTCAAAAGTGTAAATACGTTGATGGAAACTAATTTCTTTAAATGTTTAAGCTGAGAAATAACGATTTTTATAAAAAAATTTACAGAAAAATTGAATTTTCTCAAGCCTATCAGCCTTACTTTTTTATCAAAAATTTAAGGATGCTGATTCATTTAAAAGGAAAAAAATTTATCTCAAAAGACACAAAAATACGTTGGGGAACTATTTCCTAATGTTTAATAGCTAAAAATATAACGATATTTTACAAAAAAAAATTCATCAGAAAAATTGAAATTTTCCAAAGCTCTTATAGCCTTACTTTTTTATCAAAAAAATTTAAGGAATCTTGTTTCATTAAAAAGGACCAAAAAAATTTATCTCAAAAAGCACTAAATACGTCGTGGAAACTATTTCTATAATATTTACGCTAAAATGAATGAATATTTTACAGAAAAACAATTTACCTTAAAAAAAATTGTGAAATTTTTCAAAGCCTATAGCCTTATATATTTTTATAATAAATCAAAGATATTTTCTGACTCTTTAGAAAGAGAAGAAGCTCAAGGCTTAGTGTTTTAACGAAATATAGGAAATTGTAAAGCCACTTAAAAACTTTGGTGAAAATTATTTGTTTATTGATTAACAGTAACTATAGAGCAACTTTCAGGAAAAATTAAATAACACGAAAAATTGAAACTTTGGCAAAGCCTACAGAGTTACTTTCTGATCATATATATAACGCTATCCTAAATTTCTGTAAGCAACAAACTAAGAAATGTGGTAAAAAGCAGCTGATACTTTGGTAGATAATTTTTCCTTAAACAATTTACGGTGAATGTAAGATGATGTGGTTGCATAAATAAATTAAGACAAAAAGTGATTTTTTTCAAAGATAATAGCTCAACCTTACGTTCGAAAAAGATAGGCTGTCAACTCTTTAAACATGAACTGATAAAAGTGACAGCACGTAAAAACCTCACAAAGTCTTTACATAACTGTCCTATCTTCAAAAATAAAGACAGTAAGGTTGTTTTCAACACAATCAATGAAATGTTTGTTAGAAATTAAAATACAAGTTTTGAAAGGAGGTTTAGACATTTTGGGTTGATTAAGTTTTTAATAGCAAGAAATTTTAAATTCTTGAAAGTCTTGGGCTTCTTTTTCATTTGAAATGAAACTGGTCAAATATTATAAAATACTGAAATGCAATAAAAGACTAGATGCCGTTGAGAAATAATATGATTCAGGACAAGATTATTTTTGTATGAAATAAATTTGTCTTACACCATTTGTTGAATTGTACAAAAAAAAGTCATTTTTTAGTTTTGCCAAATTTTGTTTACATATAACTCATGCTTTGAAAAAATCATGTTTGTCAGTTTGGACATACGAAATTGGTCAAGAAATTTGATTTCAAAAAATATCTTTGTCTGATCATATTTTATTCGTTCTACAACGGCATCTAGTCTTTATTGAACATTTCTAGTATTGTTATAGATATTGTGACATTCATTTCAAATGAAAGAGAGAGCCCAAGACTTTCAAGAATTTATACAATCTTGTAAAAAACACTTAATCAACCCACAAAATGTCCTAAAACCTATCCTTTCAGCAAAACTTATCATTTATATTTCTAAGCAAACATTTCCATATTGTGTTGAAAACAACTGACTGTCTTTATTTTTGAAGCAGGACAGTGTAAAGAACTTGCTGAGGTTTTTAGTGCTTCACATATTTGTCAGTTATGTTTAAAGAGTTTGAGCAGCCTATGCTTTTCCGGAAAGTAAGGTGAAGCCTATGTCTTTGAAAAAAGTGTTATCATTTTTGTCTAATTTTATTTTCGCAACACATCATCCTACATGCCACGTAAAAGTAAAGAAAATTTTCTACCAGAAGTATCGAGCTTGCTTTTTACACATTTCTTAGTTTGTGCTTACAAGAATTAGATAGCGTTATTTCTGATCAGAACAGTAACTCTGTAGGCTTGGCAAAGTTCAATTTTCTGTTATTATTTTTTTCCTGAAAGGTGTGCTTATGTTACTGTTAATTAATAAACAATAATTATTTCGACCAAAGTTTTTAAGTGCTTTTCAAATCTCCTATATTTCGTAAAAACTAAGCCTTGAGGCTTCTTCTCTTTTAAAGAGTCAGAATCTTTGTTTTTTATAAAAAAGTAAGGCTATAGGCTTTGGAAACTTTCAATTTTCTGTAAATTGTTTTTGAAAATATCATTGCATTTAGCGTAAATATTAAAGAATAGTTTCAACGAATCGTTTTAGTGCTTTTGAGATAAATTTTTTGTTCCTTTTTAATGAATCAGTTCATTACTTAAAATTTTTGATAAATAATAAGTGCTATAGGCTTTGGAAATTTCAAAATTTTCTGATGAAATTTTTTTTGTAAAAAATATCGTTTAATTTTAGCTTTAAACAATTAATGAAATAGTTTCCAAACCAACGTCTTTTAGGCTTTTGGGATAATTTTTGTTCCTTTTATATGAATTCAGGCATCCTTAATATTTTGATAAAAAAGTAAGGCTATAGGCTTTGGAAAGATTTTCAATTTTTCTGGTAATTTTTTTTATAAATGATCGTTTATTTCAGTTAAACATTAAAGAATAATAGTTTCCAAACGTATTTAGCACTTTTAGATACAACATTTGTTCCTTTTTAATGAATCAGGTCCATCCTTAAATTTTGATAAAAAGGAAGGCTAAAGGCTTGAATAAATTCAATTTTTCTGGTAAAATTGTTTTTTATAAAATATCGTTTCTTTCAGCTTAAACTTAAAGAATAGTTTCCACGAAGCGTATTTAGCACTTTTGAGATAAACATTTTGTTCTCCTTTAAATGAATTAGACATCCTAAATTTTTTGATAAAATAAGTAATGTAAAGGCTTTTGAAAAAGTTCAATTTTTCTGGTAAATTGTTTTCTATAAAATATCGTTTATGTTCAGCTTAAACATAAAAGAAATAGTTTTCCACAAACGTATTTTGAGCACTTTTGAGATAACATTTGGTTCTTTTTTAATGAATCAGCAACTTAAAAATTTTTGATAAAAAAAGTAAGGCTAAAGGTTTGAAAATTTCAAATTTTTCTGGCAAATTTTTTTTGTAAAATAATCTATTCTATTTTAAGAGTAAATATTAAAGAAATAGTTTCCCACCAAGTATTTGTGCTTTTGAGATAAATTTTTGTTTTCTTTTTAATGAATCAGGCCCTTAAATTCTTTCGATAAAAAACTAAGGGCTAAGGCTTTGGAAAATTCATATTTTTTCGGTAAATTGTTTTTATAAAATACGTTTATTTCAGTTAAAACATTAAAAGAAATAGTTTCCACAAAACGTATTTAGCACTTTGAGTATAACATTTTGTTCCTTTTTAATAAATCAGGCCATCCTTTAAATTTAGATAAAACAGTAAGGAAAATAGGCTTTGGAAAATTATACATTTTTTCTGCAAATTTTTTATTGTAAAATAATCATTTATTTAGAGATAACATATTTAAGAAATAGTTTCCACCAAAAGTATTTCAGTGCTTTTGAGATAATTTTGTTTCTTTTTAATGAATCAGGCAATCCTTATAATTTTGATAAAATAAGTAATGCTATAGGCTTTGGAAAATTATTCAATTGTTCTGGGTAATATTTTTTTGTAAAATATTCTTGATTTTACGTGAAATATTTAATAAAAATAAGTTTCCACCAAAGTATTTAGTGCTTGTTGAAGAATAAATTTTTGTTCCTTTTTAATTAATCAGGCATCCTTAAATATTGATAAGAAAGTAAGGCCTATAGGCTTTGGAAAATTTTCAATTTTTCTGATGAAATTTTTTTATAATATCGTTATTTTGTGCTTAAAAATTAAAGAAATAGTTTCCACAAACGTATATTAGCATTTTGAGATAACATTTGTTTCCTTTTTAAATAAAATCAGGCATCCTTATAATTTTTGATAAAAAAAGTAAGGCTATATGCTTTGAAAATTTCAATTTTTCTGATGAAGTTTTGTTGTGTAAAATGATCGTTATTTTAGCCTTAAACGATTAAAGAAATGTTTCCACTAACGATTATAGTGCTTTTGAGATAAAAATTTTGTTCTTTTTTGATAAATCAGAGCATCCTTAAATTTTTGACAAAAAAGTAAAGGATATAGGCTTTTGAAAATTTCAATTTTTCTGGTAAAAATTGTTTTTGTAAATATATCATCTTAGTGATTTTTAGCGAGAGTAAAATACAATGAAATAGTTTCCACCAACGTATTTAGTGCTTTTGAGAATAAATTTTTGTTCCTTTTAATTAATCAGGAGCATCCCCTTAAATTATTGATAAAAAAGTAAGGCTCATAGGCTTTGAAAATTTTAATTCTTTCTGATGAAATTTTTTTTATAAAGAGTATCGTATATTTTTGTCTTAAACATTAAAGAAATAGTTCAACAAACGTAATTTTCTAGCAATATTTAAGATAAACCATTTTGTTGCGTTTAATATATCAGCGAGATACCTGTAAGATTTTATGATAAAAAGTAAGTCTAATAGTTTGGATTATATATTTTGCAATTTTTTACACTGGTAAATTGTATTTTTGTAAAATATCGTTTAATTTTAGGCGCTATAATATTTGGAAGAAATGTGTTCGCACCAACTAATGTTAGTGCTTTTGAGATATAACACTTTTTCCTTTTTGATAGAAATCAGAGCATGCCTTAAATTTTTGAGAAAAATAGTAGGCTATTAGGCTTGAAAATTTGTCAATTTTTCTGGTAAATTGTTTTTGTAAAATATCATTGTTTTAGCTGTAAATATTAAGAGAAAATAGTTTCCACCTGAAACGGTATTTATGTGCTTTTGAGATAAATTTTTGTTCCATTTTTAAGTTTAATCAGGGCATCCTTTAAATTATGATAAAAAAGGAAGTCATTATTCTTACTTTTGCAAAATTTTCATTATTTGTATAATTTATTTTCGTTAAAATGATTTTTATTTCTTAACTGTAACTTTCAAGGAAAGTAATTATTCTCACAAAGTTGAATTTTAGTACTTAATTGTATTCATTATCTTTTTTTCTTATTTAATGCATCAGACAATCCTTAATATTGAATAAAATATAGTAAGCTCATTAAAGTTGGCATAAATTCAGTATTTCTAGTTAAAGATTTTATTCTATAAATAATGGCAAAATTATTATATTACGTTATAATATTGATATACTAACAATTTTCTCCTATCGTATGTTTATTGTGCTTCTTCAATAGATTTCCTGTTTCTTTTTAAAAGAAACTCAGACCGCCTCTTTATTTTTGGGACTAATATAAAGTAAGCCTATAGGCTTTGTTACTAAAATTATTTTCTGTTAAAAATTTGTCTAGAACATGGTAAGCTTTTGACATCAGTTTTATCACTTAAGCATTTAAAATCTAATACCTTTCAGGCACAGTATTCTACTTACTTCTAAATTGTTTAGATGTGCGCTCAATTTATTGGAGTATGACATGTTACATAAATTATTTACATAAGTAGAATACATTAATATTTGTATTAATGCATTGGTTCTCCTGAATCAGTTTTTTCGAAAAAAAAAAAAAAAAAAAAAAAAAAAAAACAAAGAAAAAAAAAAATAAAAATTTAAATATAAATAATTTAAAGTAAAATAAAAAGAAAAAGAAATAACTGAGGTGGTTATCCAATGCATAAAAATTTGAAAATGAAATGAAATACGTCTATTACTCTAGATTATACTTCGGTACATTGAAAATGTGGTATACAATAGGAATGAAGTGGTATATAATAAATTTGCAACGCAATTGAGCTATGCGACTCTGTACTAAGCCAACCACCAGTTATTATTTAGAAATACCAGCCAACATATTAAAGTGACTGAAAAGACTTTTTATTTGAAATGTTAATATATTATACCAAGCAAAAATCAAAATCCACACCTATTTGTACATACAAATTTGAATATTATATATGATTCCATTGAAGAGAAATATCAGTATTACTTTGGATAATGTCATAGCTGCTCCAGCAGTACGATCATTTAAACTTTGTTCAATTGTCTGATAGAAATATACTTTTGTTCGTTTGGTATCTTAACTGTTGACATTGAACCAACGTTTACTGACTACGAAAAACATGATGCTGCAAGTCCTCTGGTGTCTGTCCCATTGTGATGAATTACTTGCATTACTGTCACTTTTATCAGATAAACAGGTTCTATTGTCTCCTATTGGTTTGCTGGTAAAAATATTTGTAAGTTGAACAATTGTGATGAATTTTTCAGTAACACTTTTCAAAATGAAATTTGTTTTCACTGGGGTCCAGGCTCTATAATTGCTTACCCTTGAAAAAGAATTGATTTAGCCTAGCTCTCAAATAAAGGCTTACATGCACCTGCATTGGCAGCATCAAGTTGCGGCACAATGAAGGAGCAAAGCTGGAAATAGCAGCATTTATTGAGCATTCAACTGATACATATTAAAGTGTCTTGTTAATTCAACATTGATCTCATGTCGAGTCAGGTGTGTGTGAATCAAACTCAGTGATTGGTCAATTTCTTGCTTTGAACAGTTATGCTTTAATCCCTGTTAGTATCTGTTGATTGTTTTAAATAAAAGACATAAGATATTTAATCAGCTGAGAGTAGTCTTTCAACACCCACTCTGAAAAAAAACGCAGTGTAGAAGATGGCCTAGTTAGCTAATGGTCGTGGTTTCACTTAATTGAGCAATGAAAAACAAAACATTAACTATCGTTTGGAGAGGTTATCAGCTTCTCTAAAATCCAAAGCAAAGAAATCATGAGTGTTGTCACATAGTGAGAGGAAGGATCCAGGAACACTGCTTGATAAACACAGCTTACTTCATATCCTAAAAACTACCTTTTGGAAGTAGCATTATGACAGAAATCTTGCCTGAAATGCTTTTCCCGACTAGCTGAATACCTACTGTTAGAAAAACTAAGTGGATTTCAAATTGGGCTTTATTATGGGAAATGGTCGTTGCTTAGATACTAACTTAGATGAGATAGTACAAACCACAGTAAGTTGTAGGCAAAACTTTATACTTATTTCTATTGTTTCCAAGAAACATAGAACAAAATTTCTATGAACTGTTATTTTCTATTACTATTTACTTCTAATAATAAGCACAGCAAAAGATATCAAAGTTTTGGCTTTAACAACCCTAATTATGAGGGTTAGATTGGGAGTTAGTCAAAAGGGGTATGGGGTAAAGCTTCTAGGAAAATTATTTGGGCTTGCCTTTAACTTTGTCTACTAATGTGACGTCAAAACTCATAAAGTGCATAAGTTAGCATTATCATTTGATCGTCTATATAATAACCGTTATGGGCAGACAGGTCTACTCTGTGCTAGTTACATGGTGCATAAAAACTAGTCAAAATTTTTTCTTGTCACTTTATAATAGTTTGTATCTGACACCTAGTCAGTGCTGCTAGAGTTCATTGCTCTTTACAGATAAACAATTTTATAATCACAGTTCAATTATAAGAATTACAATATGTTTACACTCATCACTTTCAGTTGAACTAAACTAAACATTCTGATGATTATAAAAAGATATATCGTGTGCACTTGAATACTTGTGCACCTAAATTAAGCTTTTGTTAACGTTGCTTCGAGCTAGCTATCTGGGCTTTTGGACAAAATATTTTATGGCATAATATAAACTCTTTGTATCTTATATCAAAATCAGATAGTTATGATGGAAAAGTGCATGAATCTATTACAAAGCACAATTAATAATGATGCCTGTTAGGAATCTAGGCTCCAGGACATCCTTATCTAAGAATATAGCATTAAGGATAGATTGGGGTGGAGGTCTGGTATCTAAAATGTTCAAGTGTATCTGATTGGGAGTAGGTATATCTATGTTTTGCATGTAGACCGTAAGAATGTCTACTATTAAAGCCACAAGCCTAAAAGTAGGCAAACTAACACTTGGCCGCATAACCCACAAAGCTAGCAAATCTTGAATGTTTACAGATAAAGATAACAGAAATTTTTCTGGAGTAAATGCATGGTTGCATGAAAATTTATTTTCATGTCAATTTAGGCAACTGCTCTTAATAATTCTGTATTTAACATTTCTAAGTATGATCGTCAAAACAACACTTAATAAATAATTAATCTTAAATTGTTAAAAGCAGCAACATATTACATTTTCCTCATCAATCTGGTAGCTTGAACAATAGAATATGCTTTCTTTGTAACCATCTTCAAACAAGTTAAAAAAAAACATGGAATATTCTATCCTGTCTTAAGGAGCTATAATTGTTTACTCAAATTTTAATAATATCTCTTGCTGATCATACTATTTCATTTTACAGCTGCTAAATCCCTAAATAACACATTGTAGAAATTCTACTTACCTCAAGTTTTTATCTTTGTATCTGGAAACAAGTGCCTCTGTAATCCTTTACAAGAGAGCCAAACTTAGAGGCAAGAATATACATTAATGTTTAAGATGGTAGATACAATCTAACACAATGCAATCCAAAGATATCATCAACTATATTTTGACCAATAATTGTTTCTTTTTTATTCCAAAGTTTCAATATACTTTTTTGTAATGGTTATAAATAAACATAGTGGCAGAACAGCTTTTGATTTTCTCAACTGGTATTGGTTTTCCTTATTGCACCAAACAGGCTAATTCTGCATTGTTTCTAGAAATAAACAAATGTATTCATGTCCTAAATAGTCATTTGAGACTAAAGATTTATATAAATTCTAGTCAAGATAATTGAATTGTATTTTTGCCAAGTTCTAGATTATTTTACTGCTGATGATTCAAGTATGGCTTTTGGTAGTGGATATTACAGAAATAAGTATTCTGTTTTAAATAGATACTAACAAGGTTATCAAAAAATGCACTGTTCACTAAATAAAGATATATATTGGCAGAAACATCCTTTGATTTGGTTATAATTTTGAGGCCTATATCCTTTAAAGTGTTGCCTTTTTACACATAGAGTGAAAACCATTATAAGAAATTTCTATTAAGGATTGTAAAACCAAAAAAAGAATAACAAGAAAGTAGAATGTAAAAATATTATACACAAGGGTCTAAAAGCATTGTTGTATTTTCTACAAAAATAAACACTTAAATTAATGTGCTATTGACTGGAAATAAGATTTAAGGTTATCTCTCAATCAAAATTTGGGCAAAATAATGTTTTGGATAATCAGTTAATTTTGCATATCCCATGTCATGGTAATAATCATGGCAAATGGCTTAGTTAAAAGCGTGGCACTTCCGCCAATTCATAAAGTTATTTGACGCATCTTAAAACAATATAAAAAACAAAATGCGACCAAATTATTTGGATAATTCACCTAGTGACGATCGATTCCTTGCCTCTTGCGCAATTATCTCATCTACAATTCGTTGATGTAGCGAGCACGAGCCGAAGAATGAATCACATCCAACTCCTTTATAAACAGTGTTTTTCTCCTAAACAGTCCTATGGCCTCAGTTTTCCAGCTCTTAAGCATTTCATCTATTCCTAACATATGAGCAATAAATCAGAGAATCCTTGATTTCATCCTTAGCAGCAAAAATAAACTAAGCCGATGCCGGAGGA